>BPTQ01000006.1:87823282-88045171 GCA_019973895.1 Chrysanthemum seticuspe | reverse complement strand
ACTTTAATGTTTAAATTTTCGATGAATTCTGTAAAATTCTTTTTATGCTGTATGTATTTTAATTTTTTGATTTCTAGCCGAAGAAGAGAGATAGAGGAGGAAGAAAATACGTGGTTTTTCGAAGGTGCACAGGAAGACTCGTTTAGGGTGGAGATTCGAACTGGTTACCTACTCAAAACTCACTATTATCGACAGGTGCAAAAAACCGCCCTTTTCGACCTAAACTGAACATCGGAGACTAAAAACGTTGATCCCCCCCCACCGTAAATAACACCACCCAACACTACTACTCCCCACCTCCCTTTCCTCTTTTCCACTACCCTCCCCCGGACACAAAACGTCAGTTCAACCACCTCCTCTATTTGTCACCACCCGCCCCAAACGTCGAAAACTGAAACCAAACTGGTCCCCAAGTTTTGTCCCTGACCCCCTGTCACTTATACATTTTGGACCCCTGTCATTCCCTGTTTTGAACCCCTGGTCAAACCAAAGTCAAAAGCTGCAAACCCCGCCCACCACTGTTTATCTCCTCCACCAACTTGACTGCAAAACACAGGCCCCCTCCCATCACCTTTTCTCCTTTCCCTCCACCCCTCATCATCACAACCCACCACAATAAATGCCACCCCCCCCTAGTTGCAAAAATCAGAGGCTACAAGTCAAATCCAGCTTTTCCCGCCAAAAAACGTGGACAGCTATTATCACTCAAAACTCATCCATTGGTCAAGCTTAGAGGTGGGATTTGCTCAGAAGGACACGTGGAAGCTTTTTGGTGCATAAAAGAAGGAGGAGATAGAGAGAAGAAGCCGATCTTTAGTTTTTTAATTTTATGTATGTCGTATTTTTCTTAAAATGTCTTAAGTAGCTTTTAAATTTGTAATTTCAAGTTTTATTGTACTGAAAATAAGTTATTTAGTTATTGTAATTCAGTTTGAGCCTTAAATCAAAGTTGCACTTAAATTTCATATGATCATGTTCACTATTTAAAATTTCAAATTCAAAATCTTACATCCAAGCTTCAACAAGCTTATTTTTAAGTTCAAATAAGCTCATTAAAGCTTCTTATAGCTTTTAGTGAGCTTATCAGGCAGGTGGGAGCAATATTTGTCCTTGGTCAACAAAAGTCAACTGAGAAAGCCAAATGGGCATGGAAATGGTATTTGGGTGATGCAGTGCTTGGAATGGGTTGGAATTAGCTTAGAATAGTTGTATTGGGTTTGGTTTAAGCTTCACAAATAGGCTGGGCACTTGTAAGTTTGATTCTCATTTTCAATTTTTTACTCAGTTGCAGTTTATGTTTGTGTTTGTAATCTGTGGACATTATATGGTTTAAACCAGTTTATTTAGTAGTAATTAGGGTCATTAGATTTAGTTTAAGTGATAAAAGGAGTTAAATCAGTGGTTAGTTTAGTTTAAATTTGCAAAACAGTTATAAAAAGGTGTGTTTGGATCAGTGGTGTAGTTGAGCTTAAGCTCTTGTTTGTGTTTGAAATCTGTTCATTTAGTCTCAACTAGAGCCATTTGATTCATTTTGGTCACGATATTGCCTCTGCAATCTCTAAAAGTCAAAATCATAATGATTCTGTCTTAAATCTCTTAACTGTTGTGAATTTGTAAAACCAAAAACTTGTATTGTGTTTAGAATTCATAGAACTAGATTGCTTTAGTCTTATTTCATCATAATACATTAATATCAGTCCTTAAATCAGTTGCAAAGTTCATAAAAGTCAAACCTTTCATAATTATCAAAAGTCAAAACTTGCAAAAACCAGTTTTCAGCTAACCCAAGATGATTTTTCATTGATTCGTCTCTGGGCCAAATCAAGTCAAACTTTGGGTTTTATAAGTTCTGTTGGTCTAGTTTCTTATTAGGATTTTTTTTGATTTTTATTAATTTTCTAAAAGCTCTAAAATAGCTTATCAAAAAAGGTGAAAATGCCCTGTTCACAAACTCAGTAAACACTGAGTTTGCACAGGTTTTGTGCAGGGTTGCACAGAGCTCATAAGAGCTTATCTTTGGCTCATCTTTGGTTTAAACATAGCTAGCCAGGTCTTATTGAGGCTCCCACTTCTGTTTTTCAATTTTATTGAGTAACTTGTGCTTAAGCTCAAAGTAGGACCTTTAAACCTGTTTTTAGCTTAAACTCAAAACTGTCAAATCATAGCAGTGTGTAATTCAGAGGTCTAGTACAGTTGTAATTTCTTCTTTTAGAGTAGTTTTAAGATAATATAGCTTCTGTGACACTTTGGTGGTCTTTGGTTTCCTTGTGCTTATTTCAAGTGCTTATTACACAAGCACTTGGATTGCAGTTTCATTTTCTTACAAACAAGCCACTATTTTTTCTATTTTTCTTAGATTCAATATATTAAATTAGACTTTTCCTGAATTTTTCACATTTTTCCATAACAGTTTGCTATTTTTCTTAATTAAAAACAGTTTTTAGGTAATTTTAATTAGCTTTTAATACAATTAAATCAGAAAAAGTTCAAAAAAATAATTTTTCATTTTTCCTAGGATAAGATAAATATAAAAAGTAAAAAAATTATTTTTCCAGATTTTTCATAGTTTAATTTGTAATTTTTAGTAATTTAATTAGTTTTAAATAGTTTAAAATTCATAAAAAATAGAAAAATAATCAGAAAAATACAAAAATAGTTTTGAAAATTCTCTTTTGTTATTTTAGATTTTTCCAAGTCATAATTTCATTTTTCTAGCTTTATCTCATGTTTTCTAGTATTTTAGGCTATTATTTAATAGTTAAAAATAGTTTTTAATTAATAATAATTAATTAAATAGTTATAAAAATAATTTTCTTTTATCATTAGGATTGTAAAAATGTCATTTTCATATTTTTAGGATTTATATTGCTTTAGTTTCACATTTTCTTTAGTACGTCACGTAGTTTTTAAATTCAGTTTTATAAAAACATAAAATCAAAAACATCATTTTGCAAATAGTGATAGCGTTTATTTAATATTTTTTATCTTTTTAATTTCCTTTAATTTGCATTTAAGCCCCTGTAATTTACAAAACTTTTCTTTAGGTATAAATAACTCAAAATCCTTATTGATCACTATCCTTAGTGATTATTCGACATCTGAAGTTGTTTAACACCAATTCATCCTCCGTGGGACTTAACGACACAGGAATCCACTATATTCCTCTGATCTTAATTGCATTAGTGTTTAAACTGTTTTAAGTTTCTTACGGTTAGCCATTCACAAGTGGCTAGCTTGTGTGAGATAACTTGACGGTTTGCCACCAATCAGCCACCCACCAGAAGCTTGTTTGATGTTGGCTCCAGAAGGCTTTCCATCTTCATTGTGAATATGTTTACATATCACTCGGATGTTCTGGCAATATCACAAGGATAATGCGTAGGACTCAGGATATAATCTCTCTTTCCACATTGTGTGAAATAGAGAGTCTTCATTGAAAGTGTCCTAATGAGATTTATTGATGATCTCGTGGCTCTAGACTCAATTTTTGCATATTTAGATCCTATTTCGGAGACTAGGGAGAGGGTCTCCTTCTTCAATATCAACAATCTCTAAGAGAAAGTCGATAGATAATGTTGGTTCCCCGTGAGAATGAAACAAGTCCTTATAAGAGGAACTTGAGTGGTTTGGGAAGTTAGTGCAGTGCGTCACTGGGTCCATGACGTCTTGTCTTCAATACCGGCGTTACCTTAGTAACCATCAGTAGCATATGTATTGAACCCGGTTTCTGCCCTAAGGTTGAATTGATGGAGGGCTGTTTCTTTTCACCCTTTTTCACATTCATTTCTTTTTCATTCTTCAACCCCTTCAGTGCTTATCAAGACTTCATAACTTGAACCTTGTTGGGTTTATTCCAGTACTAGTTCAGTCATAGTCCGCACTTTTCCCACATCTCATTTTTCTCCTTTTTTTTCAATATACCTAAGGACTTCTACACTATCTAGTGGATTGTCCCTGGGTAGATCTCTCCGGTTCTGGCAGATCATGGGAACAAATACCTAACCTTATCATCCTTATATCACCATACATAAAGTAA
The DNA here is from genome assembly GCA_019973895.1 of Chrysanthemum seticuspe. Taxonomy (NCBI): domain Eukaryota; kingdom Viridiplantae; phylum Streptophyta; class Magnoliopsida; order Asterales; family Asteraceae; genus Chrysanthemum; species Chrysanthemum seticuspe. The sequence continues at coordinate 88,041,135 of BPTQ01000006.1, read as the reverse complement.
AGTTGGTCGGTCTATTTGGTATTGTTCATCTGTCATTGGAACCAATTGAAAACCATTTAAAAATCAATCTAGATACTTATGATATATTATCAAAGCATTTTGTACCTGAATTGTTTTTGTTATTTTTAGAACACGAGCTCCCCTCAACATGTGCATCAAGTGTATGAAATCGTTTTGCACACGGAGGCAAGAGAAAGAATTAACTTCTTTGATTACCATTTTCTAAAAGATATCAACATCACTTCCCTGATCAAATCAAGTAGATAAAGCATATAAGGGAATGATGAGGTTTTCATAAGCTTGCTCCCCCTCAATATGTGCCTAGAGGTTTGAAAGAGTTTTGCACATACACGAGGGAAACGTTTCAACTCTTTGTGGTTTAAGATGGATGCTCCCCCTCAACATGTGCATGGATAATTTGAAATCATTTGTCACATGCGGGGAGGAAAACTTGCTAAACACTTATGAACCCATTTATCGAATTATCAGTTTAAATCCAATTTAAATCACAAATTCTCCCCCGATCACTATTATCAAATCATTTGAAATTTGTGATCTCTGTAGATTTAAATTGATTTTGAAAGCTTTTAAGGAGAATTGTGACCTGATTAAGAAAAACGTTTTAACTGATAAGGATTGGATTTTGAGACTTTAAACTCCATAGATTAAACATGCATGATTATCTTTTGAAAACAATTGTATGAAAAATAACCTTTTGATTTAATTGAAATCATTCTCCCCCTCAATCAATGACATAAGTTGTTGATTGAGAGATAGATATTTTAACAAAAGTTAAGTTCAGATGATTTACAAAAATAAAGTACGAGTTATTTTTCAAAACAATTAGTTTTCATTAGATTGAAAGCGATTGTTTATAGAATCAGAGCATGAGATTTGAAAAAGCAAGATAAAGTATGGCTCTGTTCTTTCGTTGAAAAGCGGGTTACTGCCTGAAATGACAATAAACCATTGTTTTACTTTCTCCCAAAAATATTTTTTGCTTTTTTTTTAAGAACATTCGAACAACATCTAAAATCCCGTGTCATTCTTTGAATGACAGCACAAAGACCGTAGATATTATCGAATCGAGAAAAACATGACAATAATGACAATATTTTTTTGAAATTTTTCAAGATTTTCAAATTTTTATGGATTTTTGAAAGTTTTATATTTTTCTATTTGCTTTTTGTTGGTTTTGTAATTTTGTATTTTGCTTTTTGAAAAACTATTTATAAGAGATAAATTAGTTTAAGAGGATGATGAAATGAGTACCGAGATATCGTTCAGCACGTTGTAGAAGAAAGAAATCAACATCTCTTAAAATTTAACCACCAAAGCATTCGAGGCTTCTAAGAAAATCGTCTGAACATGAGCCTTCTAAATGAGAATCTTTGGTAGCTTCCCCCAAAACCGACAATCTTCAAATTAAGACAATTTCCCCCAAGAAGTAGAATGTGAAGACAGTCTCATTGAATGAAGCTCAACAACCCGAAGAAACATGAAAACACCGAAGTAACAAGTTGAACCAGTGATCCTTTCTGCGGTTATTAAACTCGGGATACATGATTAATCCCGATCACATGAACCTGTTGTGCATCCCCGATGTAATCATCATTCTGCGGATTTGTGCAGTCGTCTGTATGGGAGAACAATTATATCAACATCTTCAATTCACCAAATGCATTCTAGTTATCTTACATATAACCAATCAGCCCATAGTGTACACATGTTCCCAACCAGAGTGAAGACTATGACATCCAAGTAACATGTTGAATCACTGATCATCTCTGTAGATATGAACTCCGGAATTACTGAATAAGCTCGATCATGTGAGCATGTTGTGCGTCCCTGATGTACACAAATCTCTCCCCTGATGGTTGCGATCTCATCGAAATCATCATTACATAGTGTACATGAAGCAATAACCAGAAGCACTTTATCATAACCATATCAAAGATGTCGATAAGCAATATCATCTCACGCTCCAAATATTCTTCTCACATTTCTTCCAACTGAACGCTGATGTAACACATACCAAAAGTCTCCAGAGACCATTTCCCCCAAATAGTTGGAATAATACATCCTTCCCCCAAATAGTTGGAATAATATATCCTTCCCACAAATAGTTGGAATAATACACCAAAGGCTACGAGTTAAACACTGAGTTTCTCTACGGTTATGACCATTGTCTTTCCGGGATAACTTCAATCAGGTAGAAGTGTTAAGTTCATCATGTGTACTCGTTGTGCTTTTAGATATATGACTCCTTCCCCCTTGTTGGTTTTGATACCTCAGAATCAGCAAAACATAATATACCCAAAAACATGAAATCTTGTGAGAAGAACTCAAATAGCCCAAATGAATCCTGTGAGAATCAACTGCTACAGAAACTCTCTCTGACTATCTTTATCATCCCATATGTAGACAATTTGAAGTGACCACTGTTGAAGAAAACCTTATATACCAAACTTGAAACTGAAGTCGAATTCCTCGCATTTGTATCTTAAGCTTGTACTTAATGATGGAAGAACGATGTTGAGAATCTACGCTTCAAGCAAATCTCTAAGTACTCACTACTCAAACAAAGTATGAGACATTAACACCTCTTGAGATTATCCACATCGTCATCTGCATGTGACACTGAGTAAAACAACGTAACTCCTAATAGTGATAGTTAACCAGGTCTTCAACCAACCACCTCGACTGCTGGTAACTAGATAACCCAAGTCTTCAACTCAAATTCTTAAACCCGAGCAAGCTATCAAATAAAAACACGCCTTTGTGAACGTCAACTTCAACCTCAAATAAGTGATAAATGAGTAACTTTGAAGTAATCAACTTGTGTCAAATGTCCAACACGTGAATAAACATACAATCGGATGTACATTGACCCACTGAATGAACCGGAGCAAATGATTCATCAACATTAATGCATTCTTCCTTAAGGTATACATGTAGAAACTAATATGGAAGATTCACCAATAATGTCTTTGAGAGGATGAGGTAGTCATTTTCCTTAATGTTCATGTGGTTGATTTACACTGTGCACAATAATCCGTGAAGATTTGGCAAAGGGATACCAAAGAGCGGATCATTATTCATGAACAGTAATCCGTGAAGATTTAACAAAGAAGTACCAAAGAGCGGATCATTATTCATGAGTGCAACAACAATGATAGTCATTAACAACGCCTTGAGGAATAACTAGAGATTAGGCTTCTTGAATAGTCTGAGTTGTACTTCTTAGATGGAAAACCAGTTGAATCAGAAGTAACCCGAGCAGGAGCTTTAGGAACTAGATGATCAACATTCGTTGAAGGTTGGAAGTATTCATCAAACATAGGTTGAAACACTAACTCCCAAACAATAGATCCCAGATAACATTTGGCGTTGGAGGAGAGTCGTATGACCATAATTCAAGCATCCATCAACATGTAGTATATGCACTCTTCTCCCCCTCAAAAATTGCATCCGAAGTTGCCATTTTTGATTTAAACAAGTGAATAAGAATATACACCAATGAACGTAGATCCACTTGAGGGTTGAAAGAGCGTGGAAAAACATGAAGCTTGTTGATGAAGAATGTCGATGAGAATGGTCATACACATGAAGATTTCTCTTCTTTTGAAGATAAAGCGCACTGAAGCGTACACCTTTCTTTTCTTTGAGGAACGGGGCCTGAAGTGTTATCTACAGACGCCATAATGGTGAAGTACGAGGCCTGAACTGATGTGAACAGACGTCATTGTTTAGAGCCCGGTTATATGTTTAGAGCCGCCCGAATCCAAATACCAAGGGACGATTTGTTCGACCTGCTTTGGACAACAGACGAAGACAGAGAATTGGAAACATTGGATCCCCACGTGCTCATGGGGTCCTTTTGGTTAGCACAAACAATCTTTGAATCAGCAGAAACCCTAGGTGCAATGCCATTGTCACTAGGAGCTGAACTAGTAGAAGCATCAGACTTAGTCGAGGGACATTTTGTGCTTAATGGGATTATTCTACCAGTTGGCTTCCAAACCTTAACAGGCACTACTCTAGGCATAGTGGATCTAGTTAAGGGGCAAGGTTTGCCATTCGTGAATATTCGACCTGTTGGCTTCCACTGAAATCCTACATTGGTAAAAACCTTCCCTGTAGGTTTCCAGGATTGCTTAATCTGTTTCGCTTTCCAAACTTTCTTAACTGGGGTATGATTCTTAGATCTCAGAAATAACACAACACATTTATTATGATTACCAGAAGATAGACATTCTTTACAGGTTTTGCAGACAGCATAAGACTTCGAATTAATTTCAGTAAGCTTAGGGCTAATACTAGAACCAACACGCTTCTTTTTGTTCAAGTCAAACTTATTTTCCCTATAGTGTTCTTTCACTTTCTTCTCATGATCACTTTTAGTCAGCGAAATTCTGTCCTTCTTTGTATTGCTACAAGGTTTTGACCCGCTAACTTTAGTGTCAATATTAACATCAATAGAAGTGATGACGGGAGCCTTAGTTTGTTTTACTGCCATTTGATTTTCTGGTCTATAAGTGTTGGGTTCTGAGGCTTTCAGAGGCACATTAAGAGTCACATTCTTATCCTTAGGCATAGAACTGGGTGCAACAATTCTATCTCGCCTATTACTCGCTTTCGAACTTGTGACAATTACATACTCTAAGAGTTCCTGAGATCGTTTGGCATCCATGCAGGCATAAGTGATAGCACTATCAAAAGGCTTATCTAATCTATCATCCTCTACTATCTCACGGAGGCCCTTTAAACTATCCTTAAGTTGTGTTAGATATGTTTTATGTGCCAGTTCATTATTCCTAAGAGGGGGAGGAATATATAACATATCAATAGGATACTTATCACAAGCAGGAACCTTTGGAACAGAATACTTGCAATTAGGGATTGCCAATTTTCCTTTCACCTCACGCTTCAGATTCTCAATATCGTTAAGCAAAGAAGTTACCTTTTCAATGTGTTTATCATGATTAACTTTGAATGAATCACATAACTCTTTGTTTTGATCATTAACTTTTGAAATTTCAGCTTTAAAACATTCATTTTCCTTTTGCAATTTATCAATAATGTTTTGAAGTTGGAAATTCTGATAATCTAAAGGTGGAGGTATTCGGGAGCCAGTCACTTCATTCCTTTCATCTTTCAATTGTGAAATCTGGAATTTCAATCTTTTGATCGTGTGGCAATGAGCTCAAATCTGTTCATCACGTTTTTTGATTTCAAAAACTGCATCAAACTCAGGAGCATTCGAAGATGTCTTGATATTTGAAGTTTTAACATTTTCTTTCAGATGTTGATATTTTAATTGTAAACCAAGATATTCAACTTCTAATTTAGAATAATGTTTGACCAAGTTATCATGATCGTCATTTTCGATTTTATCATTCAATTTTGAATTTTTTGTCTCAAGCTTAATGACACGATCCTGGGATACTTTCAATGCAACAGACATTTCATGAAATTGAGAAGCAGTAATAGAAATCTTAGTAACAGTGTAAAACACATCTTGAGCAACACAACTCAAAATCAAGTTCTCATTTAAGATATGCAAATTCTTCCTTTCAATTTCATTATATTTGAGTTCCCGTTCATAATCATTGACCTCAACTATCATTGCATCAAATTCCTTTTCCATTTCTTTAATATCTGAGTTTATCCCATTTTTAAGACTTTCAAATTAACTTTTTAATTGCTTAAAGAAAGGCATGACTTAAGTTAAATAGCATTCTTTAGTTTGCTCAAAACCCCTTTCCCCTTCAGTTATCCCAGTAGGTGTGATTCTCTTTTTACACGTTTTCTCAAAATCAACAAATAGTTGGTAAACTACATAAAGGCTGATTAAAGTTTTGCTATTAGTGGCAATAGATCTAGGCACTAAATGCATTGGTATATTTGGAGGATACACAGTGGCTCGACGGAATTTCCTAAAGGGAGGATTATTTTCAACATGTTCATCTACCTTTTTCTTTTCCATATCTAATTTCCAGAACACTTGTTCAGGGGTTAACTGAGTTTGAGGTCTAAACTTGTTTAAGGCAATCCAATTATCCTTAGTGTAATTTGGAGTTTTGAACGTTATATTATGATCTATACACCAAGGATCTTTTAGTTTCTTTTCCATTTTCTCACTAGAGGCATCTTCTAACTCTCTATCTTCTTCAGTGCATTCTAAACAAGTAGGCATTTGTCTAGGCTTAAGGATTTCATTACCATCATAGATCACTTTTTGAGCAGCTTTTGCTTTCTTACCATACTGAAGATTGGGTTCTTCTACAAGGCCAGTACTATGCTTATCGCTTAATACTCTATGATTCCATGTGAGCAGTCTGAATGGTGTTGCCTTGTACATACAACTTGTTTTCAAGTTTGTTCTTTAAAGTTTTAAGGTTGGAAAAATCATTTAAAAGTTTTGATTCCTTTTGTTTGAACTCCTGCTTAAGCACTTTTACATTTTCTTGAAGTTCTTGTTTTTGCTTAGCAGTTTTATTAAGTTTCTCTTGTAAGGAATTTAACTCTTGTTTTAATGTTTCTTCCCTTAAGTTACTTTTTCTGATTAATGTATGCATTTGGCAATCCATTTCCTGCTCACGTGTGGTCAGCTCAAATTTAGCACGCTGTTCATAGATGGAAACTTCATCCTTATATATGTTAAGCTTAGTGGTAAGGGAGTCCTCAAGGATAAATGCAGAGTACTCATGCAACTCATAATCATCATTTTGAGTAGAAGATGCACAGTTAGGTATACCAGAAACTTCCATGCAGCTTTCCTCTGCATTAACGTGCACAGGTTGTGGCTGGTGTACCTCTATCTTGGGTAAATCTGAAGCTTCCATTGAGCGTTCCTTTGCATTAACTTGCACAGGTTGTGGCTGGTGCACCTCTTTCTCTTGTGAATTTGAGCACAAAGATTCCATTTTAGCATTATCTGACTCAAACACGATAGTCTGTAGTACATTGTTGGGTATCTTCTGTTCATTGGTCACGTCGTATAAACTGAGTATCTTAGATACAACTGAATCCGAATCGTTAGGCATGATGTTGACGTGCACGGGATTTTACAAGTCTATGATTTAAACCGAGAAATAGAATCTTTCGCAGGATTTTACTAAAATCAAGACCAAACCGTTAAGCAATGCCAATAGAACGTGTTAAGATAACTGATGGATAGACACAATGATAGACAATTGTGTGTTAGGACTTATGTAGGATTACCAGAGATGTTGTTTGGTTGTGATTTGGGTTGTTTGATGCACGATTTTATGGAGAAATTTAGGTCTAAAAACTTAAAAACCTCAATAACTTCTGTTCAGAGCGGATTTAGGCCTCGAGGGTTGACCCGAATCTCCTCGTTCTCACGGTCGTTTTGATGGTAGAACGCTGAAAACGGAGTTACGGATCAAAAGTTATAGCCATTTGAAGTTTTGTCGGGAAAAGTCAACAAGTCGCTAAGAATTCTTGAACCAAGTCGCTAAGCACCAAGTCGCTAAGTAGCAACTCGCTAAGATCTCAATTTCCTATGAACCAAGTCGCTAAGACCAAGTCGCTAAGACCCAAGTCGCTAGACACAAGTCGCTAAAGCACCAAGTCGCTACACAGTTAAGTCGCTAAAGAGCAACTCGCTAAGATCCAAGTCGCTAGTATCAAGTCGCTAACAATTTACACTACAACTCGCTAACAATTTCTGAAGCAAGTCGCTAGCCGTAGTGGAGAATCCACTAACTTGTACTATTTGTCGGCTTATCTCAATAGACAAGTCGCTAGGACCAAGTCGCTACCAAAAAGCACTACAACTCGCTACCTTTTTCTGAAGCAAGTCGCTATGATGAAATTCACAACGAGAACCAAGTCGCTACCAAGAAAAAACTTCAAAAACACACTTTTCAATCCAAAACAAGTCCAACCACAGTGATTCAAGCTTTCCAAATCAACACCCAAGAACTTACAATGATTCTAAACACAAAAGTACACCCAAAATTCAAACTTTAACACTAGAAATGAACCAAATGATGCAAAAACCACTAAACTTTTTCAAACTCAAAAACCATCTAAAAACCACTAGAAATCCAAGGATATGTAAGAGATGATCTAACCATGGCTCTTGATACCATTTGTAACATATTGGATTTCACATAAACCAAAGTAGGCGTACAAGATGAGTTTTAGAGAGAGAAAGTTAGAGGTTTAGGGAACTTTAGTGAGAGAAAGAAAAATCTTATTATGAGCTCCAACTCTCTACCTTGGGAGGTAGAGAGTATTTATAGTACTTACATAAAACGCCACCTACCGGGTTGTGGATCAGCCATACAGTGGGTAAAGACCCGTCCGTCCTCCACGGTGTTACAAAACTAAATACTACTTAACATTAAATAACTACTACTACGAGATTTCTAAAGATTACATATACTTGAGGTGACCGACACTTTAACTACTGGATTTTCCAAATCCTAACAACAGATAAACATCTAAATGACGAAGACTACGGCGTAATCCACAACTCAGGTTACGCCGTAATAAAGAAATGCAAATGATTTATGAAAACTACGGCGTAACCCCCGCTAAGGTTACGCCGTAACCATGGATAAGCACAAAAGATTAAAGAGTTATGACGTAACTACCCGCCGTAACTAGTATCGGAGCCTATAAATAGTCGAAGGTTCCACCAGTTTTAATCATCTCTCCTCTCCCAAACCTTCTAGGGTTTGGGGAGATCAAAACACAGAAGAAGAAGCATGGCTTAGGAACACTGAATAACGAAGTCCTCGTCTACGATTTCCATTGTATTCGAGTTTGAATTCCTTCTATATTTTTCTAGGACTTATACTATGAATTCATGTTATTAACTGAAGCTTGCATTTATGTTATTGTTATTATCTTTAATTCTTTATAGACTGATAAGGTTTTAAAATGTACCTTTTTGAGGGGTCGTTTAAGCCCTTATTTGATCACTTTTATATCCGTTATTACTTAATATCGTTCCTTTTCATTTTTTAGGTCTCTCGAAGGCAAATTGCTGGAATGGCACTTATTTGGACGAAAAGGCGCGGATGTACGAAGAAAATGGCCAAAGTCAAGAATCGAGCTACTCAGACTGCTGAAATACAAGGGGACGGCCTCAGGTGTTACCTGCGATGCCGTCGGAGCACATGTTGTGACGATACAGTAGCCAAGTTGCTTATTTTCAAGTGACGGTGTCAGGCTTTAAAAGAGTATGTCGTCGCACTCAGACGGCCTAGATTTGATCCAGACGGCGTCAGAAGCTGAAGAGGACGGCGTCACAAGCATAAGGTGACGCCGTCGCAAGACTAACGTGGCCAATACAAAACCCTAATGACGGCGACCCGACGGCGTCACAAATCATAAGGTGACGCCGTAGCGAATGTAATCTTATATATAGAATCCGAATTTTTCAGTTTTCAGTTTGTAGTCTTTTGGAGTAAAAACCTAAACCGAACCAAGGCTGTCTTGTACAGTATTTTAGGGTTCCAAACCCTATCTTACATCAAGATAAGTGTTTTACTTCATTAATTCAATTATGTCTTTAATTACTTGTGTGTATGCTTGCATGTTCTCCATGTCCGGCTAATTTACTTTTGTGTTTGCTTAGGGAATATGAAACTTAATTATTGAATATTGATTGGTTGTCTCTTATCTTAATTGTTAATGATCTAGTAATGCGATAGGTCATTCGTTGTGTAGTTAATGCTTGATTAATCTTTGTGAACCTTAGACTATAACACCTAGAGTAGTTGTAGGCTAAACCATCCAAAGAGTACCTTAGAGTTAGAGTTTATAATTCCTAGAGATATTGTAGACGAGACCCTTTGGTAGTTTCAAAGAGTTAGGGACAAACGCATACCCTACGACTTTAGACACACAACGCGATTAAGAATCAAGGACGTGACAATTTAACCATCAATAAGAGATAATTAAGAAGTAATAAAACCTAAGTAAACACATCTTTAAACTATCATACGAGCACACAATAATTAGACATAGACTACCCTCACCTTAGTTTAGATAATTAGATAAGTAGAAGTAATAGGTAGAAATACCAACCCCTAAATCCAAACCCCGAGATTCGTACCTTTCCATTTTCTAAAAAATATAAAAAAGATAAAAAATAATCTTCTTCAACCCCAATCTTAGCGTAGTAACTGCTCACTAGCATTCCTATTCCCCTAGAGAACGATATCAATACCCGTGGCTTACCCTAATACTACACTACAACGATTAGGTTCACTGCCTAGGGTGTTATAAAACTTGCTCGAAGAAAAGGAAGTTCCTTTGACCCCGAACGACGCGTGTAGCGTTATCAAGTTTTTGGCGCCGCTGTCGGGGAATAGAATAGCTAGTTAGTAGTCCACCTCGTTTAGGTTTCTTTGCTTGATTCCTATCAAGTAAATTTTTCTCATTTTTTAGCTTTCTCATAGTCTATCCCCCTTCTTCGTGACCTTTGTTCGTAATCCCATCACTTTTCATCATGGAAGGTGATAACCAACCACCATTCATCTACCTACCACCAAATGACCCGCCAAGAGCCCGTACTCTTGGTGAATACTCGAGATCAAGCCACCTAGGCTATAGGAACACCATTGAGCTTCCCGACCAAGCACAAACTACGGCCCTGCGATCCGACACCATCCGGTTGGTGCAAAACGGATGTGCATTCCATGGACTTCATTTCGAAGATCCTAATTAGCATCTTAAGAATTTCCTTAAAATTGTCGACTCCATCGACCTTGATGCTACTACTCGGGAGACCACACGTCTGCGTCTCTTCCAATTCTCTCTACGGGACCAAGCTAGTAATTGGCTTGAGCGACTTCCCGCCGGCTCCATCTCAAGTTGGGATGAACTCACCTCTCGCTTCCTTGCTCAATTTTTCCCACCGGGGAGAACCACTAAGCTTAGGAATGACATCTTGATGTTCTAACGACGTCAAGGTGAATCTCTCTACGAAGCATGGACTCGATTCAAGGACTTACTTCATAAAGTCCCTCATCACGACATTGATCTTTGGCTCTAAGTCCAACTCTTTTATGATCATGTCAACTTCCCCACAAGGCGATCCATTGACCAAGCGGCCGGTGGAAAACTTAGTGATCTCACTGCGGAAGAATCATGGGGTATAATAGAGGACCTTGCTCTCTATGACAACGAAAGTTGGAATGACCCCCGTGAGCTGCCCAAAACCGTTAAGGCAATCTCCTTGCCTCCCATTGACTCACAACCTTCCGACCGTAGGATGCTCGAACTTGAAGATCAAGTTAAATTCCTAATGAGTTCCTACACAAATCCTAAGTCTTCACATCAAGTGAATAAAATCACTCTACCTTGTGAGTTATGTAGTAGTCCCCATGACACTCGTGATTGCACAAGACTCCCCGAACAAGCTTTTCCGGACTACGCCTCCACGCGTACCGACGGAGCGGGAGAGAAGTGGTACACTTTCAAGCCCGAACAAAACAACTTAGGAAACTCTTACAACCCCTCATGGAGGAATCACCCTAACCTTAAGTGGAACCAAAACTCAAGCATACCCCAAGGCTCATCTAGTCCAGCTAATATTTTCAATTCTCTAAACACCGGGAACCCCACTAATCTTGAGGCAATTGCATCTAGATTCATGTCAGCTCAAGAGACTCGATTGACTAAGCTTGAAGCCGATTTTAAGCGAAGACAAGGCGAGATGACAAACAAGCTTGATGCCCTCTTAAAAGCCCTTAATGAACGGGAAATTGGAGCACTCCCAAGTGATACTATAAAGAACCCAAAAGTGAATTCGATTTCGTCAACTTCATGTTCTTGTTCACCATGAGAGAGTGCACATCCATGTCCCTCACACCCAACGGTTCACTCGGTAAATGCTATCAACAAGGGTTCCAAGCAATCCAAAATGAGGTACCAAGGCCCTGCACCATTGGTAGAACCTACTTTTGAGAAACCCGTCAACCAAGAACCCTGATTCGTTGAAGTGTAGTAGGCTTAGGGGTATTTGTGTATGGATAAAACCACAATATCGATATCAAAAATAAACACAAGGAATGATTTAAAATCCCTTTAGGAAAAAGGATAGTGAATCAAATCCCGTGAGTGATAGTGATACGGATTAGGAAATCCGAGTCGTGTCCCAACGAGGTGTGAATGGGCAACGTCGTTATTGGTTCGTTATTAAAATGCTCGATGTTTAGGATTAACGATTTTGTCTAAACTACGGGAAATGGGAAAGCAATTAAGGGAAATTATACTACGGGAAATCCTAAATACGCGAATATAAACTAGTACGAAATTAAAGAAACGTAAATAAAATGCAACTATGTTTAATCTAAGTCCTAAATATGATCTAAAATTACTTTTACCCTCAAAATGAAATTTGAAAACTATTTATGAATTAAAACTAATTTTTATGATTTTTCTTGAAATTTATTCGAATTAAAAACTAATTTTTAACTTTTAAACTAATTTAAAATACTAAAAATTATGAAAATTAAGGGGAAAATTATGAAACTATTTTTCAAAAATCTAAAATAACTAAAGAGAATTTTCAAAACCAATTTTGTATTTTTCTGATAATTTTTCTATTTTCTACGAATTTAAAATCTATTTAAAAATAATAAATGGCTAAAAATTACAAACTAAGCTAGGAAAAATCTAGAAAAATTATTTTTTTGCCTTTTGTATTTATCTTAATCTATGAAAATTTAAAATTTATTTTTATGAAGTTTTTCTGATTTAATTGCAATAAAAGCTATTTAAAAAGTCCTAAAAATTGTTTTAAATAAGGAAAATTAGCAAACAGTACTGGAAAAATCTGAAAAATTCACGAAAAGTCTAAAGTTATATTCTAAATCTATAAAAAAATATAAAAAACTATGCTTATGTGTGAGATTATGAAGCTGTAATGCAACTGTCCCTAAATAAGCTACTATTAATAAGCTAATAAGCTACCAAACTATTACAGAAGCTAAATTATACTAAAATCAACTAAAAGCAGCTAATATGAACTAATCTAAACCTCTAATAAGCAAACTACTAAGGATCTATACTAATTACTACTTAAACCAAACAGCCCTAACCCCTTATATTTAAGCTTAAGCACAAGCTTATCCAATAAGCTAAACTGAAATCCAGATTTTGAGAACTTAAGAGTACCAACCAAAGATTAACTAGTCCAAGTTTAAGCCTGAGATGAGCTCAAATGAGCTTTTGACAAGCTCTGCAGTTTGCTGTGAAATGACTCAGCCAATTGAGTTTGACACAGGGGAAATAAGTGCTTAAAGATAAGCTTATTTAGACCTTTAAAAGACTTACAAAAATTTACCAAAAATCAGATTTCAAAAGTTGACCAACTGAACTAGAAAATCCCAGAATATAACTGATTTTTATCCAAACATGAACAAATTAAAATTCTAGTCAGTTTTGTAAAAACTGACTTGACACTTTGACTTATGAGACAGTTTTGAAAAATGTTGACCAATGTGGATTTTGATCATGCAAAACAGTTTGTGAATGTTGTTTAAAGATGAAATATGACCTAAAGAAACTATCTATGATGATTCTATATCTTAAATGCAAAATCTGACTTACTAAATCAAACTGAAATGGATGTAGGACTGATTAACTATGAAATTGACTTTTTAGCTATTATAGATGCAATCTAATCACTGGAATGGCTAAGGTAAACTTAACTGAGACTAAAACAAATGATTTCAACCTATGCTCTATCCTTAAGCTCAGATGTAACAGCTTATACCAAACACTATTTTATATGACTGTTATGCAAATTACACCTCTATAACACTACATCAGCTTATGCAAAACCTTAAACTGAATCAACTATAGCCTAGAAACAATTAAATGAGCAGATCTAAACTAAAGCTAACAACAAATTTAGACAGATTTAGATTATGCAAAATATAATAGTATCAAAATAGGTAAAGTACTCACAAGTAGTCCAGCTTATTAGCAGCTTATACCAGAACCAAACACCACTATTCTAAACCAAATCCACCCCTAAAACAGCTCTGCATCAACCCAAATCCAATTTCATACCCATCTGGTTCTTTCAGTTGACTTTTGTTGACTGAGATTGTTTTGAGAGTAAAATCTGAGTAGTGAGTTTTTGAGTAGATAATAAGCTAAAGTGAACTTATAAAAGCTTATAAAAACAGTAACCTTAAACTAAATTTAGATTAAAACAGATTTGAGATATTTTTTTATTTTTGAAGTATTTTTCTTATTTTTTTGTGATTTTTGTTTGATAGAGATAATAAGCTGAAAATGATTTGAGATAAGCTAAGATGATTAACTGAAACACTAATAAGCTACTGAAATCAATGAAACAGTAATTGAGATTAATTGAAAACAAAAGCTAAAATTACTTGAATTAATAAAACTTGAGATTACAATAGAACTGAAATTCAGAAATTACAGAAATGAAATTTAAACATAAAACATTAATAAACTACTAACTATCTACTCAAATTCTACATGAATTACAAGTGTGAATGATGGGGGTATTTATAGCCTAGCTTATGCCTTAGAAGGATCTGGAATGTATCCATCTGTGCTTCTTTGAGTGCCTTTAGAGCCCTTGGATCAATCTCCACCTCATTCTTTTCATCTGGACCCTTGGATTATTACTTCCACGTTTCATCCACTAATGAGAGAGCAGGGATTGGAAATGTATCACACGGATAGCTGACTTAGCACTGAGCACATGTCAGATGGTGTCAGAAAGTACGAGAATGCCCCTTTAATTGTACTGATTTGAGCTTAATTACAAGAGGGTAATTTAGGGTTCTTGTATTCCTGGGTTTGGGAGGGATTTGGGTAAAAGTTTTGGCGCGTGAGTTTTTTAGTATACTTTGATTTGTGTTGACCGGGTTTAAGTGGAGTTGACCGGGGTCCAAATGGGTATACGGGTTAGGATATTAAGGTCACGGATTGAGTTATTTGCTGGACCGGGTATAGAGGTTTTGGACTTGGGCTATCAATGGGCTAAAGGTATTATTAGTTTAGGCTTAGGACTAGAAATGGATCCAAGGTTTAACATAGGGACTAAAACTGCCAAATTTGTTTTTCCAGGGACCAAAGTTGTAAATTCTGAAAATATCTTCCAAGGGCCATTATTGTCATTCTCAAATAATCCAAGGGCGGAACTTGCAACTTCTGAAACTTCAAGGTAGATTCTGCCAAATGCTCAAAGTTCAGGGACTGATTCTGACAATTCTTTAATCTTCAACATATCTTTCAGAAATTATCTTTTCAGCCTGAAAATCTTCACAAATGCACAACTCTGATCTTCCGGCTCAGCTAAAGCACTCTTTAATCTCTCGTGCTCGGATTTTCGTCTGATTTGGCTTCTTTTTGTGTATTTTGACATATCCGTACCTGCACAAGCACAAACTCAAGAAAACAACTAATATTAGCAATAAACGGCTCTTTCTTGGTTATTTTGGGCTGGTTTTGATAAAGAAATGATATGTGTTTTTGCACATATCAAAATACCCCAGACGAGACCATTGTCGTGTCCTCACGCAATGCAATCAACTCACGCTTCTAAAACCAAGGATTTCAATCTCTTTCTACTAAACCTATGAAGAAGTAGCAAAGATTCCTCAAAAGAGATTAAGAACCCTTAATTCTAAAAACGCCCCGTTTACCTTTTATATTCACATATAGATATTACGATTAAGCATATTCCAATTATGAGTGACGATTTGTTGAACTTTCATGTCGATCAATAACTCCAACATTTTTCAAACGACACGTTAGGATCACGGAATAGGAAACACAACACAGCGTGAAGTGACCATACGGATAGAATACATCGTCCCTGATTTTTCACAAGTCCCCAAACTAAGCGTAAAATTGAAATCGTTGTTAAATATGATTCTAGATGCTAACACTACCCATGGAAGTTACTTGTGTAATTACCTTTTGCTCCCATTTCCTATTTTCCTCTATTTATTTTATTTTTGTGAGAAATTAATTTCTTCAAATTTCTCGTTTCGATAATTTTTATTCCGATAAAGATATGAAGCTAAGTCACTAATTAGTTATCCATCTTCCCTCAAGAACCATTGTCTCAAAAATGAGGTCCACATCAAGGAATTTTTTATTCACTAATATTTTTGAGTTTTTCAATTTTTTTTTTCTTTTTCTTTTTTTCAATTTTTTTTTTTTTTTTTTTTTTCATCATCATTTTTTTTTCACTTTTTTTTTCACTTATACTTTTTACTTATATGAGCTATGAACCACGGAGCTTCACGGGGTAATTCCAAGACTATACGCTTCATGAAATGAGGATCCCAGTGGGTTAGACCAAGACCTCACTCAATCCTGGCTAAAGATCCAAGGGTCCGATCTCGAACCGCAGCTCATAACTTTATTATTACTTATTACTTATTACGAGTCCTTGATGTGCACCCAATTTTTGAAACAAAGATTCTTTTAAGAAGATAAAGAACTAACTATCGCCAAAAACTCAACATCTCTAATTATTTATTAACAGATATGGGGTGAAACAATTATGTGGGAACAAAAAGCCATAAGTACCTTCGTTGGGCTCTAAAGAGAACCAACTACTCCACGCTTAGCATCTAAACTCATAAGTAACTCTATCATTCCTCGATCTCCGCAAATTTAAAATCCCAAATAATGAGATCCGCGGATGCTTAGCCGATAATTTTAGATTATCTATGGTTAAGGGAACAAGCTAGGGCTCAACACGCCCGGTCAAGTCAGAATTCCATTCCTACTCTCACCAGCGGAAAGTCAACAAGGTGTCAAAACATATTCATTAATTTAGCGAATGCTTCGTTAAATAATCTCAAGTCTCGCATTTTTAAAGTCACTTATTAGAAACTAGCAAATTCTTGGTTAAGCTTCGCATATTTAAAATCACTTAGGGAGACTTGCAAATTCATGGCCTTGTGAGCTAGAATCGCATTTTATAGCCTCTTGTCTAAGCAATTAGCAAAAACTATGTCAAGAAAAACGCATATTTAAAGAAACTTCTAAGAGACTAGCAAGAACTTTTTGATCATAAAACTAGCAAAAGCTTACAAAAATTTTAAATTTTCACATTTTTGGCACAAATTTTCATTTTCTAAGGAAAAACGGGGTTGCAAGAGAAACACGACAAAAAATAAGCAAGTGCGGTCAAATCAAATCGAAGATTACCCACCCCAGACTAAAACGAAACATTGTCCTCAATGTTTAAAGGCAAGGGTAACAACAAAAATCTAAAAGCCGTTTATTAAGTATGCTAGAAGATAAACGTTAGTCGATAAGATTAGGATATCGGATTTCCATCAGCATTGATCATGAAACTCGAGTGGAGAAAAGACAAACTTCGAGCACGAGAGTCTTCATATCAGGAAAATCCTAAACACAACATCACAAACAACCAAACACGAGAAATCGAAGAGGCTAACCCCTTCACGTCACTTATTAGAAAATAGAAAGAAAATAGAGATAAGCATGGGGTGCCTCCCACGAAGCGCTACTGTTTTTCTTCACCGAGTCGCTAGCCTGACTCGATCCCTGAATTCATTTGTCCTTGGGGAAACAAGCGGAAAGGATACCCGGATCAAAGATGGTATCCTCACACCGGAGGGAAAGAGAATGGGTGTGTTGGGAGGGGAAGAAAATGTCGGGCTCAAGCACATAAGGAATAACTCCTCCCAAACTCACAAAAGGTATATCAAGAAAGAGTGATCCATCATCCGGTGGTTTTGCGGGTGGACGAAGGAGTGATGGATCAAAGTGAAATGACTCCATAGAAGAAGGGAGTCCATGGTAAGAAGAAATGTTTCTTAAAGGCTCAAACATGAAGGCATCCAAGAGAGGATCCTTTTTTCGGTTAACTTTGGTTAATCTAAATTCTTCTTCGATGAGTATCCCAGGGTTAAAAATCTTGTCCTCGGATAGGAATGAAATCAACGTATCATCTGCATGAAAATCCTCACGAGGAGAGGAATCAGTCTCGGATAAAAAATAATATTGGACCTCAGGATCAACACGTTCATCTGTCGAAGTCTTCACTTCCTTATCTTTCTTCGGGAAAAATGGATCATCGTATACTTCTTCGTCCTCAGAAAAAATTGAGTCAGTGGGATCAAGTTCATCGGTGAACTCCTCACTTGCTTCGTCAAAGAGTTGATTGTCAAAATTTAGAGTATATTCAGAATCGAATTCGAACAAGGGATTCGTGAAGGTCATTTTGAAAGATTCTGGATCGAAAGATGTCTCAGAAGAAGTTTCCATAATTTCAGAAGAAGGAGCGGGATTGCCACTCAAAGGAAGATTTATTTTATTAGAAATCGGAGGTGGGACAAGTGGTGTGCTCTTAGAGCTAGCGGTTTCCACCACTACCGTTGTAGACTCCTTTTCTTGTTTCTTTTTCCGTTCAGCACGTATTGTCGACATACTCTTAATCGTAAACCTTGAAAGATCAATTCGAGACGGTTTAGGTTCAACTTTCTTCACATCATCCGGATCATCCGGAGGGGGGGTAAGAAGACGGCTCATTATATAATAACTTTTCAAGAAAAAGAATGTCCCCCTCCGGGTCAAAAGTAGCATCATCAATCTCAACGGGAACTGAATCATCATTAAGAAAGGCCTCGATCTCTTCCCAAATGGGGTCACTTTTCGTAGTGAGAGATGGGAAAGAGTCGGTCATAATCGGATTAGACGGTAAAATGGGATCACCACTTTCCTGAGAAAAATCAATCACACCGATGCTATGAATCGAATGGTCATCGGGTGGAGGTTTTGACGTTTGTTCGGCATAAAACACAATTTTTTCATTTCCTTTTCTGATCGTCAACGTTCCTTGGTAATGATCCACAAGGACTTTTGCGGTTCTCAAGAATGGTCTTCCAAGAGTGAGAGGGACTCGGGCGTCAACCTCTATATCAACGACGGCGAAATCCACGGGAAAATGGAATTTATCCACTC
Source organism: Chrysanthemum seticuspe (assembly GCA_019973895.1). Lineage (NCBI taxonomy): Eukaryota > Viridiplantae > Streptophyta > Magnoliopsida > Asterales > Asteraceae > Chrysanthemum > Chrysanthemum seticuspe. Next base: position 88,022,151 of record BPTQ01000006.1, on the reverse strand, counting down.
GTACCATAACATCGTTGACTACACCAACCGTGTGAGCAATTGTTCGATTAGCTAATTCGATAGTCATACGAGTCGGTATAAGAGTCTTCAATCCAAGCTCATGATATATCGCAAGAGGCATGAGACTTATGCTTGCACCCGAATCGGTTAGGGCATTACATTCCTCAATATCATTCAAAGAGCAAGGAAGGAGAAATTTCCCAGGATCACCAAGCTTCTCGGGAGCTTGGTTCGAGGAAGAATTAAACGGTGTAGGCTCAAGTGAAATCTTTGAAATTTGTTCCAATTTCTTTTCATAAATCATGTCAGCAGCTTTGATCATATCAGTCGTAAGTTTGAACTTGGTTCCGGAAACAACTTTCATTTTGTCGAACCGTGATTGAATCGATTTGCACGGTGTAAGGTTAGAACTTGGCATTTTGACTGAGATAGAAGGAACTTGGGCAACCAGAGGTTGGACGTATTTGGCTTTTCCATTATCAAGAGGAATTACCGGGTCCTTTGTCACCTCGGTCTCTCGTGCTACATTCCTCACCGGAGAGGAAGTAGTCATCGGGGGCCCATCATCTCGAATGGTTATAGATTTCATTTCTCCCTTCGGGTTTGGAATCGTATCACTTGGAAGAGATCCCGAAGTTGAGGGTTGACTGATCTTACACAAAACATCATTCAACATGTTCTCGAGCTTATTATGCGAAGCATCCAATTTGTTGTTCTGAAGTCGAATCTCATTCCTAAACTCATTGTTTTGTCTAGTTAACGAAGATTGAAACTCGTTCCTCAAACTTGTAATCTGATTTTGCATAGTGTGGATGGTAGCATTGTTGTGTTGAACGTAAGTTGTGAATTCATTTGAAGGCAAAGGTGGAGCTTGATAGCTTGGATTTTGATATCCTTGATTGTAATTAACTCCTTGGTTCGGGTATTGATTTGTTGGGGCTTTGAATTGGTTTTGAACATTTGGTCCACGAACTTGATTCTGATTAAAACGATTCTGATTGTTCGATTGAGAAAATCCCGGAGGTCCCATTTGATTACTAACACGAGGGTTTGTTTCAACTTGAGGACGGTATTGGTTACCTCCGGTTACGGCATTAGCTTCGAAAGGATTTCCATCGGTGGCGGTACAATTGTAGTAGGCATGCGGGCCACCACAAGTAGTACAAGTTGTTTCCACCCCTTTGACTTGAGCGGGTGGAGAAGAATTAACCTTAGCCGTCTTAATCTTAACTAAAGCCTGAATCATATCCATAAGCTTATCAATCTTAGCATCGGTGCTAGACGTATTTTCGTAAGACGAGGACGATGGTGAAACACTCACTCGGGCAGCAACCGATTTGCTACGTGAGGTACGAACTTTAGATTTGTTCTCAATAATCGACAAGGCATCTCTTGTTGATCGGGTCAACAAATTACCACCCGCGGCGGCATTGGGAGAGTCTTGATCAGTTTCGTTCAAACCGTTATAAAACGTATCAAGTTGGTGCAACTCAGAAAAACCATGATGGGTACATTGCCTAAGCAAATCTTTGAATCGGTCCCATGCCTCACTAAATGATTCATCAAATCTTTGTGTGAATTTTGTTATTTCATTTTTTAAGCTTGTTGTTTTAGACGGTGGGAAGAATTCGTTCACGAATTTTGACACTAAATTCTCCCATGTGGTTATCGATCGAGGGGGTAGTTTTTCGAGCCAAATCCGGGAGGTCCCCTCAAGTGAAAATGGGAAGAGTAGTAGCTTGATAGCCTCTTCCGGAACGTTACGGTACTTGATCGTACACGTGAGCTTGTTAAACCGTCGGATATGAGAGTAAGGATCGTCTCTTTCAAATCCGTAAAATTGGCTCGATGATACCAAGTTGATCAAGCCGTGTTTAAGCTCAAAGTTATCGGCAACGATTGCCGGGACGACGATGGCTTCTCCATAACCTTCGGTGGGTGCCTGGAGTTGCTCTAGCATGGATCGGTTGTCCTCCGCCATTTCGATGATGGGCGGAGTCGGATTAGTTCGAATCTCGGGTTCGACTAATGGAGCACGTCTATTTCGCCTTCTCGGAATTGTAGCAGATTCACGTATCGGTCTGTAGTTATTAGAACGAGTGCGCATGCACTTTCAAAAACCAAGGCAATTAAAAGAGAACGGTATTCGAAAACAACAGTGAACTTAACCAATAATCCCAAGTGAATAAATCACTTCTATAAGACAAACGCACAAGCGAGCGGAGAAGCTTTTTTAGGTCAGCGCGAAGCTTATTAAAAACCCGCTTCTTTTCAGCCGCAATTTAATGTCAGGCCGTCCTTATACCCACCACACAGTTTGTTTATCCGATAGAAATAAATCGATTCACAAGCGACACAAAGGCAAGTTTTTGATCTTTAGTTCGGGAACTTACTAATGATAACACCTCGGTTGAGAATGTTATATAATTGATGTATTCTATTTAAGCTCAAAAACACAAGAGAAAATCTTTTTGTATTTTTAATATGATATATATATATATATATATAAAAGAAAAAGGAAAATATTTTTTACTTTTTTTTTATTTTTAGAAAAATAGTAACTTCACGAAGGAAGGATCTCGAGTCACTAATCGTCAAACCTCTAACGATATTGTCGCGACACAACCTCCCCGGCAGCGGCGCCAAAATTTGATTCGTTGAAGTGTAGTAGGCTTAGGGGTATTTGTGTATGGATAAAACCACAATATCGATATCAAAAATAAATACAAGGAATGATTTAAAATCCCTTTAGGAAAAAGGATAGTGAATCAAATCCCGTGAGTGATAGTGATACGGATTAGGAAATCCGAGTAGTGTCCCAACGAGGTGTGAATGGGCAACGTCGTTATTGGTTCGTTATTAAAATGCTCGATGTTTAGGATTAATGATTTTGTCTAAACTACGGGAAATGGGAAAGCAATTAAGGGAAATTATACTACGGGAAATCCTAAATACGCGAATATAAACTAGTACGAAATTAAAGAAACGTAAATAAAATGCAACTATGTTTAATCTAAGTCCTAAATATGATCTAAAATTACTTTTACCCTCAAAATGAAATTTGAAAACTATTTATGAATTAAAACTAATTTTTATGATTTTTCTTGAAATTTATTCGAATTAAAAACTAATTTTTAACTTTTAAAACTAATTTAAAATACTAAAAATTATGAAAATTAAGGGGAAAATTATGAAACTATTTTTCAAAAATCTAAAATAACTAAAGAGAATTTTCAAAACTAATTTTGTATTTTTCTGATAATTTTTCTATTTTCTACGAATTTAAAATCTATTTAAAAATAATAAATGGCTAAAAATTACAAACTAAGATAGGAAAAATCTAGAAAAATTATTTTTTTGCCTTTTGTATTTATCTTAATCTATGAAAATTTAAAATTTATTTTTATGAAGTTTTTCTGATTTAATTGCAATAAAAGCTATTTAAAAAGTCCTAAAAACTGTTTTAAATAAGGAAAATTAGCAAACAGTACTGGAAAAATCTGAAAAATTCACGAAAAGTCTAAAATTATATTCTAAATCTATAAAAAAATATAAAAACCTATGCTTATGTGTGAGATTATGAAGCTGTAATGCAACTGTCCCTAAATAAGCTACTATTAATAAGCTAATAAGCTACCAAACTATTACAGAAGCTAAATTATACTAAAATCACCTAAAAGCAGCTAATATGAACTAATCTAAACCTCTAATAAGCAAACTACTAAGGATCTATACTAATTACTACTTAAACCAAACAGCCCTAACCCCTTATATTTAAGCTTAAGCACAAGCTTATCCAATAAGCTAAACTGAAATCCAGATTTTGAGAACTTAAGAGTACCAACCAAAGATTAACTAGTCCAAGTTTAAGCCTGAGATGAGCTCAAATGAGCTTTTGACAAGCTCTGCAGTTTGCTGTGAAATGACTCAGCCAATTGAGTTTGACACAGGGGAAATAAGTGCTTAAAGATAAGCTTATTTAGACCTTTAAAAGACTTACAAAAATTTACCAAAAATCAGATTTCAAAAGTTGACCAACTGAACTAGAAAATCCCAGAATATAACTGATTTTTATCCAAACATGAACAAATTAAAATTCTAGTCAGTTTTGTAAAAACTGACTTGACACTTTGACTTATGAGACAGTTTTGAAAAATGTTGACCAATGTGGATTTTGATCATGCAAAACAGTTTGTGAATGTTGTTTAAAGATGAAATATGACCTAAAGAAACTATCTATGATGATTCTATATCTAAAATGCAAAATCTGACTTACTAAATCAAACTGAAATGGATGTAGGACTGATTAACTATGAAATTGACTTTTTAGCTATTATAGATGCAATCTAATCACTGGAATGGCTAAGGTAAACTTAACTGAGACTAAAACAAATGATTTCAACCTATGCTCTATCCTTAAGCTCAGATGTAACAGCTTATACCAAACACTATTTTATATGACTGTTATGCAAATTACACCTCTATAACACTACATCAGCTTATGCAAAACCTTAAACTGAATCAACTATAGCCTAGAAACAATTAAATGAGCAGATCTAAACTAAAGCTAACAACAAATTTAGACAGATTTAGATTATGCAAAATATAATAGTATCAAAATAGGTAAAGTACTCACAAGTAGTCCAGCTTATTAGCAGCTTATACCAGAACCAAACACCACTATTCTAAACCAAATCCACCCCTAAAACAGCTCTGCATCAACCCAAATCCAATTTCATACCCATCTGGTTCTTTCAGTTGACTTTTGTTGACTGAGATTGTTTTGAGAGTAAAATCTGAGTAGTGAGTTTTTGAGTAGATAATAAGCTAAAGTGAACTTATAAAAGCTTATAAAAACAGTAACCTTAAACTAAATTTAGATTAAAACAGATTTGAGATATTTTTTTATTTTTGAAGTATTTTTCTTATTTTTTTGTGATTTTTGTTTGATAGAGATAATAAGCTGAAAATGATTTGAGATAAGCTAAGATGATTAACTGAAACACTAATAAGCTACTGAAATCAATGAAACAGTAATTGAGATTAATTGAAAACAAAAGCTAAAATTACTTGAATTAATAAAACTTGAGATTACAATAGAACTGAAATTCAGAAATTACAGAAATGAAATTTAAACATAAAACATTAATAAACTACTAACTATCTACTCAAATTCTACATGAATTACAAGTGTGAATGATGGGGGTATTTATAGCCTAGCTTATGCCTTAGAAGGATCTGGAATGTATCCATCTGTGCTTCTTTGAGTGCCTTTAGAGCCCTTGGATCAATCTCCACCTCATTCTTTTCATCTGGACCCTTGGATTATTACTTCCACGTTTCATCCACCAATGAGAGAGCAGGGATTGGAAATGTATCACACGGATAGCTGACTTGGCACTGAGCACATGTCAGATGGTGTCAGAAAGTACGAGAATGCCCCTTTAATTGTACTGATTTGAGCTTAATTGCAAGAGGGTAATTTAGGGTTCTTGTATTCCTGGGTTTGGGAGGGATTTGGGTAAAAGTTTTGGCGCGTGAGTTTTTTTAGTATACTTTGATTTGTGTTGACCGGGTTTAAGTGGAGTTGACTGGGGTCCAAATGGATATACGGGTTAGGATATTAAGGTCACGGATTGAGTTATTTGCTGGACCGGGTATAGAGGTTTTGGACTTGGGCTATCAATGGGCTAAAGGTATTATTAGTTTAGGCTTAGGACTAGAAATGGATCCAAGGTTTAACATAGGGACTAAAACTGCCAAATCTGTTTTTCCAGGGACCAAAGTTGTAAATTCTGAAAATATCTTCCAAGGGCCATTATTGTCATTCTCAAATAATCCAAGGGCGGAACTTGCAACTTCTGAAACTTCAAGGTAGATTCTGCTAAATGCTCAAAGTTCAGGGACTGATTCTAACAATTCTTTAATCTTCAACATATCTTTCAGAAATTATCTTTTCAACATGAAAATCTTCACAGATGCACAACTCTGATCTTCCGGATCAGCTAAAGCACTCTTTAATCTCTCGTGCTCGGATTTTCGTCTGATTTGGCTTCTTTTTGTGTATTTTGACATATTCGTACCTGCACAAGCACAAACTCAAGAAAACAACGAATATTAGCAATAAACGGCTCTTTCTTAGTTATTTTGGGCTGGTTTTGATAAAGAAATGATATGTGTTTTTGCACATATCAAACCCAAACCTAATCTAGAGGAGGAGTACAAGGAACTCCATCAAGAAAAATCGGTTCTTGAAGTCTTAGCTCATGCACCTTATTATAATGCTTTAAAAGAAAAATATGAGTTAGAACTTAAACTTGGAAAACATGGGTCCGCCTTTGTGCGAATTAATCTACCTAAGAAGTTAGACGATCCCGGGCTATTTACTCTTCCGTGTAGGCTTGGAACTTCCAAACCTCTCGATGCTCTAGCCGACTTAGGATCATGCATCAATCTTGTTCCATTGTCCCTCCATAGAAGCCTTAACTTAGGTAAGATAGAACCAACGGAAACCATCTTAGGTCTAGCGGACGGTAGTGTTGCATATCCGGTAGGGATAATAAAAGACATGGTAGTACACGTAGGAGAGTTGACTCTTTTGGCCGATTTCCATGTGCTAGACATGAATAAGGACCCGACATGCCCATTACTAGTAGGAAGAGGATTCTTAGCTACCGCTAGTGCCATCATCGATTGTAAGATGTCCAAGATAGTGGTAGGAGAGGGGAGTGCTAGGTCAATTTACGATGTCAAAAAGCATACGTACTACAAAGAAGAGGAAATCCCACATGAGATTAGGTTGGATAGAACGCCTTCTAGATATGGACCTTGGATAGATAAGAACCTCATAGGTCCCCAACGACCTTTCTACTTAGATGAAGCCTTTGCTAGTAAAGCAACTTTCTATGATAAAGAAAAGGCTAGGGACATGGAAGTGAACCCGTTCGAGGACGCCTTAGTATTTAGGAAGATGACCGAGTTCTTAGGAAGTTTGCCCGTCAACCTTGTCATGAATAAGTGGAAAATTGAGAAGCCTAAACATAAGTGGGATTGGGATAGACCGCCTAGTGATGGTAATGGAGAGTGGCACATTAGGATAACAATCTATGATCCCGATGGACAGAAGTTTGAAAAGGCATATCGAACCGAACGTACTACTAGGAACTTAAATGATAAGTTTGATCCTTATGACATTGTTAAGGATAGGCTTACTTATATCGGTACGTAAGGGCACGACTACGAGTCTAGCTACAAGACTCATAAATAAAGAAAAGCGCTTCGTGGGAGGCAACCCATGCTTAATTGTTTGCTTGTTAGTGTCATATATCTTTTATTGATTGCTTATTCTCATGTTTAAATTTGTAAAAATGCTTTATTTTGTTTTTAACCTTGTCTTAATTGCATATAAAGGTATTTTACATAAAGGTTAAGTGTAGGGAGGATTACACACGTTTTCAAAAGAAAGGTGAACATGAGAATTTCAATTAATTAAAAGATATATATGTGTATTTGTTCGAGTCAAATGCTTGTATCGAGTCATAATGGATGTTTTGCAGAAATTTTTCCAGTTTCTAAATAAGTAAATTTTCCAGAACTTTTTTCCAGAAAATCGCAGACCAGTTTTTGTCAGGATAACCTGACGGTGTCAGGATCGCAACCTGACGGCGTCAGGAAGGAGTAAAAACAACAGATTACTTTTTTCTCGTTTTCTGAGCTACTTATAAATTTTTGGAATTTTCCAGGTCTTAATTTTCAGAAATTCTGTAAACATTCGTTCCACAAGCATTATATCCTAGTTTAGTAGAGTCTTAAATATATTATTACCGCCGATTTTACGCGAAGGTTTCGTTTGTTTTCTTCAAGTGTGCAGGTTTAATTTATTAAGAAAAAGATACATAAGATTGGAAGGATATTTTCACGCATACATTCTTCTTGGAAAGGATTTAACCACCACTTTACACGGATCCTACTGAGCTAATCAGGGGAGTACTAGTTTCTTTCATTTTTAATTACCTTCTATTATCATAACTTTGATACTTTCGGGGAACATTGGGGACAATGTTCAGTTTAAGTGTAGGGAGGGAAAATAAAACGGGAACTTTGAAATTATGCTTATCCTTGATTATTTGCTTTGTCCAATTGTATTTGTGTAATAAACCATGAGAAAATGTCGGTTAGGGTAATTTTGGCACCAAATTTAAAATTTTTCATGACATATAGGAGTGGGCCATTAGTCTTAACAAAAGCGTCTCACGGATAGGAAGTTGCATGACTAGCACAAAAACCCTTTACCACCTAAATTCCACCCAAAATGTGAGGATCGCCCTTAGATTAGTAGGAATTAAAGCATTCATCTTTAATGCTTAGTGTGTGAACCGGTAGTATATTAGATTCTAGAACTTGTTTTGTGATGCATTCCGAGATCGGTAGTAAGACTACACTTGTGTAGTTAGGAATAACTAAATGATAAGATGCATTAGGATAACCCTTGTTTGATACCCGTAATATAATTACTTCTTCCACATCGGTTGAGTAATTCCCCCACACCCTTTGCGTTGTACTCATTTTTAGTACACGATACCCCTAGTTAACCCCTCAGAGCCTATCCTTTTCGCGGTTCTCGTGATGTTTCAGTTTTTCCGGAATATCAATGAAGAGCACTGTTTACACCCCACCCCCAAATGTACACCCAAATCGCCTTAGCCTACCTTGTATGCACTCACTTTTAGTGCATTATTGTTATCACACTAAACCCTTAGTTCAATTATCTAGTTGCTTGCATGAGTTGCTAAGTCGAGTCATATCCTTTGTACGCAGTTTTGGGACGATTGAGAAAAGTTAAAGTTTATAAAATGACGGGAAGGGAACGTTGAATTCAAATACCCTTTATTTGCGTTATAATGTACTACAAGTGTTTTGATCTTTTCAATTCGGGTCAAATTAGTGTTAGAGTAACAAAAACTCAAGTGTAGGGATGTGCCTATAAATCCCTATCATTTTGATGTTATCGTAGATGATGATAGAGTAAAAGTGTAAAAAAAAAAAAAAAAAAAAACAAAAAACGGAAAAAAAATATAGAAAAAAAGAAAAAATAAATAAAATAAAAATAGAATGTTCACACAAAAAAAAAAAAAAAAAAAAAAAAAAAAAAAAAAAGGCTACCATCCTACATCTATCTTTAAATTTATGTTTGTTTGTTTCAGTTATCTAGAGTTTAGAGTGTCGTGTCTTGGCTTAGCAATGCCATTCTTCGTATGCTTGTAACATAGAGATTTTTGATTTGCCACCACTAAATATCCTATCCCACCAAACCCTTTGTTTCCCTACCGTAAGCCTAACATTACAACCCTTTAAAGACCTTTTTGATAGTCTTTCCTAGGTGCTTACGCCAAAGCGATGGAGGTTTGATCTATTCTCAAGCCTATGGTAATCTATGTACTAGGACCGGTTAATGAGTGTTTATCTTTCATTTCCAACTTGTTATATTTCATATACACCCGAGAGATGTGAGTATCCAAACACCCCATGTGAGGTGCTAGTATGTAATTTCCGTGCTTGTTATGACTTTTGCGGGGCTTATATGTGTTGTGGATTGTTTTAAACCAATGCTTCATGACCCATAACTTATAAATTAATTGGCTAAAAGCACATTTGCTTGAGAACAAGCAAATACCAAGTGTAGGGATATTTGATAAGGTTTTAAAATGTACCTTTTTTAGGGGTCGTTTAAGCCCTTATTTGATCACTTTTATATCCGTTATTACTTAATATCGTTCCTTTTCATTGTTTAGGTCTCTCGAAGGCAAATTGCTGGAATGGCACTTATTTGGACGAAAATGCGCGGATATACTAAGAAAATGGCCAAAGTCAAGAATCGAGCCACTCAGACTGCTGAAATACAAGGGGACGGCCTCAGGTGTTACCTGCGACGCCGTCGGAGCACATGTTGTGACGATACAGTAGCCAAATTGCTTATTTTCAAGTGACGGTGTCAGGCTTTAAAAGAGTAGGTCGTCGCACTCAGACGGCCTAGATTTTATCCAGACGGCGTCAGAAGCTGAAGAGGACGGCGTCACAAGCATAAGGTGACGTCGTCGCAAGACTAACGTGGCCAAGACGAAACCCTAATGATGGCGACCCGACGGCGTCACAAATCATAAGGTGACGCCATCGCGAATGTAATCTTATATACAGAATCCGAATTTTTCAGTTTTCAGTTTGTAGTCTTTTGGAGTAAAAAACTAAACCGAACCAAGGCTGTCTTGTACAGTATTTTAGGGTTCCAAACCCTATCTTACATCAAGATAAGTGTTTTACTTCATTAATTCAATTATGTCTTTAATTACTTGTGTGTATGCTTGCATGTTCTCCATGTCCGGCTAATTTACTTTTGTGTTTGCTTAGGGAATATGAAACTTAATTATTGAATATTGATTGGTTGTCTCTTATCTTAATTGTTAATGATCTAGTAATGCGATAGGTCATTCGTTGTGTAGTTAATGCTTGATTAATCTTTGTGAACCTTAGACTATAACACCTAGAGTAGTTGTAGGCTAAACCATCCAAAGAGTACCTTAGAGTTAGAGTTTATAATTCCTAGAGATATTGTAGACGAGACCCTTTGGTAGTTTCAAAGAGTTAGGGACAAACGCATACCCTACGACTTTAGACACACAACGCGATTAAGAATAAGGACGTGACAATTCAACCATCAATAGGAGATAATTAAGGAGTAATAAAACCTAAGTAAACACATCTTTAAACTATCATACGAGCACACAATAATTAGACATAGACTACCCTCACCTTAGTTTAGATAATTAGATAAGTAGAAGTAATCGGTAGAAATACCAACCCCCAAACCCAAACCCCGAGATTCGTACCTTTCCATTTTCTAAAAAATATAAAAAAGATAAAAAAATAATCTTCCTAAACCCCAACCTTAGCGTAGTAACTTCTCACTAGCATTCCTATTCCCCTAGAGAACGATATCAATACCCGTGGCTTACCCTAATACTACACTACAACGATTAGGTTCACTGCCTAGGGTGTTATAAAACTTGCTCGAAGAAAAGGAAGTTCCTTTGACCCCGAACGACGCGTGTAGCGTTATCATAGACATTTGCTAGTCTTTTCATATAACGCTAGCCTTGGTAGTATTATAAGCTTGGTAGTATCTAAAGGGATGGGAGATATGACCAACTGACTCCAGTCTGATAGATTGCGAAGTATGGGAGGAATTGGCCATAGTACAACCACTCTTCGCGTGCGAACTGACCAAATGATCACCTATCAAGTGGAGGTATTTAAGAGGTTAGGGGGAATCTAATTTCCTAACGGCTGGGTTCCCACCGTCTAGATCTAGTAGATTTGGTGCTTAATGACTGCTATTAGGTATCGAGAATCAATTCATATTTGTATTCTTCGTTAAGCTTCGTTTATCTATCTCTTTACCCTAAATTTCTGGTGTCTGTGTGAGTGGAATAATAGCATATCAATGAATTATAACAACCTTGTCATACCCATATATTATCAATGTCATTTATAATCATCTTAGTTCTTTCAAGGTCACAGCTCTCTTGGGACGATACTCGGATTTATCTAAGGCTTTACTACATCTGATCAGGTTTTGTGCCCGTTAATATGTGTCTATACTAAGTTATCTAAGTTTTATAAATATTAAAAACATGATGAAATAGCACATCAGCTTTTAACCATGATATTTTCGATGGATACTAGAACTTCATCACATAGAAGGCACATAAACAAATCAAAGTATCAAACATTAAACACGAAATTGCAAACCAATGAATCTTTTGCCGAAAAGAAATTTATTTTCGTAAAAGCCATCAAATACGAATGCTTACCTTTTTTTTGAACGGCAAAATTTTATTACTAGCAAGGCGCTAGACCAAACATTACAAAGAAATCAAATGAGGGTTTTTAAGCCATGAATCCCAAGAAAAAGACCTATTACATCTATTATAACACCAAAGAAAAGAATGCGACACGATATCATCGAAAATCAACGAACGATTAGGAGGAGAGGTTTCGAAAATAGAACGATTCCGAAAACCCCATATAGCCCACCAAGCAACCATGAAGACTCCCTCAAGTAAGCTTTTAACTTTGGAGTTGAGCCGAATATCTGAGAACCATACTAGCCACTCCGAAAACGAAGCCCACTGCTGCCAAACAACCTCCCACCATCGGCATATTTTCCGTAAGACCGCCTGAGCCAAAGGACATCGAAAGAAGACATGTGAAGCATCCTCTTCCCCCGCGAGACATATCGGGCAAGAAGCCGTCTCCAAAGTAACGCCTCTCCGAATCAAGTTAAGTCTAGTAGGAAGACAATCACGTCGAGCCCTCCAAGCAAAAATGTTAATCTTAATAGGAACGGCCTTCACCCATCTTGTGGAATCGATATGAGAAGGTAGAAACATGTCATCGATATTAGTACGAACGTCTTTAACACAGAAATCACCATCAGAAGATAACGAACACACCCAACGATCCAAGGAAGAGGAAAGAGACACTGTGTCCAATATTTTAGCAAGAACAAACATTTGCTCTTTCTCCACTCCTCCTCGAACAGGTCTGCGAAAAGAAGAATCCAAAACAGTGACCAGCTTGTCTTTAACTGAAATTTTGCGATTCATCTCTAAAGCAAATAACCGAGGAAATGTTTCTTGAAAAGAAGTACCACCTTTCCAGCTATCCAACCAAAAACAAGTGTTCGAACCATTACCTACACGTTTAGAACATTTTTCTAAAAAATCAAAGCCCCTGTTTTTAAGAACATGCATTTCCTTTAAAATAGAGCTCCATAAAGACGACGAATGAAACGAATGAGAATCAATCTGAGACCCATGAATAGCTTGAATAACTCGAAACCAAAGAGAATCTTCTTGGGACACAAACCTCCACACCCATTTTAGTAATAACGCACGGTTAAGAGCATAATAGCTTGACACACCTAGACCCCCTTTATTCTTAGAAGCTAGGACCTTGTCCCATGCCACCCATGTGATTTTTTTCTCAGACAACTCAGCCCCCTTAAAGAAATTATTTCAAATAGACTCCATCTCTTTAAGCACTCCTTTATTAACTAGGTCTAATTCTTACTTTCATTCGTTAAGATTTAGACTCTCAACAACTTGGTTAGAGGAACATTGCATAAAAGTCTCATGACAAAAGAACGCCAGTTATTAATATTTTTTATAATAATTGTTACTTTTAAATGGGTTAATTCCATATATGTCTAATTGAAACCTTAAAATGTCATATTTACTCAATTGAGTTTTATAATGTCATGTAAACCTAATCAAACAACATATTTGTCAAATTTACCCATTTGAACATTAAATCACTTTAAATGAATTTATGTAATCAAATTCCCATTTTACCTTTAAGCACTATCAAGTTTGGTTGGGGTTTTCGTTGACAACTGTTTTTAAGATATGTACAATGTCAATCATTTAATTGAATGCACCTGGGTAACTTAGAAAACGAAAGATAATCCTGATGTGAATTCTAAAAGGGCATACATGAGGCTAAAATTTTTATGTGACTTTCACATTTTCAATTCCATTTACCATTTATCTGACTAGACGAGTACCCACGCCTAGCGGCAACGGTGTCTATTTTTCTGTAAAATTCCGACGACTCATAAGTTTCTTTCAACAAACTGTATTTGTAACGTCAGAGAATCATTTTCGAATAACTATAATTCTGATGCATGGTTGATGCATGGTTGCATAGCAGCAGAAATATACATTTTTCACGAAAGTTATGTGGAGTCGATCTAAGTTATTAAAATTTTAGTAATAATAGATTCAAGTATCACAAAAAACAATTGTATTATATAGTTGGCAATATTATATTGTAGTTAAAGGTATAGCCAACGTGTGTGACTGTCTTTTCATGTTTTGTCAGTAATTTAGGTAGTGTTAATTATCTTTTTTACATGTGTAGCGTTTATTATTTGGTGTGTGGCTTTTAAACTTGTAACTTTAAAATTTTAATATTACCATAATAAGATTATCTTGTACTATCAATTTGCATAGATATTTAAGCATTGTTCAAAGCTATTTGTTTGGGGTACAAATAATATCGCTAAAGATAATTATACTATTTAATTTTTGTGATTCTAATTAACTTACATAATATTATTGATATACCGGACAAAGGGCTATACAATATATATTAACTTTTAAAAGACGATTCATATATGTTGGTCCCTTAAGTGGTGCAAGACCAATATTTTTCAAAATAACATTATAGAAATGACAACGTACATGTGTCTAAGCAAAATAAACAACAAAAAGCTACAATTACCTGGTTTATCTTTTTTCCAAATTTGTCATGGGTTACACAACCACTTCATCATTTCTCATATAATTTTGTCAAACTTGAAATAGGTTCGACCCGGGTGGTTCAACCGGTTTGAACCGTTCTGGCAAAAAAAACAAGCCGATTTAAAACCGAGTCAACCCGACAGGTGGCAAAAAACAAGTCAAATTAAATCGGGGTCAGCCCGCCAGGTTTGAAGCGTCCCGGGTCAACCCGGTTTTCGATGTGTATTAATAGTTTCCTTTTGAAATATATATCTTCAACAATTCCACTTTTAGTTTCAACTTTTCACTTTTTACTTTTTGGGTTTTCCTTTATATACAGTATATAGCAGGGTACTCGCGCGTTTTGGCGGCGAGTACCCTGTGACGATTAACCGCAGAAATAGATGTCGATGAGACCTGATTCACCAGTTTGTATCAGTTTCAACGGGTCATCTATGGTTCATTTTCGAATGGCTTTAATTGGTTGGCCGAACTGGTGGCGACACCGGCTCTCGGTTGAACACGTTGGTCCGGCCCGGTCCGGTTTTCAAAACTATATGTAACATCAACTTTTCATTTAGGGTGTTTTAAAAATATCATTAATTAGTGTGTTTAATTATTTTATTTTGGATTATGTTGTTGCTTTTTTAAATTGTACGTTATGAAAATTGTATTGTATTTTTTAATAAGGTGTGGTTTAATTGGTTGTTCTTAATTTGGTATATGTGCTTTTAATTGGTTGTACAATGTGAATAAATTAATGTACTTTTAATTAATTGAGTGTTTTAATAAGAGTATTAATTACACTATGCATTCCTCTCTCATTTTACCAATTTCAACAATTCAACTTTTCAAATTTTCACATTTGACCGTTTTTCTATTATATGTAGTATAGATAAGCGAAAAGTAGCAAGCGATTCCATTTTCCATTTATATGATAAGCGGAAGTAGCAAGCGTTTTCATTTTACCATGACCATTTATATCATAAGCAAGCACAACAAGTATCACAAACGTATTTCTCAGCAAGTCATCATCTTTAAATCTATTAACTTCGATTATTATTAATAATAACAATTTTCAAAAGGAGATGATGAAACAAGGGAAGATTTACACTTATTGATTTATATTATTGAAGGGTATAATGGGACTTTGATGATGAAAATTGTTTTTTCTAATTGAATTTTTAATTAAATGGATATATATGACAAACACTTTGTTTTAATTGGGAAATTTAGTTGGGTAGATATAACAACATTTTAATGATTAAATTAGATATATATGAAATCAATCATTTTTAAATTAACAAAGATATCTTTATCGTTGTGTGTGCATGCCAAATTCTTCTTATAATACTAAAAAGCGTACAAACACATCAAATGCAAAGTTTTCAAGTTACTGTAGCAACAAACACATTAAATGCTAAGTTTTCAAAATTGGCAAAAACAGTCCCTGAGGTTTAACTATCGTTGCAAAGTAAGTCCAAACATTAAATATAAAGTTTCACAACTTAACAAAAACAGTCCCTGAGGTTTAAGTGACGTTGCAAAGTAAGTCTTGTAGCATTAATTGCTATCTATAGCAACTTGGCAAAATTAGTCCCTAAGGTTTAAGTGTCGTTACAAAGTAAGTCCTTTGAAGCCAATCCCGCTACATCGCGCGGGTTTCCACACTCGTTTGTACTATACATGCTAATTAAGAATAGTTTACAATAAAGTTAAAAAAAAATTAATAATAATACCTTTTTAATTTAACCATTAACTTAAAATAGCTTCTAAATGTTGAAATATATGAGTTGGGATACAAGCTCATGTTTGACTTTAAGTCAAAGGGCTTGTTATGCCAATATGTTCTAATGTTTGTATGTTTGGCTTTTAGTAGCAGGTTTTATATCTTGAGGGGTTGATTTGTATTTTAGGCTGGTATATAAGCTGGTCTTTCTCTTGGCTGGATCTATCTTTCACATATTATCTCTCTCTCTAAAAAACGTTGAAGTCTCTTTCTCTCAAGTGTGGTCTGGTATTATTGTTCTTGGTTAACTCTGATCATCTTGATCAGTTTTATAGATTGTTAGGTTGTATTGAGAGTTGTAGTGAGGATCTAGTGTATTCATATATTTGTAGTGAGATAGATAGAACCCTTCTGAAGGGGATTATCTTTGTCTTGTGTATTTGTTTGGTGAGCACACGCTTTGTGGACTCATCTTCTTGTCTATTCAGTTAATAAAAGATTTCACCAAGGGGTGGTTGGCTGGGTGAATTGATTGTGTTGTGGTTGGTTTAAGAGCAGATTTGGTTATTTTAACATGGTATCAGAGCCACGGTTTTGATCTTCGTTGGTTCTTGATATTAGGGTTTCTAGGGTTTGATCTCAAATTTGGGGGTTTCTTGGTTCTTGAGCAATTGGGTTCTTGTGAGGTTGTTTTCTTAACGGCCGTAGTGTTAATTGTTGTTTTTAGTGGTGGATCTTGAATTTGTCGATTGGGTTTTTTGAAACCCTAATTGATAAATTTGGGGATCTTGGTTCTGGTGATTCCTGGTGGTGTTCTTGGGGTTCTTGGTTGGTTATTGACTTTCTTGACTTGAATCAAGAAGGTTGGTAATCTGGTTTCCGCTGCGTATCTTCTAAGGAAGGTTTATCTTTCTTCTCTTAATTCTCTGAGTGCTTTAGTTTTTAAACTGCAAACTCTGTGGGTAACTTCTTGACCTGCCTCCTTGAGAGGTACGGAAACCTGCTCTTCCCACAGATAGGTGTAAGACTGGGTGTTTCAGTAGAATTGGGTGTGAGTTTAGTGTTCTTGGTGATAGTATAGTTGGTTGTAGTTTTATTGGTATTTTTGTTCTGGTAGTCTTTAGTTTTTTGTCTGGTTGTTTGTTGCTATCTTTTATTTCTTGGTTTATTATGGCTGAAGTTCTTATTAGTTCTTTGGATGCTGGTAATCCTCTCTACTTGCATTCTAGTGATAATTCTAATATTCCTATTGTGCATTTTAAACTCACTGGATCTGATAATTACAAAATGTGGTCTACTGCTATGAAAATTGCTATAAAGAGTAAAAATAAAATGGGATTTGTTGATGGTACCTGTGTTAAACCTGTTACTAGTGTTGTTCTTTCCCAGCAGTGGGAAAGATGTAATGCTATAGTTCTTGGTTGGATTCTTGGGTCTTTGTCTTCTGAATTGTACTTAGGTCAAGTCTACTCTGAAATTGCATCTGAAGTTTGGGATGAATTACAGGAAACTTATGATAAAATTGATGGTTCTGTTATCTTTAATGTGATTCATAAGACTAACTCTCTTAAGCAAGGTGATTTGTCTGTGCCTGATTATTATCACAAGTTAAATTCTCTTTGGAGAGAATTTGATACCTTAACTTTGTTGCCTGCTTGTACTTGTGCTGCTCATGAGGGAATTTTGAAACATAATCAACTTGTTAGACTCATGCAGTTTCTTATGGGCTTAAATGATGTGTATCAACCTATTAGGAGTAACATTCTTGCTAGGGACCCTTTGCCTGATGTCAAAGAAGCTTTTAATGTTGTATCTAGAGAGGAATCTCATAGAGGTCTTCACCCTATTTCTGGTCCTAATAGTAAGACTCAACCTGCTGCTTTTGTTGCTAAGACTAATAACAATTCCAATTCTAATAACAATTTTGTTAGGAGAAATGGTAATAGTAACAATAATACTGGTAATAGGGGACCTAATCCTAATCTGGTTTGCAAACATTGTGGTTTGATTGGGCATACTATTGATAGATGTTTTGAGTTGAATGGCTATCCACCTGGTTTTAAGAAGAATCCTAATCTGTCAAAACAATCTGCTGTTGTCAAAAAGTTTAATGCTAATAATGCAGATGTGTTTCAACCTTCTACTTCTGGTTCTATGACTGGTTCTTTCACTAATGATCAAATGATGAAACTTTTAAGTCTCATTAATGAAAAACCTTCTGCTAATGGTTCTGCAAGTATGGCAGGTATATCTCCCACCTTCTTTAATAATAATGTGATGTTTAATCTGCATATTGAGAAGTTTTTCTGTGCTAAGTCTAGTTCTGAGAAATATCATGTTACCTTAGGATGGGTTATTGATTTTGGTGCTAATCAGCATATGACTGATTCTACCAAAAATATGTTTAATGTTGTTGATATTTCTAGTCTCATGTTAACTGTTGGTCATCCTAATGGTACTGTTGCTAATATTACTGCTATTGGTAGTCTTAGACTCACTTCTGGTGTGGTTTTGTTTGATGTTCTTGTTGTTCCTGAGTATAATGTCAGTCTGTTATCTGTTAATAAGATGATTAAGGATAGTAAGTTCTTTGTTGGTTTTGATGAGCATAAATGTTATATTCAGGATTTGAAACTGGGCAAAATTGTGGGGACTGGTAGTGTCTCTGCTGGTCTATACTTGTTTGATGAAACTGATTGTGGTGAGTCTAATCTTGCTATGTGTAATTCTGTATTTGTTTGTCATGTTTCTAATGAGTTATGGCATCAAAGACTTGGTCATCCTGCTGATCAAGTCTTGACTACTTTGGGTAATAAAATTGGTTTTAAAAAGGTGAATCATCTTTCTCCTTGTGATGTGTGTCACAAGGCCAAACAAACTAGAAAACCATTTCCTTTAAGTGAACATAAGTCTAAAACCGTTGGGGATCTTATTCACTGTGATGTTTGGGGTCCTTATAAGGTTACTAGTAAAGATGGTTTTAAGTATTTTTTAACTTTGGTTGATGATTTTAGTAGGGCTGTTTGGGTCTATCTTCTGAAGTCAAAAACTGAAGTTTGTGACCATATTACAAATTTTATAAAACTTGTTTTTACACAGTTTAATAAAAAAGTTAAGGTCATAAGGTCTGATAATGGAACTGAATTTGTAAATAATCAATTATCCACTCTTTTTTCTGAGTTAGGGATGATTCATCAAACTTCTTGTGCCTATACTCCTCAGCAAAATGGGATTGCTGAGAGGAAACATAGACACCTTCTTAATGTTGCTAGGAGTCTTATGTTTCAGGGGGGGATTCCTTTGAATATGTGGCCTGAGTGTGTCTTAACTGCTGTATATCTTATTAACAGGCTTCCCTCCTCTGTTTTGTCTGGTGCTTCCCCTTATTTTTTAGTGTATGGTAAGGATCCTAGTCTCTCTCATATCAGATCCTCTGGATGTCTGTGCTACTCTACTGTTTTAAATTCACATGATAAGTTTGGTTCTAAATCTGAAAAATGTGTCTTAATTGGTTTTTCAAGTGTGAAAAAGGCTTATAAGTTGTATGGTTTGGATAGTAAATCTGTTTTTTATTCAAGAGATGTTACTTTTTATGAAACTGTCTTTCCTTTTAAAATGAAGTTATCAAATGTTTTTCATAAACCTTCAAATGATTTTGGTAAATTGATGAGTGTGTAAATACTCATCATTTTTAGTCAAATCGGAACTGCAAAACGTTTAAAAATGCTCAGAAACGCATCAAAATACTGAAAATATCACAAAAATGCATTTTATATGTTTCAGATGCAAAATGTTCAAAATCAGATGAAAAACGAGCAAAGTTTGCAAAAATTGCAGTTTTAGTCCCCCAAGTTTCAAAAATTGTCAAAAACAGTCCCTGAGCACATAATTTCAAAAGAAAAGTCACCAAAGGTCCTTTTGGAAACATAAATTATCACATTTAGTCCTTTGGTGAAAAATCTAAAAGTTTTGAGAAAATTACAGTTTTGGTCCCTGGGCTTTTAAATTGTTCAAAATTAATCCTTGGAGTTTCAAAAATGTCAAAGTTAGCCCTTGGATTATTAAAGTTTGGCAAAACCAACCTTTGACTACATCTTCATAATTTACATGTTTGGTCCTTGGAAATTCAGAAGTTACATAAATGGTCCTTGGAGTTATTAATTTCACAAACAAACCAAACGGACCTAGTATTTAACCCAAGCCCAAATTAAACCCCCTGGCCCAATTCACTTACCCGGTCCAAACACCCAACCCGACAACCCACTTACCCAATGATTTAAATAAACAAAACCCGCCCCCTAGTTCCCTGTCATCCCCGACCAAATTGTCTGTCTCCCCCCTCCTCAAGCCTCCTCCAGCCACCTAAAATCACCCTACTACACCCTTTGTCTCCCCCCACCTTACCTAACATCCCACCTCATTAAATGCTCCCTCTTTCCTGTCTCTGATATCAAAACAGAAATTGGCGCCAAAACAAGATAAATGGCCAGGATTGACTCTAGCCAATCAATGGCTCATATTGTTGCTGGGAAGTGCTCAGAAAGGAGAGAGAAACTGTTTGGTGTATAAGAAGACCAAGAAGGAAGACAGAATGGGAGTTAGTTTTATTTTTACAAAAATGTATGTCGTTTTAATATAATTATGTCTTAATTAGTTTTCAATTGTACTTTCAAGTTAATTTGTACTCAATTTAGCAGTTCCAGTGTATTAAAACTTTTATTAAGTTTCAGTTCAAGTTAATGCTCAGTTTCCTCATTTTATGTCCACTGTTGAGATTTTGATTTTCAAATCCCTGTGTTTAAGCTTTTAAAAGCTTAGTTTCAATATCAAATAAGCTTATAGAAGCTCACTATAGCTTTGTATAAGCTTAAACTTCAATTTCAAGTAACTTTAGTTCCTGGTCAACAAAAGTCAAAGCAAGAACCAAAATGGGTACAGAATTGATATGGGTTGATTCAGAATTGGAAATGGGTTGAAATGGAAGCAGTGGGTTGAATAAATTAGGTTAGAGTTCTTGGTTTCACAATGGCTAGCCATAGTGGCTGTGGACAGTTGTAAGTCAATCTCAAGTCTCATGTCATAATCTGCTATTGTAATTAAAATTGGTTCAAACTTGTTTAAACAGTAATATTTAAGTGATTTTAGTTTAGATTGATCATAATCACATGCTGGTTCAGTGTCTAGATTAGTTTTGGTTTGCAAATCAGTGTGAAAAGGGGTGTTTGGTTTACTGTCATAACTACCATTCAGGTCTATGCAGTGGTAGTCCTTTTGTTGGTTCAAGTATATTTAGCTCTAAGTAACTCATTTGAGTCAAGTTCTTTTGCCTGCTAGCTCAAAAAGTCAAACCACTAGTGAAAACTGTCTCATTGATAATCTGTTGGATCTTTGGATTTGAAATCTCTAGACTTGTGTTTAAAAGTCTTATACAGTGCTTACTTTGTGTTCATTTCATCAAAATACATCATAATCAGTCATCAAATTGCATTCAAACCTCACCAAAGTCAAACTGGTAACTGGTTTTCAAAAGTCAAAATGTGTCAAAGTTGGTTTTTTGCAGAACTTGCAGATTGTGCACAGGTTTCATTAGAGCTCTTTAGGTCCTGATTTTTGGTTTATAAGTAGTCTACCAGGTGGTCTTTAAAACCTCTTATCTGTTTTAAGCTTAAGCTTTCTGGATAAGCTTGAGCATAAGCTCAAAGTGTGGTCCTAGTGCCCTGCTCCACTGGTCTCTTTATAAATTGAGTTTTCTCAAAATTTGTCCAGGGGTGCACAGGGTTCATAATAGCTTGTTAACATCTGGTCTTTTGGTTTTAAGTAGCTACCTAGGTCTAGTTTAGGTTTTAACTTTTGGATTCTGCTTCTTAGCTTAGTTGGGTGCTTATTTTGGGACTGCAAGTTGACACCTAGAATCGGTTTTAAGCTTATTCTCATAATCATCAAATCTGTGATATTGTGCTATTCAGTGGTTGTAGTTGGTTGATTTCTGTTTCATTTGGTCCTTTTTAGTATATCATAGCTTCTGTTAACAGTTGGTAACTTGTTTGGTTCATTTGGCTTAATTTAGTGCTTATTTATAAGTACTTGATTCATCAGTTTCATTTTCTTGCAAACAAGTGCTTGTTTTTCCATTTTTCCTAGATTCTCATTACTATTTTAGAGTTTCCCTGAAATTTTCAGATTTTTCCTAGCTGTTTTGCTATTTTTCTTAATTTTAATTAGTTTTTAGCACTTTTTAATTAGTCTTTAATACAAAAAATTCAGAAAATGTTCAAAAAAATAATTTTTCAATTTTCTTAGATTTAGATAAATATAAAAAGTAAAAAAAGTAATTTTCCAGATTTTTCATAGCTTATTTGGTAATTTTTAGTAATTTAATTAGTTTTTAATAGTTTAAAATTCATAGAAAATAGAAAAATAATCAGAAAAATACAAAAATAGTTTTGAAAATTTTATTTTGATATTTTAGACTTTTCCAATTTATAATCTTATTTTTCTAGCCTAATTTCCTATTTTCTTGTATTTTAGGTAACTATTTAATAGTTAAAAATAGTTTTTAATTAGATAATTAGTTTTAAAAATAATTTTCTGTTTCCATAAATTTTCTTTTATCATTAGGATTATAAATATGTATTTTTCATATTTTTAGGATTTATATTGCTTTAGTTTCACGTTTTTAGTTGTACGTCACGTAGTTTTTAAATTCAGTTTTATAAAATCATAAAAACAAAAACAAAAAAACATCATTTTAATTTTAGTGATAGCGTTTATTTAATAGATTTTATCTTTTTAATTTCCTTTAATTTGCATTTAAGCCGTTTTAATTTGTTGGCTTTTCTGTAGTTATAATAATTCACAATATCCTTTTCCCGTTCAAATCTCGCGATCACTACACGTTTGATAATCCATTGCATAGCTCGCTGGGACATAACGACCCGTGGAAACACTATACTCCCCTGATCTTCATTGAGTTCGTGCCTAGGCAGTTTTAAGCTTCTTACGGTCTGCCATTCACAAGTGGCAGGCTTGTGTGAGAAAGCTTGGCTGTTTGGCACGCATCATAAATCTAATACTGAATTTAATAAATCTCAACCAAACTTTGATGATAATGGAGTAGACAACTTAAATTTTTTTGATGTCCATGGGTTTGAAAGTCCCTATGATGAAGAGGGGGGCCCTTCTAATGAGGAAGGTAGTGGTATGGCACCTTCAGATAACAGTAATAACACTGTAAATGAAGAAGGTGCAATCACAGCAACCCAAATAGATGAAAATATCACCTCTGAGGGCATAAGTCAAAATGTTTTCAATGGTGAGGATCAAAATATTCAAATGGAAGCACCACCAAGCACTAGGAGGTCTAGCAGGACTAGAACTCAACCTGTTAGGTTTAATGATTTTGTTGTTGGTAGTAATGTGAAGTATGGTCTTGAGAAATATGTATCTTATTCATCAGTTTCATTTTCTTGCAAACAAGTGCTTGTTTTTCCATTTTTCCTAGATTCTCATTACTATTTTAGAGTTTCCCTGAAATTTTCAGATTTTTCCTAGCTGTTTTGCTATTTTTCTTAATTTTAATTAGTTTTTAGCACTTTTTAATTAGTCTTTAATACAAAAAATTCAGAAAAGGTTCAAAAAAATAATTTTTCAATTTTCTTAGATTTAGATAAATATAAAAAGTAAAAAAAGTAATTTTCCAGATTTTTCATAGCTTATTTGGTAATTTTTAGTAATTTAATTAGTTTTTAATAGTTTAAAATTCATAGAAAATAGAAAAATAATCAGAAAAATACAAAAATAGTTTTGAAAATTCTATTTTGATATTTTAGACTTTTCCAATTCATAATCTTATTTTTCTAGCCTAATTTCCTATTTTCTTGTATTTTAGGTAACTATTTAATAGTTAAAAATAGTTTTTAATTAGATAATTAGTTTTAAAAATAATTTTCTGTTTCCATAAATTTTCTTTTATCATTAGGATTATAAATATGTATTTTTCATATTTTTAGGATTTATATTGCTTTAGTTTCACGTTTTTAGTTGTACGTCACGTAGTTTTTAAATTCAGTTTTATAAAATCATAAAAACAAAAAAAAAACATCATTTTAATTTTAGTGATAGCGTTTATTTAATAGATTTTATCTTTTTAATTTCCTTTAATTTGCATTTAAGCCGTTTTAATTTGTTGGCTTTTCTGTAGTTATAATAATTCACAATATCCTTTTCCCGTTCAAATCTCGCGATCACTACACGTTTGATAATCCATTGCATAGCTCGCTGGGACATAACGACCCGGGGAAACACTATACTCCCCTGATCTTCATTGAGTTCGTGCCTAGGCAGTTTTAAGCTCCTTACGGTCTGCCATTCACAAGTGGCAGGCTTGTGTGAGAAAGCTTGGCTGTTTGGCACGCATCAAAATTTTGGCGCCGCTGCCGGGGAGCTGTGCGGCTTATCTTACGTTTAGCAGATTAGTAATTTGGATATTCACTCTTTGTTCATACCATCCATCTGTATATGTTCATATTTTCTTATCCAAAAATACAAAAATATTCTTCTCATTCCTCTTATTCGTTGATTCTAATTCTCTTACCCTCTTTTGCCGTTTAATTCTATTCTTCGTATCCTCTCAACCATTTGATTCTCTTCTTAATCCTCTATATGTTTAATTCTTATGTCTACAATCGTCAACTTCATCGTCAGAAATGTGTGTGAGCGGTGTGGAGGGCCTAGTTCAAGCGAATTTTGCAATTCGTGCGAATTATCCATCAAAAATTCTTTTCAAAGTTATTTCGACCACCCGCCACAACCTGAAATACATTCTAATCTTGACAAACCAGTTCAAACGTCGGAGCTACCCCAAGCACCCACCGAGGATTACAAGGACACTTTCTTTGAAGATAGAGCCCGTAATCTAATCGAACAAATTCAAGCCGACGAAAACAGGTCAAGAATTAGAATTGATTACGATGAACCCGTTCAAACACCGGTGACTAGCAAGAATGACTTGCCTAATCTTCACGTTTCTCAAGAACCAGAACCGGAGATCATAACGGAAGTGGTGGAAATTGCTAGCTCTCAGAGCACACCACTTGTCCCACCTCCGGATTTTTCAAAATGTTCTTCGAGACTTGATAGTCATTCAGATCACCATGTTGGTTTCGATGATTCTTTGAATAAACTGATTCCTCTTCATAATTCTCAAATGCAATCGTTTATTCCTTGTGTCGGTTGTGGTGAGCCTCTTTATGGTTCACCCTGTCGTTGGTGTACATGTGTACAATGTGGTAATGATATTCATAACGGGAGTTGTTTGTTTTGTGGTTCGAGGAATTCATTTGATTATGATCCTAATCCGAACTCATTTAACGACTCCTCAAACTTTTCCAATTACCCACCACAGCCCGACTTATCTTCATATAACCAACAGTTTTACTGTTGTGAATTTTGTGGAGGTCCTCACCAAGGATTTGAGTGTCAATCCGGAAACACGTTTGTCTATGAACAGTTTTCCAGTGATGCTCAGAGTTTTGGTTATGACCAAAATCCATATGATTCACCATTCCAGACTCAACAGTTTTACTGTTGTGAGTACTGTGGAGGTCCCCATTTCAGCTCTGATTGTCAAATAGGGAACCCAGTTCCTTGTAACAATCATGACTTTCACATGTTTGACAATTTTCAACCTCCACAGCACCATACGGATCAAACTCCACCTGAGCCGTTGTCTCATGAAATCTCCCAGGATCTTGAAACCGCAATGAAAACACTTGAGGATATGATGAGTAATTTTAAGAATCAAGTGAGTGGTGAAAAGACCATAGGAGAATTGCTTGCCGAAGAGCGAGAGGCCCGCAAATCTAGGGAAGAATTATTAGCCCTAGAGCATGCAGCTCTAAGGCGTTCCCAATTTCTTAAGACAGCTCTATATGATGATGACGAGGAGGGTTTTTATCCTTTTAAAGGTAATATTTCTCAACCCCCTCAGTCAGTTGATATTCCAGCAGTTGAGATTTCATCTCAAACAACTGCTATCACACCCGAAGCTCCCACTCACTCTCTGAACATGGGGGACGAGCATCTTGACACTGTTCCTGAAAAGGAATCGGACGAATTCATAAAGTCTAGTGTTGAGGACCTTGTCCCAATCCCGAGAGAGTCACAGGGAACTTCTGATCACATGTGTGATTCTCTTTCCCCTCTTGAGTGTTCAATTGATCATTTGGAAACTTTTTCCGATTTTAGCGATGATTGTGCTTCCTTTGAAAACATCGAGTACGTTGAGGCATCACTTCCACAATCTGATGCTGATCCCCTTCTTGAGGAGTTCTCCGGTGAACTCACTCACATCAATCCACTCTTTGATTTCGAAGCCGATCTGGGAGAGACTGAAAGTCTCCTTGATAATGATCGTTCACTCACTTCTTATCCCAACAATCCAAATGAGAATGTTGATCACTTTGTTCCCGAAACATTCAAAGCTACTTTCACTAATCCTCTATTTGAATTCGACTCTGAATTCACTTCAATTTCTGAGAATCCACTCTTTAATACTCAGATTGAGGATAGTGATGAGCCCACAATGGAACAAGAGTTCACAAATTCACCTCATGTGAATGATTCTCTCCTTAAAGAGTTCTCCGGTGAACTCTCTCATGACATATCTCCTCCGGAACATGATCATTTCTATTTTGATCTTGAGGATGATATTAGCTTGGAGGAAGGTGTACTCTATCACACGAGTTTGCCTATTAATGATAATACCCTCACCCTTCCTCCCGATATGTCTACATTTGAGGATGAAGAATGGATCTTGATTGTTATCAAGACCTTTCTTCCTTTCCTCAAATATCTGGTGATTTCTCTTCATCTTCACTCCTTCGGGAATGAAGACACTATCTTTGACCCCGGCATTTTCATTTATCATTTGTGAGCCGGTTCTATGTATATCTCATCGGTGTGGAACTTTCACGTGCTTCAAATGTTTGTCCAAACATCTTGAATGAAAGTCCGATGGAGATTGTTTCTTCCACTTTGCTTCCCCATGAACCAATGAATTCGGGGTCGAGTCAAGCTAGCGACTCGGTAACCAAAAACAGTAGCACACACCATATGGGTTTTCACCCATATTTCTGACTTCTCACCCCTTTCTACCACCTAAGTGTGGGGGTGATGCCCCACATGATATATATATAAGTTTTCCAAAAAAAAAAAAAAAAAAAAAAAAAAAAAAAAAAAAAAAAAAAATCTTTCAAAATAATGGCCGTAGTATTTCCCTTTTACGTTCTATGTTTCGGCATAACCGCTGGTACTTTGAATATTGAGGGCAATATTCATTTCTAAGTGTGGGGGGGATTCTCACGAATTTTGTTATATGTATTATACCGCTTAATCCCCCCGTTTTTGGCCAAAATTTTTTTTGGAGTAAGTGTTTTACACTTTCTCATTTGGTTATCAGTCCGCCATGTCTGTAAGACAAAAGAATTGGCTAATCCAGGAGCAAACGGCTCTTGGTAAAGATATCTCAAATCCGTTGACGGCTTGCAATTTGCCCAAAATTGTATGGTATTCAGCTCACCATATCCTTAAAAGTGAAGAGTTGGCTAGCCCGCAAGATTATGGCTTGTGGTAAAGGCAGTGGAAAAACCATAATTGGTAATCAGCTCACCAAAGATAATATTGATAATTTATCTAAGAGTTGGCTAGTCCAGAGCAAACGGCTTCTGGTAAAGACAAATCAAATCCGTTGGAAGCTGGTGGTTTGCTCAAAATCACATGGTTATCGGTGTACCATGGTTCTTACTTGAACTGAAACATTTGGCTACTCCAGAAGTAATGGCTTTTGGTAAAGAGATTGAAATCCATTATGTTTTTCTCAAAAGATTGCTAGGGACTAGCAATAGTTTAGTGTGGGGGATTGATGAGTGTGTAAATACTCATCATTTTTAGTCAAATCGGAACTGCAAAACGTTTAAAAATGCTCAGAAACGCATCAAAATACTGAAAATATCACAAAAATGCATTTTATATGTTTCAGATGCAAAATGTTCAAAATCAGATGAAAAACGAGCAAAGTTTGCAAAAATTGCAGTTTTAGTCCCCCAAGTTTCAAAAATTGTCAAAAACAGTCCCTGAGCACATAATTTCAAAAGAAAAGTCACCAAATGTCCTTTTGGAAACATAAATTATCACATTTAGTCCTTTGGTGAAAAATCTAAAAGTTTTGAGAAAATTACAGTTTTGGTCCCTGGGCTTTTAAATTGTTCAAAATTAATCCTTGGAGTTTCAAAAATGTCAAAGTTAGCCCTTGGATTATTAAAGTTTGGCAAAGCCAACCTTTGACTACATCTTCATAATTTACATGATTGGTCCTTGGAAATTCAGAAGTTACATAAATGGTCCTTGGAGTTATTAATTTCACAAACAAACCAAACGGACCTAGTATTTAACCCAAGCCCAAATTAAACCCCCTGGCCCAATTCACTTACCCGGTCCAAACACCCAACCCGACAACCCACTTACCCAATGATTTAAATAAACAAAACCCGCCCCCTAGTTCCCTGTCATCCCCGACCAAATTGTCTGTCTCCCCCCTCCTCAAGCCTCCTCCAGCCACCTAAAATCACCCTACTACACCCTTTGTCTCCCCCCACCTTACCTAACATCCCACCTCATTAAATGCTCCCTCTTTCCTGTCTCTGATATCAAAACAGAAATTGGCGCCAAAACAAGATAAATGGCCAGGATTGACTCTAGCCAATCAATGGCTCATATTGTTGCTGGGAAGTGCTCAGAAAGGAGAGAGAAACTGTTTGGTGTATAAGAAGACCAAGAAGGAAGACAGAATGGGAGTTAGTTTTATTTTTACAAAAATGTATGTCGTTTTAATATAATTATGTCTTAATTAGTTTTCAATTGTACTTTCAAGTTAATTTGTACTCAATTTAGCAGTTCCAGTGTATTAAAACTTTTATTAAGTTTCAGTTCAAGTTAATGCTCATTTTCCTCATTTTATGTCCACTGTTGAGATTTTGATTTTCAAATCCCTGTGTTTAAGCTTTTAAAAGCTTAGTTTCAATATCAAATAAGCTTATAGAAGCTCACTATAGCTTTGTATAAGCTTAAACTTCAATTTCAAGTAACTTTAGTTCCTGGTCAACAAAAGTCAAAGCAAGAACCAAAATGGGTGCAGAATTGATATGGGTTGATTCAGAATTGGAAATGGGTTGAAATGGAAGCAGTGGGTTGAATAAATTAGGTTAGAGTTCTTGGTTTCACAATGGCTAGCCATAGTGGCTGTGGACAGTTGTAAGTCAATCTCAAGTCTCATGTCATAATCTGCTATTGTAATTAAAATTGGTTCAAACTTGTTTAAACAGTAATATTTAAGTGATTTTAGTTTAGATTGATCATAATCACATGCTGGTTCAGTGTCTAGATTAGTTTTGGTTTGCAAATCAGTGTGAAAAGGGGTGTTTGGTTTACTGTCATAACTACCATTCAGGTCTATGCAGTTGTAGTCCTTTTGTTGGTTCAAGTATATTTAGCTCTAAGTAACTCATTTGAGTCAAGTTCTTTTGCCTGCTAGCTCAAAATGTCAAACCACTAGTGAAAACTGTCTCATTGATAATCTGTTGGATCTTTGGATTTGAAATCTCTAGACTTGTGTTTAAAAGTCTTATACAGTGCTTACTTTGTGTTCATTTCATCAAAATACATCATAATCAGTCATCAAATTGCATTCAAACCTCACCAAAGTCAAACTGGTAACTGGTTTTCAAAAGTCAAAATGTGTCAAAGTTGGTTTTTTGCAGAACTTGCAGATTGTGCACAGGTTTCATTAGAGCTCTTTAGGTCTTGATTTTTGGTTTATAAGTAGTCTACCAGGTGGTCTTTAAAACCTCTTATCTGTTTTAAGCTTAAGATTTCTGGATAAGCTTGAGCATAAGCTCAAAGTGTGGTCCTAGTGCCCTGCTCCACTGGTCTCTTTATAAATTGAGTTTTCTCAAAATTTGTCCAGGGGTGCACAGGGTTCATAATAGCTTGTTAACATCTGGTCTTTTGGTTTTAAGTAGCTACCTAGGTCTAGTTTAGGTTTTAACTTTTGGATTCTGCTTCTTAGCTTAGTTGGGTGCTTATTTTGGGACTGCAAGTTGACACCTAGAATCGGTTTTAAGCTTATTCTCATAATCATCAAATCTGTGATATTGTGCTATTCAGTGGTTGTAGTTGGTTGATTTCTGTTTCATTTGGTCCTTTTTAGTATATCATAGCTTCTGTTAACAGTTGGTAACTTGTTTGGTTCATTTGGCTTAATTTAGTGCTTATTTATAAGTACTTGATTCATCAGTTTCATTTTCTTGCAAACAAGTGCTTGTTTTTCCATTTTTCCTAGATTCTCATTACTATTTTAGAGTTTCCCTGAAATTTTCAGATTTTTCCTAGCTGTTTTGCTATTTTTCTTAATTTTAATTAGTTTTTAGCACTTTTTAATTAGTCTTTAATACAAAAAATTCAGAAAAGGTTCAAAAAAATAATTTTTCAATTTTCTTAGATTTAGATAAATATAAAAAGTAAAAAAAGTAATTTTCCAGATTTTTCATAGCTTATTTGGTAATTTTTAGTAATTTAATTAGTTTTTAATAGTTTAAAATTCATAGAAAATAGAAAAATAATCAGAAAAATACAAAAATAGTTTTGAAAATTCTATTTTGATATTTTAGACTTTTCCAATTCATAATCTTATTTTTCTAGCCTAATTTCCTATTTTCTTGTATTTTAGGTAACTATTTAATAGTTAAAAATAGTTTTTAATTAGATAATTAGTTTTAAAAATAATTTTCTGTTTCCATAAATTTTCTTTTATCATTAGGATTATAAATATGTATTTTTCATATTTTTAGGATTTATATTGCTTTAGTTTCACGTTTTTAGTTGTACGTCACGTAGTTTTTAAATTCAGTTTTATAAAATCATAAAAAAAAAAAAAAAAAACATCATTTTAATTTTAGTGATAGCGTTTATTTAATAGATTTTATCTTTTTAATTTCATTTAATTTGCATTTAAGCCGTTTTAATTTGTTGGCTTTTCTGTAGTTATAATAATTCACAATATCCTTTTCCCGTTCAAATCTCGCGATCACTACACGTTTGATAATCCATTGCATAGCTCGCTGGGACATAACGACCCGGGGAAACACTATACTCCCCTGATCTTCATTGAGTTCGTGCCTAGGCAGTTTTAAGCTTCTTACGGTCTGCCATTCACAAGTGGCAGGCTTGTGTGAGAAAGCTTGGCTGTTTGGCACGCATCATAAATCTAATACTGAATTTAATAAATCTCAACCAAACTTTGATGATAATGGAGTAGACAACTTAAATTTTTTTGATGTCCATGGGTTTGAAAATCCCTATGATGAAGAGGGGGGCCCTTCTAATGAGGAAGGTAGTGGTATGGCACCTTCAGATAACAGTAATAACACTGTAAATGAAGAAGGTGCAATCACAGCAACCCAAATAGATGAAAATATCACCTCTGAGGGCATAAGTCAAAATGTTTTCAATGGTGAGGATCAAAATATTCAAATGGAAGCACCACCAAGCACTAGGAGGTCTAGCAGGACTAGAACTCAACCTGTTAGGTTTAATGATTTTGTTGTTGGTAGTAATGTGAAGTATGGTCTTGAGAAATATGTATCTTATTCAAATCTGTCTAGAGTTAATATGTGTTTCTCTACTACTCTAAATAAGTCTTGTGAGCCTAAATCTCTTTCTGAGGCTATTCAAAATCCTATGTGGAAAGATGCTATGAATTCTGAAATGGAAGCTTTACATAGAAATAATACATATGAGTTGTGTGAATTGCCTAATGGTAGATTTGTTATTGGTTGCAAGTGGATTTGGAAAATCAAATTTAAATCTACTGGTGAAGTTGATAGATATAAAGCTAGACTTGTTGCTAAGGGTTATAATCAGAGGGAAGGTATTGATTATGAAGAAACAATTAGTCCTGTTGTCAAAATGGTTACTGTTAGGTGTCTTATTGCTTTATCTGTCTCTAACAATTGGCCTTTATTTCAACTGGATGTTAATAATGCTTTTTTATATGGAGATTTGTATGAAGATGTGTATATGCAGTTGCCTCCTGGTTATTATGATAAAAATGAAACTAGAGTGTGCAAATTGAATAAGTCTTTGTATGGTTTAAAGCAAGCTCCTAGGCAGTGGAATGAAAAACTCACCACTGCTTTGATAGAAAATGGTTTTAAACAAAGTCTTAATGATTACTCTTTGTACACTAAAGATTGTGATGGTGTTTTCTTGGCATTATTGGTTTATGTGGATGATATTGTCATCACTGGTAATAATGTCAGTGAGATTGAGAAGTTTAAAAAGTTTCTAAATTCAAAGTTTATGATTAAAGATCTTGGTCCACTTAAATATTTTTTGGGGATTGAAGTTCTAAATTGTGAATCTGGGCTTTGTCTTTCTCAAAGAAAGTACTGTTTGGATTTGTTACTTGAATATGGGTTATTGGCTTGTAAGCCTGCTGCTACTCCTTTGCAGCAGAATGTGGTTTTGAGTCATGTTGAGACTGAAAATGATAAGTTTTTGTCCAATATGACTGAGTATCAAAAATTGGTTGGGAAGCTTATATACTTATCTGTTACTAGACCTGACATTTCTTATGCAGTTCATTGTCTAAGTCAGCATATGCATGCTCCTCTTAACTCTCATTTTACTGCTGCACTTAGAGTTTTGAGATACTTAAAACATGCTCCTGGTACAGGTATTCAGTTTGTGTATGGTAAAAGTATTAATCTGTATGCTTATTCAGATGCAGATTGTGCTAAGTGTCCTGTTTCTAGGAAATCAGTTTCTGGTTTTTGTGTCTATTTTTGCAATAATCTGATTTCTTGGAAAAGTAAGAAACAAGCAACTATTTCTAGATCTTCTGCTGAATCTGAGTATAGATGTCTTGCATCTACTACTTGTGAGCTTATTTGGGTTATAAAATTTTTTAAAGATTTGGGTGTAGAGGATTTGTTACCTGCAAGTTTATTTTGTGATAGCAGTTCTGCTATTCAGATTGCTGCTAATCCAGTTTTTCATGAAAAAACCAAACATTTTGAGATTGATTTACATCTTGTTAGAGAGAAAGTATCTTCAGGAGTTATTAAAACTTTGAAAGTTGCTTCTGCTAACAATGTTGCAGATATATTTACTAAAGGGTTGAGTGTTTCTCAACATAAGTTGTTTTGTGATAAGCTGGGTCTGATAGACTTGTTCAAGCCATGAGCTTGAGAGGGGGTGTTGAAATATATGAGTTGGGATAGAAGCTCATGTTTGACTTTAAGTCAAAGGGCTTGTTATGCCAATATGTTCTAATGTTTGTATGTTTGGCTTTTAGTAGCAGGTTTTATATCTTGAGGGGTTGATTTGTATTTTAGGCTGGTATATAAGCTGGTCTTTCTCTTGGCTGGATCTATCTTTCACATATTATCTCTCTCTCTCAAAAACGTTGAAGTCTCTTTCTCTCAAGTGTGGTCTGGTATTATTGTTCTTGGTTAACTCTGATCATCTTGATCAGTTTTATAGATTGTTAGGTTGTATTGAGAGTTGTAGTGAGGATCTGGTGTATTCATATTTTTGTAGTGAGATAGATAGAACCCTTCTGAAGGGGATTATCTTTGTCTTGTGTATTTGTTTGGTGAGCACACGCTTTGTGGACTCATCTTCTTGTCTATTCAGTTAATAAAAGATTTCACCAAGGGGTGGTTGGCTGGGTGAATTGATTGTGTTGTGGTTGGTTTAAGAGCAGATTTGGTTATTTTAACACTAAACCAATTAAGTTTTATATTTTAAACGCCTTCAATATTCAAAAACATTACAAAAAATATCTATCAAGTTTAACAAAAATAAAAAATAGCCTTAATATAACAAAAACTTTATTTTTGATACCCATTAAATTTAATAATATAATAAATTAGCTTCCAATTTTTTTTTAGCAAAGCCTCCAAATTCATTAACTCTAAATTGTACTTCTTTAAATCATTTTCCTAATCATGGATGTCACTTTTTATTGAAATAACATATTATTGTTAAAATTTTATTTCGTGTTACAAAATGAATCTTGTTGCAGTCGTGAAATGCGTAGACTAAAATATCTCGTTAAATCACAAATACTTTTAAAAAGTAAAATTTATGTATCAAATGTCACTTGATAATATGGGTTGTCGTTAACAAAACCCTAATAATAATAATTTGTCATATTTCCTTACTTTACATTAAAGGCGTTCTTTTGGGAAGTTATATATTTATTTATTTATTTATTTATTTTTTATTTTTATAGCCTTGTATTTGATTGGATTTATGAAATCAACACTTTAAATTATTTTTAAGAAAAAACCTATTTGAGTCGTGGAAACGAATTTTTGTACATTGAAAAGTGTCTTTTCAATTGTCCCAAGCAATGCGAGGGGGCTAATCTTCACGCTGTTCGGCTGTTATTAGAATAGATGCTCTTGCT
This sequence comes from Chrysanthemum seticuspe, assembly GCA_019973895.1. NCBI lineage: Eukaryota > Viridiplantae > Streptophyta > Magnoliopsida > Asterales > Asteraceae > Chrysanthemum > Chrysanthemum seticuspe. Next base: position 87,987,554 of record BPTQ01000006.1, on the reverse strand, counting down.
AGGATTTTATAACAGACTTTTAGATACACACTGGCTATTAGTATTTAGGCTCTTAGTTATACAACTATTTAACAAGTTTTCATCTCAAATTTTATGAGAAAAAAAAGATTAGAATACATTAAGACGCGTCGTGATGGACTAGATTTGACTGGGCTTTTTAGTAATGTATTGAAAACAAGGCCCATTAATTCTTCTTTATAAATATAATCCATAGTTCCATACATCTTACTTCACGTATTTCTTTAATCTTCCTTCTTTCGTTTCTTGAGTTTTTATTTGTGAGCAAGGTCTATATCAAGGTACAATACTTTCTCTTAAATTGTGTTTCATTTAACTGATAATACAATCCTTGACTACAACTTACGATTCTTAACAGTTTTGAAAACAGATATTATATATCACACTATTTCCCCATATTTTGCTTAACACGGTGATCACATTATGATAATCGACACGTTTAATGGATATTGCCTACAGTCAGTCATATGGATTAAAACATATTCAAGTTTCTCACTTGTAACACCATCTTGTAAGTGTTGGATTACTAGGTTAAGGCACAAGTCAATTGTTGGCTTAATGTCCATTAGGTTTAGGGTTAGATTGCTTCAAAGCTATTATAAATATATATGCAATCATCAAAACACAATCAATAATATCTATTTATTATCTTACATGGTATCTGAGCCTTAGATAACATCCATCAAGAAAAATTGCTATCCATCGGCTACTCACAGATTGACTTTCGCTTTATTGTTTTTTTTTGTTAGGTGTTTGTTTTCGTATTCAATGCATAAAAATCCTAAACCCTAGTTGTCAAAGCACTAAAAAAATATATATATGTTAAGTTGTTTTTAATCAACCATATATATACAATCCTGTAATCACCAAAACACTATCAATAAATCTAATTATTATTTTATTCAAAGATGATAACATCAAAATTATTTGCTCAAAAAAGATAACATCAAAATTAAGAATATTAAAGGTCCCAATATTCGTGAAATAAGTGTGTGAAGATTTAAAGCCCGTATTGTTTTAGGAATTCCCGATAAGTATAAGATTTGATAATCTTTTTCTTTTTTTAACCCCAATAATATCTTTAGTCTCCATACATTTTTCGCTAACAGAACCGAGAGTGAGTTGTATTTATGTTTGAGAAGTTTTAACAAGTTTTTAATGATTTTGTATGAACAATATGTATTGTGTATACATAAGTTTCATTAATTATTTGTTAAAAACAGCTTAAGGGTGGTTGTAGCAAAACGCGTAAAGTAATTTTTCAATCTTATAATATGCAAGGTAGTTATTAAAAGTGTCAATTTAATTTCATATTTAAAGATTATATTTCATTCTTCTCGCAGATTGTGAACACAATGTCTATCCCTGTACGTGTGAAGGAAGAAGATACAACTGAAGATTCGGCACAAAATTTATACATCACTGTAAAGGTGACAAGTCAAATGAATGAACTGGATCCATATTTCAGAGTGAGACGCGATTTACCACTGAGACAGCTTATGATCAGGTGGTGTGCTCGTGCTAATGTTGCAAACCACCAAACTATTCGATTTCTTGATCCGGAAGGAGGAAGGATGAATGAAAACAAGACGGCTGACGAATCTGGGATACAGGATGGTGACTGTATCGATGCTATGATGGAAATGACTGGTGCCTAATCCAATGTCATTTTTGTTTCTAAGAACCAATGTTAATTTTACTGTTTACGTTTCAGCATGAACTATTTTCTGTTTTACCCATATCTGTGTTTTTGGTCATGGATCTGGGTAGTCTCGCGGTCGATGTCAACTGGCGTCCTGTCATGGACTTATCCAGAGAAACTCATAGATCATAGTGTCAATGATTACAGGTTTTTGTAGTTTGAAGTCGATTGTTGCTTACAATGATACAAACTATAGAACAATCATACATTTTAACTCTATTAAAAATTGGCTTCAAATAAATCCTCCATCTAAAGTTTATTTTCCATTAGGAAAAGTGTCATAAATAATTCATATTGAAATACAGGGGTATGCGCACCCGGTCGGTTGCTTGGCTTTGGAAAACCGAACCAAGATCGAACTCAAACCTGTAAACAACCCGAACTCTTAAAATTTAAATTTTGTTTTCCGGTCTAAACTTCAAACCGAATTAAAAAAACGATTAAGAGATTTAGACATGCAATTTATTTTTCAATTGCTATCGTACAGACTCAGAATTCATATAATTACAGAGCTAAGATGCTATTTATATGAACCACTTTTAACAAACTTCTAGATGGTGATTATATCTTAGCATTCGTGGCCAACGAATAAAGGTATTAAAGATCTTCGGGCTTTGTTGAAATTTAATTATCTCTTTTATTGTTTCAGGGTGAAGTCGTAAATCAATAACTGTAACTGTTTAACAGAGTGTTTAGCAGTTTCCATAAGCAATTTTGTGATGGAGGCCAGTTAATGCATGAATTTTGTTGCATTGACATGTAATCACCACAATTGAAATTAATTGGATTTTAAATTTGTTTTTGAGGATGTATAGCCAACTCCATTAAGCACAAGTTTAAGGGCAGTTGGCTGATTATATTTACACCTTATCTAAAAGACTAAAACATAAGCAGTGATTGTCAATTTTGGCAAAAGATGGTATCTATGTATGATGTAATTTTCAAGAAGCACGCAATGTATATAGCCTCTTTATTAAGCATACAGCTATGAGGAATACAAGTTAAACTCATCAAATTATAAGTTAAACCGTCGAGACAATTAGTTGACTTGGATCAGTCTAAGTAAACAGATAAGATACTAATATTGAGGCCAAAACGGCAAGAAGCTCGTTGAGAAAGATACAGAGCACTAAAAAGCCCTTACAGCTTGTCTGGTCTTTACTTCTAATAAACTAAGAAAAAGTACCTTAATATCAAGATGAACTTTCACCATAATTCATATCTCGGAATCTCTTCAACAATTTCTTCTTATATTTCTCAATTTCAACATCCTCCGTGGATTCTGGAGTAGCCATGATGGCTGACACCGCTCCAACACTATGCAGAGCCCCTACAGCTTCATCTATCATATATGAAAACAACCAACGCATAAATTATCAATTAAGCGACAATTTTATTGGTTACGAATCTAATCAATCTCTTAGATTCACTTGTTTTGGTCATTTAATATTTCACAAAATAGAGAATAAATAATGATATATGAGACCATAGCGAATAACAACGACAGCCTACGGCTATGCAAGATAAACTAGCAATTGATATTTCTTTTTGTACAACAAACTAATACTTTAATCACACTTAGTTGATCATGGAAAAGTGAAGGATTGATAAAAGATACTGACCTGCACGAGCAAGGGCAATAATCGCGTTCAAAGCTTCTTTACGTGTGGCATCATCTTTAGCATCGCCCAACATCTCAACAATCTTTTGCGCACCACCCATCTCAACAATTTTCATTCTTTGTTCATCTAAATAAAAAAAAATGTTACTCATCACGTTGCAAAATTACTCATCAAATAATTCAAAAACTAAACTTTACCATCTGTTGCAAAACGAGCTAATCTGGATGCTCCCATCCTTTTAAATAGCGGGTCCTTGACATTTAAAAGTGACACGGATTGCTGTATCAGATTATCACCTAAAAATACCCATTCAATAAATCTTGTCAAAAAAGATTAACACTTGTAGCAACTTGTAAATAGATTTTCTCGACTGCTACAAAGTCGATTAACAATGTAAATGATGAGGGATTTTGGAAACAAAGTGTATACCTAAGTATGGAAAAATATGGTATCCAATAACAGTTGCAGTCCCAGCAAAGATGAGTTTAAAAAGCCATCCTATTTTTCTTTCAGCCTCTTCTTCCATTGCTCGTTCATCTGGAAACCCTGATTACATGTATAAATATTATAATATGATTAGCAGCAGTTAAACCATACGTTGGCAAACATTGGTTCTTTTAAAACAGAAGAAGATAAAAGAAAGAAAAAAAAAAAATCATATTTGGCTACACACGAATCAGATATTTAATTCTTAAGGAACTGAAATTCTATACGAACCTAATCACTGATAACAAATAGTGACAATTTTATGCATACTCGCACAGAAAAACTTCTGTAATCCACACGCATCTACGTGAGGATATCCAAATGTCCTTTTAATTAAAAACTGTAACTTTATAAAATAAGATCAATCCATCATTAAAAAAAGACTGAAATAGTCGAATATATATGTTTCAAGCCAATGAACATCAGCCTTTTAGTCTTTCATCGTAGACTAGGATGCAAGCTTCTACCACACATTATTAGTTTAAATTCGAAAACAAGTACTACAAAAATCCACATTGTCGAGATACATTTAACGTTCTCTTTCTGTTATCTCGATAGCTCTCCTTGCTAAATTTCCTATTACAACCTTAGCCGATGGTTCAGGTATTCTTAATGTTGGAAAACGATGACGGTTGGGTACGTTTAAGAATTGTTATAAAAAATGTACTCTATATAAAAAACAGTTCTGACCCAAACTAGTAATCAAATAACTTAATTTCATAATCTGAGAGTCATATATACTATTCGAACGACAATTAATCAAAATTTGAGATGAGAACAACCTCGTTCATTATACGAAGAAGTCGAATACCGGCGTGACCGAACATTATTCACTGGTCTAGTAGTTCTTCTGCACAAATACTGCAAATAACTTCAAATTATTACACAACATTTTTTTAACAAATTAACTTATCATATAATCAATACTTAATCCTGTTCAGGTCATTTCATTTGTAAATAAAAGAATGGAAATTAACTAGAGAGAGAGAGAGTTACGGAGGTGAGTTGAGCTGATATATGACGCATCATCACCATCGGAATTTGTTGTTGCGAAAAGAGGGGCGATTGATTACTTCACGCGTAGTACGGGTCTAATTCGGATCTTTTTCGAACCTATCCGTATTGTCGCAATGGTAAACTGGGTGTTTGGTAAATCATTTGGAAACCGTGGTTATTTTGCGGTTTTCTAAAAGAGATTTATTTTTTGGAATAATATCATGTATATCTTTGTAAAAGTTTGATATTTCGTCAATATCTTTGCAAAATTCCTAATTTCATCAATATCCTTCCAAAACTCTAAAATACTCATATATATATATATACCCAAAAACTAATTATTTTGTATTTATAATGATTTTAATTTCTAAAAGCAATATTTACCTCTTATTTAATAAGTAAAATGACTATTTTACCCTTTTTTAAATATTACTTAAATACTCTTTTCTTACTATTTTACCTATTTCTTAATAAGTAGAAAAGCTAGTTTATCCATGATATAATAATTCGACAAGTTGTTTCATACACCATTAAGAACATTACTTGTATTTAACAAATTTTCTCATCACATTACTATAGTTGTAGATTAAAGTTCAGATGCAAAATAACATTAATATTTTCATTCAAAAGCCATATTGCCCAATACAATACTAAATTCAACACATGAAAAGTATTCAACAAAATAACACCAGTTCAAAATCTTAAACTTGTAAACGAAAAACATGGATGCAACTCCTTTACGCAACTTGTTTAGTTTTGCTTCGAGTTATTAGTCTCGCGAGACTTTGTATTCTTTACTCGACGTCCCCTGAAATAGAAAAGTGAAAGCATTCAAATTCAAAGTATCACACCGAGATTTTAATTGGAAAAAGTACATAAAAGGTTGAGAACTAGTTAACCTTTTATTTACGAGTGCTTGGCATGGTTCAGAAATTTGAGATGTACTCGCAATATTCGGCAAAGATTCACTTTACCTGATGATAATTAAAAGCTAATTCAGTAAGACATGTGAAACAATAGCTTTTATCAATAATTGGTCAATATTATTTGGAACGATAGCTTTTATCAGTTGGAACCAATGTTTTAAAAACCGGTTTTTTTATCGACCCGGTCGAGTCTCCGGGCACCGGTTCGACCGCCGGGTCAACCCGGTTTTTCATTTTTTATTATTTTATTTTTTCCGACCGGGTCAACCGGTTTGATCACCGGGTCAACCGGTTCGACCGCCGGGTCAACCCGGTTTTCATGACCCGGGTTGACCTGGGTCACTCAAAACCCGGCGGGTCTAACCGGTTTTAGTGGCCGGGTACCGGTCCGACCGGTTGAACCGGCCGGGTCGACCCGGGTTTGAAAACATTGGTTGGAACGATCACATGTACATGAAAGACTATCAATAATTGGTCAATATGAGTATTAATAAAATAGTATCAATATAACCATCATCAATCCATCTTCCTAAGCACTTGTCACTTTCATTGATTCCTTTTTCCTTTTTTAGGCGTTTAAAAGGCTTTTAGGAATATTCAGTCATTTGCTTTTCATACTATAATTCACTAATAACAAAAGAGAAATCAATGATAATTAAAGAACTTACCAATAAACTTGTTTTGAGATTTGGAAGATGGAGACATCACCGGAATATGAAAAGACGAGAGTCGAGAGATGAAAAGAAACAAAGTAGGTAAATTATTTTGATTAGGGAAACAAGGGTAAAATAGTAAAATAGCATTTACCTTAGTATTATATATTACTTTTAGAAATAAAAATCACTGTAAATACAATTTAATTAATTTTTTGATATATATGAGTATTTATAATGTTTTGAGAGGATATTGATGAAATTAGGAATTTTGCAAGGATATTGACGAAATATCACACTTTTACAAGGATATACATGAAATTATCCTTATTTTTAAAAGGGTTTTGGTGTAAAATAGCAATCTATTTTTTCAAAGCAAAATGATTGGGAAGCCTAAAATATGTGACTAATTGTGTGCTTAATAGATATGACAATATATTATTGGTTTGTGAAAAAGTTGGTCCCCATGTTGTCGATGCTGACACATATGTTTAAGCATATTATTAAGCATACGAGTTAGGCATCCCAATCAATGCTCTTTTTCAAATGTACCATTTTGGTATGTGTAATTTTTATTGTTTCATTTAATGTTGTGTATTTACATGTTTTGTTTCATTTTGTACATTTTTATGATGTGTCACATTATAAATGGTGACACGTGTCAAACTTTCAACTGTGACACGTTATCAAAATATGCAAAATGAAACAAAACATGAAAGTACACAACATTAAGGGGAACAATAAATAGTACACGTACCAAAATAGTACATTTAAAAAAGTACGTTCTTATTTTATGACCTAAACCCATTTTTAAAATACCATGTCAAACCTCTGACTACTCATAAGCATTGGTTCTATAAGGCTCACAAAGACCCAACAAAAGTGTGAGGTTTGGTCATGCCATCTTATACCACATTTTTTTGTAAACTCAACATATATGAAATATGATATAAATATATAAATATTTTCATATTTTGTATCGCCTTATATCAAGCCTTATAAACGCTAAAACTTCGCCTTGACCGTAAAGACGTGAGGTTTAGTCATGCCATCATGTCACGCCTCACGCTATTTATAACCTTGCTCATAAGATACCAAGTTCAAGCTTATAACGCAAAATTGATTCGTCGATTCCTTCTAATCTAGCCTCCAGGTCTGTCAAAGTAACATTGTGTACTCGAGTATCACAATTATAAAAATAAAGTGAAACAAAAAAGATTGTGTTCCCGAATGGCCGAGTATCACTTAATGAAGAAAAGAAAAGTCAAAAATGCTGAAAAAGAAATATGTTTTGATTGGTTTTGAAGTAAAATGTTTCTTCCCAAATTTTGGCTGAAAATGTTTACTTCTTATTTCTTTATTTTTTCTTATTAAATTTTTTTAAGAACTGAGCATAAATATTACTCGCTTCGTCTCAAAATATAAGTCTACTTTTGTATTTTTGATTGTCTTAATTTAATATTCACTTTCAACAACAATCAATCAAAATGTTTCTAAGTGGATGGGAAACAAATTTATTTGGTTTACATTGTAAGGGGCTCATTTTTTTTAAACTTTGTGAAATTGAGATATAATTTAGGACGGAAGGAGTATGAAATAGCAAGTTTGGAAAAAATTATGGAAAGTACTAGTTAATAAATGTATATTAGGCTTATGCCATTTCTAACCGTAAATATTGTCGCCACCTCTCGTCATATCAGCTTTCTCTCTTCAAGAATACATGTAACACCCCAACCCGACAAGGGCAAAGATGTCACAAATACAACTTCATATCAGAACCTTAAAATACTATACAATAGCGGAAGCCTTTACAAAACTTACAAAAGAAAATATAAATAACTTAATAATCAAAATAAATCTAAGATCCCTATTTTCAAATCTTGCTCTCAGCTCTACTCTCAACCCAGATCAGCTATCCCATAAGCTCATCTTGAATGCTTAATACCTGCCGCAGGAAAAGAAAATGCGGCTGAGCTTACAAAGCCCAGTGAACAGATAACAGAAACGAAAACTAAACAAAATAGAAATACGAAATAAAACAAAGAAACGAATAACGAAGTCACAACGGAATGAGATCAATGAATCATTGAGGATTCTGCGGAAACACAGACACACAGAAATCCGGAAGAACAAACAACAAATAAGAACAAACACATAGCATATTGATGACACAAACTGAAGCACATCATAATCAACAGGCAATTAATGAATCAGGCAATTTAAGTACATATAAGTCAAACGAAATACCGAAAGCTAGCAGAAACAACTACTAGAAGTAAACATGTCCTTTACACAAGTCAATTAATCTACATTTAACACACTTATCCAATATCGTAGCAGCGGAACAATAGCAGTCAAACGTGGCAGTCACACATACAAATAGAAAACACAGTAGGAAAACTATAACTAAATAAGCAAAAGACATAGCATAGCAATTAGCAAGTTATCAAGTCAGATATCATAAGTTAAACCATTTCCCAGATCAAACTTTAGTATAGACAGAATTTAAACATGGCAGATCAAACATAAGCAGATACGAACACCAACGGATAATCAAAGTTCACGAATTATCTGAACAATTATACATAATGAACTTACAGAACAATCAATTATACACTAGCATAATCATCATACAGATCAACAAGGTCACATAATGGTAAACTAACATATAATCAGATGACAACATGCGAATCACATTTAAGCATATTAATCATATCCTAGCATGGCAAACAGTAGTCACATAAACATGTCAAAGCATAAACACATTCAATAAACATATAATAATTCAGTATGTAAATGGAAACATTGACAAATACGGAATCATAAACAGAATATCTAACACAGAAATAACAGATACAGATTTAGTTATCTACCACGAGCCCAAAACATATCATATCATAAGTAACTTTCTTATTCGGAGGGGTGATCTCGGAATACCTTATATAATATGAGGGGAGACCTCAATAACAAATGGAGTAGCTAGCTCCCAGAATTTGTGAAGACGCGTATTGCACACGACATCATTCACCAGACAAATCATATCAGATAACAGATCAGATCTAGGATGCATCCATACGCCCCAACAGACAGATAGTGACCATACTATCAATAAACAGATAACAGAAAGGGACGTGGCAGAACATCACTCTACTGCCCTAGAGTCATGTCAGCGGTGCATCACTGACACGGATATGGAACCCCCATGACTAGTGAAATATTGGCTCGGGTGTCAAACTAACTTAGGTCAAACAGATTGTCATAAATGACACAGATCATAATTCATCATAAAGGTCAAACAGATTTACAAATCGAAGTTTTCATATCATAAGTTCAAATCAGATGTTTCATGGTTCAATAAACAAAGATTTCAGATAAGCAACGGATCAAACGAATCAGAAAGGGTTCATATCAAATGTTCAGAAATCAAAGGTTCATATCACAGTCACATATCATACGTTCATAATCAGAGGTTCATAATCAGATGTTCATAATCAGAAGTTCATAATCAGAAGTTCATAATCAGAAATTCATACTCAAACATAGCAAGGTTCAACAAACAGAAGTTCAGACAAACAGAGATTCACATAAACAGAAGGGAATCATAGCAATGGCATAGGGAATCCTAATAGGCATAAGGAAATGACAAGAAAAGGAGATCATGAGAAAACCTTTACTAAAAAGGTCAGAATATATGTACCTTAACGCAAATGAGGGAAAAGCAAATGAATGAACGAACACGAAGATACGACGCCACGTCTTCTTCAATGAATCTACACGGATTACGATTCGTATAATACTTATTAGCTCCTTTTATAAGCTTCTTATGCCTTTGTAAGTGTGTTACTTATTGATATCATGTTTTATCTTTCATTTTCTTAAACTCATATTTGGACCAGACTTTAACGATTTTTATAAAATACTTACTTAGCTCGAATGAAATCAAGCAAAATCCCAGGGGTTCCCATATGAGTTAAGAGACTCTCCAAAAATTGGGGGACTTTATTTCTAAGTCAAATGTCCTATGGAAAATCATGAGTCCATACCTGTCCAGAACTCACCTAGATTTACACACACCAAAAGTATGGCCCCAACAAACACACTCACCCTACTCAACACATCAAAAAAAAAGCTACAGGTGTCACACAATATATAAACATCATAGCCACCAAAGGAAAAGTTCCAGAACCTCATAGATTAAATACTAAAAATCAAATACTACATCATAAATTTCAACTCAGCAATTCAGATTCAGACACCCTAACTCCAAAAATATAAAAATCATACTTCCACGTTTGCAAATGATACAAGACTTATTTTTTCAGAAAGCTATTTCAAAGTACTACAATTTAGGCTCAAGAATCACTCAAAAACATGAAAGTATCATCAGATAACACCTAGATGAATCCAACCTAAATTTCAGACCCGTTTTCTCAGCTTTGACACTTAATCTTGTAAAATTCAAAAATACGACTTAGACAACTCCAAATTCGACCAAACCACTTGGAAAACTTAACTAAGACATAAAATAAACTTTTCCAACAAAAACCCAGATTATTGCACTTATAAATATCGATCTATAACCCACACAAATTCGACATATGATGCTGTCCTGTTTTAAGGTTCATATTAGGCCATCATAACACATGTTTAGACCATCAATTACATTTAGGGTTCCATTACAATTAAGGTTTCGAATTTATTATGTATGATAACATTCATATTTGTTTTATATAAACATAAGTGTGTGTCGATTGGCTAGCGCAAACAAAAGGAAGACCATGAGGATACCTTTAGGCAGAATTTAACGAGACCAAAAGAGCACCAAATGAGACTCACGGATCAAAATGCAAAGACCCAAGAGCACCACGATCAAAACACCTCCAAACTCTTCTTCTTCTTGACCTTGAGGCTGAATAAAATGTTAATGGAGGCTGCTAGGGTTTCGAATGGAGAGGAGATGGGATTTGATGCCGCCACTTTTGGGTGAAAGTGAATTAGGGTTTTGGTGTGCTTCAATTTTGTGGAGCGTATAATGAAAAGGAGGGGGAGGGGTACCGGTTTTGATGAGCCAAGGGAAAACAAAAGCCAAGCCCAAGTCCAAATTCCAATTTATAACTTATATGGGCTTTTACATTAAAGTTTATATGTGTTTTGTAATTTATGAATTTTTCGGTTCATGTAATATATAAACGTGTAATATGTATAGACGTAAGGTGTCAGAAGATTTTATTTATTTTGTACATTAGGTTTGACAATCTTTTACAAGTTAGGTTAAATTTTACATTTAATGAGCTTGACGAATTTTACATATTTTATAAATATTAAATAGAGGGCAAAATAGTCATTTAACGCGGTTACGATTTTTAGGGCTTTACAATACACCCAACCACAATTTGCTAATAAACCAACTGCAACAACAACCAAAAACATACCCCACAAAAATAAATTAAAAAAACTACACACACAAAACAAATTGCAACTTTCGGTTGGCAGGCCAACCATAACTTTTAAAAAGTTAGGGTGACCGATTGGGGTTCTGTTGGGCTAATGAGGATAACGAGGTCAAGTATTCGGTTAAAGGGTGGCAACCGAGCCATTAGCATCCTTAGAGCCAAAAAAGTTTAAACTTCTCCGTGAAACCCAAAAAGGATTCTTCTCCGTTGTACCCATATTCTCGATACCCCCTATATTCTAAAACATTAAGCTATATGGTTTGGCTGTAATTAAGCATACTTGAGTTGGATAGTGTCAAGCTCGAGAGATCAATCTGATTACTAAACTCGAGATAAAAAATAATAATTCGAGCTCAATCAAGGCTTAATTTCAAGTTGGGCCTTGACTTGTCTTATAAACCTCGACTTTGAGCTTGATGCAATATACATTTTAATCTTTGTCTTGTTGAATAATCGTCATGTTAAGCTAGATTTGGGTCCGTTATATTATACAATAACCGTAATTAAATGATTATTATACAAGAAAAAAATAGATGTGTAACTAACGTAAGCTCGATAAGGATCTTGATTCTCACAAACCGACTATCTCTACTACATATAAAGAGTATATAATTGTGCTCAAAACTTTCAAAATAAAAAAAGTATTATGTATTGATATGTCTTGCACAATCTCATTTATCTCATTTGTTAGTGGTAATCCGGTTGTATTAATTGATATAGCATATTCCTAAATCAACACCTTGTACACAATCTCATTAAATGGTGTTATATTCGGGAGTCTACAGATCATACAAATTATTTATTTATCTTGCTGTTAACTATTAACAACTTTTTGAATTGTAATGCATGACAACTTTTTATGAATGCTATTTCTTAAAACGAGTAGACTTTGTTTATATTTAACGTCAACATAATTACTTTTTAACAAATGCATCCACAGAGTCTACTGGTATATAACACACCATTTATGTTGGTTGTGTATTCTTGTTACTTGATTGATAAAATTGAATGATCGAAAAATTGTTAGATGTTATAACATAAAACTTCAAAAGTATCATTGAAGTCTTCCGAATAGTTCATTCAAAGAGTTTACACCTTAAATGTCGACTACTATGAAGATTTATGTGACAAATAACGTGTATTGTTATTTATTTCAAATTTGTTGTAATGTTCATTTTTAATTTCACTAAATTACTAAAAAAATTATACGTTATTTGATACAATTCAATACATTTCAAGAGTTTTTTAGTTGAAATTATTGCATGTTACAAAAAATTTCAATCACACTTTGATTATTTTATGTTGTATGCATACACGTTAAATAGAACACTTAACAACAATATCGCAACTATAATTATTTGCCGCTATAAAATTCCGATAATATATACGCGTACTCGCCTAGTTTTACAAATAAATGGTCATTTTCTTTCAACACACATACACTCCCATAAAATGTTACTGTATTTAAGCTTGTTTTTCAAGCTCCGCCGTAACTCAGGCTCAAGCTCGATTAATCCAATAATCCACAGCCAAACAGTAAAACAGCTTTTGAAAACACCCCCAATTCATTCATCCCGCCAATAACCTCATCCCAAAACTTCTATAACACTCTTTCCATTTCTAGCATCCCTTCAATCCTCCACTATATAAACAATTAAACAACCATACCAATTTAATGGAAACAAATGGATCAAACTGAAAAATTAATATCACCATCCAAACAACCACAACGACGTCGTATGGTGAACAAATCATCTTCTATCAGTACCAGAAAACCATTGGCAAATCTCACTAATATTGTTAGGCAAGCGAATAAGGCGTCGCCGATTGCGTCTGATTCGAGTATCGGATCCACACAGAATCCGGTCATTCTGAAACGGACACGTGGTAATTTTTGTTATGCTATTGTGTATTTAGGGTTTTGTTGTTAGCTGAATCGCGTAAAGTGGAGTCGATTATTGTGTTTGTCGATTGATTTTTTGTTTAGTTGTGTAGTTTTAATTGGATAAATTTTGCTGCTGACTTGATAAGTTAATAGTTAGCTCGATCGTATTGATTATTTGAGGGTGAATAAGCAGTTTTTGTAGAATTAGGTTGTTAGTTGCTCATTCTGAACTGTTGTATCCGAAAGCATAAGCAGTTTCAATAGGCTATACCGGATACGCCTTGTCTGGCTTTTTTTGTAAATAAGTGGGTTGGAATAAGTGACTCGCAAATAAATAGATAAGCAGTTTGGATGAGGATTCTTAACAAATCCCAAACACCCCTTAGATAGTGTTAACGGAACTGTGACTCATGACTGTTCCATGAATCAGCTTGTGCATTGTTTTAGTGGGCTTTATAAGATTGTTATGCAGATGATGGTTGTTGGCTTCATTGTCCTGTAATGTGTGTTTCGTTGTAGTTAGGATTTGATGATTTTTGATTGTTAGGTGGATTGTTTTGATTTGATTGTTATTGAAATGTGAATGTCTCAGGATGTTTATTCGTGAGTCTACTGAGGATGTTTATTCGTGAGTCTACTGAGGGTTATTCGTGGATAATTTGATGGTACCGTAAGCGGTTTTGGATAATTGGGTTGAGAGTTGGTTATTTGAATAACTTGTCTGATTATAATCATAAGCATGAACAGTTTTATTTTTTTTCTGTTTTAAATTAGCACAGTAACGTAAACACGCGTACCGATGAGTTGTAGTTTTTCTGTTATAAACTAGCATAGTAATCACTTAATTTACGTTTTCTTATTAATCCTAGTAGATAATTTTGGTTCATGATATCTTAACCTGTTAATAATGTGTTCAGTGAACTGTTGCTCATTACTGCATGCATTGTTTTAGTGAGTCTTTTCAAGAATACTGTTAGTCTGTGACTGAGTTCGAGATTGTCATTTCTCAGATCAATCGGTTGGTGATGAGAATCGTATAGAGTATACTGGAAGACAAATCACTAAGAATACCAGAAGCAAGACGCAGGCTGCTGTTCCCTTACGTCAGACATCCTTACAGCAAACAACGAACAATGGGAAGGAAAGATCTGTGCCTGTTTGTTCCTCTAAATTGGAGAAAAGCAAGGATCAGGCGAAAGTAAATCAGTCTTGTTTGGGTAAAACGAAGAACGATGGTAATAAGGTATCTGTGCCTGTTTGTTCCTCTACGTTGGAGAAAACTAAAGATCCGGTGAAAGCAAATCAGTCTTCTTTGGGTAAAACGAAGAACGATGGGAATAAGATATCTGTGGTCCCTGATTACCCTTCAATGGAAACGATCAAGAACAAAAGAAAAGCAATTGACGTGCCATCTAGTGCCCATCAAATGAAGAATGCAAATAATAAAACAGACACTCCGATCCTTCGTTCTGCTGTGAATATAAATGATAAAGGGAAGGAAAATAATCCACAATCTAGTTCAAGGAACCCGAATATTAAAGGAAAGGCAATTGCAGAGCCACTTGATGCTCGTTTTTTAAAGAACCTAAATAACAGCAGTAACATGATGGAAGCTCGTGTTCCCCTTAAAGGGGTGGTTATCAGGGAAAGAGGGGAATCGGATGTTCCTCATTCTGTTTTTAATGTTAAAGATAAAGGGAAGGATGTAATAACTGACTCCTTAATGAAGAGAAGGGATAAAGGAAAGGCAATTGCAGAGCCACTTGATCATTCTTATATGAAGAAGCTAAAGAATCACATGATGGATTTTCGTGTTCCCCTCAAAGGGGTGATAATTAGGGATAGAGAGGAAGAGGTTTCAGGTTCTAGTCGTGTTGAATTTGCGCCAAAAGATAAAGGAAAGATGCTGGGTACACGTACACCTATCAATTACATTACTTTGGAGAAGAAGGATAAACTGCGTAGCTGCCCACCTCCTTTGAGGACCCCAAGCAATAGGTCTCTCTTTCTCTCTGTGTGCGTGTGTGTGTCAGTTTGTGTGTTTTACTGATATTGTTACTGATACGATCTCTATGCTCTTTGGTTGAGTAGGACTGAAGCTGATGGAGCAGAAGGTATAATTCAGTGTATGCCACAAACCGAACCTCCACCCAATAAAAAGGTACTTGTAACATTTATTCATAATAGATTTACTCCCCTGTTCTATAAAAAGCGCAATGATTGGCATTAACATGTAGTTGAATTAGATTCTTTGCATAATAAGCAAATATGCAGATTGCAGAGGCTCTATATTAGCTAAATTAAGATCTTTTGGACCAGATTTAATGCTTTCAATTTCTAATGTTTATGACATATGTATTGATTTTGGATTAC
Source organism: Chrysanthemum seticuspe (assembly GCA_019973895.1). NCBI lineage: Eukaryota > Viridiplantae > Streptophyta > Magnoliopsida > Asterales > Asteraceae > Chrysanthemum > Chrysanthemum seticuspe. Next base: position 87,971,440 of record BPTQ01000006.1, on the reverse strand, counting down.
ATTCCTACACGGATAAAAGGACACTGAATTTTTCTGGTAATCCAAATTGAATAGAATTCATGGCTATTCCGGATGGAGGGAGTGTATTGTTTTGGGTATCGATTTATTTTTAGTGTTCTGCTCAGTCTTCAGCCTATATAATATTAGTTGCAATGTGTGTAATTAGGGGTGACAATTTTGAACCATTAGTCCATTACTTATGAATGAATGGGCATGTGTTGTCTCTAAGAGCAGTCCTAATCATAACACCATAACACCAATAACACCGTCCACGTCAGCGCCACATCAGCTTTAACATTTAACATTAACATCCCCAAAAAACACCCACAACCATAACATCCCAATAACATCAATAACATTCTCAACAATTTACAAAAACAACCCCTCATTTAGTGGCATAAATGAAAAAAAAAAAAGAAGCAAATAACTGGCGTTAGCCCTGTAACACCCAGGGACTAACGCCGTTATAACGCTGCATGTCCAAGGGTTAACGCGCATAACGGGCGTTATTTAGCCCATCAACGCCGTTACCCCGTTATGATTGTTAATGCTCTAATTGGCTTAAATGGATCGAATGGATCAAATGTCGCTCAAAACCCCCTCCACTATTTTGACCTGTTAGGCCATTATCCAACACATCAAAGAATGTATTGAATTTGTTATCTAATAATGGAAATTAAACCATTTAAGAAAAAAGAAATCCAAGACTCATTTAAGGTGCAATACAACTTATTGTTTTGGTTAGAATTATTCATATCACTAACAACAGGCTTCTAATGGTCATTGTATTGCAGAAGAGGAGATGCTCAGCAACGGAAGAATATACGTTACCACAAGAGTATGTGGAGCAGCAGAGAGCTTATTTTAAAGAGATTGATGACTATGAGTTAGAAGTGGAGGAAGTATGAGTCTAAAGAAGTGCAATAGTTTCAACTACTTAGGTAACCTGTTTCGGCTTCTTGTATAGTCACACTTTTAAATATGTGAAAATCTACTAAAAATATTAAGGATAATACAACTAAGTTGACTAAACGATGATGTTGTGTATTAAGTCTCGAGAGTAGTTTTAGAAAAGGTTGTAGACTTGTAAATCAAATGGCTCTTAGAAGAATGAAGTTACGTTTTATCAATGGTTCTTATTTACCATGGTGATCATCTGTATTTTTCATTTTCAGTCTGGTGTGAGCGTTTGCCCTTTTGATGGTATTGATATTTTTTTATGAATTAATCCTGTTCAACTTCAAACAAAATATACTTTTATATACACCAAAATGAACTTTAATTCTCTTTTAGCTGGTAAAAATAATTACCTTCGAATAATACCCGTTCTCATGAGTTAGCCCTGGAAAAGTCAAAACCCTTTTTGATTGGGTGGAGATTATTGAAAGATGACAATCTTGTGTGAAAAGTAAATAAGTCAAAGCATCTATAGCTCAAGAATAGGTCAGCAATTACCACTTTACTTACCAACTATAAATTGACAACTTAAAGTTGATATCTTAAAATATATGGTCCAATTAACTTTTCAGCAAAGTAAATTATTTATAACATTTTTCTAGAACAACACTTGAATCACACAACTAAAGTTACTTTCCTTTAAACTAAACTAAAGCATGATTAGATAGCAGATACCATATGTAAATAACAACAATAACCACGGGAAGAAAGAACAATTACTCGATGAAAGTAAGTTATACAGATCATAACCGCATACTATCTTGTCCATCGTACCACCGTTGATGATACTGAGTATGACTATGTACTCGCAAACCGAAACTTGTTGTCAAAACCTAACCGGACTTACAAAATGACCATAGTTGAAAGAAAATGAGCAAACTATGAATGATGCTAATGATGCCGAAGAAAGGTAAGATGCACCAAGTGAATTATGTCGCATGCCAATCTAACACACAAAACTTACAACTCGAGGCTCAGATATGTCAAAATATACTGAAAAGATAGACAAGTGATATTTACTTTGTTCAAAAAGGACTTGAACACACAAATTTTCGGTTAAGGTTCATCTCACACTATCATATAACACCGCTAAGCTACAAGCCCTTGGGTGCACACGAGAATAGTATTAGGAAAGGTAACTCCAAGATGTGTAAAGGCGAATGCAGTTTGGTTTTTATCTAGTTTCTCACTCATTAGGGTGATCAACAACATTTCTTTTCTAATTCGGAGTCTAGTTAAATAAAAAGCCTTTGACACATAGTCTAGTTTTAAGATTAGCTAGAAATGTAAAGGGGTGTTTGGTTCGCTGTAATTCATTATAATTGTAATCTGAATTACATTCCAATCGTGTTTGGTTGGCAAGGTGAAAAAAATTGTAATTCAGATTACATTACAATGACTGTTTGGTTTGTATTTTAATTATAATTCAGTCACTACAATTATATCAAGTGAGTGAATCCAAATTACATAGAAAGTTGGACGAAAAGTTTTAAATTACGTTGTAATTCATAATTTGTACACTTTAAAACATCAGTATATATAAATTATTATTATTATTATTATTATTATTATTATTATTATTTTTTTTTTATTATTATTATTGTTATTATTATTATCAATTATTATTTTATTATTTTTTTTATAAATATTATTATTATTATTATTATTATTATTATTTCTACTTATTATTATATTATTTGAATTATTATTATATTAAATTTTTTTATAAAAAAAAATTGAATTACATTACGTTGAAAGTCAACCATACACATCAACAGATTTCATCAATTACAATTACGACACATACAATTATAACACATTTCAATTATTTGAATTACAATTACAATCTAACTCTTGACTAAAGCTCACATAAACATGTGCTTGTTGCCTAGGGTTAGATTTATGAAGAAGGGTCAATCGTCATCTATAAAAAGGCGTACGAGGTTAAGATTTTTCAGATAATCTAAAACTTTTGAGTAACTTGTAGTATAAAGTTCCTAAATGGGTTCCAAAAAAGGTTAATATATTCGTATGGAGGGCTCTAAAAGGGAGACTTCCGGTTCGTGAAGAGTTGGACAAGAGGGGTATTGATTTGGACTCCTTATTATGCCCCTCTTGTAATGACATGGTGGAATCGTGTTCTCATTGCTTGGTTATGTGTAATTTTGCTATGAGTGTGTGGGAAAGAATCTATAGTTGGTGGAAGATTGGAAATGTCAATGCTTTTTCCATTGCGGAATTATTTTTGTCTAATGGAAATGCTAATGTTCCTAGTCATTCATCCAAAATGTGGCAAGCGGTAATTTGGACATCTGGGGTACTTCATTTGGAAAGAAAGAAATATGCGTGTTTTTAAAAGGAAGGCTTCAAGTCATAATAAAATAGTTCAAGACATTCAGCTTAAAAGTTTCGAGTGGATTGTGAGAAGATCCGGAAAGAAAAGTGAAATAAATTGGCAACAATGGCTTTTTGATCCGGTTAAATGTCGTGTTTGAAGATAAAATTTTATAAAGGTTTTAAGTGTGAAGAGTTGCTGAGAGATACAGTTTTGAAAGCTATGTTCAGCTAAGCAGTGGCTGAAGGATCTGTGGTCTGTGATATCTGTTATACCTTTACTACCTGCAACATGGTTCATTTTGGATAATTTGTGTTGGGGTCTTTAACTCTAATGGGCCTAGCCATCCGTGAGATATTGATGCCACACTTTTCTGATTTGTGATTGTAGCATTTGGTACTAGTAATTTTTGTTGTATTTTGTTTTTAGGTTTTTTATTTTATTTTTAAAAGGCAACAATTTTATAGAACCCGCGCAAAACAATTACAAAGAAAATACATCCTCCCCCAATTAATCAAGAAAATTAAAAGAGGAAGGACCCAAGAAGCAAAATAAGATGCATACAAAATAGACCCACAATGATCCCAAAAATACTATCCTAACTAGAAAGACACATGATGAGATACAACGCCAAATTGGCAACAAAGCACACAACTGACCCCACAATCAAACCATGACATTTGTATGAGAATAACATGAATTCCTATAATGTTTTCTACCATCACATTTGCAGACGCAAGTTTGGATCAGAACAGATATGCGCCTACCATATAAATTAGATGCACATCTGCTGCACAACACTGCTGACAGGAGAAAACAATAGGGGCAAAAATACAGAAGATGACAGAGCATAGCCACTTGACATCAAGCTGCATAATTAGACTACTAATGTACTCCAACAGACTGAGCAGCATAGAACCTTTGTGACTGTATTACCTGTAACAAAACTGTATTACCTAGCCGAATATTCCAAGGATCCCATAACCATTGTTGCCAATCTATCTCTTTAAATTTGTTTATTCTTTTTAGAGTCCACTATTTTAATCATCTTGTTGTTATAGTGGATGACTTTGTTTGTATCATCATGCTCTTTGCTTTTTTATATATATATTTTGCCTTTCAAAAAAAATATACTACCAATCAACCCAAAATATCTATCGTCAAAGAAAAGGAATAAACTTCAAATACTTTTTAGCTTGTAAAGATAATTACCAAATTCCGAGTAAACCCTTTTCTCATGAGTTAGCCATGAAAAAACCTTATTAATACCATCTTGCGTGAAAGAGGATGCCAGTTTCAACATTTTCATGACTTTTGCGGTCTTAAAACTAAACAAGTAAAACACTTTAGCCAAAAAATAGTCACTAGTAACCACTTTGTTAACTATAAATTGACAGCTTATTAATGTTGATACCATAAAATATAAAGTATGTACATGCACAAGAATCACACCATAAAAGTGTTGGAAATGTATATATTTACAAACATACAAACATGTGGATGTCCGGATTCGAACTCGTGACCACGGGATTGCACACATTAGCGAATGAGAATTAAAGTTAATAATTAATGTTTATGGTTACGATTAATTATTACACATTAAGTCCGGTTAACGATCGTTATGTATTTAACGGAAAAATGACTAACGACCGTTAAATGGAAAAGAGAAGGACTAGAAATGGAAAACTTGGAAAGTTAAGGAATGGGCTTTTGGCTCTTCATGGTGGCCGGCCATAGGCTTCTCCAAGGCCCTAGTTCCCCTAACTTGTCCTCTAAGTTTTACCTACTAGTATATAAGGAGGGGTAGGTTCTAGGGTTTCATACACTTGTGCATTGAATTAACCCTAGACCTCTCCTCTCCTTTTTCTCTTGCATTGCTCGGCCGAACACCCCATTTGTTAGGGAGTTTGGTTTTGTTTTTGCATATACGAGGACTTGTGTTAGATCTAGCAATCGCTTGATTCGTTTGGTTAATTCGTGTGTACAAGAACGTGGTTGTAAGACATTATTCTTACACCAATAAGTACTTCTTTGGTTTGCTTTGCTCGAGGGTGGTCTTGCTTTGCTCGAGGGATTTGTTATTCGCAAGAGGTACGTTACGCATACTTTCAGTTAATTAATTTATTTGTTATGATCTTAAGTCTTCCGCTGTGTACTCTTGATGTCTTTATGTTTTATTTTATTTTATATATCATAAACTCAACAGTGGCATCACGAGCCTTGTAAAACAAGTAATTAATTACTGAAACACATAATTAAAATAAACATGAATGTGTTATTATTTGTATGCTTAGATCTAGGGTTTGCAAAACCTAAACCCTAATTTGGGGGGGGGGGGTGGCGTTTTTGGTGCCCTAATTAGGGTTTTGTAAACTATTGTTTTAATTGGATTAGAAACCCTAAGATGCATGCAACTTTATGTGTATATGCGTAACTCTGTTTAATTGCATTAATTGTTAAGTGTAATTTATATCCATGATAATTATCTGCATGTTTTATCATGGATCTGTTTATTGTATGTCTTTCATGTTTTAAGTGATATACATTAAATAATGATAGATCTTAAATTGGGGAAGACTTCAATAATTATTAATTTTAATCAATTATGTGCTATGTGGTATATATTTAGTTTTGACTTACGCAATCGATGAATCGATGCATGTGGTTCACCTTGTACATAGATGAAAACGGGTGGAAGTCTTAATTAAATATATGCATATTGACAGATATAAAATTGGTTATTAATAAGATTTATCAAAACCGTTTGCATGTGGCTATTTGATATGCATGACTTTTATTTGTTATGTATTCATTGTTTATTTGTTTATTTTTTCAAATACTTGCTTGTTTGTGTTTTGTAACAAGGGTATTTTTACAAGAAAAATAAACTGATCTAAACAATTGTGAAACATGTATTTTTAAGAATAGTAATCATAATCGTTTAATTGATTGATGACTTTGGTACAAATGACTGAAAGGCTCACCCATGAGAATGAACTAATAAAAGGGGTTTAAAGAAGTGCGCACAGACACACTGAATGGATGTCTAAGGTTGTGCTTTAGCACGTACCTGGTCCTCTGCCCCCTGTAAGTTCGAGTGGAGCTACTTAGTAAGTCATTAAATGTGCAAGCTCATCTTAAGGGCGAATTCGTGTTGATTCCATGCGCCACTTAGGTGGTAATTATCCGAAACACTAAGTGTTTACACTTATGCAAAAGTACGGTATATTGGATGATAATTAACACTAATTCCTTGATTGGTGAACCCAATACCTCAATTAAAGTTTGATGATGAAAAGCTTATACATTAAAACAAGATATAAATGTTTTAATAAAAACTATGCTACAAAGATGAATGCATGACATCTTTGTACATATTTGATTTAACATCAAAAATATTACCCTTTAAATTTAAGTTATATGCCATCCAACGAAAAGGAAACACCTAAGATTACTTTCTATTTGCGTGAGAACGTGATTTAGATCTTAATCAAAGGGTAAAATGTCCACGTGTCGTGAGAACGGGCATGGACGATTTTGCAGTTTCTTAAGTTGGACAACTTAATTGAGTTAGGCGGTGAAAACTGAAAACTCAAGGCATAAGATGGGATAAAACATGTTTACATGGCGATTGATATTGGCTATATGTAAATCCCATAAATCTAGGAATTGCAATTGAAATTGGCAATTGAGCAAATGCTCTACCATTTTGTATAAGGTTCATCACTAACAGATCAACTGATGTGATGAGATTATGACAATTTGGATCCTAGTTTTCAATAAATATTAATTGGTTATATGAATATGAACCTTGGGTATTTAATTGTTTATTGAAAAGGAAAATTATCAAAATACTAATTATGGTTTTTTGAACTTTTTCTGTAGATGGCTCAATCTGATAACACTATGAGCTTACTGAGTGCCGCTTTCAAAGATATGATTGGAAGGGACAAGCTGACTGGCCCTAATTTCAATGATTGACATCGTTCACTTAGGATCATCCTTCGTGTTGCCAAAAGGGTTGAAATTTTGACTACACCTCTGCCTGAAGCTCCTCCCAACACGGCAACTGCTCTTGAATTAGAGGCATATCGTGTTGAATATGAGAAGCATAATGATGTGGCGTGTCTAATGCTTTCGGGGATGTCTGCTCAATTGCAAAAACAATTTGAGCACTATCCGCCTATGAGCATGCTAGATGAACTCAAACGAATGTTTGAGAAGCCACCAGCAGCTGAACTGTATGAACTTATTGAAAAGGTTCACAGCTGCAGGCAGGAGGTTGGCAAATCTGTCTCCGACCACGTCCTTGAGATGAAACATCACTTGGACCAATTGGAGAAGCTCGGCTGTGGTTACTCGAACGATGTATGTGTCGGACTCATAAATCATTCCCTTAATCAGGAACGATTTGGTGATTTTGTCCGCAATTTTAACATGCATTGCACGGGGAAGACAGTGAATGAGTTACATGCAATGCTTGTAGACTACGAGAAGAGATTGCCAAAGAAGGCTCCTACACCTGCTGTGCTCGCTATACAGGGTGGTAGGGTGAATAAGCCTAAGCCGCAAGCAGATAAGAAAGGGAAAGGAAAAGGAAAGGGGAAACAAGTTGTCATCCCACCAGCTCCTAAGAAGAACCCTGGAAAGAAAAAGGAGAATCCTAAGAAGGATTTGTCTTGCCACCACTGCAACTCACCAGGTCACTGGAAGCGGAACTGTCCAGTTTATCTGAATGAGTGCCTTCAGAATAAAAATAAGATGGTGCCTAGCTCATCAGGTATTTTTATGTTTGAATTATTTTCTTTTCCTCATAAGTTAAATTCCTGGATATATGATACAGGATGTGGTACTCACATCTGTAATACATCGCAGGGACTTAGAGGGGCGAAGAAGCTGACCTGTGGAGAGAGATACTTGTACGTTGGAAATGGAAAGCGTGCAGCTGTCGAAGCCATAGGGACTTTTGATTTAGTGTTGCCTTCGGGCTTAATTTTAGAACTAAATAATTGTCATTATGCACCCTCCATTGTTAGGGGTGTCATTTCAGTTTCTTTGTTAAAAGATATTGGTTTTGTGCACACTTTTACAAGTTATGGAATTTCAGTTTCTTTAAATAATGTTTTTTTACTTTAATGCAATTCCTATGCTTGGTGTGTTTGAAATTGATATGGATGGTAGTATATCCAATGAAAATAATTCGTTGTATAGCATTAGCAATAAGAAGAGCAAGTCGAACTGTGACTCTTCTTATCTTTGGCATTGTCGCCTTGCCCATATTGGCAAGAAACGCATGGAAAAGCTGCAACACGATGGGCTTTTGCAAACGGTCAATGATGAATCATTTGACAAATGCGAGTCTTGCATTGCTGGGAAGATGACAAGGAAACCTTTTTCACCACAAGTGGAAAGGGCTTCTGATCTACTTGAATTGATACACACTGATGTGTGTGGTCCACTTAGACATGTGTCAAAACGTGGTGCTGTCTACTTCTTAACCTTTACGGATGATTTCAGTCGTTATGGTTATGTTTATTTACTTGAACATAAACATGAAGTCTTTGAAACATTTAAGGTTTTCAAAAGTGAAGTAGAATTACAACTTGGAAAGAAGATTAAAGCTCTTCGATCCGATAGAGGTGGTGAGTATATAAGTCAAGAGTTCAAAGATTACTTAGCTGAGTGTGGAATTATCCAGCAGCTCACATCTCCTTATACTCCACAGCAAAATGGTGTATCTGAAAGGAGAAATCGTACCTTACTTGACATGGTACGATCAATGTTTGAACTTACGACTCTACCTTTTACTTTTTGGGATTATGCCCTTGAAACTGCTATTCGCATTTTGAATATGGTTCCAACTAAGAAGGTTGTTAAAACTCCATATGAAATATGGACTGGAAAAGCTCCCAACTTTTCTTACTTAAAGGTCTGGGGATGTGAAGCGTTTGTTAAACGTGACACACCTGATAAGCTCCAAGCCAGATCTGTTAAGTGTATCTTTGTAGGATACCCTAAGGAAACTATGGGTTACTACTTTTACTACCCAGCTGAGAACAAAGTCATCGTGGCTAGGTATGGAGATTTCCTTGAAAGGAATCTCATATCTCAAGAACTCAGTGGGAGAGTATATGATCTGGAATATGATCAAGAAGATACAACACCTTCTGAAACCACTAGCCAACTTCAAGAAGAACCTGAAAGCTTAGGTGCTCCTCCTGAAGTTGTTCCCATTCGTAGGTCTGAAAGGACTATACGTGCACCTGACCGTCTATGTCTTAACGTAGAGGTGGAGGAAAATATGGTTGGGGATCTTAATGAACCTGCCAACTATAAGGCTGCCATGGCTGATCCTGAGAAGGATAAATGGCAGATTGCTATGAATGGGGAAATGCAATCCATGAAAGATAATGATGTCTGGATTGAAGTTGACCTTCCTCCCAAGGCTAAGGTCGTTGGGAGTAAGTGGATCTTCAAAAAGAAAACTGACATGGATGGCAATGTACACACCTACAAGGCTCGTCTGGTGGCTAAAGGTTTTACTCAAACCTATGGCGTTGACTACGAGGAGACATTCTCTCCTGTAGCGGACATAAGAGCTATTAGGATTCTCATAGCTATAGCTGCACACTATGACTATGAGATTTGGCAAATGGATGTCAAAACCGCTTTTCTGAATGGCCGTCTAGATGAAGACATCTATATGGCGCAGCAGGAAGGGTTTGTGAATCCATTATTTCCTAACCGTGTATGCAAGCTTAAGAGGTCCATTTATGGACTGAAGCAAGCATCAAGGCAATGGAATAAAAGATTCGATGGGGAAATCAAAAGTTTTGGATTTACTCAGAATCTTGATGAGCCATGTGTATATCACAAAGCTAGTGGGAGTCGTGTTACTTTCCTTATTCTGTATGTCGATGACATATTAATCATGGGAAATCATATACCAAGTCTAAATGAGGTGAAAGCCTATCTTGGTAAATGTTTTTCGATGAAAGACTTAGGGGAAGCAGCATATATACTCGGAATCAAGATCTACCGGGATAGATCAAGGCGGCTAATTGGTTTAAGCCAAAGTGCTTACATTGACAAAATATTGAAGAGATTCAATATGCAAAATTCCAAGAAGGGATTTTTGCCAATGCAAGTGAATCATGGTTTGAGCAGCCAAGGCTGTGCTTCAACACCTGCAGAGGTGGCGCGTATGAAGAAAGTTCCTTATGCTTCGGCTGTAGGATCTATCATGTACGCGGTACGATGCACAAGGCCTGATGTGGCGTTTGCTCAAAACTTGACCAGTCGATATCAACAGAATCCGGGTGAAATTCACTGGACTGCTGTTAAGCATATTCTCAAGTACCTTAGGGCTACAAGAGATATGTTCATAGTGTATGGAGGAAATCCAGAAGCAGAACTGTCTGTTACAGGTTACTGCGATGCATCCTGGAAGTGTGACAAAGATGATACGAAGTCTCAAACGGGTTACATTTTTGTCATCAATGGAGGTGCTGTGGATTGGAAGAGTAAGAAACAGACAACACTTGCGATGTCTGCTACAGAAAGTGAGTACATAGCGGCGTCTGAGGCTGCCATGGAAGCTGTTTGGATAAGGAAATTTGTTTCGGGGCTTGGTGTTATGCCGTCGATTGAAAATCCTATTAAAGTATATTGTGACAATTCAGCTGCAATTACTTTTGCCCATGAACCTGGAGTCATGAAGGGCACCAGACACTATCCTAGACAATATCACTATGTTCGAGAGCAAGTCGAGATAGGTGAAATTGAGTTGCTCAAAGTTCACACAGATGATAACCTAGCAGATCCGTTAACGAAGGCCTTGCCTGGTGAAAAACTTAATCATTTGTCTGATAAGTTTGGACTTCGTTTAGCTAGTAGTTTCATGCCCATCTGTGACTAAGTATTTTAGATAAAGGATATTGTAAACATTATTATTGAAATGAAATAAAGTATTTTGTTATGTTTATTATTCATTTATTATGATGTTGTCCTATATTTGCATGTTTAAATCCTTGAATAACTTAAGTTATTCTAAATAGTCCGTTGTCAATCAATAACATGGGAATGATATTGAATTAAGACAAATCTGAGTATTAGTTATTATATACTTGAAAGTATATTGATGCGTAGCATGACTAATTTCAGATGATATTCAATGAATTGAATATAGGACTTATCCCACTCACATGATGATACTTTATGGATCTTTGTCATTAAGTATATCATGGATATTTATCCTCTGACTTGAGATACAAGAGATATGTCATGGATGTAGTGCATTTTTGTGAAGCAATCTAACGCTACACGTAACTGGTAGTTATAAGGGTTGTTTTCAGAATTGTTGCGAAATTTATGAATCCTGCTTGTAGTCGAAATGGGATTTGTTTCCTTCAAATTTATTTTGAAGTATAATACTACTGGGCCCTCTCGTAGGATTGTTAAGATGTTTGTATGGCCATACCCAAGGTCTTCTGTTTAGAAGAATTGGTAATCTTAATAAATCATAAAGCGAGAAACAGAATAGTTAATTAAGAAATGAGTAAGATCCATATTCTTATTAACATGGTATTAGAAACAAAAGGACGAATATGATGATGAATCATCAAACTTGGTTTTTCTCCAGAAAACCATACACGAGTTGTACCGGGGGCATTGGCGTGTTGCTAGACGCTAACCAATGTCATTTCACGTTTTGTAAACATATCCAAGTGGGAGCTGTTGGAAATGTATATATTTACAAACATGTGGATGTCCGGATTCGAACTCGTGACCACGAGATTGCACACATTAGCGAATGAGAATTAAAGTTAATAATTAATGTTTATGGTTACGATTAATTATTACACATTAAGTCCGGTTAACGATCGTTATGTATTTAATGGAAAAATGACTAACGACCGTTAAATGGAAAAGAGAAGGACTAGAAATGGAAAACTTGGAAAGTTAAGGAATGGGCTTTGGGCTCTTCATGGTGGCCGGCCATAGGCTTCTCCAAGGCCCTAGTTCCCCTAACTTGTCCTCTAAGTTTTACCTACTAGTATATAAGGAGGGGTAGGTTCTAGGGTTTCATACACTTGTGCATTGAATTAACCCTAGACCTCTCCTCTCCTTTTTCTCTTGCATTGCTCGGCCGAACACCCCATTTGTTAGGGAGTTTGGTTTTGTTTTTGCATATACGAGGACTTGTGTTAGATCTAGCAATCGCTTGATTCGTTTGGTTAATTCGTGTGTACAAGAACGTGGTTGTAAGACATTATTCTTACACCAATAAGTACTTCTTTGGTTTGCTTTGCTCGAGGGTGGTCTTGCTTTGCTCGAGGGATTTGTTATTCGCAAGAGGTACGTTACGCATACTTTCAGTTAATTAATTTATTTGTTATGATCTTAAGTCTTCCGCTGTGTACTCTTGATGTCTTTATGTTTTATTTTATTTTATATATCATAAACTCAACAAAAAGTTACTATCCGAAGCCCAAATACTTCTTTAACTAAACTAAAACATGATCGTACACCATCTGAAAGAACAAAATCATCAATAAAGGATAAAGTATGAAGAGTTTTGGCACGTTCATAAGATTTGTCTGTCTTTCTTATGATAGTTTTTGTTTGAAGCACAATAGGTGCGCTTGTTTGTCTGTAATAGGCTAAGATGTTTCCTATGTACTTAATGGTTTTTTGGAGTAATATATTTTATCGAAGAAACCCTTTAAAAAAAGATAAAGTATGAAGAGCATAACTAAATTGACAAGAAAGTTAGGTAGATGGTCAGTGAAGAATGATATGCAATAACTTGATCCAAATGAAGATAATAACTAAAATGAAAAGAAAGTTAGGTGCATGAAAAGAAATTTATGTACCATTGCTCACGGATTGCCACTCGTTCTTGAAACCTGACTACTGGAGTTAAAAATGAAGAGAATAATTTGATCCAAACGCAATACTTTCTATTTTGGTTTTAAACCAAGCTATGTTAGCGCTCAAAATCTAGAGTTAGACTGTACTAACTACTAAGTAAATGACTTTGAGGAGTTATGGAACTCAAATAAGTCAATATATTTATATCGACCCGTACTCCTAATGACACCTAAATAAGCGCTTACATATCATAAAGGGCTAAAGAGACATTCGATAAATTGAATGCTTATAATTAAGCTCAATTTATAGCGCGAATGAGCTCATGTTGAGCTTAAAGTTGGATAATTCAACAAAACATTGCATTACTCACAACCTTATTAGAATAACCCCATATTTGACTTGATAATTTAATAAACATTTATATGTCTATTTTTTCTTTTGGTATACTAGTATATAAGTTTGATTGATTCTTCTAGCTAACATATTTCTACGTAGTTTAACAAACCCAGGAAATAGTAACCAATCAACACCAACATTCTAGCTTCCATTTCAACACATTTAATGATTGATTTTAACATTTTTACTTTATTTCGACATATAAGATTGACTATCTCCAAAAAAAAAAAAAAAAAAAAAAAAAAAAAGTCTAAGTTGAAAAATACATTTTTGCTTCAACTGATTTGATTTGCTTTATCTAGATATGGTCGGTAATATGTTTATATCAAGTCAATGTTTTGAAACCCGGGTTTATAATCGACCCGGTCGAGTCACCGGTCACCGGGTCAACCGGTTCGACCGCCGGGTCAACCCGGGTTAACCAGTTCAACCACCGGGTCAACCCGGTTTTTATAAAAAAAATTTGAAAAAAACCAAACCCGGCCGGATTTCGAGAACCGGGTTGACCCGTGTCACTCAAAACCCGGCGGGTCTAACCGGTTAACCCGGTTTTAGAAACCCGGGTTATTTTGACCCGTTTTTTTGCTCGGAACCGGTCCAACCGGTTAACCCGGCCGGGTCGACCCGGGTTTCAAAACATTGTATCAAGTACTAGTAATAAATGTGGTCTAATTTATTCCACACCTTCTCATATGCAATGGCTGGATACTACATACACTGTAACTAATTGTTGACCACTGTATATATTATGATGCAACAATCCAAAATTCCAAATACACAACATTTAAAAGATGGTTAATGCGTATGCCTAATAAGCTTAAAAGAACACATTTTCGCATTTGTTTCTTTTTCTAAAACCCATTAAATATGCTCGACTACTAAAGGATAACATATTCCTATCATGTATACATAAAACTAACATATTTTTGATAAAATACAAAAGTCACAAGCCAAAACAGTTTGATAACTTTACGACTAAGAAGTCTAGCCGTATATGTTGAATGTTAAGCCGATGCTGCATGTTACAAAACGACTATGATATCTATAAACATCACATATGTCATAGGGTAAAATATACTGTAGTAAACTCAAGAGCCAACGACTTTGCAAGGGTAAAATCCTATATATGATAACGTGTCACACAATCTGATCATCGATCTAGGAAAAAAAAACTAGAGACCCAAAATGCAATCAAAAAGTTTTAGCGTCAATTAGTTAACTTGCTTTGATTAAGAAGTTGATCGAGTCCAAGAATTGAATGTCAGTGTTTAGAACAATATAATATCATTATTAAGTTTAGGTTTCAACTATTAGTCACAGTTAGTCAACTGATCGATTATATTGTAATCTTTTATTGATTGATCGATCATGAATGAATTCATGATGTTTGTTGTCTGCTATTCAATATCTTGTTATTTACTTTGACTATTTCTTTAGGAAGTTTCGGTAACTCAGCTTTGACTGTTGCAATAGGAAAATGATTTAGAGACCTAAACATGTGACTACTTTTGTGCCTAAATTGATGTGTCAATGGTTTAGTGGTTTATGAAATTGTGGGTCCCTGTGCTGTCACCAATAGAATGCTGCCATGCAGGTTTAGGCTTATAATTAGGCATACCAATTAGGTATGCCAATCAATGCTCGTTGCAATAATATCATATATATATATATATATATATAGTTAGGATCAAATAAGAAGATTACTTAAAA
This sequence comes from Chrysanthemum seticuspe, assembly GCA_019973895.1. Classification (NCBI taxonomy): domain Eukaryota; kingdom Viridiplantae; phylum Streptophyta; class Magnoliopsida; order Asterales; family Asteraceae; genus Chrysanthemum; species Chrysanthemum seticuspe. The sequence continues at coordinate 87,956,169 of BPTQ01000006.1, read as the reverse complement.
TAAGAAGGAATAACAAGAACTATAACCACAAATCCAAGATGCACCGACCTAAATTAGATGCATCCCTATAATCTTAGATGCATTATAACACACCATAGTGTGTTTTCTAGCTTTTAATCAGATGCATATATGTATATTAGATGCATTTCATGATTTCTCTTGTTTTTTCTTCCTCTGCACGTGCCAAAATCATGAAAATCAATTTGCACTATCTATACATCAAATTAACTTTCGAAACTCAAGATGTTGCATCTATATGAATAGAAATGCATTTAATGCGAGTCGTTGCATCTCAAATGTGTGGTTTTGGTCACTTCTCACCACTTCTTATTTTAATTCTCACTGGATCCCTACTCTATATATAGTTATATATATATATATATATATATATATATATATATATATATATATATATATATATATATATATATATATATATATATTTAATAGTGATGAAATGCAGACCAATTAAGGTATCGTTTGTTTTTTCAGAGCTTTTACCTCTTCATCTGCAAACCATGTCTGCAGAAGAAGAGGTATAGCTAACGTCTTCATCTGCATGAATGAAGACCGTTTGTTTTTGTGCTATTGAAGTACTTATTTTATTTTATTTTATTTTTTATTTTGCTATAAATCCTTTTGTAATATGGTTCGAATGGGTTAATCGTTTTGTTACGTTTTGATAGTTTTTTAACGTTTTCGATCATTTTTTACATGTTAGTCCGTTTTTACGTAAAAAACGGACAGAAATAGAAGGAAAAAAAATGTAAGAAAACGTAAAAAAAAATTGGACGAAAACGTAAAAAAAAAGACGAAAACGTAAGAAAACGTCAAAAATGAATGAAAACGTAAAAAGAACAGACGAAAATGTAAAAATACAAACGAAAACGTAAAAAACAGACGAAAACGTAAGAAAACGGATTAAAACGTAAAAAAATTCGAAAATGTAAAAAAATGAACGAAAACGTAAAAAAGGGGCGAAAACGTAAATAAAGGGACTAAGACGTAAAAAACGGACGTAAACGTAAAAAAACAGACGAAACGCAAAAGAGATGTAAGATATTGAGAAAGAGATGTAAGGTTTGTGAAAGAAGAGGTAAGAAGTGAAAGATAATGTCTGAAATTTTGAAGAGGAAAGAAGTGAAAAGAAGCACTTATGTCTGCAAAAAAACAAACAAAAAACCTCTGCCCTCCTGCAGACAAAAGAAGTGAAAAGAAGAAAGAAGTACTTATTGGGAAAAAACAAACGACACCTAAGTAAACTTGACATAGAGAATAGATTAGAGAAACAGTATTATAAAAAACGATTAGCATAAGGTTGGTAGTAATAAGGCATCTGAAGGCACGTCTTTCGGCATCAAAGACGCGTCCTTCATATAATAGACACTTCATAAGACACGTTTTTGGTTGGCTTTTGAGAGAAGACGCACTACTACAAATGGGCATAGAGCCCGGTTCAAAAGTGCCATAGAGCCAGGTTTTGCCTACGGGCACAAAAGGACTCTATTCAGAAACCAAATAGAGGCCGGTTAGAAAAACGGGGTCTATTAACAGTTATAGAGCCTGGTTTTCTCTAACTGAACATGGCTTTAAGTGAAAAAAAAAATTAAAAAAAAATATATATATTTTTTTTGGAAGAATTCAGCCAATAGATCAAATGAATAGCAAATAAAATCCAGTAACATTATTCCTAACTTTCATTATAAGAAATCCTAGCTATCAAATCTTCATCTTTACTTCTATCTTTAGTCCAGCCTTCAAACCACGGCTCATCTTGCACTCGAGCTTTCGTTTTAGCCAACTCATTATATATAGATGTTGCATATATAACAAGTATGGATTAGAACAAGTGAAATAACAAAAACATAGTTAAAATTCAACATGTTTATATGAAACAAGAACTTAAGAATGAGCATCCTGGTGGAAACCTGATTCCTTATTATAATCTGACCCTTTGGTCCAGCACCCTCAAAGACCCATTTTCCTTCAACATATTCTAGAACTGAAACAAAGATAAAGAAATAAATACCTAATATCCAATGAGAAGTACACAAAATGGAAACAGAAGAAAAAAGGGCAGTAGCCATTCGTACCCATGTAGAAATGATCTGTTTCTGGGTCATCAATCACCTCGATCAGATTTACTATATTGGGGTGATTTAACATTTTCATAATTAAGACCTGAAGATAAGTTGATAAAACACCAAAAGGTAGATAACACCAACGTGGCAATGAAAAGTGTGAATTATGTACAAGTATGTGAAGTAATAAGTATACCTCCTAAAGAACATCAGTCATTGCAGTTTCAGATGGGGCAACTCGTAGCTTTAACAAATGAGACTTGTGAAAGGCCTGCATTCAGATATTGAACATGGTAATCATATGAAGTACAACTATCTTTTTTCTTTATCATTTTCAGTTTATGCCATTTGCCAATTTGCCATGACTAATGTGAAGAAAGAGTCATAGTTCTATGAGTTAAAATTAGCTTGATTGCATAATGCTTTCCATCAACGAGGCTTCAGTAGAGAACCTGTAAACACACAAGTCATGGTTAACGTAGAATGTTTAACTGAGATAAAGGGGTGAGAGGGAGGAAAGGAGTTGGTATAGTGTATTAGCAATGAGGTGATTACCACTTTCCCGTAGCTACCAGAGCCAATTTTGTACTCACGAACATACTCATTTACCATCTTGTTCCCATTCTCATCCTATGGCAAAGAGGAAGCAAACCAAATATAAGTCAAATGAGGAGCATATTACCAAAACAGTCATAATAGCACATGTTTTAACACGATATACATAAGATTGAAAGAAATTCACATCCAAATAGTAAACAGAAAAATGACATCATATCTTCAAGTGTGCTAACATTATTTGACGGCCTCAGATTACAAAGGCGAACATTAGCAAGGTTTAAGATGATAGTGGGGGAATCAGATACAAAAATATAGAAGACTAAGCAACTCTCTGGCAAAGTGGTAGACAATATCTATATAAAAGCTTCTAATTATCAGGCTGCCATGTTTGTAGTGGCATATCAGGTTCCGAATTAGCAAAAAATGGAGCATGCTGACTTAATGAAATTTTCTCCGATCCTTTTTCACCAAAACATGGCTCTATACCTTTTTTTAAAACATGAGATCTTCATAGAGCCCGTTTTTAACTAAAACCTGGCTTTATTAAAGGGGCTCTATTTCACAATCTCTAGTAGTGACGTACGGTTGTTCCAACAAACAAGTTGATGAAGAAAGAAAAGAGGGTTATGTGTGATATTGGTTGAATTATTATACTATATTAATAGTAGTTTTGGTTAAGAAGTGAAAAACTAACATAGCGTTAAATCGACAATTTTGTTTGTGGTGCGATTACTATTAACACCGGCCTAACATTTTAATAAAACACTGTAGTTAAAGGTACATAACACATATTTACGTGGAGTACACACATTATGGATTTTAGTCCAAACTAATAAATGGGAAAATGCATGACATGTTCACGAAATTTCATTTGTATAAATAACGAGATATGTTATGTCCATGTATCGGATCGAATACGAAAACAATCATTTTGCAGATACAGAATAGGGTTATGGTTCAGAAAAGTTACTAAAGTTTTCCAAAAATTTGTCTTAAGTTACTATAGTTTCATTTTGTTCAGTTAGGTTACTGAACTTTCGGGAGCATACACTTCGATAAATTTAGTGTTAGTTCGAGTAACCTGACTGTATATTTTTTGATAAGTTCAGTAACTTGAGTGAACAGATTGTCAAAGTTTAGTAACATGAATGTATAATTTTATAAGTTCAGTAACCTGAGTGAACAAAGTTTCAAAATTCAGTAACCTAGATGAATAAAATGAAACTATAGTAACTTAGGACAAATTTTTGAAAAACTTTAGTAACTTTTCTGTTTCTAAGTTTTTTTCAATAAAAACGTTACCAACAATAAGTAAAATATTGTAAAAGAATAAATTATAGAGTTTAATAGACTCAAAGCTAATTTGATATCTCCATTATATCTTTATTACAAAAAAAAAAAAAAAAAAAAAAAAAAAAAAAAAACGGTTTTAAAACTCTCAAAATAGAAAATATAAAATTATTACACCATCCTTACTTTTTATTTCTTCTAATATTGTATTTTACATTAAATACTTTCTTTCATAAGTTGAGAATTGAACCTAGCTAATAAACAATATTATTCAATTCATACAAATATTTACCACATTCCCGTAACTATAATTATTTATTGTTTTTAAAATTTCACGATATATGCGAGTAATCGCCTAATATTAATAAACGTTAGAAAGTGTAAAATTTAAAGCTTATTTTATTCATGAAGTAGTTTAGTAATTTGAGTTGACTCAAATGAACCGTGTAAAAAAGGTAAATTAATAAGGTAACTTAACAAAGATATATTTAACAATTATCAACATAGAAATCACTATCCATGAACAATGACCTGAAGAGCAAGATTGATCGTCGAAACCAAGTAAGAAAATGGAGGACAAATATTACCGTTGGCATATATATAGAGTGGAAACATATAGATGCGACGGTTAATAGTGCAGTTGCTGGTGATATGACGATCTGTGAAACGTCACTTCACATGGATAGTTGCGATGGATCGTAAACTTTTTCATTGAGGCTTATGGCAGTGGATGGATGAATTGATTGATTAATTAGCCTAGTAAAATTGTATATGAAAAATTGAACAATAGATCATCTGATTGATCGACAAATGTCTTTGCAACTGTCGTTTATTAGGGGTTAAGGATCAAAGATAACAAAAATTGTGAAGCTTGTAAAATCGCACTTAAACCTTTCCTTGTTTCGTATAAGAATGAATAACCTTTTTTTTTTGCTAAACCTTGATGATAAAAAAAGCATTTACTTTATCCGCGTACAGCATGTCAAGAAATTTATTATTCCCTCCACATTCACCGAACAATATTTTTAGTTAACCATGAACCTATGAAGTCAAACATACTTATCATGTTTTTCGTTTTATAGCTGTTTATCACAATTATTGGATAAAACAAGCTATCTATTAAGGAATTAACACGGTTTTTCTTTCATTAAAGTCTAAAAGTAGGATCTAGGTAAATTATATATGTCTCTTGATGACTTGATCACCCTAACTAACTAATTAAATTTCAATTATTGGATAAGACATATATCCCAATTTTCTAGAAGTAATTAAAAAGCTACCAAAAAAGCCGGGTCTAATAAATTGACCTTTTGTGATTTATATTTACTTTCGATCGACTACAAAGCTCAAGCTTATACTTTCACCTATTTTCTCCTCATTCACCAAATCAAACTTCGTTTGTTAAATAATACTAATCAAACTATACTCCATTCATTGCTCTTATCCAACAATTGAAATTTGATTAGTTAACAAATTAAGACGACATATATATCTTTTGACATATTAATGGATTAATTAACTAAAAAGACATGTATTTGCGTGACACAAAATTTGAGGACCAGGTTCATTTAAAAAAAATCGAGATTTTTAACCAAAATTTGCATTAAACACAAACATTCATCGAGTTCCAGTGAGACCTATAAGTCCGCCCAGGCAAATGCTTATATTCAAAAACTTTGGAATTTAGATAATATACATGTGTCTATGATAATAAACTATTCGAGTATTATATAAATATGAGACTAAAATACACCGTTGGTATCTAAACTTGGCAAGACGCATTGCGATGGGATAAAACTGGGCTTTTTCATCGTTGGGGGTCTCTATTTCAAGTTTTTCACTCGTTACAGGTCCTTTGACAAAGTCAAAGTCTTATTTTTATTTTGTAGTCGAGGGTATTTTAGTCCATACACATTTATACTTTTATAACACATTTATATTTTAGCCCTTCATCTTTCATCATCGTCATCATCTCCCCAAATCATTCATCTCCCCAACATCATCATCTCGCCATCATCTCCCTAAATCATCATCTCCCCAACATCAACATCTTATTTTCTAAAATAAGTCTAATATTATCTCAAAGTTAAAAATTAGTCAATCGAGTATAGTACTACTTAACACAGACCATGACTATTGTGTTTCACAATAGCGGTAACCATCTCATTCAATAAAGAAGTAGTTACTCAAAAGATCAGGCATTTTAAGGTCCACAATTTACATTTTAAAACCAATAAGACATCATTTATGACTACGGATCTGCTTCATTAATGTTGTTAGTGCAAATATTACGATATTTAATCTATACAGTCTCGTTTGTTTTGATTGATGACAAAAATGTAACTTGTAATACATAACGTAAAATGTACAAGTTACTTGTAATCACACTTTGTCTCAACATACATTCAACACCTCTCGATGTCTCAAGTCCTCGTATGTTACAACACAGGTTCGTACATGTTTGTTATGTGGCATTATGATCAAACCCATTAACAAATCATTTAGAATGTTTAAAATACATTTAGAGTCACTAAGTATTTTAATAGGTTAACCATTCTATTTCGAACCTCATTTTACATGTTGCATTCACAAGTATTTCAAAAGGTAACTAGACATTTTATTAACTAGTTACATAATACATTTTACAAGTTTACCTTGATAAACCTTTAATCTAAAAATGGAAATACATGTTACATCATGTCATGCATCATCTTTGAAATCCTTGAAAGATCACTTGAATATTTTGGTTAGATTGATACTCAATATATCAAATGTGATCTTAGTAAGATTTGGTAATATCTTGGAAAGATTTGAAGAAAGATTTTTTCGATTTTCTGTCAGGCACCCACGGAACCCTTTTATATAAAGGGCAGAACCCTTTAAAGGGCTCCTTGGTCCGTGGACGCTCCTGTCCACTTTTGGCTATAAATAGAAGCCCATTGTTTTCCCATTTCTTCACCACTTGAAAGCACATCTTCTCCACCTTCTTGCATACATTTAGATCAATCATTAACAATGTAGTAACACACATTAAACACCCTAATGATCATAATCATAATGCTTCTAACATTCATCTTTGTTGTAAGCATACTCTTTGATCAACCAAGGAAATCTTGGAGATCTAGCCATCCCCACTCACCACAAGTTGAAGATCTATCACAAGAAGTTTAGGGAACTTGTGATCTTCATCATGAAGGCTTCCTATCAATGGAAGTTCATTTAGAAGTAGTTATTCATATCCATTAGACATTTGTGTCATAGATCATTAGTGTAAACATCATTGCATCATAACAACACTTTCACCAAACTAGATTAGATGGTTTATGTGTTTGGGCCATAAAACACAAGGTTTATTATGTTGGGCCATAAAACATATTGGGGGTGGTTCTACCCTTGTAAAAGAACTCGACATCTAGCTTAGTGTCAGAAATATTGTATAGGCGACGTTAGGTTGGTTCTACCTCGAACTAGAACCCGGTATTTAGCTTTGTACCGGAAAAAGTGTAAGCGACGATTGTAAGGTTTTCTCCGCCGAGAAGGGAGCTTGTTGATTTAGTGAAGTAACTCTCGAGTTGGGTACTCGGGGAGTGGAGTAGGGCGGAAAGGAGATCCGTGACCGAACCACTATAAATCCTCGTGTTCGGTTTGCACTTTCCTTTCTTTATCTCTTTACTTTTATACTTGCACTATACTATTGTTTGTGATGTGGTTTGATGTACATGATTGTGTGACAACTTGGTTTACCATGCTTTATATTAGTCACAAACAATAATTGGTACTTTCATATTATAACAAGCTTAATAAGCGATTTGATACTAAAGATCTAAAGTTTTTAAACGGTAACGTATTCACCCCCCTCTACGTTTCCATAATTGGTACCAGAGCCACGTAGCTCTTATTTTCAAAACAAATGGTTTTTAAAAATAGAGTACGATCCATGTATCAAATTACCATTGAAGCGAAAAATAATATGAAATATGCTTTGCTTGTTATACTTAGAAATTTTGTTGTTAAATGTAACTTTGTATACAAGCTTGAAGGTCTTCTTGAAAAGTAAAATAAAAAAGTTTGTTGAAAGAACTAGTAAGTATTGTATTGTGTGCTCATAGAAAATTTACGAAGAAATATGATTTTAAAGGAGTGTTTGGGATAACTATAAATCTAGTTGAAAAATCACCTCCGTAAATGTTTAAGATAAGTTACATAAGTAGATATGTTGTTAAATATGTGTATTATATGTTTACTATGAAATCTAGTAAGTCACACACGTTTTCTCTATGTCAAATACTAGTTTTGGTAAATCTGTCTCAGAGGACCACGACACCAAATCTTATAAAGGGTGGATCCCTTTATTTGGTTCCGTGGAATCCGTCTGTACAGTATGCAGTTTTTTCGGCAACTTCAAAAAAAATCATAACTAATTAACCGTAAGTCCGTACGAGTCGAGCCACCTATCATTTTAAAGGGAATTGAGTGTACTTTCACTTAAAAATACCTTCATGGCTTGAGTCTAATTTTAAATAAGTAAAATAGACCAAATACTACAGTATGTCTAAAATATTAAGTTTCGCTTTAACATGAAAACTCAAATTTTTGAATCAAACAATTTAAGTTGGTATTCTTAGAACTTTGATACAAATTCTTTTGAAACTAATTAATTTGGTAATATGTTTAAAGGAAACTAATCAAGCTTGGTATACATCGTCATATTTAAACGCTAAATGACGAAAAGTGTTTTTCTTGTCATACTATGCTAAATGACCACTTGTTTATGTTGTTTGCATATATGTTGCTTGCTTATTTTCAAATTGTTGTTTTCACTTGTTTGTTTACATATTATAAGTGTCAATCTTGCCATGTTATTTATTCGCTTGCTTGACGATTTATTGTTTATGCACAATAGGACATTTGCTAGATTTTGTGCACTAAGTTGGAAAATTGCTTTACCATCACTTATAGACTTAGATCACTTCTTTTGCATAGGTTATACTAATATCTCGCATAACTTATGAAATGTCATAACTCACTTAGCAATGAGTACTAAGTAAATTAGTCAAGTACTTTGAAAAATGGAAGTTTTAAGAGAGTGTTTGGTATAAGGACAAAAACAATGTTGTATGATGTAATTTATTTGTTTTTACTTTATAGGATGATAATATGACTTAAAACAATGTTGTATGCTAACCAGTTTATGCAGGTGGATAGCACAAGTGTGTTATCAAATTTTACCCATTTTCACTTTTATGTGAAAATCGTTAGCCCTTGGTCAAAGTCTATGCTCCACTATGTTTGTATATGTGTTATCGACTTTTCCTAACTAGAAGTAATTAATGTCACATGTTTTAAGCAAAATTTCCGGTTTCGGAAAACTCCCCGACACCTAAAAAATTGGTCTGTGAACTTTTCTGGTGTCCACGGATCAGACGGCACCAAAATGTTGGTACCGTCTGTTATGCATTTTGGTACCGCCATACATGTACAGGCGGACCAGGCGGCACCAATTTAAGGGTTCCGACTGTGTAAAGAAATGGTGTCGTGAATCCTACAGGCAAGTTATTGAATTTTACTAAATCCCACAATCTAATTTACCAAACTTCGTTTCTAGGATAGTTGTTAATGCATATCTTTCATACCTCACTCAACACATCCTCAATGGATTAACTTAGGATCTTTGACATGATTTTAGACACTTCCATCTCATTAGAAACTACCATCTTTGTATGGATTAACATCAAATCCATGAATCCTTAGTTCCATAAATCGACACATTCAAGATGATCATTTTCACACCTTCACTGTTACTTTTCCTCAAGCTTAGCATTTCTTAAAGCAAAGTCAAAATGACTAAATCCTTAACCTCAAATAAGCCACTTAAGAAAACCACTAGGATTAGCATTCGATCTTGTTGCTTCATTAACTTGAACTCTTCATCCTCAGACTCATTACCTCTCAACATCTCATCACCCATTCAAGATGTGAACTTTTTAAACTTGAGTACTCTAACTACACCACCAACATCTCCTCACCCGTTTGCGGATGACTTAGATGACTTACCGAGACTAACAAATCTGGACTCATTATTTGCAAAGATATCATACACAAGTCTATCATATGACTATAGACATTGTTTTGTATCTACATGTATTGCCTCACTTGGTTAACATGAAAATAATGTGTCATCCTTCAAGACGATAAGTATTTACATAGAGTCATAACTCACACGTATGTTAAAGACATACTATCAAGTCTTGTTATCCTTGAGTTCAATCTAAGCTTTATAATCTCAACAAATTAGGATTGACAACTTAAGTATTTCATCCGAAATATTCAAGTATATGCGACTTACGATTGTAGTTATTAAAAGTCATATCCGAAAAATCAACACCCAAGTATTTTAACAACACATGTTGAAACACTTATCCAAAACAAACAACCCATTGTGCCACTTATCCCTCTTTGACACCTACTATCCCTCTTCCATCTTTTGGCACCATTAAGCGTATTGCTCATGATCTTCCAAGAGCATCCTTTAAATCAAACGTCCCCTTTCAAGGTGAACATATACCTCAGTCCCTAAGCTTCATAGACATGACCAAAACTTCAAAGCACTTCACCCACTAGTTGTAGCAACCAATGAACCATAAGAATTAGTATCCGTACTTCTTTGTGTTCAACGTCTATGGACAAATAATCAACCTAAGTACTCCCATAGCACAACAAACCCCTACATCACCACATCCTTATTTAGACACACTAGAAGACATACCACCTAGATCAACCAATCCACCATCCTTACCATCATTTGAATTCGTTGAGTGTATTGCTCAAAAAGCCTTTGTGTCCAACACTTGTACTGAATCAAATGCACGTTTGAACAAACTCAACCATCCTTTCCCATATATAAGGACTTAGATATTTCATTATGGCTAGAACCTCAACTATCAAATAAGCATGGTGCTCTTGGTAATTGTTGTCAATGTCCACTAGGTATAAGTAGTACTACCTTCACAAATTATCAAAGTATTAGTAATACTTTGTCGATAAACTTCTGCATAAATTTCGTTAAACCTCAAATCAACATTTTAACAACATATGTTAAAATGCAATCTCAAAGCCAACATCATACACCCTAAGCAACAATGACTTTTGAGGAGTATACATAAGAAACTCGAGTGAATTCTTCTTGTCATCATCTAGTGAATATAATCTTGAGACCAAGTTTATTTAGATGGGACTATCCGATTCAAACACTTTGGCTTCATATCTTCATTTAGGAAAACATGATGTTTTGAAGAACATTATGACTAAGATTCATGCGTTAAGCTTTCATCTTGTTAAAAGGATATTGTATATCCTATGCATCATTCTTGCGACATAAATAGTTGTGTTACAAGAGATTTCATTACACCTCATTGGCTAAATGATCTTGAAACAAACACCTACAAGTTCTATGAACTAGTATATCCAATTCATCTTGTCATACTTGTTTTCATAATCATGATAACTTTATCCCATGGGATAATCTCATTTGTTGAAAGATACTATTTGTATCTATTTTCTTTCAAGCGTACATCATAACCTAACCTTGCTCAAAACAAGTGCACATCCAAGGTTAAAACTACACATCTTTAGAGCATACACAAGATCTATTGAAGTTGGTAACGTCACTTAGATTCTTGTTAAATAAAATACCAAAGAGCTTTCTTGAGAACATTCTTAGTTTAACATATTCCATTCTCTAGTCTTAGATGATCAATTCACATTTAAATTACACACTTCAAACTCAACATAAAAGATGTCATCCATTAGATCATACAATTAGCTGTGTAATTTGAACAACTTTAGATTCTAAACACAAGATTAAAACACATTGTTTATCAAAAACACCATTGTTAAAATTCATGTGTATAACATGACGTCTTCATCACCTTAGTTATATTGCATATTAGTTAAGTCATATTAAGCCAAGTATTGGTAAACTATCATCTTTTATGCACTTTAATATGCAAAAGTAGGAGTTCCCATCTTTCTAACATGAGAATGACTACTGGAGAACCTATTGCACTAGAAACTCAATTTGACCTAACGGTTGAATTGCTTCCTGGAGAGAAGTTGGGTATGTGGAATCACCCGTAAAAATGGTCGTGTTTAGCCTTAATTGAGCACCGCTAGTAATAGTCTCATATTCATTCTCCAACTTGAAAAATCTGTATTCCTATACTTGCCTAAAGTAAGTGTTAAAACATTGATAGTTTGCCTCGCCTTAGGAATACTAATCAAACAAGTAGTATATATGAATTTTCTTTTAAAAACAACTTGCATTACACTTACATGTGTTGATTACATGTTCTTGTTTGATACGATAAGTTTATTTGACATTATCTTAGTGTTTGATAACTAGTCAAATGTGTAAACCTTAGTACGGTTTTATCTTTATAATGCTTGTATTCTTGTTTCATGCTACTAAACGTTTAAACCTAAAATTTATTTGCATGATACTTACTTTTGAATTATCTTTAGCATGATTAACATGTTGCTTATGAACTCATAATATGTCATTTTGATATGTGATAATTTTGATATGATATATTTGTGTTTGAAAGCTATTAGTTGGCATTCATTATATCTATGTGTAGTACGATCTAAATGATACATGCTCCAAATTGTTATGTCTTAAACATGGCTTGCATGACTCTTTCATCTTGTCACACTATTTGTTTGCTACGTGTGCACATATAATATGTCAAAGTGCTTTTGGTATGACAAACTTTTAGAAGCCTTTTTATCTTACAAATTAATCACATAGATTGTTGTGTTAATTTATAAGCCAAGTATGCTTAAGCGTCTAAGTCTAACGACAAAACAATCTCAAAATGAAATGTCTTGAATAAAGTTGTATTCTTGCATAATATGATTGTCTTGATGCTATCTTGTATGGTGATTCATTGTCTTCTAAAGTGCAATGTGTTGTTTTTGCTTATATAATATGTTATCATTTGATTTCTATCATGTTAACATCTTTTGTCACTAACAAATTTGTTTTGTAGGTTGATAACAAATTATTTGTTATCTCAATTGGTTCTAACTTTTATATGCTCATTTTGCATAATCCCCTTTATTGCTACGTAAATTAGTACTATGCCTTATGGGACCCCTACACTTGCATATAGTTTAAAAGCATATATAATTAAGTTCTAGAGGGTTGGCTTTGCATTTTTGTCTTTCAACCGACCTCTTTCCAAATCTCATTTTTGCTTCCGCTTTCCAAAAATCATCTCCATCATTATTTAGTTATAACAATACTCTAATCCTCTTCACTTCCTATTAGGAATCTACATGCCTCATCATACGATCATCTCGTATTAATCGAGAAGAGGTACGTGACTTTAAGGATGAAGTTCATTGTATGCTAACCATCATCCAGTAAAACATCACTAAGCTCACCTCTTTCGTTAACACCAAATAACCTCCTAAACACTTTGTTGTCATTCCTTATTTGATACATTACACATTATGTTGGATGTCCACCAATTAAGGGGGAGAGAAATTCATTCACATAATTGTCTTTTGTCAAATTTTATGCCTCTTAGACTCTACAATACCAACACATAGGTAAACACCACTTAGCTAAAACCAGTTCATGAAACCACAACTAGTTCAACCTTTTTCGCACCAATACCTCATCAAGTGAAAAACGCATCATGTGTTTTTACAAAACGTCTTCATCTTCACATATAGGATTTTCCTTAAACTAGCACCTTACAACTTCACTATCTAGAACACCATCATAGGATCTTATCCTTTTCTCGCTTATCATGCATGTCTTTGTCAGTGCAAACGATATATTAATCAAAACAGCCATCTCCAACACGTTGGTCCATCCAACTCTCACTCATATGATGTCATTCTCATCCTCATATAGGTACTCATTATTAGTATTTTCCATATTGTCTTCACTTCTTTTCAAAAGTGATAATCATCCATGTCTGTCAAAACCATGCTAATACTACCTTTCCCATTGTCACCTAGAATAGGTCATTTTTATAATTCGTGTCAATCAATGAACGAATTTATCTTCATCACTTTTATATCTTTTGGTATCTTCATTATAATATTCTTAGATAGAACGCATTATTGATTACTCTTGGGTTGAAGCATATGAGAACTTGCTCAAAACAATAGATTGTTAGCATCAATAAATCATTCAAATCATAACCCTTGTCCATTCACATTTTTTTTCCTCTTAGCTTTGGTCACTTGACATGACGAAAGGATTGCATGAGTCCATATTTTTATATTTGCTATACATACGAGTTTCTAACTCCTTAATAGCTTCCTACCTAATCACCACCATCTTCCATCACCACTTTCACTAATCATTACCACCATGGATTAGCGAAAACTTGCTTTTGTAAATGTCAAGTCATCTACCATCACCACATGAATCCTACTAGTAAACCGACACCAACACTAGCACCACTAGTGGCACACCCGGTGGAAGACTTCATATCTTCTTTCTAGGAATTATTTTGTAGGCTTTTATCATATTATATTCTCACTTTTCTTGTGATTGTAATTAGGAGACTACACTTCATGAGATCTTTGATTATATCATTGATCACATATATACATCTTATTTTTCTTTGTGAAAAAGATGAAATATATTGCACTAATGTTTTTCATTGTAGGTTCATCATCATATACACTCGATTGTATATAACTTACTCATCTAAGGATGAAGTTTGCATCAATTATTTTTCTTATTTTAGGTGCTTCTTGACACCCTCGAACAACGAGGAATATCCTTTAAGCACTCATATTGCATCGTCTATACACTTGTTTGTATATGACATATTTGTCTAAAGACAAAGCTTCTATTATACTAATATTTATTTTGAAGGTTCATCTTGACGACCTAGAGGAAGGGGAGCTTCCGTCAAGAATTTACTGAATGCATCTTATACACACTTTGTTGTATATCACTTACTCGTCCAATGACGAATATAGTTTTGCACTAATATTTGTTTTTTAGGTTTGTAATCATACCCTGGCGCCTCAAACAAGGGGGAGCAACCGTCAAGGGGGAGCATGCACGCATTTAGCATCATTCTCACTTTTCAACAAGCATTTTTTGCTTCAATAAAAAGTGGAGAAAATAGGCTAACACTACTATGCCTTTTTCTTTTTCATATATTTCTCATAATTTGTGTTGCATAAAACTAACCTTGATGTAGGTTTAGCCTCTTTATTTGATCCATGGATCCGCTACCAAACAAGGGACGAATTGAAGTAGACGATTTAACTTCACTAGGGATGATGCAAGCTCGCCTTTTTAGGGAGAAATAAAGTTAAACTCCAAGTACACGCCCTTTTTGTTTCGACAAAAGGGGGAGAAGAGTGTAAACGGATAAGGAAATGTAAAGGTAGTAAGGATACAAGTAACTTTTTACATTGTACTTTCTATTACGTTTACATATCTTTGTCATCATCAAAAAGGGGGAGATTGTTAGTGCAAATATTACGATATTTAATCTATACAGTCTCGTTTGTTTTGATTGATGACAAACATGTAACTTGTAATACATAACGTAAAATGTACAAGTTACTTGTAATCACACTTTGTCTCAACATACATTAAACACCTCTCGATGTCTCAAGTCCTCGTATGTTACAACACAGGTTCGTACATGTTTGTTATGTGGCATTATGATCAAACCCATTAACAAATCATTTAGAATGTTTAAAATACATTTAGAGTCACTAAGTATTTTAATAGGTTAACCATTCTATTTCGAACCTCATTTTACATGTTGCATTCACAAGTATTTCAAAAGGTAACTAGACATTTTATTAACTAGTTACATAATACATTTTACAAGTTTACCTTGATAAACCTTTAATCTAAAAATGGAAATACATGTTACATCATGTCATGCATCATCTTTGAAATCCTTGAAAGATCACTTGAATATTTGGTTAGATTGATACTCAATATATCAAATGTGATCTTAGTAAGATTTGGTAATATCTTGGAAAGATTTGAAGAAAGATTTTTTCGATTTTCTGTCAGGCACCCACGGAACCCTTTTATATAAAGGGCAGAACCCTTTAAAGGGCTCCTTGGTCCGTGGACGCTCCTGTCCACTTTTGGCTATAAATAGAAGCCCATTGTCTTCCCATTTCTTCACCACTTGAAAGCACATCTTCTCCACCTTCTTGCATACATTTAGATCAATCATTAACAATGTAGTACCACACATTAAATACACTAATGATCATAATCATAATGCTTCTAACATTCATCTTTGTTGTAAGCATACTCTTTGATCAACCAAGGAAATCTTGGAGATCTAGCCATCCCCACTCACCACAAGTTGAAGATCTATCACAAGAAGTTTAGGGAACTTGTGATCTTCATCATGAAGGCTTCCTATCAATGGAAGTCATTTAGAAGTAGTTATTCATATCCATTAGACATTTGTGTCATAGATCATTAGTGTAAACATCATTGCATCATAACAACACTTTCACCAAACTAGATTAGATGGTTTATGTGTTTGTGCCATAAAACACAAGGTTTATTATGTTGGGCCATAAAACATATTGGGAGTGGTTGTACCCTTGTAAAAGAACTCGACATCTAGATTAGTGTCGGAAATATTGTATAGGCGACGTTAGGTTGGTTCTACCTCGAACTAGAACCCGGTATTTAGCTTTGTACCGGAAAAAGTGTAAGCGACGATTGTAAGGTTTTCTCCGCCGAGAAGGGAGCTTGTTGATTTAGTGAAGTAACTCTCGAGTTGGGTACTCGGGGAGTGGAGTAGGGCGGAAAGGAGATCCGTGACCGAACCACTATAAATCCTCGTGTTCGGTTTGCACTTTCCTTTCTTTATCTCTTTACTTTTATACTTGCACTATACTATTGTTTGTGATGTGGTTTGATGTTCATGATTGTGTGACAACTTGGTTTACCATGCTTTATATTAGTTACAAACAATAATTGGTACTTTCATATTATAACAAGCTTCATAAGCGATTTGATACTAAAGATCTAAAGTTTTTAAACGGTAACGTATTCACCCCCCCCCCTCTACGTTTCCACAAATGTTATTGAACTTTATTTTATCTAGTAAATTATAGTCCAAATGCTTCTTGAAAAAATAATTGGAAACTACATTCTCCAATGGCGATTATACTATACCCAAATTAAATATGATATGATGCCTCTCTTATTGACCTACTTATATAAAAAGGCTGCTTGCAAAATTCTTTTTGTTGATAAGCCTGTATATCAAGTGAATGGGTTTGGACTATTTACCCTTATAAATTTCCTTATCCTTTCTGTGTGATGATTGCAGTTGTCTACCGTGTGGGCATATATATGGATTGTCTTGTATAAACAAATGGCTTCAACGTTTTCGAGGTCCTGGGAAGGTATTTCAGCTCTCATCTAAATTTTTTTTTACCAGTAATGCGATTGTGATCCTTTAGTTTACTTACGTTACTTTTTACTGTAACTGCTATCAGTGCCCTCAATGCAAGAACATGTGCACATTAAAGGGTATTAGAGTGCTTTATGCATCACGACTTTGTGCTGCTGATGAAGAGTTACACAAGGTAATCACTTTGAAAAATACCAAGAAGAGAGAAAGAAAATCTGGTATTTCTTGTTCCTGATTAAAATCAAATTATTTCCTTGCAGAGAGTGCATGCACTTGAAGCCAAATGTGCCGATCTCGAATAGAAGGTACAAATGCGTTTGCTCACTAGATAAATTACATGATAGACATGTGTATTTTCTTTTTATTGCTTGCTATATTTTCTGTTTGGCTTGCTTGCTTGTTCAGTCTTATTACCTTATTCTCACTTTCTCTATAACATTAGATGTGTATCAGTTTTATGTCACCAGAGTTTCAATAATTTTTGGTTGAAGGCTTTGATGACTCCTAAGGCAAAGGAACAAAAGATCTTACTGTGTAAAGTTATAAATAGTAATGCATAGGAACAAGTATTTTCTGTTTCTAGAGCTTAAGATACTGAATACCGTATTTGGGTGGTGTATGTGGCAACCTTTGTGCCAAAACTTTGGTCAATATAGTTGTTATATGTCCAATGAGTCAAGTCAAATCGATAACTAAGTGGTCAAATGGGTCAAAAGGATTACATGGGTTGGAAGTTGTCTAATGTGTATTTTTATTGCTTTTACCCTCATTTGTAAGGTGAGATTATTATTGTAGAAGCAATTTAGCTAATGGAAGCATAATTACTACAATACTAGTTATGTTTATAGACTTCAGCTGCAAGTTAAGTTAACCCGAACCGTTTGAACTCTAACAAAAAATGACCTATTTTGACCCTGATCCGTTACAAAATCCACCCATCCTTGCACTTCTTCCTTTTGGATTCATGTTGTCATGCTTTTGTTAAAAATAAAGGGAAATGCCTATTATTGATGCTGGCACTAATTACCACTATGGCTTGCCCTTGCAGGCGACCCCACTAACTCCTGAGGAATTAATGGATCAAATATGCAGCAATCCAACACTTGTGCAACGACTAGCTGCAGCACTTGCTGAGTTAAATCAACAGCAGGTTGTACCTTCACGTATGTGGACTTAATGTATACTAGAAACCTGTAAATTTGTTGAACATGTATGTGTATATTGTGGCATATCATGTATGGCAGTGGTAGTTTATCTTTTCAGATCAGTGTGATCCATTGTTTGCGCTGTGAAGAACCAACCTTTTTGCACACGAAACTAAGAAACATCAAGTTTTCAGCAGGATGATGTTGGGGAGATGATGATTTGGGGAGATGATGACCAGGATGATGTTGGGGAGATGATGATTTGGGGAGTTGAATGATTTGGGGAGATGATGACGAGGATGAAACATGAAGGGCTAAAATATAAATGTTTATAAAAGTATAAATGTGTATGGACTAAAATAACCTCGACTACAAAACAAAAATCAGACTTTGACTTTGTCAAAGGACTAATTTGGCATTTAAAGACTATGTTTTGGACCTGTGGCGATGAAAAGGCCCAGTTTTGTCCCACTGTGATGCTTTGGTACAAGTTTAGGGACCAACGGTGTATTTTAGTCTAAATATTATGTTGTAAGATAAAAGTAATGTTACTGTGCATTTTAGCATTTTTTTGAAAAATCATTTGATGAAACGTGTTGAAGCAAATTCCCACAGTCCGGCTTGACTTGAGAGTTCGGCTTCAATCAACGATGCCAGAGGAAATAAACGTTCCTTCCTGCACAATGCACGACACGCGTTAGCCTCGCCCTGGATGATATCCAGGACCAAGCTCCGGCGTGAAAGTAAGCTAGAGGTAAATAAAGATAGTAATGAATGCGGTGATTGATGTAGGTGTGTGTATTTTTTGCAAAACATTAAATGTGTTGGGGTATTTATACTACCCCAACTATGTACCTGCGTCACTATAGATTCACTATTTGCGCAGGCCTATATTACCTGCCTGTAGGTCTATAGCCACCCTAGTTGATAGGACACGTGGTGAGAATCCCTTAAAAACTGGATACTGTCACTTGCCGTCCGGACGGTAAAGCATTCCGTCCGGCTAAAGATTCTGCCGGACACTAGGTCGTCCGGACACATACGCCAACATGCCCCCCCCAGTATTGGATCACCGGGTGAAAACCGATGGTGCAATACTTGAAATTATTAAATATTTATGAAAGAGAGCGCTTTGCCCCGTCCCCCCGTGGGCTTTGATAACGTCTATGGCATTGGGCTATCCTGATGGGCCTGACTATCTAATGGGCTTGTATCCACGCCTCTCTGTCTTCCGAAATCGACGTGGATGGGTGAGATTGAGCCACGTCACCTTTTACTGACTGATGGGACGCTTGACAGTCTGTTAGGGTTTTTTTCACCGCCTATATATATGTTTTTTACCACAGTTATTTTCTCACACATCTCTCTTACATTCTGATTTGCTCTCGCTCGCCGGATTTCTTCTTCGCTTTTATAAGGTTCGTCTCGTTCTTCCCTGTAATTATTTGTACATCCCCTTCGGCATCCTTTTAGTAATGGCCGAACAAGCAACCGAGGAACAGAGCAATCCTATTTCAACCGAAGCTATCCAACCTTCGGTAGTTCCGAAGTTCGACATGCATATATATACATCTAGACTGACACAACCCGAGTTGGACAACATAATCGTAGAATATGGTATTCCCAATGACCTTCGTCCTCAACTTCCTCCGGACGATATGACTATGGACCAACTCCCGGCCTATAAAATTGGCATCTACCCCCAGTAGTTGGATACCGGAGGTGTTAGGATTCTTTTTTCTACCTTCCTGCTGAACGTGATTAGACACTTTAGGGTCCACTTCTCCCAGTTAGTTCCTTTAGGCTTGAACCGGGTGACCCTTTTTGAAATTAGGTGTTATAGTTTGGGCATCCGCCCTAGGGTTTCCTTGTTCCGGGCGTTCTACCGCTTGTGCAAGCAGGGGCACTGGTTTTCCTTCGAGAGTAGGATGGGCAAGAAGGCCTACAAGTGTTTTAAGGAGGTGCTCACTGGTCTTAAACATTGGAAAGAAAAGTTTTTCCTGATTGACCGTAGGGTAATCCCATTTGGCATGGCATGGAGACACAAGGACTCGAAGATTACAGATCCTTATCCGGACGGGTTTTCCGAGGAGGAAGCTAAGAGGCTGAGCAGTACTCCGATTTTACTAAGGAAGCCTACCATAAGCTTGTTGTGGATGTGCCACCTTTCCTCGGTTTTCAGGAATCCGGGGTTCGAGCCTCTTCTAAAGGATGCCGGGGGTCATGGTAATTATTTGTCTTGTGCCATGGGATTTGTTGTGTTTATTACTTAGTGTTTTCCTTTAACATTCTTTTTCTTGCAGTTGTCAACATGTCTGAATATCTTGAACTCCCTGAATGGGACGATACTGTAGTGAGCAAAGGTCCTGCCGTTGACCCCACTCGAGAAGTCCCTAAGAGAACGACAGATCCTCTTCCGGTAGGTACAGCCATCCCTCCGAAGGATGCTATTGCCAGAAGAGCCGAGGAGGCTAATCCGGATGTTGTGGCAGCTAGGGAGAAGAAAGAAAGAGAAGCTAGGGAAAAGAAGGAGAGGGAGGCGGCCAAGAGAAAAGGTGGTGAGGGCACGTCCAAAGCTCAAAGTAAGAAAAAGAAGAAGAGAAGAACAGGTTTTGTTGAGCAGTTCTCTTCAGGTTCTCCTGTGGTGAATGCGGACCCTTTGAACCAAGCTCACCCGGTGGATCAGGAGGTAAATTTAAACCTTGCCGCTGAGCAGGAAACCCTTGTTGTTGCCGCTGTGGGTGGTGATGAAAATGTTGCTGCCGCTGGGGGCGATGATGAAAATGTTGCCCGCGAGGGAATGGGTGATAATGGGGGAGGAGGCGGTGATCAACTGCAACAGATGCCGTTGTCCCAACAAGAAGGGGGCCATGTTCCTCTGGTAATTTCCCCCCTCCACAATTCCGAAGGTACGCGTTGAACTACTTGCAAAACCCATGTCCATTTTGTTATTTCTAATTACTAACTTTGTTTTCTGGCCGTCTTTCAGGTCAATCAGCCCCTCACAGTCATGGAACCGACCATATTGAAAGGGTCTTGTTAGATTCAGGTATGTTTCAATCTTACCTCCATCCCTGTCTGCTTGTTAAAGATTTTCTTACTATCCCTTTTGTTTTTTCTTGTAGATGAGGCCACCAACATTTTCATTCCCCAATGGGGTCTCAGGGATGAAGTCCGGATCAATACATACTGGTCCTGCCGAGATATGATCGACAATGTTGCTACTCCGGCTGAGAGAGGGGCCTTAGAGCAAGTGAATAATATTGATCTCATCCGCCGGCATATGAGGATTTCGGGAAGAGTGTGATTGTCCAGGGTGAACTGTTGAGGAGATTCAAGGATCTCTCGAATGGATATTGGCAGCTGAACGAAAGTCATAAGGGTTGCTAGGGGCTTGCTGAGAAACTCTTTGCCACCGAGAGTGAGAATGGAAGGTTAGCCGAGGAGTTGGAGAAGCTGGACTCTGATTTGAAAGCCAGTGCGAGCAGGGAGAAAGATCTGGAGGAGGAGGTTGAGAGGGTAACTCGGGACAGGAACGAGTGGATGGAGACCTCCGGTGCTCAGGCCGAGAAAACCAGGAAGCTAGAGAGTGAGCTGGCTGTTAAAGATCAATCTCTGGTCGCTCTGCAAGCGGAAAAGGGTAAACTGGTGGCCGAGGTTACTCAAAGCGAGGTGGTTAAGCAGAATGCTGTCAAGACACTTCTGCCTTCGGCGGTTCGTCGATTGTTTGGAAGTGTTGAGTACAAAAAGAATATGGCTAAAGTGTACAGTTTGACCTACCAAGCGGGCTTTGTGACCGGGGCTAAAGTGAACAGAACCGAGGAGGAGACGGAGGCTGCTTTACAGAAGATCCGGAAGGTTAACAAGGATGCTCCAAACTTGTGGAGAGCTGAATATGACAAGCTTTTTGAAGCTGAGTATCCCTTCATTCAGAAGCTCGCAGACTCTTACCGTCTGCCCTTGGGGGATCTACTAAACATGGAGCCGGAGGTTCCTATTAGAAAGGAGACTCCCGGTCCATCCAATGCTCCTCCTACTTCCGAGACTCCGACAGACATTGTGGAAAAGAATGCTTGAGTTCAGCCCTTCTCAGGACTTGTATTTTTGTGAACAATTATTCGGATAACACCATTGTAATAATTAACAATGCTTCTTTAGCCGTCCTTGTGAATGAATGTCTTTTTTTCACGACATGTGTTCCTTTTATTTATTTATTTTCATGTTTCGTGCTTGATATCTTCCTTATGTTATTCTAAGGGCATCCGGCCGCGTGAGCCGTGCATCCGGTTTCCGGGCATCCTCGTGAAGTTAGAGGGCATCCATTACTTGGGCATCTGTACAGTTGCCCAGGCATCTGCGTGGTTATTCCACCAGGCATCCGAAGGTGTTTTACACTTGGGCATCTGTATTACGGGCATCCTTTCGGAGTCAAAGGGCATCCGACAGGTTTTCGGGCGTACTTGCGTTTTCATACTCGACGGGGGCCAGCCGTCGGAATTGTTATATTATCACATCAATTGTTTACGGAAAATTGTCTCCTTACTGCGGGGAAACTTTCATCATTGAAATAATCACACATAGTCGTTTCAGATTACATAATGATAATAGGATTCTTATCACAATAGCAACTATGAGAAGCATTTTCTAAGATTTATAGCATGCCAGGTCCGAGGGACCTCCTTTCCTTCCATTGTTAGCAACTTATAAGAGCCATTCTGATTTGCTCCTACTATTAGGTAGGGCCCTTCCCAATTTGGTCCTAACTTTCCTTGATTCTCCACCCGGCTTGCCTCATTCTTCCGGTATACAAAATCTCCTACCTTGAAATTCATTGGTTTGACTCTCCGGTTGTAGTACTGTTCAACCTGCGTCTTGTATTTAGCTTCTTGAATGGCAGCATTTTCCTTTCTTTCTTGTAAGAGGTCTAAATTTAGGCGTTGTTCTTCTTCGTTCTGATCTTCTCGGAACATCATTGTTCGATGCGTAGGCATCCCTATCTCCGCCGGAATTACAGCCTCGCTACCGTAGGTCAAATTGAAGGGGGTTTCTCCGTTGCTCGTCTTGAGAGTTGTCCGGTGTGCCCATAAAACATTAGGTAAATCATCCAACCATCCTGTTCTTTCTCGGCCTAGTCTCGTTTTTATTCCGTCCATCAAGCTCCGGTTAGCCCTTTCTACCAATCCGTTGGCCTGCGGATGTGCCACGACTGTGTTTATTTGCTTGATTTTCAACCCTTCGTACCATTTTTTGAATGGATCATTGACGAAATTGGTTCCGTTATCAGTGACCACGATTCTCGGTAAGCCGTACCTACATACAATGTTCTCGTACACAAACTTTATGACATCTTTCCCTGTTGTTTTGACCAACGGTTTCGCCTCTATCCACTTGGTAAAATAATCGATCGCCACAATCACATATTTGAAGCGGCCTGGCGCTTCCGGAAAGGGGCCCAACACATCCATTCCCCATTGGTAGAAGGGCCAAGGGGCCATGATGGATGTCAGCAATGTCTTGGGGAGTTTGGGTACCGGAGAGTGTATTTGGCAAGAATCACATTTCCTAATTTCTTCTCGGGTATCCCGGTGCATGGTAGGCCAGTAATACCCTTGCCTCATAAGCTTGGCCACTATAGTCCTTGGTCCGGCGTGCATTCCACAGCACCCTTCGTGCACTTCACGGATTATGTAGTTTGCCTGCAATGGCCCTACACATCTCATCATCGGGACTAAGTAGCCTTTCTTAAAGAGGACACCCCCTTCTATTACGTACTGTGGAATTTTCATCCTTAAACTCCTAGCCTCATTGGGATCCTCCGGCCAAACTCCTTCTTCCAAGCACTTGACGATCGGTGTCATCCAGTTGTCCGTCTCTTCTTCTACTACGGTGTTGACCACTTCTTCATCCCCTGATGGTTTTTCTAAAACCTCTACGAGTACTTTTTTGGTCAGGTGGTCGAAGGCTACAGACGCTAGCTTGCTTAGTATATCTGCTTTCTGATTTTGAGCCCTTGGGATATTGCAAATCTTGAAGCTCTGGAAACCAACAATGTAGCTTTTTGCCAGGGCTAAGTACTTCTGCATGCTTTCCTTGGTGGCTGTGAAGTCCCCATTGATTTGACTGGCCACAAGTTTTGAGTCTACTCGCACACTTAGGACCCTGATTTTAAGCTTTCTCGCAATCCTTAGACCGGCCAGCAGGGCCTCATACTCTGCCTCATTGTTGGTGCTTGGGAAGTTGAGCCGCAGAGCGTAGGTCAGTTCTTCTTTTTCCGGGCTGATGAGGACTAAACCCGCTCCGGAACCTTTATTATTGGACGGTCCGTCCGTGTATAACAACCATTCTCCTTCGCCTACATCCATTACATCTCTACTTTTTCCACGCCCCGACTCCACCGGTACTTCCGTTAGGAAATCCGCTAGTACTTGCCCCTTGACTGCGTTGCGAGGAACGTAGGTGATATTGTATGCTCCCAATTCCACGGCATATTTGGCTAACTTTTCTGAGGCTTCCGGTTTATTGAGTATCTGTTTGATGGGTTGATCGGTGATAACTCGGATGGGGTGAGCCTCGAAGTACCTCCTCAACCTTCTGGATGCATGTAATAAGCATAAGGCTAATTTCTCTATAGGGGCGTAATGCTGTTCGGCATCATGTAATGTCCGGCTAACATAATGTACCGGCGACTGTCTCCCCTCTCTTTCTACCAGAAGTACTGCGCTTACTGCTCCTTTTGAAGCCGAGAGATATATGAATAATTGTTCCTTCGGCTTGGGTGTGGATAAAGAAGGTAGTTCAAGTATCAGCCTCTTCATTTCCTGGAAAGCCATCTCGGCTTCCTTTGTTGTAACATATTGGATTTCATAAACACATAACAAACAATAATATGGTCGAATTATTTAGAGGTTTTAGAGAGAGAAAGTGGGAGCCTTTCTAGAGAGAGAAAGTGAAAGAAAACATAGAAGGTTAGATTAAGATGAATGAAAGGTCCAACCCTCTACCTTGGGAGGTAGAGGGTATATATAGTTACAAACTAAACGTCCTCCTTCGGACTGTGGATCAGGCATACAGTGGGTAAAGACCCGTCCTTCCTCCACGGTGTTGCTCTAAACTAAATAACTAACTAATAAAACAGTAAATAACGATATGTCTACGAGCTAACTTATGCTAGATTATATTT
This sequence comes from Chrysanthemum seticuspe, assembly GCA_019973895.1. Classification (NCBI taxonomy): domain Eukaryota; kingdom Viridiplantae; phylum Streptophyta; class Magnoliopsida; order Asterales; family Asteraceae; genus Chrysanthemum; species Chrysanthemum seticuspe. Next base: position 87,930,473 of record BPTQ01000006.1, on the reverse strand, counting down.
GGGGTGACCGACTCTTCACTATGGAATTTCTAATTCCTAACAATCTCCCCCTAAGGGAGGTCACCCCATATTTTACATTTCGAATCCTATCATTCTATTTAATCTTCAGTCTTGAGCTCGTAGACATTAATTCTTCAACATCTGCATCTTTGTGCTTTTGCAGTGATTCTTTAAAGTCTGATAACTTTGTACTTTAAGTGGAGGCCTTTATACTGATCCACATCATTGATGATCTTCGAGCTTTAATTGAGATCATCAGCCACAGTAAATCTCTGGATCACCCTTTATTGTGTTGCCATCATGTGAAGTTGTGACTTTCGGACCGACATGCTCACACATTCTGGATCATGACATCTTTCCATCAGAGTAGCGGAAGCTTTACTGGTTCATGATATTTGTAGCAGCGTAGCAGAAGCATAGTATAAAAATATCAGAACCAGGTTATGTAGATATGCACCAGTCATGATTTCTTCAATTAAGTGTGGATGCTGTGAGCATGCGGCTTTGGATTGACCGCTCAATTCTGATCAGCTGCAACCGTCCAAATGTACCTGCAAACAACAATTAGCAATAAAACACACAAAAGTGTCTTTGATCACTTTCGTTGAATTGAGGTACACGGCCCACGGTTCCCCGTTGATCAGTACAAGTACTGCCTGTGATCAGGTAGGATTCCTAAGAATCTCCTTGACAGGGTTTCGCAGCTGCTCTAGCCGTTCTCAAACCGGAACGTCTCAAAGAAGACAACACGGAGTGAGTGAACCAGCAAATTGAGATTCACTGATTGATGAATAATGATTTGAAAAACAATCGCGTATTGCTTGAAGAAAGAGTTTTGCAATACGACGAAGGTTTTATGAGAAAGATCAATTTTCAAACAAAATACTTTTTGTATTAGAGAATGAGTACACATTCGACGTGCTAGTGAAAAGAAGAGATTCGCACATCGAACGGTTTTTCTAAAAGTATTTTTCAATCAGAGATACTTTTTGAATTTGAAAACATAAGTACACATTCGACGTGCTATAGAAAAGAAGGTTTGCACATCGAACGGTTTTTCCAAAAGTATTCGTCAATTCCATACCTGGACCAAGGTTGATTCAGGTTTGAATCTCCCCATCGTTTCTATCCAGTTGTCACAAGCTTGATCTTACGAGAAGATCTCACATGTCACCCACCAAGAGCTTGTTTGATGTTGGCTCTAGAAGGATTTCCATCTTCATTGTGAAAACTTTTACATACCACTCAGATGTTCTGGCAAAACCACAAGGATAATGCGTAGGACTCTCAATATAGTCTTACTTTCCACATTGTGTGAAACAGCAAGTTTTCATTAATTTTGTGTCCTAATGAGATATTGTGGATGATCTCTTGGCTCTAGACTCAAAAGTGCACATTTGGTTCCTGTGTTGGAGACTAGGGAGAGGGTCTCCTTCTTCAATATCAACAATCTCTACGAGAAAGTCGATAGATTATGTAGGTTCCCCGTGAGAATGAAACAAGCCCTTTTAAGAGGAACTTGAGTGGTTTGGGAAGTTGTAGTGCAGTGCGTCACTGGGTCCATGACGTCTTGTCTTTAATATCGGCGTTACCTTGGTAAACACCAGTAGCATATGTATTGAACCCGGTTACTGCCCTAAGGTTGAATTGATGGAGGGCTATTTCTTTTCACCCTCTTTCACATTCAGTTCTTTTTTATTCTTCAACCCCTTCAGTGCTTACCGAGACTTCATTACTAGAACCTTGTTGGGTTAATTCCAGTACTAGCTCTGTCTCAGTCCGCACTCTTCCCATATCTCACTTTTCTCCTTTTTTCATCATACCTAAGGACTCTACACTATCTAGTGGATTATCCCTGGGTAGATCCCTCCGGTTCTGGCGGATCGTGGGAACAGATACCTAACCTAACCATCCTTATAACACCATGCATAAAGTAAATTGGTCAGTCTTTTGGTATTGTTCTTTCCTTCTCGAAACCAATTGAAAAATCATTTGGAAAATCAATCAAGGTACATGTGATATAAAATCAAAGCATTTTGTACCTTAATAGTTTTGATCATTTAGAAATGCTCCCCCTCAACATGTGCATAGAGGCAAGAGTTCTTTGAAATAATTTCTTGATCACAATTTCCATGGAAAAGGCCATTTGATTTTCTTTGGTAAATTCTCCCCCTCAATATGTGCATAGGATATTTGAAATCATTTTTATCACATAGAGGCAAGAGTTCTTTTGAAGCACATCCACGATTACAAAAGTCATTTAAGGAACCATTTGAAAACTCAATCAAGGTACATTATGTTAAAACATAAAAGCATTTGCACCTCGATAGTTTCTTTTCTTTTAAAATGCTCCCCCTCAATATATGCTTCGAGATTCGAAAGCGTTTAGCACATATGAGAGAGCAGCCTGCACAATTTCATCAAATCGATCATCATTTATCAAATTTCATTATTAAATCACAAATTCTCCCCCGGTCAAAGATATCAAACCCTTTGAGATTTTGGATCCCAAGTGATTTAATACGGTTTAGAAAACATGGGAGAATATGTGGCCTGGTTTAAAAACTCATCTAGTTTTAGGATAAATCCTCCTCCTCAACATGTGCATTGTGTATTTCAAATCGTTTGGCACATGGAGGCAGGAGTGCCTTTGAAGGACTAAAACCATTTCCATTAAAACAGATAAGAGATTTAAATCACTATCTCTCCCTTGATCAAAAATATCAAACCATTTGAGATTTGTGATCCCGTCTGATTTAAATCATTTAGAAAAATTTTAGGGAAAGACGTGGCAAGATTTAATTTTGAAAAATGATTAATAAGGAACAGAGTTAGACATTAAAGATTGTTAGTGTCAGGTATGATTGTTTTTAAGAGATCTTTTGAGTAAAACAAAACAATTTCAAAATCAAACAAGAACAGAAAAAATTTCATTTTGAAAGACCTTAAATTATTCAAAATTGTTTAAAAATGGTATCCTGCACAAAGATACGTTAGGTGGTTGAGAAGCTTCTGTTGTTGTTGCTGTAGGGTTTGGAAGAAAAACCGTCTGCTGATGCAGTGAGACTTCTTCTTATGTTGCATTTATGCCAACTCTCCATAGAAGTCCAATTAAGCTCCATTTCTTCATTTGTCAACCCAAGATATAGTTACCCTTTCCTTTCGGCATCCAATCATCTTCAATTGTGGGATCCGGATCGGGAACATTCTTATAACCAATATACCTGCATACGTTAGTGAACACACATACAAATATATGGTGGTCGACATCACCCAAACAACAATCGACTAATAAAAGTCAATTCAACATGTCAATCAGATCATATAAGGCATGGGGTTTATGTGTTAATCAAACTCTAATCATCTAAACCTAACAATCATATCCTAAATTCCTAGTCCTTCGACACAGGCAAATATCATTTTTAATTAAGCACGTAGGATAATTAAGAAAGCTCGTTAGATGATATAGATTTGAAAACATTCTCCCCCTCAATCAATGACTCATTTTTTTAAAAATTTTAAAAGCGCAGAAGTCATTGATTGAGTTTGCAAATTAATACAAAAACTCTGATCCTGATTGATTTTTCAAGCAACTCATTTACCACCATTTTGAATACAACAAATATTTTTCTGAAGAATTATAGACAGAAAAACATTTGTGTAGGAACAGCAGTCCTTCGACATACTTTCCTCATTTTGTTTTAGGATAAGTGCATGAAATTTGTGAAAAACGTTTAAGCGTAGCACTTTCCTTCCTTTTAAGAGCGGGTTGCTATCTGAAATGATAGCAAGCCATAGTTTTAAGCACGGGTTACAGTCTGAAATAACTGCAAGCCATAGTTTTATGACATGCTTAGAAAGAAATATTTACACCTCCTGCTCGAACTTCATCTAAAGTCCCGTGCCATTATTGAATGACATTTCTAAGACCGTAGATGTTATCGATACCAGAAGACATGTCTTGAGAAAACATTTTTTTTTCTTTTTCAAATTTTCTGATTTTTATGGCTTTTTGAAGATTTTATATTTTTCTATTTTCTTTTGTTGGTTTTATATTTTTGTATTTTGTTTTCTGAAAAATATATACAAATATAGAGAAGATGATATAGTTAAAGAAGATGATGATACGAGTACCGAGATAGGGATATCGAGCAGCCCCGTTGTAGAAGATAGAAGTCATCATCTCTTAAACATTCACCACCATAGCTTCCGAGGCTCCAGAATAGAAGATAGAACATGAGCCTTTGAGAAAGAGAGACTTTGGCAGCTTCCCCTCATACTGTCAATCTTCGAATAAAGACCATTTTCCCAAGAAGAAAAATGAGAAGAGAAACAGTCTCATTGAATGAAGCTCAGCACCCCGAAGAACATGAGAACACCGAGGTAACAAGTTAAGAAATTGATCGACTTAGCGGTTATCAAATCCGGAATAACTGATGAAGACCGATCACATGAACCTGTTGTGCGTCCCCGATGTACACATTACTCTTCGAGATTGACCAATTGTCTTATGCAGGGGAACAATACATCAATATCTTCATTTTACCAAATGCATTCCAGTTAACTTCCATATAACCAATCAGCCCATAATGTACACAAGTACCCAACCAGAGTAGAAACAACAACATCACACTAACTGGTTGAATCACTGATCTCCTCTGCGGATGTCAACTCTAGAATAACTTATTAAGCTCGATCATGTGAATATGTTGTCCGACCCTGATATACACATATATCTCCTCTGATCGTTACGATCTCATCAGAATCATCATTACATTGTGTACATGAAGCACTAACCGGAAGCACTATATCAAAAATCATATAGAAGATGTCGATATGCAATATCATCTCACGAACCAAATATTCTTTTCACATTTCTTCTAACTGAACGCTGAGGTAACACATACCAAAAGTCTCCAGAGTCCAGAGACCATTTCCTCCAATAAGTTGGAGTAATACACCAAAGGCTACGAGTTAAACACTGAGTTTCTCTACGATTATGACCATTGTCTTTCCGGGATAACTTCAATCAGGTAGAAGTGTTAAGTTCATCATGTGTACTCGTTGTGCTTTTAGATATATGTCTCCTTCCCCCTTGCTGGTTTTGATACCTCAGATTCAGCAAAACATAATATACCCAAAAACTCGAAATCTTGTGAGAAGAACTCAAATAGCCCAAATGAATCCTGTGAGAATCAACTGCAACGGAAACTCTCTCTGACTATCTTTATCAACCCATATGTAGAAAATTTAAAGTGACCACTGATGAAGAATACCCGATATACCAAACTTGAAACTGAAGTCAAATTCCCACATTTGTATCTTAAGCTTGCACTTAATAATGGAAGAACGGTGTCGAGAATTTATGCTTCAAGCAAATTTCTAAGTACTCACTACTCAAGCAAAGTATGAGACATTAACACCTCTTGCGATTATCCACTCCGACATATGCGTGTGACACTGAGTAAAACAAAGTAACTCCTAATAGTGATAGTTAACCAGGTCTTCAACCATCCACCTCGACTGCTGGTAACTAGATAACCCAAGACTTCAACTCAAATTCTTAAGCCCGAGCAAGTTATCAAATAAGAATATACCTTTGTGAATGTCAACTTCAACCTCAAATAAGTGATAAGAGAGTAACTTCGAAGTAATCAACTTGTGTCAAATGTCCAACACTTGAATAAACATTCAATCGGATGAACATTGACCTAATGAATGAACCGAAGCAAATGATTCCTCAACATCAATGCATTCTTCCTCAAGGTATACATGTAGAAGCTGATCTGGAAGATTTACTAAAAATGTCTTCTAGCGGATGAGGAAGTCATTTTTCCTTAATGTTTATGTGGTTGATTTATAGCGTGCACAATGAGAGGAACAATAATCCGTGAAGATTTGGCAAAGGAATACCAAAGAGCGGATCATTATTCATGAACAATAATCCGTGAAGATTTGGCAAGGGAATACCAAAAAGCGGATCATTATTCAGTAGTGCAACTACAATATCATGATAGTCATTATCAACGCCTTTTGAAGTAACTGGAGATAAGGTTTCTTGATAGTTCTGAGAAGTACTTCTTAGATGGTGAACTAGTTGAGTCAGTAGAAACCGGAGCATGAGCTTCAGAAGCTGGATGATCAACATTCGTTAGAGGTTGGAAGTACTCGTCAAACATATCTTTGAAACACAATGAATCCCAAACAATGAATCCCATTTATCCTTAGTAATTGAAGCATTAGGCGTTGGAGGAGTGTCATCAAAAATCAAGCAATGAATCAATGCTAAAGAATCTGAGCAAGTCTAATTGGGGATTAAATTTTGGCTTTTCAATCTCCCCCAATTAGTGCTCTCCCCTAAACTGACGAAGATTTTCAAGTGTTCTTCTCAGCCCGGATTAAGAAGAAGTCTTTAGATCATCAAATGCAATTCGTCTTTAGTCTTCTAATCATGTAGCTTTCAAATATAGATTAGACTGTAGACTCGACCTTCTTCAAGATTATCCGAATGGGGAAATAGACAGTTAACATCTTCTTCAAGCCAAAGGCATTCCCGTTAACTTGTAAATAGCAAATCCCCTTAATTAAAATCCCTCCCAATCAAACAAGAACAGAAAGATGTTCATCAAAGAAATCAGCCCAGCAACTAGAAGCACTTTACCATTTAATCATATCAGCCCGTGTGAAGATGTCAACCAACGGCTCTTAGAAGAAACTACATGTGAAGATGATCCGATAAGAAGAATCTCGGTTCTTACATGGGTTAGGGGCCGTTTGACCATATATTCTCAAATATCAGTCAACCATGCAAAAAATTCACACTTCTTCTCCCCCTCAAGAATTGCTTACAGAGATGCCATTCTTGATTAACCAAGTGATTATCATCCAAATGAATTCTATTCACACTTCTCCCCCGCAAAATTAGCACATGATGTCGCCATCTTCATCATATTGAGCAAGAGGAAAAAGAGTAATTATCAGTAGTCCGGTTCACTTGATGACTGAAGCGCATGGAAAAAGCATGAAGCATGTTGATGAAGAATGACGATGAGAATGGTCATAAACATGAAGATTTCTCTTCTTAAGAAGATAAAGCGCACTGAAGCGTACACCTTTCTTTTCTTTGAGGAACGGGGCCTGAAGTGTTATCTGCAGACGCCATAATGATGAAGTACGAGGCCTGAACTGATGTGAGCAGACGTCATAGCCGATTGAATATCAATGTTGAGTAACTAGAACCCGTGAATTATGAGATATCAATCCTTTTGTTATCCATACTTTAAGCCAGTCCATGTATTGAAGGATCGAAGTATCTGCAACTGAGTAAGGACTACCTGCACTAATATTACAAACTTGATTGCATATATTATGGTTAGTGACATCAGTATCCAAACCCTTTAGGGTTTCACGGTCAACATTGAGAATGCTATTGGTAAACATCTTTCCTGTAGGTATCCACCTAAGTCTAGCATCCTTAAAAATTCTACCAGATGGTATCCACTTATGGCAAGGTCTAGGATTGTTAGGCATCTTATGCATAGTGAGAGACTTATCCTTATTCCTAGTTTCCAAAGATTTAGCAGTTGGTAACCATCTAGGTGAGGCTTTTGGTTTCATTTGCTTCATATGCACTGTAGATGACTTAGTGTGAATCCTAGACTTAACAGGTTGTACCATTGCATGAGCATTTACATTCTTTAGGGATTTTGTGAAACATTTATCATGATTAGCATTAAAGATACATTTCAGACACTTTGAGCAAACAGCTTGTTTGGATTCAGAAATAGATCTAGATTTCTTAGAGTGATCTGCTATGGGAATAGCTTTAATCGAAACGCAACTACTCTTAGATGTACGCCAATCCCTAGTCTTTAGATTAGTGTTCCTAGGTAATGGCTTAGAACTACTAGCAGTGCCTTGAAATTTTGAAGAATTCATCATCCTAGGTCTTGCACCTAAAATTCCATCTTTACGATTATGTGCCTTCTTTCTAGCCATTTCAAGATAAGAGTTCTTATACAAGTCATTCATATCAATTTTCCTAGGCAAGTGAGGTAAAGTGACTGGTTTTGTCAAAACTTGTTTCGCATCAACTTGGGAGGCAAACCGCGTTTTTGAAAATTTTGGTCGTTCAGATCTAAACGCATTCGGTTGTCTAATAACTGGTTTCCCCAAGTTTGATGGTTTTGAAAACTTAGTGTTCACACTATTCCCTGTTGTTTTTCTGAGCTCATTTTTTAAAGCAACAATAGCGAAACTCTTTTCCTGAAGTTGAGCTTTGAGATCATCAATTTTTGCTATCAAATAGTTTGTTTCCATTGACTTAGTTCTAGCTTCTTTGACAGAGTCACTTAGTTCTATGTGATTCTTTCTCAAAGACTCATTTTCTTTTAGTAATTTGGCCACACAAACAGCTAATTCATCATTTCTCATTTGAATATCATCAATAGCATTAACATCAGAATTACTTGTGACCAAATTACTTTTCACACGCATACCAGAAATATGTTTCTTCAAATTGTTGATGGTTGATTCTTTGTCTTGAAGCTGAGCTTTCAAAGTGTTCATTTCAAAAAGTTCACGGAATTCAGGAAGTTCCAGATTTTTACACGGTTTGTTATTTTGGAAACTTTCTTCTTTACTTTGTATCGCAATTTCAAGTGAAATGCAATGTTTTTCAAGATTTGAGAATTTGTTTGAAAGTTCATCAAAAGCCTTTTTATCAACCTTATTGTTTGTTTTGAAACACTTAATCTCAGACTCAGCCTCAGTTACAGAAGATTTAACAAAGTCATGTTCAGCATCATGATCAGTTTGTTTAAGTACTTTAGCAGATGCACTATATTGAACAGGAAAGGGTACCTCATTACATGACACCTGCTCAATTTCTGGTCTGATATCTGCATCCACATCATGTGTAACAAGAGTCACTGGACCGCTGGATGTGTCAAGATTATCAATCTTTGAGCCTCTGTATTCAGTGCCAACTGATCCATCATCTGGTGCTTTACCCGACTCATCATTATATGTTGACTCTGACATTCTGCATTCAGCAACACCCGATTCTTCAACAGATACATTACCCAACTTATCACAACTATCTCTCAACTGCACCTGACACTCATTCACGTTTTCATTTTTATGTGTAACTTCCTCAATGTACTTCTCCACATTATCCATGATTTGTATGAATGTATCAATGAACACGCTAATTTCCATTCCAGTGTGTCTCTTGAAAGACATTTCAGTCATGTCTTGATCATAATCTGATGTAAATTCCCCACTGATGAATGACTGAAATTGGTTGTGGATCACTTGAAGTGCAGCACTGGAACTAACCTCTTGAACCTTCTGTTTATCAAGTTGTTGTTCCAATTGTTCTAAGTTCAATAGTACTGTTCCCGTTAATGTGGATAAGTCTTGACGAAAAAGGGCAATGCATGTTCGTTCCATTCCAATCGGTGTGAGTAACATAAGGTGTGAGTGAAGTTGTTGATAAGATTCAATGCTACTTTCCTTTTTCATGGCATTCTATAGTCCAAGCAGGTGCAATTCTTTTTCATTGGACTCAGAGCATGAAGAACTCAAGTCATCATTGATTGATTCCATCATCTGTATTCGATCAGAATAGCTAATATTCTCATGGTTGTCTACAGCATCATACAGTTTGAGTACTTTTGAAATCACTGGGTCAGTAGAGTAGGACATGATGTGGTAGAATGCATGGGATTTTACAAGTCTATGATTCAAACCGAGAAATAAAATCTTTCGCGGGATTTTACTAAAATCAAGACCAAACCGTTAAGCAATGACCAATGGAATGTGTTAAGATGACTGATGGATCGATACAATGAAAGACGATTGTGTGATAGGGCTTTAGATTGTTCGTAGGAAAAGCTGAAATGTTGATTGGTTGAGATTTGGATTGGTTGATGCACGTTTTTACGGAGAATTTTTGGGTCTAAAAACTTAAAACCTCAATAACTTCCTTTCGGAGGGGATTTGGGCCTCGAAAAATTCGTTTCACGATATCGTGGTGAAACCTCACAATATTCAGCCTGTTCCGGTCGTTTTGACAGGTATTTCGCTGAAAACGGAGTTACGGATCAAAAGTTATGGCCGTTTGAAGTTTTGACGTAAAAAGTCAACTTTGGTCAAACCTCTTCTTCCAAAAAATCAACCAAGTCGCTATAACACTTGAACCAAGTCGCTAAGCACCAAGTCGCTAAACAGCTAAGTCGCTAAGTAGTAATTCGCTAAGCCTCAAGTCGCTAGCAAAATTTTGGCAGCAATTCGCTACTCAAGTCGCTAAAGATTCAAGTCGCTAAAGAGCAACTCGCTACAGACCAAGTCGCTACCACCAAGTCGCTACCCGTAGTGGAGAGTCCACTACTTGTACTGTTAATCGCTAGGTCTAAGTCGCTAGCTCCAAAACTGTAACTCGCTACAAAATTGTGAAGCAAGTCGCTACGAAGAAAGAGATCCGTATATCAAGTCGCTAGCAAGAAAAACCACATAAACATCACTTTTCAATCCAAAAACAACCCAACCAAGATGATTCAAGCTTACCAAATGAAAACCTAAACACTTGTGATGATTCTAAACATAAAAGTACTAACAAAATCCAAGCTTTAACACAAGAAATCAACCAAATGATGCACAAACCACTAAACTTTTTCAAACTCAAAAACCACTAGAAATCCAAAGATGTGCACGATATGATCTAACCATGGCTCTTGATACCAATTGTAACATATTGGATTTCATAAACACATAACAAACAATAATATGGTTGAATTATTTAGAGGTTTTAGAGAGAGAAAGTGGGAGCCTTTCTAGAGAGAGAAAGTGAAAGAAAACATAGAAGGTTAGATTAAGATGAATGAAAGGTCCAACCCTCTACCTTGGGAGGTAGAGGGTATATATAGTTACAAACTAAACGTCCTCCTTTGGACTGTGGATCAGGCATACAGTGGGTAAAGACCCGTCCTTCCTCCACGGTGTTGCTCTAAACTAAATAACTAACTAATAAAACAGTAAATAACGATATGTCTACGAGCTAACTTATGCTAGATTATATTTGGGGTGACCGACTCTTCACTATGGAATTTCTAATTCCTAACATTTGTCCACCGATATTCGTCTTTATTTTCTTTGGTAATGTTCTTCAGCGTGTCAAAGAAAGGGAGAGCTCTTTCCGCTGACTTCGACAGGAACCTATTTAAGGCTGCTAGCTTCCCACTTAGACTTTGCATTTCCTTTAGGGTTTCCGGGGATTTCATTTCCATTATGGCCTTTGTTTTCCTTGGGTTAGCCCTTATTCCTTCTGACGTCACCATATAGCCGAGGAATTTCCCTTCTTCTACTCCAAAAGAACACTTTCGCGGGTTCAACTTCATGTTTATCTTCCGGAGGTTGTCAAAGGTTTCAGCGATGTCAGCTATCATTTCACGTTTCGTTCGGATTTTTATGACCATATCATCCACATATGCCTCCAGATTCCGTCCTATCTGAGATTGAAATGCGAAGTCTACCAATCGTTGATAGGTTGCTCCGGCGTTCTTTAATCCGAACGGCATTTTGGTGTAACAGTATGTTCCTCGTTCCGTGTAAAATGCCGTTTTTTCCTCATCATCTTTATCCATCTGAATTTGATGGTATCCCTTGTAGGCGTCCAGGAAACACTTATATTTATATCCCATGACGGATTCAATCTTCCAGTCGATCTCCGGCAGAGGGTAATAATCCTTGGGGCATGAAGAGTTCAGAGGCTTAAAGTCAATACACATCCTCCAGCTTCCGTCACATTTCTTAACCAACACCGGGTTAAATATCCATGTTGGGTATCTTACCGGACGGACTATGTCGGCTCTAACCCATTCCTCCACTTCTTCATTGATTACTTGGTTCTTCTCTCGTGAAAATGTTCTTCTTTTTTGGGCCACCGGCGTATCAGAAACGTTTACGCAGAGAGAGTGTTGTATTAGGCGCCTTGGCACCTCGGTCATGTATGCCGGCTCCCAGGCGAAGATATCTTTGTTCTTTCTTAAGATCTCGATGAGTTGTCTCCGGCATTCCCGCGAGAACCTTGTTCCTATGGTTACCCGTTGCTCGGGATAGGCTGCATTAACCAGGATATCTTCCGTTTGCTTTTGGTCTTCTTGAGCTACTTGGCTCCCGGTTTCTATCTCTCTCTCGGAAGAGCAACTTCTCCGAGGATCCTGTCCCTCCTCTAATCTCCTACATTCCATAACTACCGCTCTTTTGGCGATCAGGGTAGCTATTCCTCCCGAAGTGGGGAATTTCATCATCGCGTGGATGGTTGAAGGTATGGCTCTTAATCCTTTTAGACCTGTCCGACCAAGTATTATATTATAGGGAGAAGGTGATTTCACTACCGTGAACGTCATCATAACCGTCCGGAACAGGCCATGATCACCATGCGTACTTCTAGTTCGATCTTCCCCATTGGTTGGATGATTTCACCAGAAAAACCCACCAACGGAGAACTGGTTTCTTGTAGCCTGGATTGGATTGACGGGCACAAGTTTCTGAAACAATGTTCGTACATGACTTGGACGGAGGCACCTTCATCTACGAACACCCTTCTCACAAAGTAGCCTTCTATTTCCGCTTCCACAATTAGGGGTTCTTCGGACAGGTCGTCCGCATCTATCCGGGGAAAGGATATAGTGACATTCATCCAGTCTTCCTCATAGAACCTTCCCTTCCTTTTACGGTCTTCCGAGTAACGATGGACCATGTTTATCACTTTTCCTTTTCCGTTATGACCTCTCGGTCTTTCCCTTCCTTTTTGTTGGACGTTCTTAACCAAATGGTACAATTTCCCAGATTCAAGGGCCACTTCTAATTGCTTTTTAGATGGTAGCAGTCATTGGTGAGATGTCCTCTCTCTCCATGATATTCACAGAACCGGTCGTCATTCTCTTTGCTTGGCTTTCCTTGCAACGGGGGTGGTGGGGGTAGGTTTAGGTGGTGTTATGTGGAAAGTATTTCCTTAGGCTGTTTGGATAGGCCGGAGAGCAATATTCGAGAGCCGTCGGGCTTAATAATATCATGGCGTCTGAATTCATTTCGGGGCCGCGTCTCGGCCTTCGGAGAGACATATGGGGAAAAGACCTCTCTCTGCCTGGAGTCACTCCTTTCCCAAGGCCGTCGGTCACTCCTTTTCCTGTCACTGAACCCTCCTCTAAGGTTCCTATCTCTTGAGGCTTGGCTGTTCCCCTTCCGAGATAATTCGCATGTTTCTCCTCTCGGCAGCTCAGTGTTCTTATAAGCCTCTTCTGCCCGAATGTAGTCATCTACCCTGGTCATCATTTCCTTCACGGATTTTGGGACCTGATCGGAGAACTTCTTAGCCAACTCGGGGCACCGATGAGCATTCATGAACGCCGATATCTTCATCAGTTCGGGAACCCCTGGTATCCTACTAGCCTCGTCGGTCCATCTTTCTTTGAACACCGGTAGTGTCTCGTTGGCCTGCCTAACAATCCGGGTGATTTCCGTGGGGTCTTTCAGGTTCTTTTGCCGTAGAGCAAACCTTGTAGTAAATTGCTCCCTTAACTCGTCCCAATTGTCAATGCTTCCTGGCTCTAAATTGCTGAACCATCCTTGCGCCGCTCCGTCCATAGTCTGCTGGAACATTCGGCACCACACTGGCATTGGCCATTCCCCCTGATTTGCTGCTCCCATAAAGCGGTTGATATGATCGTCCGGATCGGCCGAACCATCATACAGCTTCAGGTTAGTGGGCATGGTGTACTTGGGGCCAGCGAGCTCTACTATTCTTCTCGTGAAGGGTGACCGAGCTACTTCCTTGTGGGGTTTGCTGAGATCATCCTTGGGGTTTGGTTCGGCGCCTTCTTCTTGCTCATCTTCGTCTGTGAAAGTGAGCCGGATGGGCTTGATAGCTCCGGCTCCCGTCGCATTGTATTTTCTGAGGAGAGCCTCTAAAGACACCATCTGGGCTTGTATTTGTTCCGGTATCCTAGAGGTTTCTCTATCGAAGACCCCACTCCCCCCTATGTGTTCCGGAGGGGAATTGGGTTCGGGCGGAGGTTGTGGTCCCGCACCTGTCATTCGATCCTCCGGTAGAATGAATCAGGGTCCCACGGATGGCGCCAATTTGTTGAAGCAAATTCCCACAGTCCGGCTTGACTTGAGAGTTCGGCTTCGATCAATGATGCCGGAGGAAATAAACGTTCCTTCCTGTACAATGCACGACACGCGTTAGCCTCGCCCTGGATGATATCCAGGACCAAGCTCCGGCGTGAAAGTAAGCTAGAGGTAAATAAAGATAGTAATGAATGCGGTGATTGGTGTATGTGTGTGTATTTTTTGCAAAACATTAAATGTGTTGGGGTATTTATACTACCCCAACTATGTACCTGCGTCACTGTAGATTCACTATTTGCGCAGGCCTATATTACCTGCCTGTAGGTCTATAGCCACCCTAGTTGATAGGACACGTGGTGAGAATCCCTTAAAAACTGGATACTGTCACTTGCCGTCCGGACGGTAAAGCATTCCGCCGGTTAAAGATTCTGCCGGACACTAGGTCGTCCGGACACATACGCCAACAAAACGAATTCTTAGTTAGAATCTTGATAAATTAATCAGAGGCAAACTAATATGTCTTGGTGCAACTCTTATTAGTCCTTATGAATTTGACTATATCATGTTCTCACTCAAATTAACAAGAACCGACTCTGGCCTACTTCTCCTTTAGAATATGATCGTTGTTTGTCCTTCTTTCACTATATGACCACCGCCACTCGAGGTCTTAGGTGTAATCATATATATGGTATTTCGTTTGGGATGGAGAGAGGATTATAGGTTGGGATGTTGGTGTCTCTATATTAGTTTTTGAGTTTGGTGTCTTTGTTGAATTGTTTCCGTTGAGGTGTATTTTCTGAGATAGTTAGCTTTACAGCTTGGTTAATCGTTTCAATTTTGGTGTTTCACGTTCTTTATGTTTTGTTCTTCATATTTATTTGTTGTATTTCTAGCTCTTTGCTAGTCTTAATAAATTTCTGCCGTTTATAAAAAATACCACCGCCACTATCAAAGATCTAGATGTGCTGGTCCATTAATCCATTCCACTATACGAATCGATATACAACCGAGAGATGGGTTCAAACTACATTGAGATAAGGCCATCCAAATGCATGACATCGAATCTGATCCCAAAGTTATGGTGGAATGTGGATCATGGTTGTTGATATGTATATGTTGATCATGAACATTCTAAAATGATTGTAACGAGTACTATAACAGCAACGTTTGACTTTTATAATTTCGTGTGGGGCCATATCTTTGACAAAAATGTAGATACCAGCCTCCCCAAACATTGAACAAAAAACCGACACGAATAGAAAGTTATACAAAGTGGTGACCATGCGTGGTTTTCCACTAATTATATCTTTTGTGAAACTATTCAATTTCACTTTTAACTAAATTAAGCAACACCCTTTTAAGTTATTATAGTTTAATTTAACTTTTACTATTCAACAACGTTGAATTGCCATGCAATTTGGTCATAGTATTAGGTAACCTGCCCCTCTCTTTCCATGCATATATTCACTCTATATAAACTCATGCAATGCATTCATTTTTTCACAAAACATTTTACTCACTTTGCTAGCCATATCAAACACTTAGCATTCAGAATGGGGTTTCTTTTGAAATTTGCCTTTGTTATGTTTCTAATGGGAGTCGCTTCGGCTCAACTTTCAACCAACTTTTACTCGAAATCTTGCCCGAACCTTTTCCCCGCTGTGAAATCGGCTGTCCAATCGGCTATTTCAAGAGAAAGGCGAATGGGCGCTTCACTTCTTCGTTTGCACTTCCATGATTGCTTTGTCAATGTAAATACTCTCATTTGATTACTCTTAAAAACTTTTAAACCAATTCTCATTGAATCATGCATGTCAACACTATTTTGATCTGTTATTTTGGTCAAGTTTACTTACGGATTTGGCAGTTTATAACTCTAGGGTATCTTAAATAGCATATATATTATATTTTATAACATGTTTAACTGTTTAAGTAATTAGGAATACGTCAATAAACATTACCTAGTTTTCTAGAACACCATGCACGGTGTCATGGTAAAAAATAATATAATTTTTATGCAATGGACCAAGTGAAGCAAACATATATAGGGGGCCATAATCATGTAGCAATCAGCCTTTTCCTGAAGTTGTTTAATAAAAGTTCATTTTCAACTTTATGTTATTTTTTAAAATTTTAATCTCTATGTTAACAATGAATTTTAGGGATGCGACGGTTCGGTCCTGTTAGACGATACATCCTCTTTTACTGGTGAGAAGAATGCAGCTCCTAACTTCCAATCCGCTAGAGGGTTCGACGTCGTGGACAATATCAAGTCCGCTGTTGAAAAAGCATGCCCTGGTGTTGTTTCGTGTGCTGATATACTAGCTATTAGTGCCAGAGACTCGGTTCAAATTGTAAGTGTCCACTTTGGCCCTCACCCACCCAAGTTCAATTCCACTCCTATGCGCGCTTTTTAGATTATGTTGTGTGTGCGTGTGTGTGAGTTTTAACTTTTAAAATAATTTGTCTGCAATAAATTAGTACTAATTATGTGTTTGGATTTAAATAATTTTTTAAGCTTGGAGGACCTACATGGAATGTGAAACTGGGAAGACGTGACTCAAGGACCGCGAGCCAAGCCGCAGCCAACAGCAGCATTCCTCCACCCACATCAAGTTTAAGCGCACTCATCTCTTCCTTTAGCAGGGTTGGTCTTTCGGCTAAGGACATGGTTGCCCTCTCAGGTCAATATCATTATCCCTCTCATTTGACATAGGAAATAAGGACAAGTAGTAAAAATATGTCAATTTCAAGTTATAAATATTGATACATGATATAAAACAGGATCCCACACTATCGGACAAGCAAGGTGCACAAATTTCCGAGCTAGAATTTACAACGAAACCAACAACTTAGATGCTTCATTTGCTACATCAAGACGTAGCAACTGCCCACGAGCCTCAGGTTCAGGGGACAACAATTTGGCACCACTAGATGTCCAAACTCCAAACACATTCAACAACGACTATTACAAGAACTTGATAGCCCAAAAGGGTCTTCTCCACTCGGACCAACAACTTTTCAACGGTGGCTCAGCAGATTCGACTGTTAGACAATACAGCAGCAACCCAGGTCAATTTAGCTCAGATTTTGCTGCAGCCATGATCAAGATGGGTGATTTCAGGCCGCTAACTGGGTCAAGTGGAGAGATCAGGAGGAACTGCAGAAGGCCCAACTAAGACATGACGCTCAATAAGAGCTTTAATAATGTTTGGTGTTTTATTTATGGTTAATTTCGATATTTGAAAATTGAGTGTGGATTTATGTATTGCAATCATCTAAATTTTGCTTACTTCTAAACATATATAGTAGATGATATTGGTTAATGATATCATAATATGTGATTAATGATTTGTTTGATAGTGTTTACGGAACTGTTGCTTTCCATCAATGGGCTCACGTATTGTTTTGGTGAGGCGCTTCTAGTGCCCATCATTTTCCTTTGAAGAATGCAAATAATATAACAAACACACAGATCCTTCATTCTACTTTAAATTTGAAAGATATAGCGAAGGAAAGTAATGACGAGAAAGTATACAGGGAAAGGCAATTGCAATTGCATATAACTAGCTTGACCATTTTGGTCCTCGAGAATACTTTCAAAAAAGGTTGTAGATATGTAAATCGAATGGTTCTTAGAAGAATGAAGTCGCGTTTTAAGCATGGTTCTTATTCACCACGGTGATCGATCATCATATTACTTACCCTTTCTTTTTCAATCTAGTGTGAGCCTTCAATTACATAATTTTCTCAACACAAAGTTGTATGGTCTAGTTATCATTATATAAGCTTTCTGCAGGGGCATATACAACGGATGCCCGGCCACTCATATATCGATATGTAATAACTAGTTTTATGTCAATTGAAGCTAGATTGTTGCTACAACTTGAACCAAACAAGATGTGTTTATGTGTAACGTGCTCTTTGCTACGATACCTATCATGACCTGAACCATTGGGCTAACCCGACGCCCACCCGTTACCAAGCTTGATTGATAAACAAGAGACCGAGTGTAGTTGGAACAATTCAACCATGCATCATCTCCATATTCCCATCATGTATTAAAATAGGAAACTAGCTAGTACTTCCAGTAACCCATGAGAGTCTAGTTATTGTTTAGTCTTCTCACATTTACCTAATTTCTTACATTTACCTAATTTCTTGTTGCTTAAGGGAGGAGGGAGTGGTCACCAAATACCCTAGGTGCCACATCACCTCTATCTAATAAAAACCTTCCAACTCAAAACTACCCAATTTTACCCTAACAATACCCTAAGTGAAGGGAGTGGTCACCTAGTACCCGATTTATTTTTTTTTTTATTTTTTTTTTATTTATTTTTTTTTTCATACATAAAATCACATACAATATTTAAAATAAAAACATATCATTTCATTAAAAAAAAAAAAAAAACATTACATAATACTTAAAAAAACTACAACTTAAAAATTGAAACTACAACTAAAAAAAAAAAAAAAAAAAAAAAAAAAAAAAAAAAAAAAAAAAAAACATTACATAAGTTGAAATTAAAACAAGTTGAAACTACAACTTAAAAATAGCAAGCACATCCGTGTTTGGCTGCAAGTTCACGTTTTTGAAATTAAAACAAGTTGAAACTACAACTTAACGGAGTTTGTTGTGGTTGATTCGGGGATGGTTGAGACCGACCTTGGCGCGAGGTGAAAGTTTTTTTTACCTCTTCTTGGATCCATGGTTTTGAGTTTTTGAAAGATTAGTGTGTGTTTTTATTTGTGGTTTGTGTATTGTTATTTTAAAAAAATGAGTTGAAAAGGTTTGGTTTTAAAGGGGAATTTTATTTTTATTTTTTATTCATGGCTAAAACTAGTCGTTACCTCCCAACGTCCACTTTTTTTCAAATGGAAACACTTCAACAAGCTCGGCTTCGTATACCGAAATTGCTACCCGATTTTGCTACCCTATGAGGTGGCGGCGGTGTTACCGCTCGGGTAAGGGTACCCGAATCCCTTACCCGAGACCACTCCCTCCTCCCTAAAGTCCCATGTTTCTTTATTACTATTAGGCATGACGGAGTGGAGCACGGGTAGGGGTGCGGGTATACTTAGGGTATTAGGGTACACCGTCCCCAGTACATAGGGTACTTGAAATTTTGTACCAAATCGAGCTCAGAAGCCGATCGAGTATTACCTTTCTTCTCTATTTTTTTTTTTGTCTTTTTATGAAAGATAGTGTTAGGGTAGGATCGGGTATCACTCCGTCTAGTTTGGGTAGTGTTAGGGTAGAATTGGGGTAGTTTTGAGTTGGAAGGTTTTTATTGGATAGAGGTGATGTGGCACTCCCAGGGTATTAGGGTACTAGGGTACCACTCCGTCATGCCTTAGTCAGTACGTGTTTGGTTTTCTATTTATGGGTTTTTCTAACTTATGCCATGGAGGTATGAGTTTAAAAGCATTAATTAAACATAATTATTTCTTAAATTAAATTCATTTCCAAGTAAAATGATATTAAACTTAGCAAGTAAAAAAAGTTTTGAAAAGTAATAATATCAACTTACATTTAATTATGGTAAATTTAGCTCATTAAATAATTTAAACATGTGCCACCGGCACATCGTAGAAAATCCCTCTATTTATATCAGTACGTGTTTGGTTTCAACTTCAACTAAATTACTTTTATGTAAATCGAATAACCTCTGATTCTCTTTTATTTTGTAAAGGTAATAATTACCATCGAATAAACCCCATTCTCATGAGTTGGCCACTAAAATACTTTTTTGATTAGATGGAGATTTATTAGATGACCACGTCTTAATTGTGTGAAAAGTAAATACGTGGAAGCTTCTTTAGCTCAAGAAAAAGTCAGCATTTACATCTTTACTAACTACAAATTGACAACTTAAAATTGATATCTTAAAATATATGGTTAATTTCTTCAAAACAGTTAACTTTCCCCCCAATTAAATGTTTTAATAATAGACTGTTATTATATATTTTTTTAACGATTATAACACATTATTAGAATCACACAACTAAAAGTTAACCTCACAGAATCATACAGTTAAAAGCTTACTTGATTTTCTACCGTGTCAACATGATTTAGATAGTCGATACCATATGCATGCAAAGAAAAACCATAACGAGTAGTGATTGGGAGGCCTAAAAGATCATGCCTAAACTTATGCCTAAACCTGCGTGGCATCATCCTGATGGCTGCAGTCAGGGGACCCACTTTTTCACAAACCATCAGGATCATGCCACATATGTTTAGGCATGTCTTTAGACACATAATTAGGTCTCCAAATCATTTCCCATTTGCAAAGTCTAAAAAGCCACTTATAACTTGACACCTGTCCACCAACTTCCTCCCTCCTTTTATTTTACTAATTTCGTCTAGGGGTATATTGGTCATTTGACCCGTTTTTTTAATTTCACCTCAAATTTCAAACGCAAATAACTTTCAAACGACAAACTTTTACGAAAAACCGATTTCACCATAATTTTTAAAATTCGATTCTCTTTAATTTGGTATAAATCTATATATATAAATCGAATTTTTTTTTTTAAGATTTCAAGTGGGTTATGATTTTCTTGAAATTTTCGGCATATTCGACCCTACTTTTATCTAATTTAAAGGTTGATTTACGCAAAATTTAAAACACGAAAGTTGTAGATTTTAGTTCACTCTTTACACAAGTTTTTGAATCACTAAAATCCGATATGAAATAAGTGAGATATTGCACGTTAAAAATGGCGTTTTAGTCATATTTGTTGCACACAATGTGTTTGATAAAATGTCTAGCTTAGATTTTTAGTGTTAAAATTGCGTTAAATGCTCTAAATTTTGTACCACAACGCATCATTAATCATTTTATTAATGTAAGATTCAAAAAGTGATGTTTTTTTAGTCGTTAATATAAAATAAAAATGCACGTTTTGTTCATCAGTTAATCTTGGTTCATCAATCTGATGAACTGATGAATCAAATCAAAACTGATGAACCAAACCAAACTGATGAACCAAACCAAAAGTGATGAACCAAATCAAACATAGTTCATCAGTTTATTTTGGTTCATCAATCATAGTTTCAGCTTAACATGTTGGTGTTTGTTTTGTTTTGTTCATCAGTTTATTTTGGTTCATCAATCACAGTTTCAGTTTTAGTTTGGTTCATCAGTTTTTGGTTTGGTTCATGAATCATAGTTTTAGTTTTGGTTTGGTTCATCAGTTTTGGTTTTGGTTCATGAATCATAGTTTCTGTTTTGGTTTGGTTCATCAGTTTTGGTTTTGTTCATCAGTTTTGGTTTTGGTTCATTAGTTTTTGGTTTAGTTCATCAGTTTGGTTTGGTTCATCGATCATAGTTTCAGTTTTGGTTTGGTTCATCAGTTATTGGTTTGGTTCATCAGTTTGGTTTAGTTCATCAATCATAGTTTCAGTTTTGGTTTGGTTCATCAGTTATTCGTTTGGTTCATCAGTTTAGTTAGGTTCATCAGTTTTGCTTTTATGCTTTTTTTTAACAGTTTGATTTGGTTCATCAGTTCATCACTTTGGTTCATCAGTTTTAATAGTTAAAAACATTAACTATTAAAAACGTCACTTTTTGAATCTTACATTGAAAAAATGATTAATGATGCGTTGTGGGACAAAAATTAGTGCATTAAGCTCAACTTTAACACTAAAAATCTAAGCTAGACATTTCATCAAACACCTTGTATGCAACAAATGTGAGTAAAACACCATCTTTAACGTGCGATATCTTACCCATATGACATCGAATTTGAGTGATTTAAATTTCTGGGTAAAGAGTGAACAAAAATCTATAACTTTCATGTTTTAAGTTTTTCAAGATTCGACATTTATGAGCGTAAAAAATAGGGCCGAAAATGCCAAAAAAATCAAGAAAATCAAGAACCATTTGATATGTAAAAAAAAAAAGTTTGAAATATTTATCAAGATTTATACCAAATTAAAGAGAATCGAATTTTAAAAATTATGGTGAAATCGGTTTTTCGTAAAAGTTTGTCGTTTGAAAGTTATTTGCGTTTGAAATTTGGGATGGAATATGAAAAACGGGTTAAATGACAAAAATACCCCTCTAACCAAATTTAATAAGAAAAAAGGAGGGAGTGGGTGGAGGACACATGGCAATCAATGATAGGCTTTCTAGCCTTTTTATTTTTTTTCACTTTGCAAGGGATCTCAACCCAGAAAGTAAGTTGTTTCTTTTTGTTTGTATTAATTCTTTGCAACAACCTATAATATATAAGAGGTCCTGTAATGTCTCAAAAATACTTTTTAGCATGTCCAGACAATCATCAAATTCTGATAAACCCCATTCTCAGGTCTTGACCATTGAAAACCTTTTTAATTGGATGGGAAGTATTATGTTGATGACATCATCTTGTGTGAAAAAAGGATCCCGGTTTCTACATTTGCATGACTTTTGGGACCTAAAATTAAACTAAACAAGTCAAAGCCTATTTAGCTAAAAAAAAAATCCAAAATTGACTTGTTCATTTGATCAACATTTATGTATCTGTTCTGTTCGAAATAAATTGTTGATAGATTCTACTCAACATATTTCTACGACGTGATCTAACAAACCCATGAAATATTAAAACCAATCAACACCATCATTACTTCCTTTTCTTTCTTTGGGTAAAAGGTCAAACCCGATCAATATTTACTCTAAAAAACATTTAAGTACAACGGATATGGGTGAAATTCATATTTCAGCCAGTTACATAAGAAAATAAACCACTACTCATAAGATAACATTAGACTCCTACGAAAATAAAATTACTTCCTAGCAACACCTTAGAGCTTAATATCATACATGTCATAGAAAGCATCCAATTGCCCTGGAAGGTCGTAAATCTGATCCGCATAGTCATCGTAATCATCTTCAAGCTCGTAACCACCACCTGTCGATGAGGGGAATTTAGGCATAGGATTATCAAACAAGTTCACTGACTCATCAAAAGTGTTAACAACCTCTTTATCACTGTCGGAATCAACTATCTCTCCCACCTTAGAGAATGAGTTAACCCTCTTAGTAGAAGAAGTAAACGGAGAAAAAGAAGAACTAGGCTTACTAGCCGCAACCTGCACCTTCTCTTTCATAACACTCACAAGCGGTTCTTGTGATACATTACCAGTCTTTTTAGACCAATCCACCTTAGCTTCCTTTTTATTAACCGGAGAATCAACCTTTTTAAAAGAATGACTATCATCATTCACAAGAGTAGCTTTCCTAACAATAATTAGCTTTTCAAGCTTCTCAATTTTCTCAACAATATGGGTAGGACAAAGAATACCACTCTCATCAAAATCAGCCCCATCCATATTTATGACCATAGCAGGAATGTCAGACTCTTCAGTATCGACCGTATTAAGGACATCAAACGTATTCGAAAGAGAAATCTTCGTCTCACTCGTACTAGCCAATTCAGTGGCCTTTATCTTTGTACCATCCCCCTTCTTGGGCTCAGGTGGAGGCGCTTTAGGTTGATACCGAAACTTAGGACCCGCAACAAGTTTAGTAAATCCTCATTTACTCGAAACACTTTGACCACCATTCTTATCATTATTGTTAATACAAATAAGCCGTAAAAACGTTTATTTATATTTTACGATCTTCTAATGTTTTGTCGATAACAAACGTAAAATCATTTTAACGAAACAAATAAAATACGTAAATGGTTTGAGTCAATAGTTTATTAACACACTTACGTTTTCATATAAAACACTAAACAAACAATAATATTTTCATGTTATAGTATTGCATATGTATAACAACTAGTGTTTACATAATGGGTATATATATACATACTTAGTATGTATTGTAATGGGTAGAAGTCTAAGCATTTGACCCATTGACTAAATACATTAAATGTAGTTGGGTAAAGCCCAAAGTCCATAACCCATACCCATAGAGCATGATCCATAACCCATGACCCATTGCATGACATCATGCATAAGTCATAATGGGTATTATCCATGACCCATGGAGCTAACCCATGACCCATTGACTAGATGCATTGCATCTTCTAGATACATTGTATCTATTTGGATACCCATGGTTCAAAATCTACAACCCATGATCCATGATCCATGACCCACAACCCATTTAGGGGGAGCGTCCTACGGATCCCTAGGAATACACTAGACGTATCCATCAAGCAAGGGATCCGTGGGACAGTAGTGAATTTTTGTCTATAAATAGTGAGCCATTTCTTCATTGTAGGTTGCCACTTCTACACATACTTTCTCCTAGTATTGTAAACTCTCTAACCTCAGATCCAAAGGATCTTTCTATGTAGTTTTGTGTTTTTGTTTGTGTGATCTTTTAGGTTCCTCTTAAAGGCAAGATCACCACCTCTTAAAGTTGAGCAAGCTCAAGTCCATGAGTTGCCAAGCTTCGTCATCATCAAGACTACTGAAGTTCTCTTGTTGATAAGTTCTTTCCTCTCTAGAAGTGTTGTGTCTAAGGCATTACTGAAGGATGCCAAAAGGGTTAAGTCGAAGGCATTAGCGAAAAGTGCCAAACGTCCGTGTCTAAGGCATTAGTGAAGGATGCCAAAAGTGTCAAGTCGAAGGCATTAGTGAAAGGTGTCGAACGTCTGTGTCTAAGGCATTAGTGAAGGATGCCAAAAGGGTCAAGTCGAAGGCATTAGTAAAAGGTTCCAAAAGATCGTGTCAAGGGCATTAGTGAAAGATGCCAAGGGTGTACAATCGATATGGTGCATCGATGTACAAATATAGATAGGTTGTGTCTAAGGATATTGATATCCTTGAAGATATTGTAATAAGGAGTGGGTCTCCTTTAGGATAGGTGTCGTGTAGTGTTGGGTAGTAGTTCCTCCTTCATAATGGAACCACTATAAACACTCGTGTCGTGGTTTTGTGTTTCTTACTCTTTACTTTTGAATTACCTATTTACATACTTATCTATCAACATCCAGCATACACATTTAATAGGTTGACATAAGTTGATCTAAATATTTTAAAACAAAGCTTTAATCGGTAAAATTATTCAACCCCCCTTCTAGTTTTCCACAATTGGTACCAGAGCTTCGTTACCAAGTTTCTTAAGAGTATATTGTACTTTTAAATACTTGATACGATCCGTGTATGATTGAAAACTACAGGGAAGGAAATTTCTTAAAAACAAAAGGTCACGTTTTAAAATCATCATATTATATAATGTTGGATAATGATAGATCTTTCTAATATTTTCATTGTTGAGAATTCTCCATACTAGGATTTGGGCATCCTAAGAAGATCATGAAGAATTTCGATTTAATATTTCTTTTCTCAAAAAGAATATATAGCAAAGGATTTGGGTATCCTAAGAAGATCATGAAGAGTTTCTCTTTAATATTTCTTTTCTTAAAAAGAATAGCAAATATATGATCTTTAATAAATTACTTACAAATAAATTATTTTTGTATATTTTCTAAATGAATTAATAATGTCATTTTGTATAAACATGATTAAGATTAGTAGTCTCATTACGCTTTCTTAAAAATCACTAAAGTTGTTATCTATATTGAACTCATCAAGAATAGTATTCTTCGTTCATCTCTATAGACAAAACTACAAACTAGTGATAATGATATCTCGGCTATTCGAGAGCCTTGGTCATCACTCCTCACATAAGGTTATTGACATTTCATCCATGTCATTAAGTATCCATGTGAAACTCCTCATATTATGATAAAATAGGATTTTATCATAATATTTAAAACTTCCAAAAGAATTATGATTTATTCATAAAAAGGGAACCTCGTCAAATAGGACTAGTAAAACACGTCAAAACCCCAAATCATAAGTTATAGAGCATAAACATCAACCCTAGCCAAGAATTAGAACTCCCAAATCAAAATTATCAAAGATTACTTAAACTGATAATTACTGATATGCTGGATCCCTAAGTTTACACTAGCCGGATCCCTCATCCAAGGGATCCGTGGGAACCGACACATCAGAAGACAATTTAAGTAAAATATGATCACTGTGGACTTCTATACTTCACTTTACCTTCTCAAACTCACGAACATAAAACCCAATTTACTGTTCACAGGAGTTAATTCATCATCTCCTCTAAGGAAACTGTTAATACAAATAAGCCGTAAAAACGTTTATTTATGTTTTACGATCTTCTAATGTTTTGTCGATAACAAACGTAAAATCATTTTAAGGAAACAAATAAAATACGTAAATGGTTTGAGCCAATAGTTTCCTAACACACTTACGTTTTTACATAAAACACTAAAACAAGTATAAGTGATTTTATGATTTAGTAATACATATGTACAACAACTAGTGTTTACATATTGGGCAAATATATACATAACTAGTATGTATTATAATGGGTAATACAATTAGGTAGAAACTTATGTATTTGACCCATTGATCAAATACATTGAAAGTAGTTGGGTACAACCCAAAGTCCATGACCCATACCCATGGAGCTTGACCCATAACCCATTGCATGACATCATGCTTATGTCATATATGGATAATATCTATGACCCATGGTTTTAATCCATGGCCCATAGTTTTAATCCATGAACCATGGACTAGATGCATTGCATCTTATAGATACATTGTATCTACTTGGATACCCATGATCCATAACCCATAACCCATGACCCAAAACCCATGGGCAAAAGGGAGCGTCCCACGGATCCCCAGTAATACACTGGACGGATCCCTCAAGTGAGGGATCTGTGGAACAGTAGTTGTTTTTCTTCTATAAATAGTGAGCCGTTTCTTTCTTTTGGGTTGTCACTCCCACACATACTTTCCCCACGTATTGTAACCTTCTAACCACAGATCCTAAGGGATCTTTCTATGTAGTTTGTCTTTTGTTTTTGTGTGATTCTCTAGGTTCCTCTTAAAGGCGAGATCACCACTTCTTGAAGTCGAGCAAGCTCAAGTCCATGAGTCGCCATTCTTCGTCATCATCAAGACTACTGAGGTTCTCTTGTTGATACTTCTTTCTTCCTCCATAGAAGTGTTGTGTCCAAGGAATTAGTGAAGGATGTCGAAAGAGTCAAGACGAAAGCATTAGTGAAAGGTGCTTAACGTCCGTGTCAAAAGTATTAGTGAAGAATGCTAAAGGAGTCAAGACGAAGGCATTAGTGAAAGGTGCCAAGCGTTCGTGTCAAGGGGATTAGTGAAAGATGCAGGAGTCAAATCAAGTGGCATTAGTGAAGGATGCCAAGGTCGTATTATCGATGAGGTGCATCGTTATACAGATAGTTCTAGTTTGTTTCCAAGGATATTGATATCCTTGATGGTGTTGTGAAAAGGAGTGGGTCTCCTTTGGGGTTAGGTGTTGTGTAGTGTTGGGAAGTAGTTCCTCCATTGTAATGGAACTCGGTACTTAGCCTAGTACCGGATAAAGTGTAGGCGACGTTGTGATAGGTGTGGTTCTCCTTTGTGAAAGAAGTACCGGATAAAGAGTAGGCGACGTTGTGAAGGCTTCTCCGCCATAAGGAGTTGGTGTCGTGTAGTGATTACGAACTCTCGAGTAGGTGACTCGGGGAGTGGAGTAGGGAAAGGAAGGTGTCCTTGTAGCCGAACCACTATAAATACTCGTGTCGTAGTTATGTGCTTCTTACTCTTTATCTTTCATTACACATTTATATATCTATCTACCAATGTACAACATACACATCTAAATGGATTGACATAAGTCGATATAAATATTTTAAAACGAAGTTTTAATTAGTAAAACTATTCAACCCCCCCCCCCCTTCTAGTTTTCACAATTGGCATCAGAGCTTCGTTACCAAGTTTCTTAGAGTATGTTGTACTTTAAAAACTTGATACGATCCGTGTATGTTTGAAAACTACAAAGAAGGATTCTTTAAGTCATGTTTTAAAAATCATCATAGTGTTTAATGTTGGACAATGATAGAACGTTCTAATATTTTCCTTGTTAAGAATTCTCCATACTTGGAATTGGGCATACCAAGAAGATCATGAAGAAATTCTCTAAATATTTCTTTTCGTAAAAATAATATTTAGCATTGTATTCTTCACACATGGATCTGGAGATCCTAAGAAGATCACAAAGAATTTCTCTAAATATTTATTTCCTTAAAAAGAATATTTAGCAAATGTATGATCTTTAATAATTTACATTTTGCTATTATTATTAAAGTCTTAGTTGTATGATTACTCTTTATTAGTAATTACTTAAGTAGTTATCTATATTAAAATAATTATCAAGAATAGTATTCTTCGTTGATTTATATAGACTACACTACAAACCTGTAATAATGATATCTCGGTTATTCGATAGCCTTGATCATTATTCATCACAAAAAGATTATTGACATTTCATTTATGTCAATGAATATCCATGTTAAATTTCTTATATTATGATAAAATGGGATTTTATCATAATCATTGAAAAACCTCCCAAGAATTGTGACTAATTCATAAAAAGGGAACCTCGTCAAATAGGATTAGTATTAAACTGTCAAAACCCCAAACCACAAGTTATAGAGCTTAAACATCAAACTCTAGGCATTTTACAACTCCCAAACCAAAGTTATCAAGGAATGCTTAAGCTGAATTTTTGCTGTCATGCCAGATCCCTGAGTTTGAACTAGCCGGATCCCTAATGAGAGGGATCCTGGGATACGTGCAATGGAAGATAGCATAAGTTAGAAATGATCACTGTGGAAGTTCCACTATCACTTTCCCTTCAAAGACTCACGAACAAAAACCCAATTACTATTCACAAGAGCAATTTGATCATTTCCTTCAAAACAAAACAATCTCTTGTGTAAGTATAATCTTCACTACATTGTTAATTTAATTCCTCGATTTCTAGGATTACAATTTTTCATCTTTAGAAGTTGGGTTCAAATGGGTTTGTCATAACTTGTTACCACATTGTTTTCTAAGATAATCTAAATCAAAGAATTAACATTGTTAATACAAATTAAACTCATTTCTTGAATTCAATAAAGATGATTTGAGCAAAATTATGATCAAACCCATTAGGCTACTATTCACAATTAACACCACATTGTGGTTTTGTTGTATAGGAACAATCATGCCTAGTAACTGACAACAAGACTATCAAGATACCGCCCACTACATCCCAATGTACCATCGAAAGGATGGACTTAGCCCGGAAGATAGGAAAGCTTTCAAGTTGCTCGAAAAGAGACTTTTTCATGAAGGTCGTGTGGTAGAACCGTCATTTCTTGCTAACACCGACATCCGACAAGTTTTTGAAACTATTGGCTTTGATTGTTTATTGGACATAAACGAGCAAATTTGCCCGGTGTTCGTACTCGAGTTCTACAAAACAATGAGGATAGTTAGGAATGAGAATGGGACCATCTCAATTGTCTTCATCATAAATGAGCATGAGTACACCCTTTCGCTTGTGGAATTTGGAAGAATACTACGTGTTCCATATCAAGGAGTTTACATGTTTTCTAATGAGTGGTCTTTGGCGGAGCTACACGATATGGTTAATCATCATGAAATCTACCACATGAGAATCCCGGAAGCAACCACGGTAAGGGATACCGTGTTCATGCAAAGAGCATCCCCATCGAGGGTCACTAGAAATTCCAAAGTGATCTATAGGGATCCACTCCAAATGGAGCTCTCCGAGATGTATGCTTTGTATAAGAAATGGGAAGTGGTAGTAAGGGAGAATGTTCTATGCTTAGGAGGGAACAAGGATCACCCCAATGCGTGCCTAAGTTTCATGATCTATTGCCTTGTGATCGAGACTCGCTTCAACCTTGCATATTACATGATTAAGAGAATGGCGAGTGTAAAAAGCATGGATAAAATGGTGATCCCGTATGCAATGCTCCTAACCCGTCTTGCAAGGTTCATCTTTGCTTTAGATCCTTCTCCGTTCTTCTATGATCATAGCTTTTGTAACAAAGTTATGGTGTCATTGACCAAGGGAAGAACTACAAGGTTTATAGTGGAAGGCAAAAGACCTCACCCACCAACGGATTCCTCGGATGAATGGGAGAGACAAAGAGAAGGATAAGGAAGTAGCAACCCTCTCGGCAACACCGATCTCGACCCTTTGGATTACATCAATCAATTTCCAGACATTCCTAGCCCATCACAAGAATGGAAACAAACCAAAGGGATCTTCAAGTGCTTCGCCAACTTCTTGAATAAAAAAAAAGTAGAGATGCTGAGATGAAGAGTGGAGGGGAGGATGAAGACGGGGAGTGATATGAAAGGAGATGGGGAAGTAAGGTAAGGTCATAGGACCTTAATTTGTGAAAATAATTTGAAACAATGGTTTGTAACATCTAAACAATACTTATGTAGAGTAGGATGTAATATGTAGGTATTGCCATAACTTGGCATTGAACAATCTTAACTTAGGAACGAGTAGGATGAGATTTTACGACATCTTGAAATCATTCAAGTAGTCGTCGTCACTCATCTTTAGCTACCTTTAGTTCCCCCACACTTGTTATGCGTTATACTTGATGTGTTCTTGCATTTAGTCTTTGTAGAAATAACTAGGAGAAGCATTTGCTAAGAGTGCAAGAATTGCACATTTGCTGAAAGCCTTCTGATATGCAGTAGCCGGATCCCAGTATTATAACTAGCCGGATCCCTCCCAAGAGGGAACCGTGGGATCCGGGAAGACAGTTATCAGATACAGATCACTATACATCCAAGTTATCCCTTTAATCACATCATGATGGCTAAACGTGATTCTTTAATACCACTTAAGGCTTCCTCAAGCACAATAGGTCTCACATTCACCCGTAGGGTAACTTAGGATAAAATTCAAAGTGCCTTTGATTTATCAAACTCACCAATATCCACCATATTTCCGCTCCAATGCTCACACATTATTCTACACATCTCAAAACACTTAGTCTGATATTTCTATCAATTTTAGCAAATTGATTTTAGTCACTCTTACCTCAAAATAGGCTTAAAACTAGTTTTTCATTTTTCTTTATTTTTTAGGATTTTCTCAAATTTCTCTTGAGCCATCATCTAATCTCTAGGACTTATTGCAATCATTTTTCCATTTCAAATCAAATGATATCTTCTTCAAGCACTTAGTTAGACTTTCAAAAGATCACTTTCCTACCCAAAACCATCATTAAGTATCCTCACTTCTTATGGTTCAGCATTTAAGACATCCACCACTCAAGACATCTAAGGAAAGTCAGATCCTCAAGATTAATAGGTACTAGACCTTACAAAAAGAATAATCATTTCATCACATATCTGTTTGACAGACGGATCCCTGGTTTATAGCCAGACGGATCCCTAGTGAGAGGGATCCGTGTTTACAGAAAGACTTTAATCAGCTTTTCCTTCAAATTTAAGCTACCTTTGGTAATCTAAACACCTTTAGTTACCATTTAATGAATTCCTAGAGCTGAACAACATCTTAGTTGACCTTAGTGCATGCCTAATCCCCTTAGTGGTCATGAATTTAATTCCTTAATTCAAATTTATCCTTTATAAACCAAACACTCTTGAGGTTAAGTCATCACTCTTACCTAATTCTCAAAAATCAGTAATTAGAAGCTCATATTGCATCCTCACCATCACTATGACTAAAGCACCTAGCAACAACTCTTCAACCAAAGGCTCATCCAAAAGGAATGGTTATATGATTCATGAGATTTCATCCACCGAATCATCTCCCGTAAGAGATAATAGTGATAGAATCCCACCTCAACAAACCCAATCAACAATTGCTAAGAGAACCGCAAGAATTAGCATTAGACCTTTTGGGCTAGAAAAGGGCTCATCAAGCTCTAAACCAAACGTACCTAGCTCTATCAAACCTTCTAAGCCTTCATTTATAGAGCATAGACTACACCCTTTCACCGAGCCTATCTCTCACCCAAATCTCTACTCATTAGAGCATTCACCACCAAGAACTTCCCATTCACCAACTTTCTCGTTAAATAGGGAACCACCTTCAACACCAACTAGTCCATCTTTGGAAACAAGGAACCACCAAGGACTTACTCATATGGAGGAATTTCCATTACCACCACCTTCATTGTTAGTAGAACCTCATCCTACATTTCTCAATGAACCCCCACCAACATTTGTAGAGCCTCCTCAAAACATCCAATCTCCTCCGGTTCGTAATCAAGACAATAATTGCTCTAATTGTCTAATCACCCAAGGACTTGTTCAAGAAGTACGAAATGAGTTGCATTTCATGTTTAATCATCTTCTTGAAAGATTGGACCAAATCAACAAGTCTACTCATCCTTAGACTCAAGCACATTGTTGCTTCTTATGTTTTGGTCACTTATTAGTATTAGTAGTATATGTATCGCGTGGCTAAATCATTCTATTAGTTTTAGATATTTGTTGATTATCTCTTATGTTTTATTGAATGATAGTTTATTTGCCATATTGCTTTGAGTATATGTTTGTTGCTTGAATACATATCTCTCCTTGATGATAACATTATTTGTTACATCACCATTGCTGGAATCTGTTAACAGATAGACGGATCCCTGAACTTTGCCTAGACGGATCCCTCCAAGGAGGGAACCGTGCAACAGAAGACCAATTTTCTACTAACTTGAGTCTTATTTGCAGGAAATTATGCTCTATATACTTTTTGTCTAACCTTTGTTTTGTAGATTTTCAAAATACACATGAAGACTTTGACACCCTAAGCTAGGGGGAGCTTTGGGTCAAACAATACATTGCAAAATCATTTGCAATATAATCCTCATATGGATTACATTCCGTTACGTCCCTTTGCAAAGTTGCAATCATCAAGGGGGAGCATTTTCGTCACTAAGACGAAACCATTTGCAAACATAGTTGCAATGCATTAGCTTAGTAGTTTTATTTACTTGATGCCCTCACAAAGGGATGAACTCGTCAAGGGGGAGTTAAGACGAGAAGTCTTCCCGTCACTTGCTCTCTAGATTTTCTTTCTTTTACATATTTTTTCTTAAAACATTGTGTTAGTTTCTTTTCGACGCTCTTTTTGTTTCAACAAAAAAGGGGAGAAGAGAGTAAAAACTCCAATTCGAACTTGTACGAATTTTAGTTTTTCCTTAAAATAATTTTATGTTTTGTCATCAACAAAAAGGGGGAGATTGTTAATACAAATAATCCGTAAAAACATTTATTTATATTTTACGATCTTTTAATGTTTTGTCGATAACAAACGTAAAATAATTTTAAGGAAACAAATAAAATACGTAAATGGTTTGAGCCAATAGTTTCCTAACACACTTACGTTTTCACATAAAACACTAAAACAAGTATAAGTGATTTTATGATTTAGTAATACATATGTACAACAACTAGTGTTTACATATTGGGCAAATATATACATAACTAGTATGTATTATAATGGGTAATACAATTGGGTAGAAACTTAAGTATTTGACCCATTGATCAAATACATTGAAAGTAGTTGGTTACAACCCAAAGTCCATGACCCATACCCATGGAGCTTGACCCATAACCCATTGCATGACATCATGCTTATGTCATATATGGATAATATCCATGACCCATGGTTTTAATCCATGGACCATAGTTTTAATCCATGAACCATGGACTAGATGCATTGCATCTTATAGATACATTGTATATACTTGGATACCCATGATCCATAACCCATGACCCATGACCCAAAACCCATGGGCAAAAGGGAGCGTCCCACGGATCCCCAGTAATACACTGGATGGATCCCTCAAGTGAGGGATCCGTGGCATCCGTGGAATAGTAGTTGTTTTTCTTCTATAAATAGTGAGCCATTTCTTTCTTTTGGTTTGTCACTCCCACACATACTTTGCCCAAGTATTGTAACCTTCTAACCACAGATCCTAAAGGATCTTTCTATGTAGTTTTTCTTTTGTTTTTGTGTGATTCTCTAGGTTCCTCTTAAAGGCGAGATCACCACTTCTTGAAGTCGAGCAAGCTCAAGTCCACGAGTCGCCATGCTTCGTCATCATCAAGACTACTGAGGTTCTCTTGTTGATACTTCTTTCTTCCTACATAGAAGTGTTGTGTCCAAGGCATTAGTGAAGGATGTCGAAAGAGTCAAGACGAAAGCATTAGTGAAAGGTGCTTAACGTCCGTGTCAAAAGCATTAGTGAAGAATGCTAAAGGAGTCAAGACGAAGGAATTAGTGAAAGGTGCCAAGCGTTCGTGTCAAGGGCATTAGTGAAAGATGCCTAGGAGTCAAATCAAGTGGCATTAGTGAAGGATGCCAAGGTCGTATAATCGATGAGGTGCATCGTTATACAAATAGTTATAGTTTGTTTCCAAGGATGTTGATATCCTTGATGGTGTTGTGAAAAGGAGTGGGTCTCCTTTGGGGTTAGGTGTTGTGTAGTGTTGGGAAGTAGTTCCTCCATTGTAATGGAACTCGGTACTTAGCCTAGTACCGGATAAAGGGTAGACGATTTTGTGATAGGTGTGGTTCTCCTTTGTGAAAGAACCCGGTGGTTAGCCTAGTACCGGATAAAGAGTAGGCGAAGTTGTGAAGGCTTCTCCGCCATAAGGAGTTGGTGTCGTGTAGTGATTACGAACTCTCGAGTAGGTGACTAGGGGAGTGGAGTAGGGCAAGGAAGGTGTCCTTGTAGCCGGACCACTATAAATACTCGTGTCGTGGTTATGTGCTTCTTACTCTTTATCTTTCATTACACATTTATATATATATCTACCAATGTCCAACATACACATCTAAATGGATTGACATAAGTCGATCTAAATATTTTAAAACGAAGTTTTAATTGGTAAAACTATTCAACCCCCCCTTCTAGTTTTCACAGAAACAATCACTTGTATAAGTATAATATTCACTACATTGTTATTTCCATTCTTCAATTTCTAGGAGTACAATTTTCATCTTTAGAAATTGAGCTCAAATGGGTTTGTCACAATTTGTTATCACATTGTTTTCTAAGATAAAGTAAATCAAAGAATCAACATTGTTAATACAAATTAAACTCATTTTTTGAATTCAATGAAGATGTATTGAGCAAAATTGTGATGAACCCCATTAGGTTACTATTCACACAGTTAACACCACATTGTGGTTTTGTTGATTAGGACCAATCATGCCTAGCAATAAACAACAAGATTACCAAGACACCGCTCATTGCATTCCCATGTATCATCGAAAGGATGGGTTGAGCCCGGATGACCGTAAAGCCTTCAAGATGTTGGAAAAGAGATTATTCCACGAAGGACGAGTAGTTCACTCCTCATTCATCAACAACACCGACATTTCCAAAATCTTTAGAGGGATCAACTTTCATTGCCTCTTGGACATCAATAAGCAAATTTGTCCGGTGTTTGTACTAGAGTTTTACAAGACCATGAGGATCATTCGAAATGAATATGGAACCATTTTGATAGAGTTTATCATCAATGGGCACGAATTCACCTTCACTCTTGAAGAATTTGCTAGGATACTTCGTGTCCCATGTCAAGGAGTATGTATGTACTCAAATGAATGGTCATTAGTCGAGCTTCATGACATGGTGGATCATCACGAGGTATACTTCACACCCATCCCGGAAGCAACTACGGTTATAGATACCATCTTCATGGAAAGAGCCTCTCTGTCAAGAGTCACTAGAAAGTCCAAGGTGATCTATAGAGATCCGTTTCAAATGGAGCTTTCGGAAATGTTCCCATTATACAAGAAATGGGAATTAGTGCTAAGGGAGAACGTCCTTTGTTTAGTGGGAAATAAGGATCATCCCAATGCTTGCCTAAGCTTCATGATCTATTGCCTTGTAACCGGCACTCATTTCAACCTCACCTATTACATAGTAAAACGAATGGCAAGTGTGAAAAGGACGGACAAGATGGTACTCCCCTATGCCATGCTCTTGACTCGCCTAGCAAATTTTGTCTTTGCTTTGTACCAATCTCCCTACTCCAATGACCATACCTTTTGCAACAAGGTCATGGTGCCTCTATTCGATGAGAAGACCACAAGGATAATGGTTGATGGTAAGAGACCTCACCCACCAACGGATTCATCGGACGAAAGAGAAAGAGAAGGAGAAGGTAGCAACCTCATTGCCAACGTGCAACTCGACCCCCTAGCATACATTGACCAACTGCCGGAGGTCCCGAGCCCTTCACAAGAATTCCAACAAACAAAGGGCATGTTCAAGTGTTTTGCTAATTTCCTCATGAAAAAGAAGAAGTAAGGGTGGAGGGGCTGGGAGTGAAGAGTATAGGCGATGACGATGGAGATGAAGTGAGACGTTGAATGGAAAGAAGGTAAGGTCATAGACCTTAATTTGTGAACAATTTATGAAAAGTGGTCTGTAAACAATCTAAACAATATTTCTGTAGTTTAGGACGTAGCTCGTTGTATATGGCATGGTATAAACTAAAACATTCTAACTTAGGAACCCGAAAAATGAGAATTTTACGACAACTTGATCACCATCAAGAAGTCGGTCCCACTCATTTTGCTTACATTCTAGTCGCCCTTACTTACCATGCGTTATATTTGTTGCTTGCATATGTTTATTGAATGTAGAAATGATTAGGATGAGTATTTTCTAAAGAGTGCAAAAACTGCACATTTGCTGAGAAGCTACTGGTCAGTAATAGCCGGATCCCTAAGTTATAACTAGCCGGATCCCTCAGATGAGGGAACCGTGGAATCCGGGCATACAGACAAGGATTTCTTACACTTTCACTTCAATCCAATCCTCTAGACCTTATCACACTAGCTAAACATGATACTTTAGGACCACTTAAGTCTTCCTCAAACTCGGTAGGTCTCACACTCACTCATAGCTAACATAGGATCACACTCTAGGTATTTTTGATTTATCATTTCACCAAAACTCACCATATTTCTGCTCCAATACTCACACATTGTTCCTCACATCTCAAAGCACTTAATTGGCTATTTTTCTTAATTTTGACAAATTGATTTTAGTCATCCTTACCTCAAAATAGGCTTAAAACTAGTTTTTCATTTATTTTTATTTTTTTAGGAATTTTCCAAATTTTTCTTAAGCCACCACCTGATCTCTAGGATCAATTGTCCTCATTTGTCATCCTCAAATCAATAGTATCATCCTAAAATACTTAGTTGCACTCTCAAAAAGTCCACTTTCCTACTAAAAAACCATCATTAGGTATCCCCACTCCTTGTAGTTGGACATTTAAGTCACATACCATTTAAGACACCTGAAAGAAGTCAAACCATTAAGATTTATAGGTACTAGACCTTAAAAGAGCACAATCACCTCACCACTATGCTGTCTGATAGACAGATCCCTGATTTATAACTAGACGGATCCCTAGTGAGAGGGAACCGTGAGATCCGGGTTTACATAAAAGCTTGTAATCAGCTTTTCTTCCAAATTCAAACTCTCTTTGGTAGTTTAAACACTTTTACTTACCATTTAATGACTTCCTAGAATATAACTACACCTTAGTGCATGCCAAAATTCTTAGTGGTCAAGAATTTAATTCATTAACTCAACTTCATTCTTTATAAACCAAGCACTCTTAGGAGCTTAAGCCACTATGCATACCACAATCCAAAAATTAGTAGTTAAGACTTCTACTACACTCTCTCCTTCACTATGACTAAAGCATCTAGCAAGAACTCTTCAACCAAAGGCTCATCCAAAAAGAATGCTCATATGGTCCATGAGATATCATTCACCGAGTCATCACCCGTAAGAAGTCCAATTGCTAGAATCCCCCCTCAACAAACTCAATCAACAATAGCTAAAAGAACCGCTAGAATTAGCATTCGACCTTTTGAGTTGGAAAAGGCTTCATCAAGCACTAAACCAAACGCACCTAGCTCTAATAAAACACCCAAGCCTTCATTTCTAAAACCTATACTACATTCTTTTACCGAACCTCTTTCTCATCCAAATATCTACTAATTAGAAGTCTCACCACCAACGAATTCCCATTCACCAACCTTCTCGCTAAATAGGGAACCACCTTCATCAGCAAATGGTCCATCTTTGGAGACAAGGAATCACCAAAGATCTAACCATATAGAGGACTTTCCATCACCACCACCAACTCGTGCATCATCACCCTCATTTTTAGTGGAACCACATCTTACGTTGCTCAACACACCCCCACCATCTTTTGTGGAGCCTCCTCAAAACATCCCACCTCCTCCGGTTCCTAGTCATGACAATAGTTGCTCTAATTGTCAAATCACCCAAGGACTTGTTCAAGAAGTACGAAATGAGTTGCATTTCATGTTTAATCATCTCCTTGAACGATTGGACCAAATCAACAAGTCTACACATCCTTAGATTTCAAGCACATTAATGCTTTTTAGGCTTCCGTCACTTCTTAGAATTAGTAGAAAATGTATTACATGTTTGAGTCATTCTCTTAGTTTTAGAGATATGTAGATCATTCCTCGTATTTTTATTGAATGAAATTACATGTTATATGCCATATTGTCTTGACAATATGTTTGGTGCCTTAATACATATCTCATTTTGATGTTAACATCACATTTTACATCACCATTGCTGTTTTAAGCTTACAGGCAGACGGATCCCTCATTTTAGCCTAGACGGATCCCTCCAAGGGAGGAACCATGGGATCCGTGCAACAGAAGACTTTTTTATTACTAACTTGAGTCATATTTACAGGAAATTATACATTATATACTTGTTTTCTAACCTTTGTTTTGTAGATTTTCAATATACACATGAAGACTTTGACACCCTTAGCTAGGGGGAGTTTCTTGTCAAAGCAAAACAATTGCAAATTCATTTGCAATACTTTCACATAGGATTACCATTACTACATGATGTCCTCCTTACAAAGGAGCACTCGTCAAGGGGGAGCATGTTCGTCAAAAAGACGAAACCATTTTCAAACAAAATGCAAAGCCCTCGCTTAGTGTTTCTAATTACTTGATGCCCTCACAAAGGGATGGACCGGTCAAAGGGGAGCTAAGACGAGAATCCTTCTCTTCTCTTACTCTCTAGCTTTCATATTTTTCTATTTTCACATGTTTTTCTTAAAACGATGTGTTAGTTTCTTTTCGAAGCTCTTTTTGTTTCGACAAAAAGGGGGAGAAGAGAGTAAAAACTCTAATTCAAACTTTTATGAATTTTGATTTTTCTTAAAATAATCTTATGTTTTGTCATCAACGAAAAGGGGGAGATTGTTAATACAAATAAGCCGTAAAAACGTTTATTTATATTTTACGATCTCCTAATATTTTGTCGATAACAAACGTAAAATCATTTTAACGAAACAAATAAAATACGTAAATAGTTTGAGCCAATAGTTTACTAACACACTTACGTTTTCATATAAAACACTAAACAAGCAACAGTGTTTTCATGTTATAGTATTGCATATGTATAACAACTAGTGTTTACATAATGGGTATATATATACATACGTAGTATGTATTGTAATGGGTAGAAGTCTAAGCATTTGACCCATTGACTAAATACATTAAATGTACTTGGGTAAAGCCCAAAGTCCATAACCCATACCCATGGAGCATGATCCATAACCCATGACCCATTGCATGACATCATGCATAAGTCATAATGGGTATTATCAATGACCCATGGAGCTAACCCATGACTAGATGCATTGCATCTTTGAGATACATTGTATCTATTTGGATACCCATAGTTCAAAATCTACAACCCATGATCCATGATCCATGACCCACAACCCATTTAGGGGGAGCGTCCTACGGATTCCTAGGAATACACTAGATGGATCCCTCAAGCAAGGGATCCGTGGGACAGTAGTGAATTTTTGTCTATAAATAGTGAGCCATTTCTTCATTGTAAGTTGCCACTTCTACACATACTTTCTCCTAGTATTGTAAACTCTCTAACCTCAGATCCAAATGATTTTTCTATGTAGTTTTGTGTTTTTGTTTGTGTGATCTTCTAGGTTCCTCTTAAAGGCAAGATCACCACCTCTTAAAGTCGAGCAAGCTCAAGTCCATGAGTTGCCAAGCTTCGTCATCATCAAGACTACTGAAGTTCTCTTGTTGATAAGTTATTTCCTCTCTAGAAGTGTTGTGTCTAAGGCATTAGTGAAGGATGCCAAAAGGGTCGAGTCGAAGGCGTTAGTGAAAGGTGCCGAACGTCCGTGTCTAAGTCATTAGTGAAGGATGCCAAAAGGGTCAAGTCGAAGGCATTAGTGAAAGGTGCCGATCGTCCGTGTCGTAGGCATTAGTGAAGGATGCCAAAAGGGTCAAGTCGAACGCATTAGTGAAAGGTGCCAAAAGATCGTGTCAAGGGCATTAGTGAAAGATGCCAAGGATGTACAATCGATGTGGTGCATCGATGTACAAATATAGATAGGTTGTGTCCAAGGATATTGATATCCTTGATGATGTTGTAATAAGGAGTGGGTCTCCTTTGGGATAGGGGTCGTGTAGTGTTGGGTAGTAGTTCATCCTTTATAATGGAACTCGATATCTAGCTTTGTATCGAATAAAGTGTAGGCGACGTTGTGATAGGTTTGGTTCTACCTCGTGGAAGAACCCGGTGTCTAGCCTTGTACCGGAAAAAGAGTAGGCGACGTTGTTAAGGCTTCTCCGCCATAAGGAGTTTGTGTCGTGTAGTGCTTACGAACTCTCGAGTAGGTGACTCGGGGAGTGGAGTAGGGCAAGGAAGGTGTCCTTGTAGCCGAACCACTATAAACACTCGTGTCGTGGTTTTGTGTTTCTTACTCTTTACATTTGCATTACCTATTTACATACTTATCTATCAACATCCAACATACACATTTAAATAGATTGAGATAAGTTGATCTAAATATTTTAAAACGAAGTTTTAATCGGTAAAACTATTCAACCCCCCCCTTCTAGTTTTCTACAATTATTCTTGTTATTGACCGTTTGAAAACCATCATTAACACTCTGTGTAGTTTGAGTAGGAGGTGAAACAGATTTAGGACAATCAACCAAAGTATGACCAAAAAGCTTACACGTATCACACCGAGGCGGTTTCCACTCGTATTCAACCCAAATATTTTCAATAGTAGAACCCGTCCCATCAAGTAAAGGTATCTCAACAGTGAGGCTCTCCCTAAGCATCTCATCCGCCTTAACTTCAATCAAGCACCTAGCAAAACTACTCCGGCCTCAAGATTCCAAGCACATTTGAGTAGTGTAAGAGTCTAACATTTTTAGCGTACCAATCAATGTGGCAAGGAGACTGAGACCATCATCATAGAACATAGCAAGAGGAACATCATGAAATTTAACCCATACCGGAATGTTAGTCAAATCCTCTTTGTGCAGTTAGTATTTAAAGTCCAATTTTTAAAAATTATAAGAACATTTCTAATCATCATTACTTCTTTTTCAACACAATCCATGATTGATTTTTAATATCTTTTCTTTATTTCGATAATATTGAGTATATCTTAAAAACCCATAAAAGTCTAAGTTCAAAAATACATTATTGCTTTTATCTGGACGGATATGGTCGGTAATATGTTTATATCAAGTGAAAAATGTGTATGTCAACTGTCAAGTCTGATTTTTTCCACATCTTCATATTTGCCCTAGACATAAGGTTAGTTTAATCATTAATGGAGTCACACAATTGTAACTGATGTACTGTTTTTAAATCATTTATAGTATGTTGCATGCATGTTTGTAAATATTTCTACATTTTTTTCTTTTTCACATGTTCATATTTGCCCTAGTGCGACATAGCTAGCATAAGGTATGTCAACTAGTCTGATTTTTTCTACATATATATTTAATGGAGTCGCACTAGGCGCACTAATGCAAATATTAGTTATTTAGTACTTTTTTTGTTATTCATTGTTTTACAGACTAATTATTGAAACATTTATATAAGGTTAGTTTTTAGCTCTGGTTTTTTTTTTTCAATTTATTTAATATTTGAGTGTTTTTTGTTTAATTGATCCAAACTTGTTTGGATTCCTTTTTTTATTTTTTATTGTTTTATTTTTATTATTTATTTATTTTTTTCATTTCATATGATGAATACAACAGCTTTGCCATAGGACTAGTGGATATATAGGACTAGTTACATGTTATGGGAACACAGTTAGTATTGGACTAAGATCCTCTTAAGTTGTGTATACAATTTGAGTCAAGTTATGTCATTATGAGCCATTGGATTTGATCTAATGATTCATATCAAAAGAAGTTCTTTTTATTTCAGTCATTGGATCAAATCCAATGACTCATAATTAAACAACTTGACTCAAGTTGTATAACACAACTTGAGAAGATCCCCACCCGTTAGTATTTCCTATGATACTTTTTAACACGCTTCTCTCATTTTCTAATGTCTTAAAAGGTCAATCAAGATAATGATTATTTTGTTGATGATCACCGCGTTACTAACTAATCGTATTACACTTCTTTCTTAACGATGGTACAACTCAACTTTTGGTAATTTTTAACTATTAAGCTATGTTAACCTTAAAGTTAATGTTGACAAACATTAGAAATTAGGTAAAAGATATATTTTTATACAAGATTGCAACTTCTAATTAAAAACAAATATTTGTTGAAATTATATAACATGACAAGTATAAATATAAACACAATAAAACATTAAAGAACATGCGGAAGCGTAAGATCATATAATTGCAATTAGTTAACCGAATAAAAAAATAGTATGCATACCTTTTTCAATTACGATCTAGCAATCAATTGGATCAATTTAAGAACCCTAATTAGGGTTATGGGTTATGGATCATGGGTTATGGATCATGGGTTATGGGTATTGAATTATGGACACCCAACAAGATGCAATGTACCTAGTCATTGGGTTATGGATCTTG
This sequence comes from Chrysanthemum seticuspe, assembly GCA_019973895.1. Lineage (NCBI taxonomy): Eukaryota > Viridiplantae > Streptophyta > Magnoliopsida > Asterales > Asteraceae > Chrysanthemum > Chrysanthemum seticuspe. Next base: position 87,887,551 of record BPTQ01000006.1, on the reverse strand, counting down.
GGTCATGGGTCATGGACTTTGGGTCATGGATCATGGATAATATCCAACATGACTTCATGCATGATGTCATGCAACGGGTCATGGGTTATGGATCATGCTCCATGGGTATGGGTTATAGACTTTGGTTTTTACCCAACATTATTCATTGTACCTAGTCAATGGATCATGGGTCATGGGTCATGCGTTATGGACTTTGGTTTTTACCCATTACAACATATATAAGGTACATATATATTTCTATAAAATGTAAATACTAGTTGTTATACATATACATTTCTATAAGAAGTAAACAATATTACTTGTTAGTGTTTTATAAAAATATCTTTGGTTTTATATAACTTATTTACTAAACATGTTTTGATGGTTTTAATATATTTAGTAAAAGTGTGTTAGCAAACTATTGGCTCAAAGTTTTTACGTATTTTATTTATTTCGTTAAAATGATTTTACGTTTGTTATTGACAAAACATTAGAAGATCGTAAAATATAAATAAACGTTTTTATGGTTTATTTGTATTAACAAAGTCGACGCACATGTGCCACGTGCCATTTACTTTCTTGACCATAACTGGGTTTGAGACCAATGTTTGATATTTGGTCAGTCGTAAGATGCCTGCTTGGATTAGATCCGTGACTTGGGAATCCATTGCCTAAGAGCGTTCTAGAGAAAGACTGCATCTCTTCTGTCTGATAGGTGGTGCATATTGGTTTAGGCCCATGTTTTGCTAATTCCCTAGGAATACCCGTCATGTTTGAAGGTTTCCAGGTGAATACGTCCAAGCTGTTTGCCAATAGTTGTACCAGTTGGTTCTGAAATTAGGGTGAGAGGTTAACTCTGATTGTGATGGGTTGATCTGGGTATTCAGGGTGTGACGAATTTCACCTGTTTGGGTTTGTCTCTTGGAATAGGTGCCCATGCGATCTCCCTGATACTACTTTCTTCCACTGTGGCTGCTAGACTTGCGCCTTTTCCAAGGTAGTCGCTTTTCACCGTAGCGACTCCTGCTCTTGTTCGGAATTATTCTAAATACGTAATGGTAGAAACTTTCATGCTAAGCTTTTGAAGTGTTTTCCTTCCGAGTATGACGTCATACTTGGATGTAAACTTGACAATGTGGAACTGTAACATGATTGTTCTCGATAGCGGGTGTGTTCCTACTGAGAGCTTTAAAGTGACTACTCCTTCAGGGTATGATCTCTCCCCTGAGAAACCGATTAGTGGTGTGGTTGGAGGTTTAAGGTTTGACCTGATGTGTTATGGGAGCTTGTTGAAACAATGCTCGTACAATATGTCGACTGAACTCCCCCCGTCCATGTATATCCTGCGAACCTTGTGTGAGACTATCATTGATGTTATGACTACGGGATCAGATGATGGTATGAATGTATCACATGGAATGCTTCGCGTTGAGGTATGTTGCCAAGTCTCCATGACTTCGTTGCCTCTCTTTGTGCCTGAGTGCCATGATTGAATCATGTTGAAACTTCTTATCTGTTCCCTGAGGGATTCTCGTTTCATTTGGGTATTGTTATCTACCATGGGTTGTGTGTCAGGGTGGTTGGGTTTGAGTGAACCAGCTAAATGCTTTAGTCTACTCTCTGTGAGTTCCCTAGTGTTGAACTTTGCTAGTTACGTTTTTGAGACTTGTTATAGTGTATGGGAGGTTGCATATTATGCCCAGGGTAGCGGCTAGAAGGGAATGTGAGGGTGCGTTTCTGTATATCGTACCTAGGGTGGTTCCCAGGTAGTGGTTTGGTCTGATTGCTATATGTAAAATAATGCGGATAAAGACAAGTGAGTTGTATGCGTTTACCTGAATTTTTTTTATAAGTGCATGTAGCGTGACCCGAGTTGCGTGTTTGTCGGACATTTTTCCTGACATCCTCTAGCACCCTTTTTTAACCCCTGAACCTCGAAAAGTTGCAATTTTTGAGCTTGTGTGGGTGACTTGAGAGTGTGATGTCTCTCGTAGAATCATGTGGGTTTATTTAGGGAGAATGACGTGTGCAGAGCTGTAAGGTTAGTTATTGCATACGTCTTCTTCATAGGTTTCTTTGTGTTGTTTCAAGGTGATTGGCGAGTCTCTTTTTCGGGTATTTGTTGGTTTTTCTCCATGTGAGGGAGATTGTCCACTCAGATAGGTCCGAGGTGGTTTTTTGGTGTCTCTAAAATTTTAGGGTGTTGTTCACCAGTTATGTTTAACCAAGAAACTAGTGGTATTAAGATTATTATTATTATTATTATTCATTATTTTTTTACTTTATTTTTTTGGAATTTTTAAATGAGAAATGAGTGAAAATAGGTGAAAATTTTCAAGAAATTTGTGGCTATTTTGTATCATGTCCCCACGGATGGCGTCATGTTTACGTATGGGGTGTAAATCAGTTTAGAGATGGGATGGAAATGGTTTTATTGTTTGGTTACCCGTGTTGAATGGTAAGGACTCGATGAGATTGATATAGATCAAGAAGTTTGGGTAACACTTAAACAAAAACCATACTACACTGCTTTGAGGCAGTATTTACCTAAGTGTGTGAAACTTGTGAAGCTGTGTGTGTTGCTTTTCTTTTATAGAGAGGCTTGTAGGGTTTAGAGATAAACCATTTGGGGATGCTCAATGGCTGTTAGAGAGCCATGTATTGATCATCCGAGAGCAGACAAAGAGGACACGTGTCATATTTATTTAAGCTCGTACATAGTGGTGCTTGTCGTGCGTCTGAGAGATTTTACCAGGCCAGGCGTGGCCTAGGATTTAAGCCGCGCTTCCATCAAGTGTTGATGGGCTGTGGTAATAAGCTTGATTTGAGCGTGTGATTAGTGGGCCTGAGCCACTGATATTGATACGCTATCAAAAGCTCTCAATATAACAAAATGTGAAATTACTACACTACCCCTACTTTTTATTTTTTCTAATGTTATATTTTATATTAATATACTTTCCTTCATAAGTTGAGAGTTGAGCCTGTTAAACAATATTTACTCATTTTAACCAAATACTTAACCACACTTTTGCAATTGTAAATATTTTTGTTTTTAAGTTTTCACGACTATGCGCTAGCAATCGCCAAATGTTATCAAATTTTAAAAAGTGTGAAAATTTAAAGCTTATTGCGTCTATGAGGTAATTTAGTCATTTCAATTGACTCGAATGAGCGGTGTAAAATAAGATAAACTAAAAAGGTAACTCAACAAAAGATATATTTGACAAGAGACAAGTTATAAATATCCTTTTTTTTTACAAAGGGCACCCCTTCCATTTTTGTGCTTTTTTATTTTTTTTTATTTTATAATTTTGTTTATATCAAAAAACTATAAACCTGAAAGTACGGAACAAAAAATATAAAGTTTAATAAGTCAAACGCTTAAATATGTCAGAAATACGAAAGAGAAACTGACAAAAAAACTGTCTTGTACTGCAAACAAAAATGAGACAAAAGACATCTTCGACCAACCACCCCCCCCCCCCCCTTATGTCATATCATGAGGGGGTTTGTATAGTATGACCCATTTGACAATTATCAACTTAGATGCGACGGTTAACCAGTAAGAAAATGGAGGACAAATATTACCAATGGAGCATTAGTCAAATGGTTGAAGCACTTGTGCTTGAGTCAATTGACTCAAGTTCAAGTCTTATCCTTAGCATTTGCTTCATATAGATACTCACCTCCGCAAAACCTATGAGCACACTGGAGAGACTTTGTGGAATAAGAGCTCAGGGGTACGAGTCTTGGCTCGCGCTCACTCCAGTTGGTGCCCCACTAGGTCAGGAGGGTTGCCGGAGCTATTCTTTGAAGGATGGATAATGACTTGTGCCAAAATACCTGAGATCAGGGTGTTCTCACCAATGTATACTTTTTTTTTTGGAATATATAGAGTTGAAACATATAGATGCGACGGTGAACAGTGTAGTTGTTGGTGATATGACGATCTACGAAACAGCACTTCACATGGATAGTTGCGATGGATCGTAAACTTTTTCATTGAGGCGTATGGTAGTGGATGGATGAATTGATTGATTGATTAATAGTAAAATTGTAAAAGAAATAGTAGTAAATTGATTGATTAATTAATATTAAAATTTTACAATAGATCATCTAGTTGAAGCTTGTATTAAAATCGCACTTAACCTTTCCTTGTTTCGTATAAGAATGAATAACCTTTTTTAAGCTAAATCTTGATGATAAAAAAAAGCATTTAGTTTATCCGCGTACAGCATGTCAAACAATTTATTCCCTCCACATTAACCGAACAATCTTTTTAGTTAACCACAATTATTGGATAAAACAAGCTATGTATTAAGGATTTAACATGGTTTTTCTTTCATTAAAGTCTAAAGTAGGATCTAGGTAGTTATGTATGTCTCTTGATGACTTGATCACCCTAACTAATCAAATTCATTTATTGGATAAGACATATATCCTAATTTTAATTCCTAGAAGAAAAAAACTACCAAAAAAGCCGAGGCTAATAAATTGACCTTTTGTGATTTATATTTAATTTACTTTCGATCGATTACAAAAGTCAAGCTTATACTTTCGCTTATTTTCTTCATTCACCAAATCAAACTTCGTTTGTTAAATAATACTAATCAAACTATACTCCACAATAGTTGATATATGTAGAGACGTAGTTGTTTATCTTTGTAGTTTTAAACAAAGTTTAGTACGTAGGTCGCCATATGCATGTAATATATATGCATGATGGACGTGCATGTTTGTGAAGTTCGTCATAAGGCAAATGCTTATATTCACAAACTTTGGAAATTGGATAATATACATGTGTGTTGGCGAATTCCTGAGTTTGGATGTGGCTTATGGCGTGTTACCAGAATCAGGAAGTACAAGTTGGAGTGCTAGTTCAACTTGTCTAATATTTATCCTAATATGGAGTAGTCCTCATTAGTTTAGGATAGGTTTTAATGTGTAATCCTAGTTATAGTACAACGCGTCTATGTTGGTCTATATATACCGTGTAGGGTAGGGATTCTCATTGTATCAATTGAAGTTTTAGAGTAAGATTTCTTCAATAAAAGTTTGCGTGTTCCTGGCAGCTTTGTTATTATTATAACCTGATCGTGTACCTGTTGTGTGTGCATCTGCTACTTAACCCTCTGATCACCATCAATTGGTATCAGAGATTTGAAGTGGTGATTTGTAACTGCGATTTAGGGTTACACAAAAACCAAAACAAGATCCTGGAAACTAACCTGCGCATAAGGGGTTAGTCGTGTGTTGATCCTGCGTCTTGAGGGATACCAGAACCTTGTCATTATTGGACTCTAACCTGCGTCTTGAGGTTGAGTCATGCATCAGAGATTCAAGAAAGCTTTGGTGACCTGCAACGTTAACTGTCTGGTCGTGGTTTATTGAACACATCTGGTCGTGGGTTTTTGATCTGGTCGCTAGTTATTGTTTTGATCAGACAAAGCTTCGTGTTGTTGTTGGTGATTTGGTGCTGCAATGAAGGGTTACAGGTATGGAGTGATTGTGTAGTGTATCATCAATTAGCATTGCATACCCTTAATAATAATCGACTTAAACCTGTGAACAAAGTGGTTGGACGTGGTTGAAGCCCAATAATTATTTGCAGCCCAATTTTCTTTTCTAAACTGATCAGAGCCCACTTATCCAAGTGCATACAGGAAGTTGGAAAAATACTCAAGGCTCTACAAAAGATTAAGAACGAGTGAACCTGTGGGCTTTCTTTAGTCGTGTGTAATTAATCAGTTTAGTGAATTGATCGCAGTTTCTTTTTAGTTTATACAGTAAGTTGGAAACTGTCTTTAAGAGTGTTGATTGTCTCACTGTTTTTAAACTAATTCTAGCCGTGATATAAGGGCTGGAAAGTTCACCACTACAAACCTATTCACGATCAAGAACCAGGATGACAGGAGGTGCATCAGGTTCCAACAATCCACCACCGACAAAGGAATTGAGTTTGACGTTTCAGTGTCCGATGTTAATGTCAACTAATTATATCATATGGAGTATGCGAATGGAAGTTCTTCTTGGAATTCATGGAGTATGGGATGTGGTAGATCCGGGCTCAGACGATGCCAAGAAAAACAATATAGTTAAAGGATTATTGTTTCAATCGATCCCAGAAGATTTGATTTTGCAAATCAGGAATTTGAAAACCGGGAAGGAGATGTGGGAAGCAATAAAAACCCGTAACCTAGGAGCTGATCGTGTAAAGGAAGCGAGGCTTCAAACCCTAATTACGGAGTTCGAGAATCTGAAGATGTCAGATAACGGTACCATAGACGAATATGCTGCAAAGTTATCAGGTATTGCGTCTAAATCAACCACGCTTGGAGAAGTCATGTCGGAACACAAGCTGGTAAAGAAGTTTCTCACAAGTCTTCCAAGACGGTTTGTCCATATCGTGGCAGCCCTAGAGCAGGTTTTAGATCTTAAAGAAACGGGGTTTGAGGATGTGGTTGGACGATTGAAAGCGTATGAAGAAAGAGTCAAGGAAGAAGATAAAGCAAATGATGCTCAAGAGAACTTGCTTTATGCTAGGACTGATAATTCTTACAGGAATAATGACTCAAGTGGAGGAAGAGGGCGTGGTTCATACTCTCGAGGTCGTGGTCGTGGTCGTGGTCAAGGTAGCGGACGTGGCAACAATCAAAACCAAGGTCAACGTGACTCCTCGAAAAACTGTGAAGATAATGAACAAAAGGGTAAACAACATGAGAAACGTGACCTCTCACATATAAAGTGTTATCGTTGTGATGAGTATGGACACTTTGTTTCAAGATGCCCTGAACGAAACCGAAACCGAAACCATGAAGTTAACCTTAATGAGACGCAAGAGAAAGATGTGTATCATGAGGAAGGTATGTTCTTTATGATGAACCATATTCAAGAAACGATTTTCATGAATGAAGAAAAGTACAATCCACCAAAGAGCGAGTCAAATACCGATGAAGAGGATGTATGGTATTTTGACAACGGTGCAAGTAATCACATGACAGGTAATTACTCTTACTTTTCTGAATTAAACGAAAATATTACTGGACGTGTTAGGTTCGGAGATGGTTCATGTGTGAGCATAAAGGGAAAAGGCTCGATTTTGTTCCAAGGTAAAAACGGAGAACAAAAGTTGTTGAAAGATGTCTATTATATTCCCGCTCTTAGTAGTAATGTGATAAGTCTTGGACAAGCTACAATATTTGGTTATGATATTAGTATCCGAGGTGATTTCTTAACCATGTGAGATAGTTGCGGAGATTTACTTATAAAGGTCCCACGTAGTGCAAATCGCCTTTATAAAGCTCAACTAAAAGTTGGTAAAGAAGATACAAACGAAGAGGAACGAGAATCAGTTGAACAACAACCTGTTATTGAAGTTGATGAAGTATTCGCGCCGGTAGCTCGACTCGAGACCATACGACTCTTGATTGCTCTCGCATCCGGGAAAGGATGGAAGATTCATCACTTGGATATGAGAACGGCTCTTCTAAATGGTGATCGAAAGGAGCTCGATAGTACTTTAAAAGAGATGGGTTTTCTACAATGCGTGCACGAAAATGCGATCTATAGAAAGGTGCCCAATGGAGAATTTATCATTGTTGCGGTTAATGTGGATGATTTATTCGTGACTGGGACAAGCTTAGACCTCATAAATAAGTTCAAAAGGAGAATGGTGTCTCAATTTGAAATGTCGGATCTTGGTGAGTTAACTTATTACTTAGGTATCGAAGTCTCACAAGAAAAGGATTGCGTGGAGATCAAGCAAGAGAGATATGCAAGGAAGATCTTGAAAGAAGCTGGTATGGAAGATTGTAATGCAACTTTATGTCCGATGGAACCGGGACTCAAGTTGACAAAAGCAAAAGATGAACCAGAAGTTGAAGCTACTCAATATCGAAATGTTGTGAGTTGCTTGCGTTACCTCTTGCACACTCGTCCAGATTTGACTTACTCGGTTGGAGTAGTTAGTCGATATATGCAAAGTCCAAGAGAATCACATGCTCGTGCAATCAAGCAAATCCTACGCTACCTTAAAGGTACGACTTCGTTTGGAATTAAATACAATCGTTGTAATGACATAAGACTTGTGGGATTTAGCAGTCATAATATTGACATTGATGATGGAAGAAGCACTACTGGACATGTATTCTACCTCGGTACATCACCTATTACATGGTGATCACAAAAGCAAACTACCGTGGCGTTATCTTCGTGTGAAGCTGAGTTCATGGCGGCTACTACAGCTGCGTGTCAAGCAATTTGGCTAAGGGAGTTATTGGCGGAAGTGACTGGGAATGAGCAGGTAATTGTTGAGCATGTATCCGGTGAAGAACAAAGAGCAGACCCATTGACGAAGGCCTTGGCGCGCATAAGGTTCAAGGAGATGAGATCGTTACTTGGTGTGCAAGAGTTACCCTCTTCGACTCAGAAATTCAGGGGGTGATTGTTGGTGAATTCCTGAGTTTGGATGTGGCTTATGGCGTGTTACCAGAATCAGGAAGTACAAGTTGGAGTGCTAGTCCAACTTGTCTAATATTTATCCTAATATGGAGTAGTCCTCATTAGTTTAGGATAGGTTTTAATGTGTAATCCTAGTTATAGTACAACGCGTCTATGTTGGTCTATATATACCGTGTAGGGTAGGGATTCTCATTGTATCAATTGAAGTTTTAGAGTAAGATTTCTTCAATAAAAGTTTGCGTGTTCCTGGCAGCTTTGTTATTATTATAACCTGATCGTGTACCTGTTGTGTGTGCATCTGCTACTTAACCCTCTGATCACCATCAATGTGTCTATGATAATAAACTATTCGAGTATTTTATAAATATACTTATTCAATTTAACGTTGTAAGATTGGAGTTATGTTATTGTGCATTTTAGCATGTTTTTGAAAAATCATTTGATGAAACGAATTCTTAGTTTGAATCTTGATAAATTAATCAGAGGCAAACTAATCCATCTTGGTGCAACTCTTATTAGTCCTTGTGAATTAGCTATAGCATGTTCTCACTGAAAACTAACAAGAACCGACTCTGGCCTACCTCTCCTTTAGAATATGATCGTTGTTTGTCCTTCTTTCACTAATGACCACTGCCACTCGAGGTGTTAGGTGTAATCATATATCCGGTATTTCGGATAGGATGGATAGAGGTTTATAGGTTGTGATGCTGGTGTCTCTATATTACTTTTTCAGTTTGTGTCTTTGTTGAATTGTTTCCGTTGAAGTGTGTTTTCTGGAATAGTTAGCTTTACAGCTTGGTTAATCGTTTTAATTTTGGTGTTTCACATTTTTTTATTGTTTCTTTTATTTTTTTTAATATCAGTTGTACCTCTAGCTTTTTGCCAGTCTTAATAAATTTCTGCCGTTCATAAAAAATACCACCGCCACTATCAAAGATCTAGACCGAGAGATGGGTTCAAACTACATTGAGATAAGGCCATCCAAGTGCATATATGACATCGAATCTGATTCCAAAATTATATTGGAATGTGGATCATAGGTTGTTGATATGTATATGTTGATCATGAACATTCTAAAATGATTGTAACGAGTACTAATGTACTATAAGAGTAGACGGTGTGGGCTTCTTCGTAGCTCGCCGTCGCCGACGTGGCTGCTCGCCGTGGGCCGCCGCCACACCGGCGTCGCCCGTCGTGGCTCGCCGTCGGTTCCAAAATCGTCGGGACGACGAATGAAGGTATCTGACACAAAAGCATTATTTTATTTGTGTTATTAGTGTGTGTTTGTATTGTTGTGTGTGTTTTAGTGTGTGTGTTTGAAGGAGGAAGAAGAACAGTTTTTTTTTTTTTTTTGGATGAGAAGTGGGGTGAATATAGTAGCAACGTTTTACATTCAAACTTTTTTTTTTTTTTTTTTTTTTTTTTTTTTTTTTTTAATTTTGAATATATTGTTTTGTATTTTTATTTAATAAATAAATTTAGTTTAGATGAAAAGGTTGAGGTTTAGTTATGTATTGTATTTTTAATTTGAATGAAATGAATTTATTTAGTTTTTATTTGGAAGTGAAAATTGAATAATAAAAATAAAGTGGTAGTGGTGGGCCCCAAATGAAGAAGTTGAGGTTTGTTATGAGTGAGGAGGGGGTTTGTTGTGGTTAGTTGTGGGAAAATGAGATGCTGATGTGGCGCTGAGGTGACGCGACGACGAAGTTATGCTTCGTTATGACACCTAGCTCTCTAACAGCAACGTGTGACTTTTATAATTTCATGGGACCATAACTTTGACAAAAATGTAGATACCAGCCTCCCCAAATATTGAACAAAAAACAGACACGAATAGAAAGTTGTACAAGGTGGTGAGTGGTGACCATGCGTGGTTTTCCACTAATTATATCTTTTGTGGAACTATTCAAACCCTTTCACTTTTAACTAAATTAAGCAACACCCTTTTAAGTTATTATATTTTTTCTTTTACTATTCAACAACGTTGAATTGCCATGCAATTTGCCAATTTGGTCATAGGATTAGGTAACCTGCCCCTTTCTTTCCATGCATATTCACTCTATATAAACTCATGCAATGCATTCATTTTTTCACAAAACATTTTACTCACTTTGCTAGCCATATCAACACTTAGCTTTCAAAATGGGGCTTCTTTTGAAATTTGCTTTTGTTATGTTTCTAATGGGAGTCGCTTCGGCTCAACTTTCAACCAACTTTTACTCGAAATCTTGCCCGAACCTTTTCCCTGCTGTGAAATCGGCTGTCCAATCGGCTATTTCAAGAGAAAGGCGAATGGGCGCTTCTCTCCTTCGTTTACACTTCCATGATTGCTTTGTCAATGTAAATACTCTCATTTGATTATTCTTAAAAACTTTGTTAATTTGGTCAAGTTTACTTACGTACTTGGCAGTTTATAACACTCTAAGATATATATTAAATTGTTAAGTAATTTTTGCATATATATATTATGGTTTATAACATGTTAAAATAAATAGGAATACGTCAATAAACATTACCTAGTTTTCTAGAACACCATGCACGGTAAAAAATAATATAATAACGGACCAAGTGAAGCAAACATACGGGGCCATAATCATGTAGCAATCAGCCTTTTCATGAAGTTGTCTAATAAAAGTCCATTTTCAAATTTATGTTATTTTTTTAATTTTAATCTCTATGTTAACTATGAATTTTAGGGATGCGACGGTTCGGTCCTGTTAGACGATACATCCTCTTTTACTGGTGAGAAGAATGCAGCTCCTAACTTCCAATCCGCTAGAGGGTTCGACGTTGTGGACAATATCAAGTCCGCTGTCGAAAAAGCATGCCCTGGTGTTGTTTCGTGTGCTGATATACTAGCTATAAGTGCCAGAGACTCGGTTCAAATTGTAAGTGTCCGCTTTGGCCTTCTCTCACCCAAGTTCAATTCCATTCCTATGCGTTTTAGATTATGTTGTGTGTGTGTGTTTAAACTTTTAAAATAATTTGTCTGCAATAAATTAGTACTAATTAATTATGTGTTTGGATTTAAATTTATTAAGCTTGGAGGACCTACATGGAATGTGAAACTGGGAAGACGTGACTCAAGGACGGCGAGCCAAGCTGCAGCCAACAGCAGTATTCCTCCACCCACATCGAGCTTAAGTGCACTCATCTCTTCCTTTAACAGGGTTGGTCTTTCGGCTAAGGACATGGTTGCCCTCTCAGGTTAATATCCTTATCCCTCTAATTTGACATAGGAAATAAGGACAAGTACTAAAAAATGTCAATTTTAAGTTATAAATATTGATACATGATATAAAACAGGATCCCACACGATCGGGCAAGCAAGGTGCACAACTTTCCGAGCTAGAATTTACAACGAAACCAACAATTTAGAGGCTTCGTTCGCTACATCAAGACGTAGCAACTGCCCAAGAGCCTCAGGTTCAGGTGACAACAATTTGGCACCACTAGATGTCCAGACTCCAAACACATTCAACAACGACTATTACAAGAACTTGATAGCCCAAAAGGGTCTTCTCCACTCGGACCAACAACTTTTTAACGGTGGCTCAGCTGATTCGACTGTTAGACAATACAGCAGCAACCCAAGTCAATTTAGCTCAGATTTTGCTGCAGCCATGATCAAAATGGGTGAATTCAGGCCGCTAACTGGGTCAAGTGGAGAGATCAGGAGGAACTGCAGAAGGCCCAACTAAGAGATGATGCTCAATAAGAGCTTTAATATCATTTTGTGTTTTATTTATGATTAATTTCGATATTTGAAAAATGAGTGTGGATTATATGTATTGCATGTTAGCCTCAATGGGGTATGAATCAATGGTCTTTCTAAGTTAAATCAAAATATGCCAAGTAACAAAAGAAACAAAGGTTCTGTAAATTGCTTTGTATTAATCAATTATGTCATCATTAATTCTGTACAATGTTCTTATCTATTTATTTCAAATGAAAGGGTACAAGTGAAAAGACATGTTGGTTCACAGAACCAACAGATATGTCGGTTTGGGATGTTTGTAACTGCCATTCGGCAGTTATCTTGTAACTGTCAGAAAACGCTTTGTTGACTTTCTGTCTTTGACTTATGGGTTGACCGGGTCATACAGGTGTTGACTGGGTCGATTGGGATTAACCCAATATTCTTCCCCTTAATCACAATCGCTTTGTTGTAGATCTTTGACTCCGATTAGTTGTCTTATTATTAGGAATCTGATCTTCGGTAGTGCTTTTGTGAGCATGTCAGCCTTCTGAAATTCTCCACTTATAAACTCGATTTGTAAGTCTTCTCTTTCGACACATTCTCGTATAAAGTGATATTTTATGTCAATGTGCTTACTCCTTACATGAAATACATGATTCTTCATTAGTTTGATGGCAGACTTGTTGTCGAGCATTATTGTAACCTTTTCTTCTTGGGTATGTGTAAGCTTGCTTACTAATCTCTTTAACCATAAAGCTTGTGTTGCTGCTGATTTTGCTGCAATGAATTCGGATTCACATGATGATAGAGCTATTGTGGCTTGTTTTTGTGTACTCCAGCTGATTGGTGATTCACCGTAGTAGAATATAATTCCAGTAGTGCCTTTTCCTTCTTGAGTGTTCACTCCGTAGCTACTGTCACTATAACCTTGTATTCGGTTTCCTCCATTGTGTTTGTAGGTGATTCCATGGTCTTTTGTTCCTTTTACATAGCGTAGTACTTTCCTTATAGCTTTCATATGTTGTTCCTTTGGTTCTTGCATAAAACGACTAGGTAATCCAACGGAATAACTTAAGTCGGGTCTTGTATGTAGCAGATATCGTAAGCATCCAATTAAGCTTCTGTATTCAGTTGAGTTGACCGTTGTTTCTTCAGTGTTCTTTGTTAGTCTTGTTCCTGGATCCATAGGTATTAGAGTTTCGTTGCAGTCTAGCATTCCAACTTCCTTTAGGATCTTGCTTGCATAGGCGGATTGCTTTATTGATATGTCACCTCCAGTTTGTGTGACTTCAATTCCTAAGTAGTAGGATAGTAATCCTAGGTCATTCATCTTGAATTTTTCTTCCATTTGAGCTTTGAACTTGCCTATCTCTTCTTTAGGTGTGCCAGTGATGATTAAATCATCTACATAGACTCAAACTAGAAGTATTGAATCTTTTGATTTCTTCGTGTGGACAGCTTGTTCCAAAGCGCATTTCTTGAAATCTAAATACTTCAAGGTGTTGTCTAATTTTATGTTCCAAGCACGTGGTGCTTGTATTAAACCGTATAGAGCTTTTATGAGTCTGTAGACTTTTCCATTATCTTCTTTCTTTATAAATCCTTCGGGTTGTGCAACATACACTTCTTCTTTCAAGTCTCCATGTACAAATGCATATTTGACGTCAAGGTGATGTACTTCCCATGTATTATTAGCAACTATGGCTAATAGTAATCGGACTGTTTCCATTCTAGCTACAGGTTCAAAGACTTCTTCGAAATCTATGCCATGCTCTTGTATGTAGCCTTTGGCTACTAGTCTTGCTTTATGCTTAATTATATTTTCATTAGCATCTTTCTTGGTCTTGAATACCCACTTTAATCCAATGGCTTTATGTCCTTTGGGTAGAGTGGTTAGTTCCCATGTATTGTTTATGTTGATGGAATCTAATTCGACCTTCATTGCTTCAATCCATTTTAGATCGTTTGATGCATCCTTGTAATTCTTAGGTTCATTTTCAGCTAGTAATAATTGCTAGGGTAATACTTCCTCGGTGTTATCGTATATATCATTTAATGTTCTAAAACCTTGTAATGGTGTAAGATCAAAGTTTGGATGTAAATTCCTGGTTCTATTTGAATTACTTTGATTGGTTGATAGAACTGAGGTAGTTGGTGTAATTTGAGCGTTTGCTTGCGATGAAATTGTAGATGGTGTGCGAAATGCTTGTGAGGGTGAGTTTGATGTTGATGTTGTATCATCATCATTTGTAGGGATATCATTGTCTTCTTCATTTGGTTGGATTTCTTGCTCCTGATGATTATTTGTGGCTTCAAGTTTTTCGACTTCGAAGTCAAACCATGCAGGTTCATTGTTGGTGTGTTCATTCAAGTAATCCTTCCAGTCCCATGCTTCATCCTCTTTAAACTCCACATCTCTACTAACACATATTCTTTGTGTTGTTTGCCCAAATAGTCGGTAGGCTTTTGATCCTTGTTCATTTCCTAAGTATACCATTTTGTTGCTTCTGTCATCTAACTTTGTCAGATGTTCTGATGGTACCTTTGCATATGCTATACAGCCGAAAACTTTTAGATTTTCAAGGTTTGGCTTTCTTTTTTTAATCGCTTCATATGGAGTGATGTCTTTTAAGGCTTTTGTAGGAACGCTGTTTATAATTTATATTGCATGTCTAACAGCTTCAGCCCAAATTTTTTGAGGCATGTTGATTGCTTTCATCATGCATCTTGTTATAGACATAATTGTCCTATTTCTTCGTTCAACTACTCCATTTTGTTGCGGTGAGTAAGGTGCGGTTAGTTGTCGTGCTATGCCATTTTCTTTGCAGTATTGAGTGAATTCGTTAGATGTGAATTCTCCTCCACGTTCGGTTCTAAACATTTTCAATGTTGTCCTTAGCTCCTTCTCTATTGTATTTTTGTATTCCTTGAAACTATCAAAAGCTTGATCTTTCGTGGTTAGGAAATACGCCCACATATATCTTGAATCGTCATCGACTAGTAAGAATATGTATCTTTTTCCAGATGGTCTTAGTGGTGTAATTGGTCCACATAAATTTCCATATACTAAATATAAAGGTGAGGTTGATCTAGTTTTTGCTTTCTTGGGAAATGGCACTCTGTTGTGTTTACCAACTAAACAGACATCACAGATTTGTGTTGTATGTTTAATGGTAGGTATTCCTTGAACTAACTCTCTTTGAGTCATTGATTTTAATGATTCAAAGTTGAGATGTCCTAGTCTTGCGTGCCATAACCAAGTGTTGTCCTTCAAGTTTGCTAGTAAGCAAACAGGAGTGCCTATCTTCAGACTTGCTTTGTATAGACGGTTTCTTTGTCTTGTGACTTTCATGAAGATTTTGTTGTCCATGTCATAAAGTCGTAATTCATCATCTTTCATTACTACTTTACAGCCGATTTCGGTGAATTGTCCAAGGCTCAATAAGTTGCTTTTTAGGCTGGGAATGTAATATATGTGTGATATGATTCTTTGTTTTTCGTCATCACATTCTATTAGGATTGAACCTTTTCCTTTAATCTGTATGTGAGATCCATCTCCGAATTTTACTTTTCCAGTAACATTCTCATCTAGCTCTTTGAAGTGTTCTCTCATTCCAGTCATATGATTGTTGGCTCCATTGTCTAAGTACCATAGACTATCTACATTTGTCTCTTTATATCCTACATCTTCTTCGTGTAGCGAGGCAGTTTGATCTTTAAGTTTTGTTACAGGTGGGTCTTCTAATATTGCCATTAGTAAGGTAGGTTCTAAGTCCTCCTCGACAAGATTAGATTGCATACTAGTGTTTGGTTTTGAATAACACTTAGTTGCATAATGACCCATTTTATTGCATTTGTAACATTTTATTTTGCTAAGATCAATATGTGATTTGTTGAAGTTGTTGTGAGAGTTTTCTCCGTCTTTCTTTTCTTCCTTAAATTTTTCGTGGTTTTTTCCGTGTGAAAATTTATACTTCCCACCTCCACGTCCTCTAAAGTGTTTTCCTCTATTGTCATGCCGTGTGAACATCAATTTTTCTTGATTGTCCACATGTTTTCCCTTTTTGAACTTAATCCTTTCTTCGTAAGTCTTAAGTCTTCCAATTGCTTCTTCCATTGTCATTTTGCTTAGGTCTGAGTATTGTTCTATAGATGCGACTAATTGCAAATACCTATCGGGTGTGGCATTTAGTAGTTTCCGTACTAAGGTTTGATCTTCTAAGGTGTGTCCTAGACTAGCGGCTTTGTTTACGAGAGTTGTAAGTTTTGTAGTGAAGGTGTCGATTGTCTCGTCTTCCTTCATATATAACATCTCAAAGTCGGATTTGAGTGTTTGAAGTCTTGCTTGCTGAACTCTGTCTTCGTCAACGTGTCTAGTTTTCAAAGCATTCCAAATATCTTTTGCGGTTTTGTGCTTTGTTATTTGAAGTAATTGTTCTTCGGGTAAGGCTTGGTAAAGAAATGCAATAACGGTTTTGTCTTTTTTTCTTATTGGGTTGAGTCGAATCAGTCGGCTCTATTGTTTCCCATAAACCATTCGCTTCGAGAATGATTTGCATGCGAATTGCCCATAATGAGTAATTCGCGGGCTTTAGGATTGGGCATTGAAATTGAGGTGTACTATTTGTAATATTAGTACTAGATTCCTTATTACCAATGTCTTTCGTCATATCTTAAAGATATTGACAATAAATCTCCAAGAGAATTTTAACACGAGGTGTGTTAAAATTTCTTAATTTTAGTGAGCTCTAATGTTTTATTTTCCTTAAAGGTGTATAAAACTTTTATAGGTCTAGTTTTGAAAAACTATCCTGGAAGATTAAAAATTCTTAAATAAAATATCCTAAGGTTAATTACTCCTTAAAAGTTATTTCTAATATAATAAGCAGTGTAATCTCTAGGTTACTATATTTTAATTTTTTTTTGATGAAGTACTAATTTTGTAAATAAAAGTAACTTATCAACAAAAAATAATATATATCAAAAATGAAATATATACTATAAAAAAATAAAAGGGTGGTTTTGTAAATTTTTGAAACTTGGAGGGGTTGATGGTGTAACCCGATGCCTTAAATAAAAAAAATCCTTTGTTGCCCTAAATATTGAGCGCCTGTTTATTATGTTTTCTTATCCTCCTTTTTTGAGATAGAAAAAAAAAAAAAAAAAAAAAAAAAAAAAAACGCTTCTAATGTGAGAGACTGAATTATATTTCGTCTCTTCTGGTTCTAGGATTTTTCCCGTTCTTTTCTGCTGATCTATATGGCTTTGTTGGCCTTCCTTTTCTTCTCCGATGTGTAGTGTTCTTCGCGAGCACTGATTCCCTCAATTGAAACTTTTAGGGTTTTGGCGAATTTGGGGGTTTTCAATCCGTGAGAGATATGGATGATTGGAGACTGTAATTAAGTCGATTGGTGACTCAATTAACGTTCTGGGCTTGATTCGTTAATCTGAACAGGTGTGTTTGTTCTAATTCGAATCGTTATAATTTTTGCCCTAATTGATTACTTCGTTATTAGTTTTGTTTTGAATCAATATTATACGATTTTAAATCGTTTTTCTGATCCTATTGGATTGGATAAAAAGAAACTGTCTTCGATGTTAAAATTTTTTTTTCTTGCGAATTGTTTTTCTAATGCCGGGTTTGAGTAATCACGATTGTGATTGTTCCCTTGTTGCGACAGAAACAGAAACACAAAAATGGCGTCTTGATTTGTGTTGGAATTACTTTTGCAGAGAAAAATTTTTCAAAACAGTTTTCTTGGTTTTTTTTTTTAATTCTGAAACTGAACGAATAAGATTGGTAAGTGATGATTTTGGTTAGTGTGACCAAACCGCTCTGATACCAATTGTTGGCCTCAATGGGGTATGGATCAATGGTCTTTCTGAGTTAAATCAAAATATACCAAGTAACAAAAGAAACAAAGGTTTTGTAAATTGCTTTGTATTAATCAATATATGTCATCATTAATTCTGTAGAATGTTGCTATCAATTTATATCAAATGAAAGGGTACAAGTGAAAAGACATGTTGGTTCACAGAACCAACAGATATGTCGGTTTGGGATGTTTGTAACTGCCATTCAGCAGTTATCTTGTAACTGTCAGAAAACTGCTTTGTTGACTTTCTGTGTTTGACTTTTGGGTTGACCAGGTCATACGGGTGTTGACCGGGTCAATTGGGATTAACCCAATATTGCAATCATCTAATTTTTGCTTACTTCTAAACATATATAGTAGATGATATTGGTTCATCATATCATAATAATATGTGATTTAATGATTTGTTAAATTGATAGTGTTTACGACTTTACGGAACTGTTGCTCATAAATGTTCCATCAATGGGCTCACGTATTGTTTTGGTGAGTCGCTTCTAGTGCCTATCATTTTCCTTTGAAGAATACAAATAATATAACAAACACTCAGATTCCTCATTCTGCTTTAAATTTGAAAGATATAGCGAAGG
The DNA here is from genome assembly GCA_019973895.1 of Chrysanthemum seticuspe. NCBI lineage: Eukaryota > Viridiplantae > Streptophyta > Magnoliopsida > Asterales > Asteraceae > Chrysanthemum > Chrysanthemum seticuspe. Next base: position 87,868,943 of record BPTQ01000006.1, on the reverse strand, counting down.
AAAATACATATACAGGGAAAGGCAATTGCAATTTTGCATATAAACTAGCTTGACCAAATGATGATGTTGAGTATTTACCATTTTGGTCCTCGAGAATACTTTCAAAAAAGGTTGTAGACATGTAAATCGAATGGTTCTTAGAAGAATAAAGCCGCGTTTTAAGCATGGTTCTTATTCACCATGGTGATCGATCATTTGTATATTTCTTACCCTTTCTTTTTCAATTGATGTGAGCCTTTGATTACATAATTTTCTCAACACAAAATTGTATGGTCTAGTTATCAATATATAAGCGCTCTGCAGTGGCATATACAACGGATGCCCGACCAATCATATATCGATATGTAACAACTAGTTTTATGTCAATTGAAGCTAGATTGTTGCTACAACTTGAACCAAACAAGATGTACTTATTTGTGACGTGTTCTTTGCTACGATACCTATCATGACCTGAACCATTTGGCTAACCAGACGCCCACCCGTTACCAAGCTTGATTGATAAACAAGAGACCGAGTGTAGTTGGAAAAATTCAACCATGCATCATCTCCATATTCCCATCATGCATTAAAATAGGAAACTAGCTAGTACTTCCACTAACCCATGCGAGTCTAGTTATTGTTTAGTCTTCTCACATTTACCGAATTTCTTGTTGCTTAAAGTCCCATGTTTCTTTATTATTAGTCCTATTGTATAGGATATCAGTACATGATTGGTTTTCTATTTATAAGTAATTCTTGAGAGATCTCAAATTGGTCTTTATTCTTTGCTCGGTTGCTTGTTTCTTATGACTAATCCTGTTCAACTTCAACTAAATTACTTTTATGTAATTCGAATAACCTCTGATTCTCTTTTATTTGGTAAAGATAATATTTACCATCGAATAAACCCTGTTCCCATGAGTTAGCCACTAAAATACTTTTTTGATTGGATGGAGATTTATATGATGACCACATCTTAATTTATTACTCCCCTTTACCCAACAAAAAAAAAAATAAAATAAAATAAAATAAATTATATGATGACCACATCTTAATTTTGTGAAAGGTAAATACGTGGAAGCTTCTTTAGCTCAAGAAAAAGTCGGCATTTACGTCTTTACTAAGGGGGGAGGGAGTGGAAGTTTTGAACCCTAATACCCTAAGGGTGTCACGTCACCTCTATCCAATAAAAACCTTCCAACTCAAAACTACCCCAATACTACCCTAACACTACCCTAACTAGACGGAGTGGTACCCTAGTACCCGATTTTATTTTTATTTTTTTTTAATTTTTTTTTCATATATTTTTAATAATAAGTAATACTCCTCAAAACAATTTTTTTTTTTTTTTTTTTTTATTACTCCTCCTTCGTCTTCCTCCTTCCCACCTGCAAAACAACCAAAACAGTTTTTTTTTTTTTTTTTTTTTTTTTTTTTTTTTTTTTTTTTTAATTTGGGCTAAAAGTAGCGCTTGAATCCACACAAAACGCTCCCCAACGTATACATTTGCAACGTTCACCTTCGGCTTCCCAACTCGCAAATCCAACCCGCCCCCCTTACCCGAGCTACACGGAATGGTGTAGCCGTGCGGGTTCGTGAACTCGCCCCCCAACCCGACTCCCACTCCGTCATGCCTAACTACAAATTGACAACTTAAAGTTGATATCTTAAAATATATGGTTAATTTCTTGTAAACAGTTAACTTTTCAACAAATTAATGTTTTAATAACAGATTGTTATTATAGTCTTTTTATAACATATTATTAGAATCACACAATTAAAAGCTAAAAGCTTACTTGATTTTCTACTCGTACATGTCAACATGATTTAGATAGTAGATACCGTATACATGCAAAGAAAAACCATAACCACGCGACCAAAGAAGAGAAGTAACTTAATGAAAGTAAGTTATATAAATCACGGCCACATACTTTCATGTTCATCGTGCCACGGTGGATGACACTGAGTATAAATATGTACCCCTCTTTTGTCGAAAACTAACTATTGGACTTAAAAACTGACCTTAGTTGGCTAGAATATATGTATCACACATTAAATTAAAGGAAATTTGGTAACCCATCTAACAAGACTAATATTATCAGTTTTAACTTTTAACTTATCTAATATTTTCAACATAGCAAAACAGTGTCTTTTTTAAGCAAGTTGTAACAAAAATTGTCTCCTGTTCTTTTTCTTTGTATTAATCTTTGCAACAACGTACCTATAATATATAAGAGGTCCTGTAATGTCTCAAAAATACTTTTTAGCATGTCCAGATAATCATCAAATTCCGATAAACCCCATTCTCAGGTCTTGACCATTAAAAACCTTTTTAATTGGATGGGAAGTATTATGTTGACATCATCTTGTGTGAAAACGGATCCCAGTTTCTACATTTGCATGACTTTTGGGACCTAAACTTAAACTAAACAAGTCAAAACCTATTTTAGCTAAAAAAATATAGTCAGTAGTAAGTAGTAACCACTTTGCTGTTAACTATTAGTAATTGACAACCTTAATGTTGATATCATAAAATATATGCTTTCCTTAAATCAGTTAACTTTTTGACAGAGTAACGTTTAATATATTGGAGTAAAACAACATAAATATGTACACTACAAAATTTTTGACATGTACTCACTAAAACTTTTTCTCACTAAAATTTTTAAAAGTCACCAAAAATAAAAATAAACAAAAAAATATAAAAGTAAAAATTTGACATATACTTACTAAAACTTTTCCCCACTAAATAATTCTTAAAAGTCACCAAAACATAAAAAAGTAAAAAAAAAATATAAAAGTTACGGAAAAAATGCTACACCACTGAAACAGATAAAAACGCATCTCCTTTTCCCCAAATAAAAACGCATATCCACCACTGAAAATCCTCCACCACCGTAATCCTCCACCACTGAAAAAATGCTCCACCACCGTCGTCATCCTCCACCACCGTAACAGAAGACTGCAATTAACTCCACCGTTGTTTAACAGAAGACTGCAATTAACTTCGGCACCGTCGTCATCCTCCACCACTGAAACCCTAACTCCGTCGTCACCACTTCTGTCTCTATCCGGTCGTCACCACTTCTGTCTCTATCGCCGATTGAAACCCTAACTCAGGTATAATACAATGTATGTTTTGTATTTAGAAGTGTTTTGATAGCAGAGACTTCGTGTTGATTTGTAGGAATTAGTTGATTGATGTTTAGAAGGTGTGCTGAGTCGATTTGATGTTTAGGAACGAATGTTGTATGGTTTGCGAAAAAGTATTAGTATGCCGTGTGTCGATTTGTAGGAATTAGCTGATTGATGTTTAGAAGGTGTGTCGAGTTGATTTGATGTTTTGTAATGGTATTGCGGTATACATGTAGGAATGAATCTCAACTCGTAACTTGTTTGGCGGAGTTTTATTAGTCTGCATTTTGTTTACTGTAAGGATATACTACTTTACTGCATAGGAGCTATTCTGTGTGCAACAAGGACATGGTAGAAGTCGCCTAAAGTAATATTAGACAAATATTTGCCATTTTCGGTAGTTTGTGATAGAGAAGGAAAGTAATAGTTTGGAACTGTTTGTGTTTAGCTGCGAGTATTGATTCAGGTTGTCGCTTAATTCACCTAGTTTCTAAAGCCTAGCTAATTTAACGAGCTTGTGTTGTCTCGTATGTGAAAATCCATTAGCATAGGCATGAAGATTGGAGCACTCGTAATTTATGCTTGGTAAAATATTTTGATGAATGATGGAATTTTAATAGTTAATTTAATTTGTGTAGATACTAACCGATTATAGCTGAGTTGAAGTGAACTTAGGTTGATGCTTGTAAATTAAGCTAGATGTAGTAGAGACTTAATAACTTTGATGTGCCCAAATATTAACAAATTTGTAACAGTAGAAAGGATCAACATTCAAACCTGGAACAACTGCTTTCCTAACTTAGGTTTTGATGAATGATGATGTTGTTAGATGCTGAAGATCATGGGGCTTATTATGATTTGTATTTTCTTGAAGCCATGTGGCATTTAGATGATGATGTTCACTATTGTGGTGAGTCGCGTAATCTTCGCGTTAGGATGATGTTTTTCTATAGGTTGGCCGATGCGTTGGGTGGGAATACTATTTTTCCGGTTGCGTCTGAGCAGTTGCCTGCGTATTTGGCTGCGACTAACTGGCGCAAACATCATGCTGCACTTGTTGCACTTGCACAAATTTCCCGGGGATGCAAAAAGGTATAACTTTGTTTGTTGCTTGGTTACTAATCGTTTGCATAATATTAATTAGGATTGTTTCCAGTTGGGATTGCTTCTGTTTAAGACTTTAAGGTGGTGTTTGGTTCTGGGCTTATGTATTATTATAAGCTAACTTTTTGTGGCTTATTTTGAAACTTTTCTTATAAGGCGAAGCAGTGAGCTTATGAAAACCAAATAAGCCATAAGCCGAAACAAACACCCCTAACTAAGAGTAATGAAACGGTTGTTGGTTTGTGCGTGCACATTACTACAAAAAAGCCTATAAACACCCTTTATTAGAGATCGGTTCTATAAAAACCAATTTGTATGGTTAAAAACTAGTGGGCAAGAGAAGTATTAACCAGTCTCTAAATAAAAAAGTACATAAACACTGAAAGTCCTTTTAAGTTCACTACTTTTCCGACCACCATCACTACTTTTGAGGTAATCTTTATGTTTTAAGTTCACTAATTTTGAAGTAAGTTTTATCCGACCACCATCAAAATGAGAACTAAAAACATAATGAGAAGTAAAACAATAGAAAGGTTGATACAACAAAATTGATGTAAAAAAACTATTAAGGATTTTGATGGTGGTCGGGTAAAACTTACTTCAAAAGCTTATAACATTTGTGGGGGAGAAATAGCTTTCGAGCATAATTTTTGAAATGCTTAATTGTTAGTGATAACTAGGGGTGTCAATCGGGTCGGGTCAAAGTCGGGTCAAGGCTAAAAAAAATACCTTAACCCGACCCTATTTCAGCTCGGGTTAGTCGGTTTCGGGTCAATTTGGGTCGGGTCAACACGGGTCGGGTCAATTCGGGTTCGGGTCAACCCGAATACGAGTAAAATAGTCATAAATTTGCATAATTTTTCCAATTTATATAGATAATTTATAAAATAATATTTCTTATGTTTGAAATTTAATCCAGCCTTTTTAAAATATTTCTTAGATATTATTCAATAACTTTTGTGTTGATTTTTGTTATTATACAAGGAATAAATTTGTATTGATGAATAACTTTTGAGTGATTTTTCTTTTAGCAATATTTTGTTAAGTACATTTTATCTCATTTTAACAAGTTTTAAATTTATGCAGCCCGTGTATTACACGGGTTTGAAGCTAGTATTTAATAAAATATACTAACATCTGCAACTTTTTAGGTTTTAAGGATGAACTCAAGAACAACACGAGGAGTCGAGGAGTAAATAACTATGTATGAATGCCAATAAAAGACCAACTTCAAATCCAATATGAAAGCTACCATAGAGAGGTATGTGCATTAATCCTCTAGAGAAGTAAACTGATTATGTGTACATGTGTGTCTTATATAGCAAGAAAACTTTGACAAAAACTTGTTCAATGTTGTGTCGTAATGACTCTAAAAAACTTCAGACTGTTGTAACGTCTCAAACTTGATCAAAATATATGTTGTAATGTGTCAAAGTTATTGAGTGATAATAGGCTTATGTGTACATGTTTATAGTTCTGATTGTTTTAATGATATGTTTTAACTTTTAATGACTCTTTAAACAAATTTTGTTTCTTGAATGATCATGTACTTGTGCAATATTTTCGTAGGTGTTAAAGTCAGTTGCAATTGGTATTGCTTATTGTAACTACTTATTAACATAAATAGTTTCGATAAGCAATACCAAACAACCCCTACAAGAAGCTCCAAGCAATTTCTAGCACTTGATTGTAAGCGATGGATGACGTTGAGAATCCCCTGCTTCAGGTTCATTTCTGGATTCAATATTGAGTTTGTTATTATATGTTAAGACTTTATATAGCCCATGAGCTCCATATAGTCTTAGACTTTAAAGAAGTTGAACTGGCTAAAGCGTAACGTCAAGTATATATATGGTCCTTTTTTCTTGCACATGGATCAACAAGCTCTAATTATTTACCTAACTTATGCTAAAAGGGACTTGAATGCATTAAGTGATTCTCGTTGGCCTATGTACTTTCATGTTTCCGATGAGCATCAACTATTTTTATTAGTTTATGTTTTGTTCTGAATGGGCAGCATGATTTAGATATTTACTGATCTTTTACGCTACCTTTACGTTTTCCCCTGTAGCAAATGCGTTTTCAGATATTAGTTTTTATATGCAGCAACCCTAGCATCAAGTTGGTTAACAACCCCACTGCCTAAACATGATTGCTTTTTGCTGATCTGCAGGCACATGCTGCTTCTGCTGTGACAAATTTCAGTGAGGACTGTACACCTGATATTTTGACGCCTTACCTGGATGGACTGGTGAGCAAACTGCTTGTACTGCTACAGGTAAAACTCTTCAGGACTGCGTAATATATATAGTTAATATACATTCATTGGGGTCATTTATTTAGTTTTACACGGTGTTTATAATGTTTTTTTGTGCAGAGTGGTAAACGAATGGTACAGAAAGAGGCTTTGTCTGCTCTAGCATCAGTTGCTGTTAATTCATCACAGGTAAGTCAACATAATATAAAGATGACTACTAGTCTACTATCATTATCTGTAATTTGGTGCATGTATAGGAACAATTCCAAAAGTACTATGATGAAGTTATGCCCTGCTTGAAAGCAATATTCGTTAACGAGAATCGTATGCTTCAAGCTCAGGCGATGGAATGTATTTGTTCGGTTGGAATGGCTGTTGGAAAGGACAAATTTAGAGATGATGCTAAGCAGGTAATCACTCAGATTCACTTTCATCTTTGTGAACTATGGAGCAAAATATCCGAGTTATCTCAATATCTACTTGATACGACAGGAAGTTCGTAATGCAATTGTATTTCTTTGTGGTTTTAGGTGACTGAAGCTCTTATGTCCTTGGAAGGAGCTAAAATGGTGACTGCCGACTTCACAAGTTATATGTGGGTAGGTGTTATATCAACATCGGAAATCTGATGTTTGCCCTCTTCCTAACTCTGTGTGTGTCTATGTTGCTGTAGGCATGTGGCAGGCTATGCAAGTGTCTGGGGCAGGATTTCCTTCCGTATATGGAACTTGTTATGCCTCATTTGCTTGAGTGTGCTCAAGATGAAGATGAACTCTCTTTTTTAATCGAGGAAAGAGCTACTGCTTGCAAAGTGTTGTGCTGCATAGCAGATGACTTGAAGGAGGGTTTCTTTCCGTGGATTGAGCAGGTTTGACCGCATTGACAATTTGTTAATTATTAATAATAGGCAATATTTCATCTTACAGGATTGCTAATATGTCTATTCACTAGGTTGCCCCAATATTAGTGCCGCTTCTCAAAGATTATTCTAACAGAGTTAGGAAAGCAGCTGTTCCAGGTTTAAATGTTGATCCTTTCTACTGTTAACAATAAGTTAGCATAAACAATTAGTACGGGTCAGTTTATAAAAAATTACATGTTTATACTAAAAGTGACCCATATCAGGTCCAAGATAAGTACTTCACCCGAAAAAGATAAACATAAAATTCTGGAACTTTATCTTTAAAGTCATAATTTCCATGCACAAACCTGTAATTGTTCTTTATGTCCTATTTGTTTGTTTTAATCGATATTAAGTTGCTTAATACTTTTCGTTTTTACTTTCTGATGTAACAGTTTGAGGAGTAAGAAGAGGACAATTGCCAGATGAGTCATGTCACGCGCTAATATGAAGATATTCATTTCCTGTAAATCGTAACCAGGCAACATATTTGTTTGTTCAAACATATGAGATTGTTCTATGTGTTGATATTGTAGTATTTCTATTTTAAATCCGATTACGATTTAAGAAGTTTAGAAGTGTTATCGTATGTTTTTATCTATTGTAAACGATCTATATGCTGAGGAATGAGAATATTGTAAACTTGGTACCTATTTTGTTCCCCAGAAATCTGATTGTGTTTAGAACCTGGAAAACAAATTCTGGAAATTATTTCTGGAAAATAATTCAGAATTTTTTTTTTGTAAAACCACTAATCTATATGATTTGTATCATTATGAATAGCTTTACTCACTGATCATTTTAGTCACTAAAAGCGAACCTTTGCTCACTGTTAGCTGTTAAAAAAAGTGGCAAAAACATTTTAAATAGGCTTTGGTGTAAAAGAAATTGGCACCCTTTGCCTACTAAAATAGAATAGTCACTAAAAATTTGACCCTTTTGCTTACTAAATATAGTGTAATATAGTGTAAGGATAGACTTTTAGTGATGGCTTCAGTAGTGACTGTTTTCTTTTTAGTGGGAGTTGATAAAATAGCATTTAGTAACTCTTTTCTTATCTTTTGCTCACACTTGCTTTAGTGAGCAAATGTCCCAAATTTTGTAGTGGTACATGTATATATGCACAAGATTTAAACAACTAAAAGTTACTATCCTAGGCGTAAACACTACTCCACACTAAAGCTAAAACATGATCTTTTATACCACTTAAAAAGCAAACGATGAAACCAAGTAGCATGAGTCACAGGTTGCTAAATATCGCAGTTCCATAAAAAAATGTAAATATAGATACTAATTCTATGCAAATGAAACACTTTCTATTTTTAGTATCTAAACAAGCTAGGGTAAAACTCAAATTCTAAAGCTAGAGACGAGTTCACGAATATAAGTCAATTTTTTTATAGACGCGATAGTAATCCTAACTAGATCTAAACAAGCCCTTACATAATATATAGGCTTAAAGAGACACTCGATACCAATTCCAATTGCTCCACAAAACCTAGCTTGAACTACTAACAACCTCAATAAAAACTCCAATATTGACTTGTTTATTTGATAAACATTTATATCTCTGTTTTTTTCTTTTGGTAACTGTTCGAAATAAATTGTTGATTGATTCTACTCAACATATTTCTACGACGTGATCAACCAAACCCATGAAATATTAAAACCAATCAACACCATCATTACTTCCTTTTCAACACAATCCATGATTGATTTTTAATACCTTTACTTTATTTCGATAATATTGAGTATATCTTAAAAAAAAACCCATAAAAGTCTTAGTTCAAAAATACATTATTGCTTTTATCTCGATATGGTCGGTAATATGTTTATATCAAGTGACAAATGTGTATGTCAAGTGTCAAGTCTGATTTTTTCCACATCTTCATATTTGCCCAAGTGCAACATAAAGTTAGTTTAATGGAGCGCACAAGTGTGACCGATTTAGTGTTTTTAAATCAGGTAGACTATGTTGCATGCATGTTTCTAAATATTTTTACATTTTTTTATTTTCCACATCTTCATATTTGCTCTAGTGCGACATAGCTAGCGTAAGCAGTGACGGAACCAGGAAAATATATTGCGAGGGGCAAACAAAATTTTTTTTGACAATAGCAATGAAATACGAAAGAAAAAATTATTTCTGAAATGATAAATCGAGCATTGTTACTTGGAGATGAATAATTTATAAGGGTTGAGAGTGTTGAATGTTGGGGTTTAGTATGTAAGTGGGGGGCAATATGAATTTTAGTAGGGGGCACTTTCGAAAAAATGGTCAAAATTAAAAAAAAAATTATACTAAAATCTCAATTTTTTCGGTTAGCCATGAGGGGCGCCGCCACCTCATTGCTACCATGTACATCCGCCCCTGAGCGTAAGGTATGTCAACTATCAAGTATGTTTTTTTTTCTTCACATCTACAATTTTTTAATATTCGCACAACTCGCACTAGGGCCAAAGGGCAAAACTTTTTTTTTTTTTTTTTTTTTTTACTTATTGTTTTACAGACTAATTATTGAAACATTTATGTTTTTTTTTTAAGTTTATTTGATCTTTGATTGTTTTTTGTTTAATTAATCAAAATTTGATTATTATCATTATTATTTTTTTAATTTATATTATTTATTTATTTATTATTTTTAATACATATGATGAATACAATAGCTTTGCCGTTGGTCTAGTGGATAGGACTAGTTAAATGTCATGGGAACACAGTTAGTATTTCCTAAGATACTCTTTAACACGCTTCTCTCTTTTTTTAAAGTCTTAAAAGGTATAATTAAGATAATCATTAGTTTGTTGATCACCGCGCTACTAGCTAATCGTATTACACTTCTTTCTTAATAATGGTACGCAAAGACGAAATCAGAGGGTGTCTATGAGGTCCCGGGACACTCATGAATTTTTGTCATGTAGGGTTAATTTTGTTAAAAAAAACCTTTATTTTTTTTTTATAAATGCACCCGGTCCCAAAAAGTTGTGCATGTAGTTTTATTTGATTTATCATAAATGTATATGATGACTTTATCTTCTGGTTTCGTCTCTGATAGTACGGCTCAACTTTTGGTAATTTTTAACTTTTAAGCTATATGTTAACCAAAGTTACTGTTGACAAACATTAGAAATTAGGCAAAAGAAATATTGTTATACAAGAATATTGCAACTTCTAATTAAAAAAAAATATTTTGTGCCTCAGTTTTTATCATGCAATAAAAAGATAAAAAGCAATAATTTAAAAAAAAAATGCAACTTTTTTTTCACTAACGTCTTTTATCTTGATTAAAATTTGGAATTTCAAAAACTATTGTTCTTCAAGTCTTATAACCGTTTATTTACTTAAATATTGTGATGCCCATTGTGTAAACTAAGGGCTTGTTTGTTAAAAAAATTTAGTAAGTCATTTCTAATTAAGACATGACTTAATGCAGACACCCTCAGTTTTATTACTTAATATGTTCAATCATCTTTCTCTATTAAGTCACAAACAAACAATTTTAATATGACTTAATGAATTCAGTTTTTTTCATATTAATTCAATTAAGTCACAAACAAACACCACCTAACTTTGTTTTCTAAAGACATACGTAGATGTTTCTTTATAGCATTCTTCTGAAAATTTAAATTTTTTTTTTTTTTTTTTTTTTTAATAAATATAGCAACACGAATATAAAAGAAAGTATATACATAAATTAGACCTCTACATCATCGTAGCCAATAGTTTAACCTTGAAGACACTAAATCATTTACTAGTACATTATGTTGCATTTTTGCAAATATCTCTACATGCAATATAATGTTCAAATTCAATTCCATTTTCTGTTTCTTAGCTAGCTTAAATTCAAAATAGAATGATGGCAAAAGAAAACAATAGCATCGTCCGACATGGCCTATTTTTCAACAAAACTTGGAATTTGAGTTATATATACCGTGTACGATTGTAAACATTCAACTATTGTATGTATACGTATAGTACTTTTAAAGTTTTACTGAATTACTGGTTGATATTGGAAGCTAATCAAGCTATATATTCTCAGTAATGTTTCTGTGCCTTTAAGCATGTACGTTTTTAAATTTTCATTTTTAAAACACCTAGTATATATTTATCTGTGCCTTTAAGCATGTACTAATTTTCATTTTCAAAACGTGTGAATTTTTTTTACTATACTTCATGTGGGGGCCTATCTTTGACAAAATTGTAAATGCTACCCTCTCCGCAAAACATATCTTATTTTGGATATTAAGCAAAAGTACACTAGTATAGAAAAGTTATACAAAGTAATAACCATGCCTAGTTTCCCACTTTTATCTTTTGTAGAACTATTCAAACCCGTTCACTTTTTAAAATATCTTAAGCGATCGACACCCTTTAAGTAATCACTATAATTTATTTTTACAATTAATTCAACTTAACAACGTTTATCATTGCCATACAATTTGGTCATAGGATTAGGTAACCTGCCCCTCTCTTGACATGCAAGAATTCACTCTATATAAACTTACACCATTCTTTCATATCTCACATAACCTTTTACTCATTTTGCTAGCTATACTAAACACTTAGCATTCAAAAATGGGGTCTAGTGTTATTCTGAAGTTTGCATTTGTTATGTTTCTTGTGGGAGTCTCTTCGGCTCAGCTTTCAACCAACTTTTACGCGAAATCTTGCCCGAATCTTTTCTTAGCTGTGAGTTCGGCTGTTCGCTCGGCTATATCAAGAGAAACGAGAATGGGCGCTTCTCTCCTTCGTCTACACTTCCATGATTGCTTTGTCAACGTAAATTCTCTTTTGATTCTTCAAAGCTTTTAAAACTCACTTGATCAAGCATGTCAAGTCTACTTGGCTGTTTATTAATCTAAGATATCTAAAAATCTTTAAAAAAATTATTATGACATGCTAAAATAATCAAGAATAAGTCAATAAACATTACCTAGCTAGTTTTCTAGGACACCAGTAATATTTATTATGCATGATGCGTTGTGTCATGGTAAAAAGTAGTAGTAAATTTTTTTATATAATAATATATGCAATTGACCAAGTGAAGCCAAACATATCGGGCCATACTCATGTAGCAACCAGTCTTTCCATAGTGTTGTCTAATAAAAATTTCATTTTCAACTCCAAGTTAATTAATTAATCTTTTGGCTCATTCTATTGAAATATGATTTTCAGGGATGCGACGGTTCGATCCTATTAGACGATACATCCTCCTTTACTGGTGAGAAGAATGCAGCTCCTAACTTTCGATCCGCTAGAGGGTTCGATGTTGTGGACAATATAAAGTCCGCTGTCGAAAGAGCATGCCCTGGTGTTGTCTCGTGTGCTGACATATTAGCCATTACTGCTAGAGACTCAGTTCACATTGTAGGTGTCTTTCCATGAGTATTATAGTAATTAAAACATTGTCCGCATTAAAGTACTAATTTTGTGTTTTGGATTAAAACTATAAAGCTTGGAGGACCTTATTGGAATGTGAAATTGGGAAGACGTGACTCAAGGACCGCGAGCCAAGCTGCAGCCAACAACAGCATTCCCCCGCCTACATCAAGCCTAAGTGCACTCATCTCATCCTTCAGCCGTGTTGGACTTTCGGCTAAAGACATGGTCGCTCTCTCAGGTTAACGTCTTTCGTTCTTTTGACTTGAAAATAACTTGATAACTTGTAATAACAAATACATGTATATAGAATCTAGTAAATAAGTATGTGCCAAAATTAGTAATGACTAGTTTTGATCTGTCCTATAATTTTGTCGATTTTAATTTTTAATAAAAGTATCGAGTTCATATTTTAACTCATTACTTTCGAATAACAATGACAGGGTCCCACACGATCGGGCAAGCAAGGTGCACAAATTTCCGAGCTAGAATTTACAACGAAACCAATAACTTAGATGCTTCGTTCGGCGCATCACGTCGCAGCAACTGCCCACGAGCCTCAGGTTCAGGGGACAACAACTTGGCACCGCTAGATGTTCAAACTCCAAACGCATTCAATAACGATTATTACAAGAACTTGATAGCCAAAAAGGGTCTGCTCCACTCGGACCAACAACTCTTTAACGGTGGCTCGGCTGATTCGACTGTTAGACAATATAGCAGCAACCCAAGTCAATTTAGCTCAGATTTTTCTGCAGCCATGATCAAAATGGGTGATTTCAGGCCGCTAACTGGATCAAGTGGTGAGATCAGGAGGAACTGCAGAAAGCCTAACTAAGACATGAAGATCAATAAGAGTTTTAATAATGTTTCGTGTTTTATTTATGATTAATTTCGATATTTGTAAAATATGTGTGGATTATATGTATTGCAATCATCTAATTTTGCTTACTTCTAAACATATATAGTAGATGATATTGGTTCATGTCATGATATCATAATAATATGTGGATTATTGTTCCTATCAATGGGCTCATGAATTGTTTTGGTGACTCACTTTAAAATATACAGTGACTGAATAGTAAAATTATAGAGTGCTCTGGGGCATATGCAACGGAGGCCGAAGTGCTCTTCAGAATATGTAAGGCTGCCCCACTAAGGAGCCTCAATCCCCCTCATTTTCCTTGTCACGTCAGTTTTCTCTCTCCAGCGACTTTCAGGTGATTAGGTGCCCAGTAAGGGTGACAAGAAAATAAATGTTTTGATATTAAATGCACACAAAAATTACAAAGAAAATCTCGACCGTGATCGTGACCAAGTTAGGAGAACTATTGGAGCCGATCGATTCGCCACATCAACGACGATCGATCCACTAATCGATTGAGGCAAGCCTCGATCGAACTACTGCAAGCAGCCTAACAATTCAACATCCATTAGTAATAAACTAGTTTGGTGTAAATTAAAGACTATTACATTTGTTCCTTGTAATGTGTAACAATAATTAAATCGAATTGTTTAAGTTGCACATTCCATGAGCAATAATTTATTTTTATGATATAAACAAAATGTATGAAGTAGATGAGACACAACAATAATTTTCAACGGTTAAATTTTTATTAAAAGTTAATAAAAAAAAAGCAAAATAGGAGGTTGGTCTTTAATCTTCTACATAACGCATCATGTTGAACCAAAACTTGATATTTTCATCGCCGGGAGTCTTTTTTTCAAGTTTTATAGTCTAAACTGGTCCTTTGACCATTTTTTCATTAGTCAACCACCTCAGTCGCCGTTTACTTTGTCTTTAGTCCAGTGGGATAATTGTCATTTCCTTATTTCAATTAAAAATTTCTGTATTATTGCCACATGTAATGTAACTCTCTTCCCTCTCCATAAACACATAGACTGTATTATTTTTCGTCCCAGAACTTTCGTTACAAGAATTATCACAATTCACAAACACTAATTGCATGTCACAAAACCCGTGTTTATTAATCAAAAAACCGAAACATGGACTTTACTCTATGGAAAGTAAGAAGACATCCAGGTTATCCAGTTAATGATACCGTCCTGTACGACTCTGCTAAGAAGAAATACGGTACTGTTTTTATTTTGATTATAAACATTGAAATTTATAATTGGGGTATTTATTTTTTGGCAATTAACTTTTGAGAATGTCCTAAACATATATTGACATGTTTTCAGGTGGTAGATCTAATATGTTTAGCATGAGGGTTCATCACAACGGTTTCTTTAAATACTGGCCTGGTAGAATATACGTTGGAGGTATGAAAAATTTAGTTGATTTGGTTGATATTGATAATGTGTCAGTTGAAGAGTTGGATGTTCTTATGTATGAATTGGGTTACAAGCTTGATTCAAAAAATTACTATTACTTTGTTAAGCCTGGTAGTAATTTAGATGATGGTTTGTATAGCTTAAGTGAGAGTGCAAATTTAGAAATATTGAAAGATCTTGTTGATGACCATAAGATGATAGAAGTTTATGTTGAAAATGGTAAGACGACATTGGATGTTGATGAAATGTCACCAAAGTCAATTAGGACAGTTATTGCTGATGTGGATGCAACAAAGAAAAAGGCAGCTCATGTTATTGTTCCATATTGCTCAAAGAAATTGTTCTTAGAAAATA
This sequence comes from Chrysanthemum seticuspe, assembly GCA_019973895.1. Taxonomy (NCBI): domain Eukaryota; kingdom Viridiplantae; phylum Streptophyta; class Magnoliopsida; order Asterales; family Asteraceae; genus Chrysanthemum; species Chrysanthemum seticuspe. The sequence goes on along the minus strand of BPTQ01000006.1, from coordinate 87,853,541 downwards.
TTGTTAATAAATATGTGGTAGAGGATTTATGTCAGGTTACACATCAACCTTTGGAAGTCAATACTTTGGTACAATCTAGTCAGATGCCAGAAACAGAACCCTTGATTTCATCTGTAGATGTCTGTCAAACTGAAGATGTTGTAGGTGATGTCAACCAGCATATAGATAAACATGTTGAGCATACCCAAATATATAGTCCTGAAGAGGTATGTCAAAATGATCAAGAGTTAGGTCATCAAGAGGAGGAAATATGATCCTGTTGAGCATATCTAAAAAGGTAAATTTGTACAGGTATGTGAAATTGATGAAGCTTTAAGTGATGATAATGTAAGTGAAACAGATAGTTATGTGAGTGATGATGATGATATTGAGAACAATCGAGATGGAAACACAGTTGTTGATGAGGCTAATACTTTTGAGGAGCATGATGTTGATGTTAATTTGTTCAAAGTGACTAAGACTACAGAATTACCATATATAGGTAGATCCAACCAGATACCAGATGATTTTTTTAACAAAACTGAGTTGGATCTGTTAGATGATAATGATTTTGCAAGTAGTTCTGAGTATGAGGAAGAGTATGTTATTAGGAAGAAAAAATTGAGGGCATACAAGAAACAAAAGTTAAGTGAGGCAGCACAAGTAGAGGACGTAATATACTTTTTCTGTGGTCAAACTTTTGTAACTACAAAAGAAGTGAAAGATAAGATCAACTTGCTTTCAATAAAGACTAGGAGGAAATTGCAACTCATTAAGATTGACAAACAGAGAATTAGGGTTAGGTGTGTTGGAAAAATATCTGTTTGTGCTACAAGTGAAGGTGTTGGGCTGGGAACAGCCTCAAAGAGGAAAAGTGGTCCGATAACTAGAGGCCTTGGATAGGATGTATATTTGCGATCACTCAAGGAGCAAGCAAAAGATTTCCCATGATTGTTGTATGTCGCCAAAAATACAGCTAAAGATTTATGGAGTATTCGAACTTTCAGGGATGAACACAAATGTTTGCAATCAAGAGAGATTAAAGCTTGTGACTACAAGTTTCTTTCAAAGCAAATAGTTGACCAAGTTCAAGTCAATCCAGATATTCCAATCAAGGTTGTTCAAGATCAGCTCACTAAATAGTTTGAAGTTCAAGTGTCTATGCAAAAGGCATTAATGAGATTATGGGTGATCATAAGCAACAATACACCCTTTTAAGAGACTATGTTGAAGAGTTGCAGAAAACAAACCCAAATATAACAGTTAGGATAAGTGTACAAACTGCAACGAATGCAACAAGTCCAACCAGAGTTTTCAAGAGAATGTATGTATGCTTAGGTGCTTTGAAGGAAGGATATAAAGCTTGTCAAAGAGAGTTTTTGGGGTTAGATGGTGCTTTTATGAGAGGTCCTTTTCCTGGTCATCTTCTTACAACAGTCGGTATAGACAGCAACAATGAAATATACCCTTTAGCATATGTGGTTGCAGAAGCTGAAAGCAAAGACTCATGGATTTGGTTTCTTGAATGTCTAGGAGATGATCTTGACTTGCAACTAAACTCAAACTACACTTTTATCAGCGACAGGAAAAAGGTGATGTTACCTTTTAGTTGATTATATTCACTTGTATTTTCGATAAATGCTACTTTTATTAGTAATGAATTGATGCTTATTTGTTTAGGGTATCATTCCAGCATTAGTAGCGGTATTCTCTAGTGCTGAACACATATATTGTTTGAAGCACATCCATGATAATATGAAATTGCAATGGAATGCTAAAGCATACAAGGAATATTTGTGGATATGTGCAGCAACAACAACCGTCCAACAATTTGAGGAAGCCATCCTAGCATTCAAGAGTTTTAGCGAACCTGCCCATGCTTGGTTAAGTAAGATACCACCAACCCATTGGTCAAGGTCGCATTTTTCAGGTACTAACCAAATCTATGTCTAAGTGTACATATTTTGTTCTACGACATTGTTCAACAATGTTGTTTGTATAGCTCAAACATGTTGTATAAATGTGTGGGGAGGGCTCATTCTGATGTGTTACTTAATAACATGTGTGAGGTGTTCAATGGGAAACTATTGGGAAGTTGGCATCAACCCATCGTTACTGCTTTGGAATACGTTAGAGAATATTGTATGAAAAGAATAGTGAATGTTGTGAATGTGATTGACAAGTGTGTCGGACCATTAACACCAAAGGCAACACTCATGTTAGACTTGATAAAGAAAGAGGCTTATAAGTACATCGTTTTACGGGTTGAAGGAGATAAGTATCAGGTCAGTGGATGGGGAGATATGTGTTTTATGAATGTTGAAGCTAGGGCTTGTACATGTAGAATATGGGAGCTTACATGTATGCCATGTAAACATGTTGTTGCTACCCATCGGTATATGAGCTTCAATGGTATGCAAGTAGGATCTGTTGAATCATGGGTTCATCCATGTTACTTGCTTAAGACTTGGGAAGAAACTTATAAACACTACATCCAGCCAATAAATGGTTTTCAACATTGGAATAAGTCACAAGTGCCAACAAGCATTCTTCCACCTAAACATCATAAAGCATTAGGTAGGCCATGAATGAAAAGAACTAGGGCTTTTACTGAAAATGATAATAGTGACAAAACCAGTAACTTGTCAAAGTCTAGTAAGAGTGTGGTTTATGGTATATGTGGCAATGCTGGACACAACAAGAAAACATGTCTTGGGCAAGGAGGTGTAACAGGAAGTCAAGGCAGTACACGACAATCTCAAAAAATAGGTGGATCCCAGCCAAAAGTTATAGCAAAGAAGAAGGCAAAGGTCACAGGTCACAACTTTGAAGGAAATGAAAAACCTCAGTGTCAAAATGATGCTCAATCTCAAGGTGATTTTCAACCAAGTGTGGTCCAGTATCAATCTGGAAGTCAAGTTAATGCTGGCGGGTCTCCAAAACAATTTTGGACTAAGACCAAGATTATAGCAGCAAAGTTGTCTTCATCACAAAAAAATGTTGGTTAAGCATATGAAAGCCAATGTTTTCCATCGAATATGCATTCCCCTAAACATTACTTGTTGTCTTTAAACAATGTCTGTTTCTGAACTTTGTAGACTACAAAATTTTATGCATTTGGAAATATATCCATTTGCATTATGTATGAAATCATGTCATGTTAGTCTATGGGTAAAATTGTGTTTTAATTGTATTGATTTGCCACTTTACCCATTTCTACATATTGTTACAAGTTGATTCGCATATTATCTGTTGACTTTTACAAAGTCAATTACTGTTCACCCATCTTTGAAACTTCATACGTCTTTGATACTTGGATCTGTTTTTCTTGGATCTGTGTTTTGAGTTGGATACTGTTATTCTATTATCACAAACAGCAATGAAGAATCAAAAATGGATGAACAACACCATATCAAGTTTATGTTGATACTTAAAAGTGGTGTCTGTTTATCTATCTGTGATCATTCATCCATCTTTGATAGTTGTATCTGTGTTATGAGTTTGATCATTTTACTAGTATTTGTGTGGCAACTAAGGCGGATATATGAATTTTTGGGGCAATGACCTATTAGTAAAGGCAACACAGTATAAAGACCAAAGCATAAAAGAAATATAATATTACCACTATACAAGGACCAAACATTATCAAGCAAGAGACTATTTTTAGTCAACCTACACTAAAACTTCTTAAACACAACTTACCTATTGCAGACCATCTACCACTGATCCAAAACAAAAAAACCAGTAACTTTCTAAACCTTATAGAAAAACCATAGAAAAATCAAGAAGATGACTTTCCAAGACAAAACACAAAAGTTCCTCAAACGGAAAACTTTCTCCTTCTCAAGATGGAGATCAGCCAAGGATGCTTGGTGAGCAGCCTCTAGCTCGTTTGCCTTGTCACCCCCGTTGACAGCCTCCATAGTCTCAGCAATGAGGGCAGCTTGGCATTCTTGTAATGCCGCCTCATTACTGTAGATGTTTCTCTACAAGTAGATAATCACATCCCTTGCTCTCCTTTTCATGGGTGAATAGTATACCACCCATTGAATGGACATGTTGTAGGCTAAATTTGATAATCAAAATGTTAGCATCTCTTTGCAGCATAAACACCAACTAAACCCACTTGTATAAAATCACAATTATAATTAAACAGATATTACTATAATCAACATATTTAATGTAAACCACTACAAGCCAATTTTAAAATGAAATAAAATTAAGTGTCCCAACCTGTCTTGGACAGCCATAGAACCTCATCCCTTGGTTTGTGTTGTTCCAGCATGTTCGAACGACAACCCTTCTATTGCATGACCAAAGCACCATTTTTCTGATTTTACAATCGGTGAAGAAGATAAGATTTAAGGGGATAGGAAAGATTAGGGATGAGTGGTGATACACTTCCCCTTTTATTAGCAAGGTTTTAATGTAGCGCCCACGGTAAACAAGTGGACCTGACACTGTAACATTAAATAATGGACAGTGGTAAAATGACATTTGTTCCCTTGGACCAAAGACAAAGCAAACGGCGACTGAGGTGGTTGACTAACGGAGAAGTGGTCAAAGGACCAGTTTAGGCTATAAAAATTAGAAAAAGGACTCCCGGCGATGAAAATGCCAAGTTTTGGTTCAACGTGATGCGTATGTACAAGATTAGGGACCAACCGTGTATTTTAGATGAGTCAGAAAGCTTCTGAACGAATAAGTGACCGAGTAAAATATAAGGGTGTATTTGGTAGTGGGAATTGAGGCAAGAGAATTAGAAATGGTTCCATTTCCCTTGTTTGGTAAGCTAAAAAGAAAAAGCGGAGAAACCGTGCATATTCTCGACAATTGCCCTCTTTGTATTTTGATTTCCACTTCATTTGGTGTGAAAATGAGTTTTCTTCACAAACCACTTATCCGCCCATTTTATTTGATAATTTGACTAGTGCTTAAAAAAAGAGGGGTATAAAAAGATCATCACATGTGCAAGCCACATTATTGTGAAAACAATTTGAATGCCAACCTCTTTGGCTACCTGGAAATTCATCTTCTCCACCTTACAATCTTTGATTTTTTCACATCCATCCATTAATTCTTCACCAATTGTGCTCCTCCACCAAGATATTCGGGTAATTCATATGTATATTTCATCCTCGTCATATCTGTAAGTTTTTCTTTTTTGTTAATTAGGGTTCAAAAGAGCTTTTTCTTTTTTAGGTTGGGTAAAGTAAAATCATTACAGACAAGAAAAAAAAAACAACATTGACACTCTTTTTTTAACAGTGTCCCTACCCCTTTGGCGACTTTGGAGAATAACGATACCCTAACATTCCAACCTGATCGATCTTCAATTTCATCTATATACTATCGATTTAAGTTTCTCATTAAATCGTAGTTGTCCCTGGTGTAATCTTAATCAGGTTTTGGTTTCTTTTTTTAGGGTTTTATTAATCGCATATATAGGGTTTCATAGTCGGTTCTGTGATTATTTATTCCAATCATTATTCAATCATTGAATCGACTGGTACATCATCAAATCATGGTTTAGTTGGTGTGAGTTCATGGCTTAAAAACCCTAGTTGTTAAAACTAGGGTTTAATCTTGTTGCGATCACTTGTGTAAAGAGGTTTAGATTGTTTTGATGTCGAATATGGGAGAGAAGAACATTAATTCGTCTATTCTTGTTGACGACATGGATGCTTGCCCTCCTCCGATTAACGAGGGGAGTATTTCTCGTACTGATGGACAAGTGGAGCTGGTTCCACTTGGTTCGAGCCCTAGTCATGAGGCACCTAATCATGACCCGCCTGAGGGTCATGATACTTTATTGAAAATTTGTGCTATTGAAAAACAAATATTTGAGGGAAAACTTGTTCTTGTGGGTGACGATGGGCAACCATTAAAACCAGCTGTGACAGTGGATGCTACTACTACTGGGCTAATCCATTTGAGCATCTTAAGGTGCCGCGGTCACAGAAGGAGCTAGAGGAGATGCTTACTGCTATTGGTTATTATTCGAAACCTCCTCAAGTTACGAGTGTTCCTATGGCTTCTAATGGTAATGCTACTAGTAGTCCTATTAATGTTAATGATAAGGTTGATACGAATGCACATGGGGCTATTGGTATTGAGAAGATTGGTGTGTATGCTTTGAAACAACCTTCTACATCATATGCTGGTGTTACTTCTACTGAACCTAAGAAACACACGTCAAACTTTCGTAGGATGGAGTGTAATAAGAAAGCTAATGGTGTGGACCTTTCTGTCCTGATGAAAGTGGTTGAAGAGGTGAACTCTAGGTTTGGGAATACTTTGTATGGGTATTTCCTTGGTCAACGACTTGCTTTTCCTGTTGTTGATTACTTTGTACGCAATGCGTGGGCTAAGTTTGGTATACAAAAGGTAATGATGAATGCAAAGGGGTTCTTCTTTTTTAAGTTCAATTCGAAGAAAGGTGTTGATGATGTATCTATTATCCTTAAACCATGGACATTGAACACCAACTTACTTAAAGAGGATTTGACCAATATCCCGGTGTGGGTTAAATTCCATGATGTTCCTCTTGCTATGTTTTCTGATGATGGCCTTAGTCTCCTTGCCACATTGATAGGCACGCCCAAAAGGTTAGATGCTTTCACTAACCAAATGTGCAAGGACTCGTGGGGTCGTAGTAGTTTTGCTAGATGCATGATTTAAGTGAAGTCGGATGAGATGCTTAGGGATAGACTTACTGTTGAGATACCGTTACTTGATGTGTCGGGTTCGACTATTGAGAAGATACGGGTTGAATATGAAGGGAAACCACCTCATTGTGATAAATGTAAGATTTTTGGTCATACTCTTATTGAATGTCCTAAAGTTGTTGAACCTCCTGCTCAGCCTACTAAGTGTGTTAATGATGGTTTTATGACGGTTAATAACAAGAAGAAGGGAAAGCAAGGTGGGTCTACTTTTCCGGGTCAAGGAGGGTTTACTAAACCTTTTGTGGGTAAGCAGTTTCAATATCAACCTAAAAAGACTCCTCCTGAACCTAAGAAAGTGGAAGTCACTAAGAAGAATGCTTCTGATGTGGCTAGTTCGAGTGGAACAAAGATTTCTACATCTAACCAGTTTGATGCTCTTAATAAGGAATATACGGATGCATTTGGTAGTCCTTCTAATGACAGCAACAAGGATGTGGATTCTGGTCATACAATGGAAGTTAATGAAGATAAGTCTACTAAGACAGGTACTGCATCACAAGAACCCCTTGTGAGTGATTTGAAAGAGATGGAGTCGGATGTGGCTCCTAATACTAGTGATTCTTGTAATCCGCCCGCCTCTTCTACTAAGAGAGTTAATCCTTTTTCTAAAGTGGGAGATATCGTGGTTTCTGATTCTGATGATGAGGTGGTTGCTAACCCATTTGATGAGTCTGCTAATCTGTTCGGTGGTGGTGGCCAAGAGTTTGAAGATGAGTATGATGACTATGATGACTATGCGAAGCAGGTTTATGATCTTCTAGGGAATTTGGCACCAAGCTTCAAGGTCCTTGGAAGTAATTTTCTTTCGTTTTGTCCTATGTTATCATTTGAGTAGTGGTTTGTTTTCTTGTTTAGAAAATAGGAAGTATCTTGTTATGTAAGCTTTATGCCTATGTAACGGGCTGAGATATGGGATTTCACTCATTTTCATTGTACTTAAACGTTTCTTTGGTTAATATATTTACCAGGGTGCAGGATTACTCCCCTTTACCAAAAAAAAGTAAAATCATTACATTTCGTGCAAAATGGAACTAATATAAGCTTAATACGCACCTAACACAAAATAGAATCTTGAATTTATAAATATATTAAATGGTGGAAATAGTGTGAGCAAATTCTTGGCATTAGATAGTGAAAAGTGTCATTTAGTCCATGGGTTTTTATATAATGTTAATGATGTAACATGTTAAATTCTTTACCTTAAGCAATTTTACATTTTTCATTTGTTGATACTTCGATATTAGTTTTACTTGTACATATTGAATCATTCTATCTGCCTTCCAGTATATGTGTTTTGGGTTATCAACATCCTAATGTTTCGATATAAAGTTTCTACTTTGTATACACTTGTTGGTCTATATTGCGTTGATATCTTCATGTACAAACACCTTACTTATACATTACCATTTATCATATATGTAGATAAAAAGAACACCTTTGGCATAACAAAGAAAACATAGGTTACATGCTCCTATGATAGCTGCCACTGGATATTTTAATATAATAACAACTATGGTTCGTTGGTTTATGCTAGGTTGTTTGATCATCAATGAAAAAAGTAGTTAATAGATTCCAAAGATCCGGTGAAACTATAAGCCGTTTTTTCACGTTAGTTTTGAATGTTGTATGCCGAATTCACAAAGAGTTCTACGAGACACATGTGCGAGTGCCTGATAACGAAATTGATGAGAGGTAGAAATGGTTTACGGTAAGTCAAATGTTTATATTATGATGAAAAGCATATGTATGATGTTTAACTAAGTTTTTTTTCATAGGGTTGCCTCGGAGCATTAGATGGTACATATATTAAAGTTAGACTCCTATATGTGATAAAAAACTTATCGGACACGAAAAGGTTAATTTTGTACCAAGATGGAAACGAACATGATAATGTTATTAACACTGTCAAGACTTCACAAGGATTGAGTGATCGTAGAGATAATCTCGCCAATGATATTGTTAATACAAATATCTTCATTAAACGTTATTTATATTTTATGATCTTTACCTAAGTTTTGTTAACGAAAAAAGTAAATTTAATTTTTATAAAGCTTAAAGCTTGTCAAGTTTAATAGATATTAAAACAAGCTTTTCCTTAAATAATATCTTCGTCACTCAAGCATTTACATATTGATTAATCATATTTTTGATATGCTTCTAAACCATAATGTATGTTAACATTTTTAGATCAAGCATGTTTTGGTTTCTTAAAACAAAACATTACATATGTATTTACATTTAACATATTTCTAAAAATAGAAAAAAAACATATGACATCATGTGGTGCATCATTGAAATCTCTAGAGGATTTCACTAGATATTTTGTGTAGATTTGGACTCTACATATCTTACACAATCTTGGATGGATTTGGTTGACTTTGGTAAGATTTTGGTAATCTTGCTGTCAGACCCCGGCGGCACCAAAATGTTATACGGGCAGAACCCTTTTTAGGGGTCTGTGGTCCGTGATGACTGTTGTATGTTTTGGCTATAAATAACAATCCAAACCAAGTTGTTTTCTCATCCCTTTCTAGCATAATCACATATATTCCTTCTCTCTAACATTTCTAACTCAGTTTCATATCATTATAGTGATCCTCTTTTGTAGCAAAAAAGATCAAAGGCATATTCAAGCTTCAACAAATAGTTGGAAGTCTTGTTGGTTTTGTTGTTGTATGATCTAGTCTTGTTCATACATCATTGTTGTACCAAACCATCATAAACTTGTGAGTGTGAGTGGTTATTATTTTAGTCCTTAAAATACATTGTGTGTGGGAGTGGTTGTACCCTTGGAAAAGAACTCGACATCTAGCTTAGTATCGGAAATAGTTTGTAAGCGACGTGTAAAGGTTTCTCCACCGATGAAAGGAGTTGGAGACTCGGGGAGTGGAGTAGGGCAAGGAAAAAGAGTCCTTGTAGACCAAACCACTATAAACAACTTGTCGTGGTTTGATTGTTTCTTTCTCTATTTACTCTTTATATATTGCTTGCATATTGTTTGATATCTTTGATCATTATCAATTGATCATTACAATACGTTTCAAAACAAAGTTTTTAATTGATAAACTATTCAACCCTCTTCTAGTTATCCACAATTGGTATCAGAGCCTCGTTGCTCAAGAATTTCTAAAATATATTGTATTTTATAAACTTGAAACGATCTATGGATTCCGAAAACTTTAAAGAAGGGCAATCTATGCAAAGACCACCACTCTTTGAAACCAATGGATTTATCTATTGGAAAAACAGTTTTGAAACATATGTAAATTCAAAAGATATAGATCTTTGGTTTGTTATAATTAAATGAGACTTTAGTTCTACAACAAAAGATATTTCTATTAATGATCAAAAGAAATTAATAGCTAAAAATAATGAAGCTAAAATGATGCTTTATAATGCTTTACCGAGAAAAGAATATGAAATAATTTTTATGTGTGAAACCGCAACATGAGAATCTTTGATTATTACACATCACGGAAATTCACAAGTCAAGGATAACAAATTTGATCTTTGTTCAACAATATGAACAATTTGTTATCCCTGAAAATGAAACCATTGATTGTGGATTTGCTCGCTTTAATACATATTAATACTTCTCTTAAAGCACTTGATGAATCTTTTCGTAGTAAGAACTTGTTGGGATATGAAAGTGCTGAAGATATGAAAGTACTGAAGACATGAAAGTACTGTAAGCTGCAAAGTACTGGAAGAAGTCAAAAAGTCAAAGTACTGCTAAAGACAAAGTCAAAGTACTGCAATATGAAGTCAAAGTACTGCAAGAACAAAAGAACTGTTATATTCGTTTATGGAAAGAATTGTATTCTATGTTTAGATTACATGTCGTACAAGGTTACAAATTGTAAACCGACTAGGATATCCTTGAGCCTATAAAAGGACTCCTAGATTGGCATTAGAGGTACGATTTCAGAAAAAGAGTTTTAGAGTTTACGAATTAGTGTTTTAGAGAAAAGTTCGATTATCTTAGATTTGTATTAGAGTATCTGCATAATAAGCAGATTTAGAGTTTATAATAAAAGTTATTCTTCTTAGCTTTGTTAAGTAAATTCCGCGTACTTGATAAAGATTGCTCAGTGTTTCTTTGTTAATAACTTAGGATTTATCCGAGGTTATTAAACCTTAACAAGCTAGTTAAGTTAGTTTGATTAAAGTATATCGATCCAACAAGTGGTATCAGAGCTTGTGTGGAAACTCTGACTAGGAAGAAACCCTACTTCAACAATATTCAAGATGTCGACTGAAGCTGTTCCACCACCCTCAATCACCTCTCTCAGAATTCCGATAATCAAGAAGGGAGAATATGATCTCTGGTGCATGAAGATGAGGCAGTATATTGCCATTACAGACCATGCTTTATGGAATGTAATTGTGAATGGGAATGAAGTAGTTCAAGATCCCATTAATGTTCCTGGACAACCTATAGCACCAAAGGCAGTCTTACCAGCAGCAACCCTAAGGAATCAAGAGAAGGCACTAAACATTCTCTTATCTGCCATTCCAGATGGTCATCTTCTCAAATTTCATGATGCTAAAGATGCTAAGCAGCTCTGGGCTGCTCTCAAGACCAGATTTGGAGGGAATGAAGCCTCTAACAAGATGCACAGAAACTTGCTGAAACAACAGTTTGAAACTTTCACAGTAGGAGAAAGAGAGAGTCTTGATGCTGCATATGATAGGTTTCAAAATCTCCTCAACATGTTGGAGTTATACAAGGCAGAAGTGTCAGTTGAGGATGCAAATTTGAAGTTTCTAAGGAGTTTGCCGTCTACATGGCATGTGATTGCTACTATGATCAGAGGACAACAAGGATTGGATGTCATGGACTTTGATGATCTCTATCATCAACTGAAGGTGTATGAACATGAGATGAGTGGTCAACCAAATTCCAAATCTCACAGTATTGCTTTTCTATCATCTGAAAAGAAGAGCAGTACTTCCAAAAGTACTGCTTCTCCTCAAAGTACTGTTTCTCAAAGTGCTGCTGTTTACAATCCCCCTTCATATGCTCAGCAGGCCCCACCATCTACCACTTTGCACTCAGATGAAGTAGTGTGCTCCTTCTTTGCACAACAAGCAAGCTTACCTGTCACTTATGAAGAGGATCTAGCACAAATTGAAGAAGATGCACTTGAAGAAATTGATATCAGGTGGCAAGTTGCTATGATCACTGCACGGATCAAAAAGTACATGAAGAAGACAGGCAAAAGTATTGATTTCAAACCAAAACAAGGAATAACTTTTGACAAATCTCAAATTGAATGTTTCAATTGTCAAAAGACTGGTCATTTTGCAAGGGAGTGCAGGTTTGCTAAGTATCAAGCAAACAGAACATCTGAGAAGCCAAAACTTGAGCTCAAAGAAATACCAATAACTGAAACAAAGGCTTTGGTTTCTCAAGAGAAGTTATCAGAAGTTGACTGGAGTGAAGAATTTGATGATGAACCGGTGACTTACTGTATGGTAGCAGTGGAAGATACAGTTGAAGACACAGTGGAAGCATTGGACTGGAGCACTGCTTTTGATGAAGAATCAGAACATGCTGCTTTGGAATCTGATGATGGCTTTGGAGGATTTGATTGGAGTAAAGAAAGTGAAGATGATCATGTTCTTCTTGCTATGGTGGCTACTTCACCAACTCAGTCTCCTATCTCTGAGGTATGCTCAAACTGTTATGAGTTCTATCTAAAATTGCTTAACAATTATGTGATTGAAAGAGATAATTGTATTAGGGCTAGGTCTGAGGTAGCAGGATATCAAATCACTTTAGAGTCTATGGAAGCCAAAATATTAACTCATGAAAATAATGAAATGGCCTGGGCTGAAAAATATGAACAACAGGATTATCAATTAAAACTTAGTGAATGGAAACTAAACTGTAAAATTGCTGAAATAGAGAAATTAACTAAGGAAAGAGATGATTTGTTAGCTAAGTTTGCTGCTTGGGGAGAGTCTGGCTTATCCCATGTTGCTTATGTTGAAAAACAGAGAAGGGCTTACATTAGAACAGGCTTAGGATTTGGAATGGACTTTAGTAACATAGATGAAAACCAACCTAGTGATCAGGATGATGGTGTTTTTGAGGACATAACCACTAGTGATGATGAGCTCATTAACTATGTAGATACATCTAGTAATGAGGGCTCAATAAGTGAACCACCTCCTGAATATAAGAAAGACAATGGATATCATGATGTTCCTCATCCCACTGGCATTCATCAACCCTCTAGGCCTGATGTTTCTCGTTTTGGAGTAGACAGTCTAGAGTTTAGGAAGAAGCTTGTAGCTCAATCTAGGTCTGAAAAACCCAAAGAAGCTATTGAAAATAATGTTCAAAATCAAGCAGTACCTTTAAAACAAAGTATTGCTCAACAAGCAGTACCTTCTGCAAAACTTTTTCAAAACAGTAATGCTAAACCTTTTGGGGATAACTTTGGTCAAAACAGATTTTATCATTCACCAAGAAGGCAAAATAATTTTGGGCATAGACATAGAAGAAATCACTTTGGACATATGGGTCAAAAACTGTGTTTTGTGTGTTACAGTCCTCATCACTTAATCAAAGATTGTGACAAACACTCAGAATATCTAAGCAAGTTTCCAAGGAATAAGTCAACCAACCAGAAACCTAGAGAGCATAAACCAGTTTGGAATAATTCAAATAGGGTTAATCACATAAATTTCTCACCAGATCATAGATACCCACATCAGAGAAGACCTTCAGTATCTCACAGTACTTTCCAAAGTACTGCTCAGAAACAAGGTACTGATCACACTACTTGGAATAGGAATCCTAGGAGATCTCACTATCAACCTGGAAGGTATCACAATTCACATAGGGGATCTAGATCACAGGAACCACCTGTTAAAACTGAATGGGTCAAAAGGGAAAGTACTGCTAAGGGACAAACAGTACGTTCAACAAAAAGTGAATCAGATGTTTTTGTGATACAAGAAAATGCTAATAATCTGGTAAAAGAGATTTATGTTGCAAAACCATAAAGTTTTGAAAATCCACATGCTAAAAATCATAAGATAATTTTGGATCATCATTTGAAAGATAGTGGGAATTACATACTCAAAGAATTTGAGTTTGTAACTCCACAAGGGGAACACAAGTCAGTAATGGCTTGGGTTCCTAAAAGTTTCTAACTCTTTTCTTTGTGTGCAGGGCAAACCAGAAGAGGAGCTTAAAGATAATCTTATAGTGGATAGTGGTTGCTCTGGAAGTATGACAGGAGACAAAGAGATCCTGTCTGATTTTAGAAATATTAGTGGAGGAAGAGTTGCATTTGGGAATGATCCCAATAGAGGAAAGATTACTGGCAAAGGAACTATCAAAGCAGGGCTGATTGACTTTGAGAATGTTAGATATGTGAAGGAGCTTAAGTTCAACTTGCTCTCAGTCTCTCAAATTTGTGATAAAAAGCATCATGTGTTATTCACTGACACAGAATGTCTCATCCTTTCCTCTGACTTTAAACCTGTTGATGATGACTTGGTAGTACTTAGAGTACCAAGGACAAATGATGTGTATAGTTTAGACATGAAGAGTCTACATTCCTATGGAAGAGCCATATGTTTGGTGGCTAAAGCAACATCTGAAGAGGCACATCAATGGCATAGAAGATTGGGCCATGTTAATTTCAAAAACATCAACAAACTGGTCAAAGGCAATCTAGTTAGAGGTTTACCTTCAAAGACTTACAAGAATGAACAATCATGTTTGGCATGCAAGAAGGGTAAACAACATAAAGCTTCCTGTAAAAAGCTTGAGGAAAGAACTATTAGAGAACCATTGGAGTTGTTACATATGGATTTATTTGGACCTGTCTCTGTGGCAAGTTTAAATAAGAAAAAGTACTGTTTGGTTGTTACTGATGATTGTAGTAGATTCAGTTGGGTTTTCTTTTTGGGCTTTAAAGATGATACCTTTGATGCTATTCAGACTCTAATTATAGCACTTGAAAACCAATTAAGACTCAAGGTTAGAGGTATTAGATGTGACAATGGAACTGAATTCAAGAACAAGCCTATGGATGATTTTTGTGCGAATAAAGGCATAAAGAGGGAGTTTAGTATTGCACGAACACCACAGCAAAATGGTGTTGCAGAGAGGAAGAATAGGACTTTGATTGAAGCAGCAAGGACAATGCTAGCAGATTCTCATCTACCTATTCAATTTTGGGCAGAAGCTGTAAGTACTGCATGCTATGTACTTAACAGGGTCTCTGTCACCAAACCACAGATGAAGACACCCTATGAATTGCTGATGGGAAATAAACCCAACATTCGTTTTATGAAGCCTTTTGGATGTCCTCTTACTATTTTAAACACCATTGATAATCTGGGAAAGTTTGATGGCAAGTCTGAAGAAGGTTACTTATTGGGCTATTGTACTAACAGTAAAGGCTTTCGCGTATACAACAGAGTTACTAAGAAGATTCAAGACTGTCTTCATGTTGAGTTTTTAGAAGATCAAGACAATGAGAAAGGTAAAGGTCCTGATTTGATGTTTGATCTTGAGATTTTATCTCCTTCAATGAATTATGTTCCTGTTAGAGAAGAAAATCAACCTATGCACAATGGAGAAGATATACAATATGTTGTTCATGGAGTTCATATTAGACCTGATGTTGTTCCTGATAAAGATCCTGTAAATCCAAAACAAAGTACTGCTGTTCCTAAGCAAAGTACTGATTCTTCAAAACAAAGTACTGTTGCACCACAATCCTCATTAACTGCTGAGGATCAATCTATACAAGAGGAACTTAATCAGATGCTTCTTCAAGATGTATTAGCACATTCTTACACTGATGACCAAAGGAGAGCTTATGAAGAGGCAAAGAGGACCAAGACTGCAGAATACTCTCACAGTACTTTGGACAGTACTTTTGACCAAAGTACTGCTGCACCTGTTGACAGTACTTTAGATGATTTAGATGATTCTACCATGCCTGGGTTAGAAGAAACTGATGATGAGCTTGAAGATGAAGGTATTTTCACAGATTATACTAACTTAGATGATACATATGAAGTTCCACAGTCACCAATCTTACGAATTCATAAGAATCATCCAGCTGATCAAATCATTGGTCCTTCTACTTCTGGAGTTATTACAAGACACAAAGCTAAGGGTCTCACTAAACCTCACAATGCTTTACTTAGCTTTGTGTATAAACAAAACAGGCTGAATCATAAGGACCATCAAACCTGTTTATTTACCTGTTTCATCTCTCAAGAGGAACCCAAGAATATTGCTCAAGCTTTGACTAAAGAAAGCTGGGTTGAAGCTATGCAGGAAGAACTTCTTCAATTTAAACTTCAAGAAGTTTGGGTTTTATGTGATCTTCCAGATGGAAAGAGAGTTATTGGAACCAGATGGGTTTTTAGAGTCAAAAGAGATGAAAGAGGCAATGTTATCAAAAACAAGGCAAGATTAGTTGCTCAGGGTTATAGACAGGAGGAAGGGGTAGATTATGATGAGGTATTTGCTCCTGTGGCAAGGATTGAAGCAATTAGAATCTTTCTTGCTTTTGCTTCTTATATGGGTTTTCAGGTCTATCAGATGGATGTCAAGAGTGCCTTTCTTTATGGCACTATTACAGAAGAGGTGTATGTGAAACAACCTCCAGGTTTTGAAGATCCTAAACATCCAAACAAAGTCTATAAGGTGGTTAAGGCTCTTTATGGTCTTCATTAGGCACCTAGAGCTTGGTATGAGAGGCTCTCTACATTCTTATTACAACATGGATACAGGAGGGGAGCCATAGATAAGACTTTGTTTATCAAGAGAGACAAGAAGGATATCATGTTAGTTCAAGTGTATGTTGATGATATCATCTTTGGGGCTACCAAACAGTCCATGGTTAAAGAGTTTGAGCAGCTGATGCAGAAGGAATTTCAAATGAGTTCAATGGGAGAGTTAACTTTCTTTTTAGGACTTCAGGTTAAGCAGTCAAAGGAAGGAATTTTTATCAGTCAAGACAAGTATGTTACAGACATACTTAAGAAGTTTAATTTTGATGATATGAAGGCTGTTACTACACCTATTAAATCTATCAATTCATTGGGCAAAGATGAAGATGGACAGCCTGTTGAAGTCAAGTTGTACAGGTCAATGATTGGCTCTCTTATGTATCTTATTGCATCAAGGCCTGATATCATGTTTGCAGTTTGTCTATGTGCAAGATATCAAGTCTCACCAAAGATCTCTCACATGAATGCAGTAAAAAGAATTTTCTGTTATTTGAAACAACAACCTAAGTTGGGGTTGTGGTATCCTAAAGAGTCACCTTTTCACTTGGAAGCTTTTTCAGATAGTGACTATGCAGGTGATAATTATGATAGAAGATCCACAACTGGTGGATGCCAATATCTTGGAAGAAGGTTAGTCTCCTGGCAATGCAAGAAGCAGACAATTGCAGCAACATCATCTACTGAAGCTGAATATGTAGCTGCTGCAAGCTGTTGTGGACAAGTTTTGTGGATGCAGAATCAACTCTTAGACTATGGGTTCAATTTTAAGAATACTCCTATCAATATTGATAATGAGAGTACTATTTGTATTATCAAGAATCCTGTGTATCATTCCAAGACCAAGCATATTCAGATTAGGCATCACTTTATTAGAGATTGCTATGAGCATAGGCTCATTAATGTGGTTAAAGTTCACACAGATGACAATGTAGCTGATTTACTCACAAAAGGTTTTGATGTGTCACGATTTAATCACTTGGTCGTGAGCATTGGAATGATTAACTACTAAGCTATGTTTGAGGGGAGGACTATAAGGTGTTAGTATAGTCCTGTGTATTGCTTGAGGGGAGGATACTAGTTAATACTTAGTTTCTATGAAGGAATTTGGCAAAGTACTGTTTTTCCTGAAAGTACTGCTTAGAAAGTACTGCTTGGGAAAGTACTGCTTATGTGGAAAGTACTGTTTGTCGTATTAAAGTACTGTTCCAACGGTAATATTGATGGGTAATTGATAGTAACGGTAACTTTGTTATTATAGGCTGTGATTTTTCAAATCCCACCTATAAATAACTACTTTCCGATTTTCCCTCTCATATTCTTACTTTACATCTTTTCCATACTTATCTCCCAATCACTATCTGTTTATTGTTCGATAAAATCTTTCTTGTGCTCACTTATTCAACAATGGCGAATCGATTAACTGTTTCAAAGCACAATATGGTGGCTAATTTGGACAAGACTGAGGCGAATATGGCTTTTTATGACATCATTGATTATCTTACTGGGTCGCCTATTAGTTATGCTCTTTTAGTTGAGCCAGATATTATTGAACCTTGGATTCAAGAATTTTGGGCTAATGCTAGAGATAATATGGAGGAGGATGAATATTATATTAGATCAACAGTAGTTGGACGGACTATCAAGATTATAGAGGCCTCTATTCGAGCAGATTTATTATTTGATGATGAAGATGGGGCTATTCGATTTGACAAGCAACTGATTTGGGATACTTTTAGAGATCTTGGTTATGAAGGGTCTTTGACAGAACAAACATTCAAGAAAGTATTATTCTGTCCTCAATGGAAGTTTTTGATTCATGTATTGCTCCATTGCATAAGTTCTAAAAGTACTTCTTGGGAGCAGTTTGGGTCAAATATAGCATTTGCAGTGGTTGGTTTAGCTACAAACAGAGTGTTTAATTTTTCAAGGCTTATTTTGGATGGGATGCTTTCGCATATATCCTCTGGGTCAAAATGGTTGATGTACCCAAGGTTTGTACAGGTTTTCTTAAACAAGCAATTGGCTGATGTTCCAAAACCTGCTGCTTTGTTACCTGTCATTGTGCAACAAGCCAAAATATTTACATTTATGGCTAGGCGAAGTGATTTGTTCAGAGGTGGAGACACTCCTTTGACTCCTACAATGATGGAAGTTGTTCAAGCTGTACGTGATGAAGCTGGCGAGGATGAGGAGAGTGAAGGTCCTGATTCTGTACAAGGTACTGCTTCTCAGAGCATTGCTTCTCAGAGTGTTGCTTCTCACAGATCTGCATCACCAAGTGCTGACACACAAGGAACTGCTTCACAAGGTACTGCTTCTAAGCAAAGTACTGATGCTCCAGAACATGTTCCTGTTACATCTCAAACATCTCTACATGACTCTCAACACGATGTTCATTCACAATCTCAAGGAGATGAAGTTTCTATGGAATCTGAAGGTCAAGTTCTCAACAATTATGCTTTAACTAGAGAATTGACAAGATTGAAGAAATCTTTTGGAGAGCAAGCTAAAGCGCTTAGGAAGTTGAAGCGTAAGTATATGTGGTTCAGGAATTTTATTAAACCATATATTCAAGGTTACAACTTATGGGTTAAAGAGGAAAACAAACGCCGTAAGCAACTTCGCAAGGACTTAAAACGTAAGAAGGTTCATAAAACATCTTCTGTCCATTTGGGGAGGAAATTCAAAGAACAGAAATTGAAAGAAGATGATAAGGAGAAAGCAGATGATAAGGAGAAAGAAGATGACAAGGAGAATGAACCTTAAAGTACTGAAGAACTGGTTATTGATGATCAAGGTACTGAACATCAAAGTACTGCTTTTCATGAAACTTTCAAACAAGAGGTAATAACACCAAGGGTATTGAATTTTGAAGAAGAATCTGGTCCTTCTACAACTTTTATACAAGAAGAGGAGGAAGCTACATTCAAACCTATTCATTCTGCAAGTGATGATGAATTAATTGCTACAATTTTAGATTTGTCACAACCAAGAGGAGGAGTTACTATTAGAGATATACAAGAAGAAGAACAACAAAGAACTTCTCAACCTGCAATTGATCCAAAAGATAAAGGGAAAGGTGTTCTGGTTGAAACCAAGAAAAAGAAACTAACTTTGGCAGAACTTAGAGCAATTGAAGTTGCTAGGAATGAAGCTGCAGCTAGAAAAGTTCAAGAAGAGTTAAATGCTAAAGATAGAGAAGAACAGGAAGCTCAAGAAGCTCAGAATAGAGAAGCAGCTCAAAAGGTGCAAGATGAATTAGATGCTGAAACTGCTGAACCATTACAGTCACCTACTCTTGTTAGATATATGTCAAGAAGACCTAATTTAGCTAAAGAAAGGAATGCAATGATGGCATATTTAAAAGGCATAGGATATAAAGGACTGCAGAAGCTAAATTATGTTGATATGAAAAGACTATATGATGCTGAGAGAGAATCTTATAAGAAAGATGTTGCAGGAATTAAAGATTATAGAGAAGAAGCTACCTGGACTGAAGCTGAAAGAAAGAAGAGTTTGAAAAGAAAAAGGAAAACTGAAGTTATAGATGTTCAGTTCTCAAAGAAAGAAAAAGTTGAATTAAGATCTGAGACTAGTGATGAATTAAGGAATTATCTCAGAGTGGTAGATTTTGATTATACAAAGGAAGATGATGACATGAAGATGAACAGATCAAAGATTAGTGTTTTTGAAGTTGTGAAATCCAAGGATGGAGATTACATGATTTTTCATAAAGAAGATAAAAGCTTCAAAGTTTTCAAAGGGCTATGGGATATACTGCACATTATAGATAGAGTAGACCTATTCTACTTATATCATGTTGTGAAGGCTTACTTTAAAGATAATCCATTAGAAGGGATTGGTTTGGTTTTACATGGTGATCTCATAACTATGTGGGAAACTGAAGAAGAGAGCACTGATGATATCTGGAAGAATCAAGAAAGCTGGGAAATTGTTTGCTGGAGATTCTTTGAAGAGTCTGGAGTTCATGTTTTAGAGCTGGAAAATGGAACAATGATACACATGTTTGCAGAAAGAAGATACCCTCTTACAGTTGAGCTCATTAGAAGAATGTTAGAGCATGGATTGGAAGTAGAAGAGGATAATGAAACTGCTTGCATGGCTATCAACTTGTTTATAAACTGGACTACCATTGCTGAAGATGATTAATAACTTGTATGAATTTTATTTGAATAAATACTTTTTGATATATCAGTACTTTTATTCAAAGTACTGCTGATCAGACAGTACTTTCATCAAAGTACTGTTTGCAGAAATAAACCAGTTAAATGAATTTTAGAAGAAATCTTTTGCTAAGAAAATATTTTGAAATAAAGGTTGAATAAATGGTTTTGTGATGATAACATCAATAGGTTATCAATCCACCATGGTTACAAAAGGATTGACTAATCCATGAGCAAACGGCTCTGGTAAAGATATATCAAATCCGTTTTTAGTTGACAACTTGCTAATAAGTTGGATGGTAATTAACTCACCATATCAGTAATGTGAAGAGTTGGCTAGCCCACAAGAAAATGGCTTGTGGTAAAGGCTGTGGAAAAACCATTATTGGTAATTAGTTCACCATTAGATAGAAGAACTAACTAGTCCAGAAGGGTACAGCTTTTGGTAAAGACAAAACAAATCTGTTGATAGCTGGTGGTTTGCTAAAAATCATATGGTTATCAATGTACCATGGTCTTACACACCAAAACATTTGGCTACTCCAGAGATAATGGCTTTGGTAAAGAGATCTAAATCCATTAAATTTTCAATGATTCACTTGGAAGTGATGAGAATAGTATGCAACTTAAACTGAATTAATGTACAATTTGCCATATGTTGCTGTGTTGCTGAAAAGATGGAGGTTGCTGGATGCTGCTGTGAAAAGAACAATTCTAAGAGACACTTTGACAAGCACAGATATTACAGAGATACAATCTAAAGACTAAGAAACAATCTGTTTTTAAAGATGAAGCTGTTAAAGATATATTCACAAAGGAACTTGAAGTCAAGCAAGTAGAATTCAAGTTAGGGGAGGATTGTTGGGATATGAAAGTGCTGAAGATATGAAAGTACTGAAGACATGAAAGTACTGTAAGCTGCAAAGTACTGGAAGAAGTCAAAAAGTCAAAGTACTGCTAAAGACAAAGTCAAAGTACTGCAAGAACAAAAGAACTGTTATATTCGTTTATGGAAAGAATTGTATTCTATGTTTAGATTACTTGTCGTACAAGGTTACAAATTGTAAACCGACTAGGATATCCTTGAGCCTATAAAAGGACTCCTAGATTGGCATTAGAGGTACGATTTCAGAAAAAGAGTTTTAGAGTTTACGAATTAGTGTTTTAGAGAAAAGTTCGATTATCTTAGAGTTGTATTAGAGTATCTGCATAATAAGCAGATTTAGAGTTTATAATAAAAGTTATTCTTCTTAGCTTTGTTAAGTAAATTCCGCGTACTTGATAAAGATTGCTCAGTGTTTCTTTGTTAATAACTTAGGATTTATCCGAGGTTATTAAACCTTAACAAGCTAGTTAAGTTAGTTTGATTAAAGTATATCGATCCAACAGAACTTTTTTAGGAAATTTCTTAGAGCACTCCATCCGAAGTAGAGAGCAAAAGTTGTTGGATCGATATACTCTGACCAAACTAACTATGTAGCTTGTAAGGGCTTAGCAACCTCGGATAAATCCTAAGTTACTAACAATGAAACACTGAATTTACTCTATTAAGTATGCGGAAACTACTTCAATAAAGCTAAGAAGAATAACTTAAACTTCAATGATTTTATTAATACTTTGAACCTGCTTGATACACAGATTCACTAAGAACCCTAATAACTCTAATATCGAACTTGGTAAACTCTAATATTCTCTAATATTACGTATGCATTCGTTTCTAATAGTCGTGTCTCTAATGCCAATCTAGGGATCCTTTTATAGGCATAAGGAATACCCTAGTCGGTTTACAATTACAATTCTTGTACGACAAGTAATACTAAACTAAACTAAGAATATTCTAGAATTACAAAGCTTTCCATAAACGATATAGCAGTTCTTTAGCTTTGTAGTACTTTGATGTTGAGCAGTACTTTGACTTTCATTAAGCAGTACTTTGACTTTCTTCAGCACTTTGACTTTCTTCAGTACTTTGTCTTTTATATCCCAACAATCCTCCCCTAACTTGAATTCTACTTGCTTGATTTCAAGTTCCTTTGTATCTGTATCTTTAACATCTGTGTCTTCAAGGAAAGATTGTGTCTTTATCTTCAGATTTATTTTGTACCCTTTGTGCTTGTATTATCATCATCAAAGTAGTCTTTATAAGCAATCCTTTACAGCAACTATCAGCAATCTTCATCTTTTCAACTACTCAACAACATATGACAAATTGTACATCAGATCATAAAGTTTTAGTCTATTCTCATCACTTCCAGGAGTATAAACTCTTGTGAGAGGTGAATCATTGAAAATTTAATGGATTTTGATGTCTCTTTACCAAAGTCATTAACTCTGGAGTAGCCAATGTTTAAGTGTGTAAAACCATGGTACATTGATAACCATATGATTTTTAGCAAATCATCAGCTATCAACGGATTTGTTAAGTCTTTACCAAAAGCCGTACCCTTTTGGACTTGTTAGTTCTTGCAACCATGGTGAACTAATTGCCATATAAATGGTTTTTCCACAGCCTTTACCACAAGCTATTTTCTTGTGGGCTAGCCAACTCTTCACTATTGCAGATATGGTGAGTTGATTACCATACAACTTATTGGCAAGTTGTCAACCATCAACAGATTTGAGATATCTTTACCAGAGCCGTTTGCTCATGGATTAGCCAGTCCTTTTGTTAGACATGGTGGACTGATAACTTTTTGTTGTCTTAGTGCAAAGCACTTTTACCAATTAAAACCATCTCAAAAACCATTTGTTGCTGATAACTTTTGTTTCAAAATATTTTGCACTTAACAAAAGTTTTCTTATTTTCTATTAATAAAGACTTTTACTGGTTTTGTGCTGCAAGCAATACTTTGGATAAAGTACTGTTTGTCCAGCAGTACTTTGAATAAAGTACTGATTTTTCAAAAATTTATACAATTATGAATCATATCAGTATTTATGCATCGTCATCAGCCATAGTTGTCCATTTGATAAACAATTCGATGACCATAAGAGCTGTTTCATTCTCCTCTTCAACTTCCATACCATGAACTAGCATTCTTCTCATAAGATCTCTTGTAAGTGGATATCTTCTTTCTGCTAGCATGTGAATCATGGTCCCATCTTCTAACTCTAAAACATGCACTCTTGATTCTTCAAACAATCTCCAGCTAGTAATCTCCTAAACTTCTTAGTTTTGCCAGATTTCATTAGTGCTTGTCTCTTATGTCTCCCAAATAGTTATCAGATCTCCCAGCAAGACTAAGCCAACTCCAGTTAAAGGAATATGCTCAAAATACTCTTGCACTAGTTGATATAGGTGAAATAGATCCTCTCTATCTATCATGTGCAGTATATCCCATAGCAAATTAAATACTCTAAAGCTTTCATCTTCTCTATGGAACATCAGATAGTCTCCATCCTTTGATTCTACAACTTCAAATGTAGACATCTTAGACTTCTTTACTGCAACATCTTTAGACTTAGGATGCTCAAAATCTACAACTCTAAGATAATTCCTCAGCTCATCAACTGTATTTGTTCTCAATTCTATCTTCTTTGATGGCTGTTCATCACCAGTTGTTCTTTTTCTCTTTAAGCTTCTTTTACTTGCATCCTCATTCTTCTTTTCATCATCAAAAGGAATAATACCAGCCACTTCCTTTTGATAAGCTTCTCTAACAGCATCATACAAGTCTTTCATCTCTATATATTTCAATTTATGCAGACCTGTATATCCCCTACCCTTCAGATAGGCCATCATAGCATTCCTTTCCTTAGCAATACTAGGTGGTCTTTGTGGTATAACAACTGGCTTTTCTGGTATAGCAACTTCAGCATCCAGTTGAGCTTGTAGCTTCCTAGCAGCTTCTTCATTCTTAACCACTTCAATAGCTCTTAATTCTGCTAAAGTAAGCTTCTTCTTTTTCTTTGTTTCTACCAGTTTACCTTTTCCTTTGTCTTTAGGATCTAAAGCAGGTTGAGAAGCTTGAGGTTGTTCTTCAACTCCAGGAATACTAACACCTCTTGGTCTTGACATGTTTTGCAATATCTGAGCAACAGTCTCATCATCACTAGCAGTGTGCTCCTTTGCTGGATTGGACTAGAAGGACCAGCTTCTTCTTCATGTAAGACTGTTGAAGGACCAGCTTCTTCTTCAAAATTTAGGGTCCTTGGTGTAATTAGCTCTTGTCCATAAGTTCCTTGAAGAGCAGCACCTTGATCATCAGCACCTTGATCATCAGTACCTTGATCTCCAGTACTTTGTACACCAGTACTTTGAGGCTCAGTAGGCTCAGTACTTTGAATATTAACTTGAGCTTCAGTACCTTGAAGTTCAGTACTTTGAATATTAACTTGAGCTTCAGTACCTTGAGGTTTAGTACTTTGAAGTTCAACTTCTGGTTCTTCATAATGTTCAGCATCTTCATTCAAATTTTCTTGCTCCAATATCCTCCCTAATTGGAATGAAGACTGCTTGTGAACCTTTTTGCCCTTTGAAGTCTTTTTAAATTTCTTTCCTTTCGTCTTGTGTGACTTCACCCACAACCTGTGATGTTAAACTAAAGGCCAAACAAAGTTCTTCAATCTTCTAAATTTGTTGTTCAAATTCACCAGTTGTGCAGCTTGAGCTTCATAGTCTTTCTTTAACCTCAATAGCTCCCTTGTCAAAGCATAGTTATCCAGAACTTGACCCTCAGAAGCCATATCTCCCTCATCTCCTCAAGATGTTTGAGACCCATATGTAGAAGTATAATCATTGGGAGAGGATTGTGGGTTTACCTCTGGTTCTAAATCACCATGAGAAATATCTTGTTGAGATGCAGTACCTTGTGGTGAAGCAGTACGTTGAGAAGTAGTACCTTCCCTAGAATCAGAAGGCTCATGATCTTCACTTTCAGCAGCTTCAGCTCTAACTGCTTGCACTATCTCCATCATGTGAGCTGTTAACGGTGTAGCCTTCCCAGAGAATTTGTCACTCTTTCTAGCCATGAAGGTGAACACCTTTGGTGGAAGTACTACAACCGGTACCAAGCTGGAAGGTTTTGGTACATCCTTAAGCTGTTTGTTCAAGAAAACTTGAACAAATCTTGGGTACGTCAGGAATGGTGAACTATTCCCATTAAGTACTATTGGAACTTATGCAATGAAGTAATACATGAACAGGATACTTCCAGTGTGGACTAAACAAAGGTTTCCTAAAATTTGTTTCAGTTAGAGACCCTTCATACCCAATATCCCTTAGTGTATCCCAAAGAAGTTGTTTGTCAAAACGAATAGCCCCTTCAGCATCATCAAGCAATAAATCTTCTCGAATGGTGACTTCACTAACTCTAATTATCTTTCCAGCAACCTTATCCTGAATGTAGGATTCATCATCATCCATATGAGATCTAGCAGTTTCCCAAAATTGTTGAATCCAGGGCTCAATTATGTCAGGTTCAACCAAAAGAGCATAATTGATTGATGATCCAGTGAGGAAATCAATTATGTCATGAAAAGCGACATTTGTCGGTGTTTTATCCAAGTTAGCCACCATATTATGCTTACTAACTGTGTTACGATACGCCATTGAATGTTGTTATAAGAGAAAATGGTGCGATGAATAGTGAATGTGAATAAGAGAAAAATAAGGAAAAGATTGATAAGTATAAAGATGAGAGGGAAAATCGGAGGGTAGTTATTTATAGGTAAGATTTAAAAAATCACAGCCCAATTAATACAGTTACCGTTGTTTGAATTTTACCCCATCTTTTGACCGTTGGAATAGTACGTTGACAAGACTAGCAGTGCTTTCCACGTAAGCAGTACTTTTAGAGCAGTACTTTCAGATAAACAATAAGCAGTACTTTTCCATCCTCTTCTTCACAATTGCAAAAACATCAAAAAGCATTATATTTCCTCCCCTCAAACAATGCATAGGACTATCTAACTAACTAATAAGTCCTCCCCTTAATTGTAGCTTAATAGTTAATCATACCAATACTCACCACCAAATGATTAAATCTTGAAACATCAAATCCTTTTGTGAGTAGATCAGCTACATTGTCATCTGTGTGGACCTTGACAACATTAATGAGCCTATGCTCATAACAATCTTGAATAAAGTGATGCCTAATCTGAATGTGCTTGGTCTTGGAGTGATAAATTGGATTCTTCATAATGCAAATTGTACTCTCATTGTCAATGTTGATAGGAGTATTCTTAAAATTGAATCCATAATCCAAGAGTTGATTATGCATCCACGGTACTTGTCCACAACAGCTTGCAGCAGCAACATATTCTGCTTCAGTGGATGATGTTGCTGCAATGGTTTGTTTCTTACATTGACATGAAACTAATCTTCTTCCAAGATACTGGCATCCTCCAGTGATTGATCTTCTATCATAATTATCACCTGCATAATCACTATCTGAAAAAGCTTCCAAGTGAAAAGGTGAATCCTTTGGATACCACAACCCTAACTTAGGTTGTTGCTTCAAAAAACTAAAAATCCTCTTGACGACATTCATATGAGAGACCTTGGGTGAGACTTGATATCTTGCACATAAACAGACAGCAAACATGATATCAGGTCTAGATGCAGTTAAGTACATAAGACAACCAATCATTGATCTGTAAAGCTTGACATCTACAGCTTGTCCATCTTCATCCTTTCCCAATGAGTTGATAGCTTTAATGGGTGTGGTGACAGGCTTCATAGCATCGAAGTTAAACTTCTTAAGAATTTCAGTAACATACTTGTCTTGACTAATGAAAATTCCAGCCTTTGATTGTTTAACTTAAAGCCCCAAAAAGAAAATTAATTCACCCATGGAACTCATTTGAAATTCTTGTTTCATGAGCTTTTCAAATTCTTTCACCATAGACTGTTTTGTAGCTCCAAAGATAATATCATCTACATAGACTTGAACAAGCATGATATCCTTCTTGTCTCTCTTGATAAACAAAGTCTTATCAATTGCTCCTCTCCTGTAACCATGTTGCAATAAGAAAGTGGAGAGTCTTTCATACCAAGCTCTAGGTGCTTGATGAAGGCCATAAAGAGCCTTAACAACTTTGTAGACTTTGTTTGGATGTGCAGGATCCTCAAAACCAGGAGGTTGTTTGACATAGACCTCCTCGATAATCTTGCCATAAAGAAAGGCACTCTTGACATCCATTTGATAAACAGGAAAACCCATATAAGATGCAAAAGCAAGGAATAGTCTAATGGCTTCAATCCTTGCTACAGGAGCAAACACTTCATTATAGTCCACTCCTTCTTCTTGTCTATATCCTTGTGCAACTAATCTTGCTTTGTTCTTGATGACATTCCCTCTTTCATCTCTCTTAACTCTGAAAACCCATCTTGTACCAATGACTTTCTTTCCATCTGGTAGATCACATAGTACCCAAACTTCTTGAAGTTTGAATTGAAGAAGTTCTTCTTGCATGGCTTCAACCCAACTCTCTTTAGTTAATGCTTGAGCTACATTCTTGGGTTCTTCTTGAGAGATAAAACAAGTGAATAAACACGTTTGTTGATCCTTATGATTCATCCTGTTTTGTTTATACACAAAGCTAAGTAAAGCATTATGTGGTTTAGAAAAACCTTTAGCTTTGGTTCTTGTGAGCACCCCTGATATAGAAGGTCCAATGATTTGACCAGCAGGATGATCTTTATGAACTCTTAATGTAGGAGTCTGTGGTACTTCAAGATCATCATCCAAATTTGTGAAATCAGCTCCTTCATTAGAATTTGAGAAAATACCTTATCATCTAATTCGTCATCAGTGTCTTTTAATCCAGGCATGTTAGGATCATACAAATCATCAGAAGTACTGTCAATTGTTGCAGCAGTACGTTGATCCAAAGTACGGTGATCCAAAGTACTGTGAGGGAAATCTGTATACTTACACTTTTTCTTTGCTTCTTCATAAGCCCTTCTTTGTTCATCCTCATAAGATTGTGCTATTATTTCTTGAAAAAGCATCATATTAAGTTCATCTTGAATAGGTTGATCTTCAGCGAACAAAGTGGATTTTGGTTCATCAGTACTTTTCTCCTTCTCAATAGATATAGGTTGTAAGATATAACTTTTCACATACACATCAAACCATAACAACCATGTGGCGAATAAGTGGAATTCTAGAGAGAGAAAGTTAGAGGTTTAGGGAACTTAGTGAGAGAAAGTGAAAGATATTATTATGAGCTCCAACTCTCTACCTTGGAAGGTAGAGAGTATTTATAGTCTTACATAAATCGCCACACATCGGGCTGTGGATCAGGCATACAGTGGGTAAAGACCCGTCCGTCCTCCACGGTGATACTAAACTAAATACTACTTAACTTAAGATAACTACGACTACGAGCTTTCTAACGATTACATATACTTGAGGTGACCGACTCTTTAATACCGGGAATTTCTAATTCCTAACAATCTCCCCCTAAGGGAGGTCACCTCAATCATGTACCAAAATTACATTGAATACAACTAGATATTACATTAAAAATTGTTCTTGCATTCTTGATGTAGTCCTTTGCTTCTAAGCTCGTAGTCATTGATTCTTCACATTGCATGTTTGGATGCTCCAAGTGGAGGTCTTTTACTGATCCACGTGATAATAATTTTGAGCCATCTTTTGAGATCATCAGCTATCAAAAATCTCTAAGACCCTTTGTGGTGTTGTGACTTTAGGACCGACATGCTCACATTCTGGATCATGATGTCTTCTCATCAGAGTAGCGGAAGCATTTGTTGAATCATGACATTGGTAGCAGCGTAGCAGAAGCTTGGAGTGAAAATATCAGAGTCATTGATGCACTAATCATGATTTCTTTGAGTTGAATGTGTTAAGTGAGCATGCGGCTATGGATTGACCGCTTCATTCTGATCAGCTGCAACCGTCGGGTGTACCTGCATACAACAGTTAGCAATAAATCGCACGAAAGTATCTTTGATCACTTTCGTTGAATTGAGGTACACGCCCACGGTTCCCCGTTGATCAGTACATGTACTGCCTGTGATCAGGTAAAATTCCGAAGAATTTCCTTGACAGGGTTTCGCAGCTGTTCTAGCTGTTCTCAAACCGGAACGTCTCAAAGAAGACAACACGGAGTGAGTGAACCAGCGAATTTTAAGTCCACTGATTGATGAAAAAAGATTTGAAAAACAATCGTGTATCGCTCAATAGAAATTGTTTTTGCAATACAACGAAGGTTTTATAGAAAATCAATTATCAATCATAAAAATACCTTTTGGTTTGAAAAATGAGTACACGGTCGATGTGCTAAAGAAAAGAGTTGTTAAGCACAAAGACCGGTTTTTCAAAGGTATCCGTCAATCCATAACCTGAACCAGGATTGATTCAAGAGATTGAATCGCCCCATTGTTTCTGTTCAGTTGTCACATGGTTGATCTATATAATAGATCTCACATGCCACCTACCAGGAGCTTGTTTGATGTTGGCTCCAGAAGGCTTTCCATCTTCATTGTGAATATGTATACACATCACTCAGATGTTCTGGCAATACCACAAGGATAATGCGTAGGACTCAAGATATAATCTCTCTTTCCACATTGTGTGAAACAGAGAGTCTTCATTGAAAGTGTCCTAATGAGATTTATTGATG
>BPTQ01000006.1:87761266-87812918 GCA_019973895.1 Chrysanthemum seticuspe | reverse complement strand
AAGTAGGGAGCGTAATCGGTCAACTCGGAGCTCATTCCGTTATGCAAACAGAAAGAGGCGTGAAACCGATCATAGTGGGCTCACGAAATGGAAATAAACGCAGCGTTCTCTTTGGTCCAGTAGTTATTCAACAAGGTACCCATGAAGGAGTCGCCAGAATCCGAGGCGCGAAACCGGGAACTCGGGTCTACTAAGTCACGCGTAACCTGAACAAACCCCCCCGCTGAGACGTCTAATAACTTAGGATGTGTGTTCTACTTTAACAATCCTTAATCTTTAAGGGTCATAATTTCTCAGCCAGTGGAGTTCATATACATTAGCAATCTTTCGAGCATCAGCATCAAGAAAATTCAATTCATCAATAAATCAATTCATTGTGGCACCTCCTGCCTGCCCAGAAATGGGTGACATACGGACTAGGTGTCGGGTATCACACCGCAGAGTATTTATAGTCTTACACAAATCGCCACACTATGGGCTGTGGATCAGGCATACAGTGGGTAAAGACCCGTCCGTCCTCCACGGTGTTACTTAACTAAATAACTACTTAACTTAAAAGAACTACGACTACGAGCTTTCTAACGATTACATATACTTGAGGTGACCGACTCTTTAATACTGGGAATTTCTAATTCCTAACAATTTCATCTTGTGTGTAGGATTCAATAATCTGCAGAGTCGCCCCCCCAAACAAGTCCAATGCGCACTGAATCATCTGGGCTCAAGGGCCAAAGCGCGGAGCCTAAGACCGCTGAGGAAGTACCCATGGAACAACTTATTGATGACCTGGTTTCTCTTGCGACGCAAATAAAGGTAAAGCACTCGGGTGATACTAGCCAAAGTGCGGAGAAAGACAAACGTATTGCCTTACTCGAGGCTCAACTGGCTAATGCGAGGGATGAAGCAGAGGCTCTTGGGTCGTATGCTACAAAACTAGCC
This sequence comes from Chrysanthemum seticuspe, assembly GCA_019973895.1. Classification (NCBI taxonomy): domain Eukaryota; kingdom Viridiplantae; phylum Streptophyta; class Magnoliopsida; order Asterales; family Asteraceae; genus Chrysanthemum; species Chrysanthemum seticuspe. The sequence goes on along the minus strand of BPTQ01000006.1, from coordinate 87,811,979 downwards.
GAGGAAAAGATGGCACTGATGTGTCAAATTAATCAAGAGCGCGCAGAGGCTGCGAGCTATAAGTCTTCTTGTCTATGGGCGATTAAATACTTGGAAAATGGCAAAGACGCATTGACCACTCAGCTTGAAGACTTTGGTACTACGGTGAAAAGTGCTTTAGAGACATAGGAGGAGAAGTTGCGTAAACTCAGCATAGAATACGACGAAGAGTTATATCCGCAACTTCTCTCCATCATAGCTGAGCGCAGATGGCTCATAAGCCATGGGCTCCGCTTAGCAGCATTAAGTGTCTTGGAGTCTCAAGAAGTGCGTGACTCCTTTGGGGATGTGGTGAAATGTGCACTGGAGCGTGGAAAGTCAGAGGCTATTGAAAAGCTGCAAGAGGCTGAGCTGCTAAAGGTACCCGTGGAGCAGGTGCCGAATTATGATGCAAAGGCTTATGACAACTTAGTCGCTGCTATGGAAAAGATGAAAGACTTGGAACTCCCCAAGATCGCGGAGCTGGAACGTGATCAGGACTATCCAATAAACGTAATATTTGCAGGTCTGACCTTAGCCCGGCATCTTGGTGGAGAGGCTGTTGCGCAGCCAGACTATTACCTTAGGCCCGATGCATCCCAGCTGCAGGTACCTATTTTTGCGCGCCCCAGGGATATCCTGAATCCGTTTGTCATTGACAGGGAAGTCCCCCTGAAACAAGTGTTGGAGGCACATGCGGCGAGACTTGCTGAAAGGAAAGGTATTAAGGGCAAGGCCGTAATGTGTGGTGTGGGCGCAGCGCACCTCCCAAGGTCTGATGGGGTGCCTGTGAGTGTTGCCACCGTAGCGCGTCGAGATGCTGATTTGTTACAGGAGCTAAATAGGATTGGGGAAGATACGAACCGCGTGGGTAGTTCCTCCTTGAAACGAAGTCATAGCTTTTAGTTTATTCTCTATTGATGTCTGTAAGAAATAATTCGTAGTCATGGATGGATTTCCTTTTGTGAAGGTCGTTTGTAAGGATTTTGTTCCTTTTGTGATGTACACCTTTGTCGTATTTACCTCTGCGTAAAAGAAATATACGTTGTTTTATCTATGATGTACACCCTTATACTGTGTATCTTTGCGTACAAGAAGTATGCGTTGTTATCTGTATAACCAAGTGTGAATAATATAAGGACTCCATAATCATGTATGAAGATCCGAAAAAAAATGTTAAGTATAATCATGTATATTATTGGTATGCAGCGTACTGTAAATACCAAATTGAGGAATCAAGTGTCTTGGTTCCAGATTTGTTAAACGTGCACATGTGCATAATTGCGCATCCGTCGTAGGGTGCGCACAAAGCTTATTCCAACGTCTTGTGAACAAGGTGTTTAACAAGGATACGTAATCCGTCGTCGATGGGTTTGCAACCCTCTTACACAACAAGTTGTTTATTAGGTTAACTTATCCTTTTGACCGTCGTGGGTGTATATATTGCATGCACGCCATGTAGGCGAAAAATATGAAAAAATTGTTAAGACATATAGTATATGGAAGTAACAAATTAAATGGTGTTACGGAGTTAGCTAGAAACCGCAACGTTTTATTAATACTTGCAAGTGTTTATGGAAAAATAAAAAACATAATACTAGGAAAAGTAAAAAAAAAACATAGTTATCTATCGAGTACTTTAGTAAAATGCCTGAGCGTCTGTGCGCTTGGCCATAGCCAATCCTATAGGTAGCATCTTTTGAGATTGCAGATATTCCATGTGCGCGGCAGTTCACGACCATCCAAGCCCCGTAACTTGTACGCGCCGGTTCCTAGTGCTTCAGTAACCTCATAGGGTCCTTCCCACTTTGGTCCAAGCTTACCTGTGTCTTCTGCGTGGCTCGCATCGTTAGCGCGGTAGACGAAGTCACCTGGCCTGAAGGAGACACCTCTTACCTTAGCGTCATAGTACCCCTTCATTTTTGACTTCGATTTCTCTTCACGTATAGCTGCGCGTTCACGCCTTTCTTCTAGTAGGTCCAGGTCAAGATGTCGGTCTTCGTCATTAGTTGCCACATTAATCTCGGCAGTGCGGATAGTTGGCATACCAATTTCCGCTGGTATGACGGCTTCGGTCCCGTAGACTAGAGAGAAGGGGGTGTCTCCTGTACTGGTTTTGATTGAGGTGCGATGCGCCCACAAAACATGTGATAGTTCTTCCACCCATATCCCTTTGTGATTTTTCCAGGCGTGCCTTAATTCCCTCGCCTAAGCTTCTATTTGCCCGCTCCACTAGGCCATTGGTTTGTGGATGCTTAACAGACGCAAAGTGCTGTGTGATGCGTAGCTTTTCACACCAGTCCCTGAAAGGGTTGTCACAGAATTGTTTACCATTATCTGAGATGATTTCTCCAGGAAGGCCAAAACGGCATACGATGTTATCCCACACGAAGCGCTTCACCTGGTTGCCAGTGATTGTTACCACCGCCTTTGCTTCAATCCACTTGGTGAAGTAGTCTACAGCGACTATGAGGAATTTTAATCCCCCCGCTGCGACGGGAAAAGGGCCTGCGATGTCAATACCCCATTTGTGGAATGGCCATGGTGATGTTATTGGCGTTAGCTCGTGCTGTGGTTGGCGTGGGACGGGCCTATGCACTTGGCAATCAGAACACTTCCGTATTAAATCCCGCGCGTCTCGGTGCATGGTAGGCCAGTAATATCCTGATCGCATGGCGCGTGCTACAACAGATCGTGGTCCTGAATGCATACTGCATGAACCTTCATGGATTTCGCGCAGCACATAATTTGCCTGTAATGGGCCCACACAGCGGAGCCATGGTTGTAAGAAGGAGCGTCGGTACAAGATGTTGTCTCGGACTTCGAATCGCTGCACCATGCGCCGTATCCTGCGAGCTTCCTTCTGTTCCTGGGGTAGCATTCCCTTGTTCAGGAAGTCCATTATTGGTGTCATCCATGTAGGGCCGTCTTCCTCTATGATTGTGGAAACTTCCATCTCTGAGATAGACTTGCTTTTCAAAGTTTCTACCAGAACTTGCTTTGATAGGTGCGCAAAACTTGTCGAGGCAATCTTGCTCAGGGCATCCGCCTTGCGGTTTTCCCCTCTAGGGACCTGTTTGATAGTGAACCTGTCAAAACCTTTGATTAGCATCTTGGTTTTGGCCAGATATTGGATCATGTTATCCTCCTTAGCTACATATTCGCCCAACACGTGGTTAGCTACGAGCCTGGAATCCACGTTTGCTTCTAGGTTCTGTACACCCATTCGAGCTGCGATGCGTAGTCTAGCAAGTAGAGCTTCATACTCTGCCTCGTTGTTTGTCGCTGTAAATTCAAAGCGCAGTGCATAGGTGAATTCCATACCTTCTGGATTAGTAAGGATAAGGCCAGCTCCTGAACCATCAATGCAAGAGGATCCATCGGTAAACAAGATCCATGGATCATGTTGTTCCGTCTTATTTGGTATAGGTGCCTCATTGGTGTCTGGCTTCTCAATTATGAAATCTGCCACAATCTGTCCTTTAATTGCCGTGCGTGGTCTGTATGAGATATTGTATTCACCCAGCAATACACTCCACTTCTGGAGTCGGCCTGATGCATCTGGTTTAGAGATGACCTGTTTGATTGGTTGATCGGTGATGACTGCAATCGGGTGCGCCTGGAAATACCTGCGTAGCCGTTTAGCAGCAAACACCAATGCAAGAACCAACTTTTCCATGGCCGTATAGTTCACCTCCGTCTTCTTTAGCGCTTTGCTTATAAAGTAGATAGGAGTTTGCACTGAATCCCTATCTGTTAGTAGTACTGCACTGACTGCCCCATCCGTTGCGGATAAATACATGATCAGTTCTTCCCCTGGTCGGGGTGCAACGAGCGTTGGGAGTGTTGCCAGATGCTGTTTAAGCTGGGTGAAGGCTTCCTCTGCCTCCGTAGTCCACTTAAAATCACCCTTCTTTATGCACTTCTTGAGTGTTTTGAAAAGTGGTAACGATTTTTCTGCTGACTTGGATAGGAACCTGTTCAGGCCGGCCAACTTTCCGTTAAGAGATTGAACTTCCTTCAACGTGCGTGGTGAAGGAAGTTCGATGACCGATTTTGTCTTTTTTGGACATGGTTTTATGCCGTTAGGTTCAATCAGGTATCCAAGGAACATGCCCTCAGTAGCGCCGAATGTGCACTTTTTTGGATTCAGCTTCATGTTTATCTCTCGTAGAGTTTTGAACGTTTCCTCAATGTCGCGTATTAGCTCATCTTCAGTATGGCTCTTGATGACTAGATCATCGACATAGACTTCAATGTTGCGGCCCACCTGTTTTTTGAAAGCGTTGTCTACCAACCGCTGATAGGTGGCCCCCGCATTTTTTAAGCCGAAGGGCATTTTGGTGTAACAGTAAACACCTTGGCCTGTGTGGAAGGCCGTCTTTTCCTCATCCTCTTTAGCCATCTGAATTTGATGGTACCCCTTGTACGCATCCAGGAAACACTTCAATGGATACCCGCACAGAGACTCTATTTTCCAGTCTATTTCTGGTAATGGGTAGCAGTCCTGTGGGCACGCTTTGTTAAGATCCGTAAAGTCAACACACATTCGCCAGCTACCGTCGCTCTTTTTGACCATTACTGGATTCGAAAGCCAGTCGTGGTAATAGACTTCACGCATAATTCCCGCATCTACCAACTTGTGTACTTCAGCCAGGATCGCTTGCGCACGCTCTGGGGCTTGGCCCCGTTTCTTCTGGCGCACAGGCGAGTATCCTTGTCGGATTCGCAGGTTATGTTCTGTGATTGAGCGCGGTACTCCAGTCATGTGTTTTGGCTCCCATGCAAAAATGTCTAAGTTCTTTTGCAGGAGCGCACATACAGCTGATTTGCCGTTGTCTGATAGTGATCCTCCGATGGCAATTTCCTGCTCTGGGTATTCTGGGTGGATTGCTACTTTCAGATGTGGAATTCTGGTAGTCCGCTGTGCTGGGGTTGGTGCGGTCTCGCATGCAATCGTGTTGCATTCTCGATGTGGTATAGTGGCATTGTAAAGAGTAACAATACCATCTTCCACTGGGAACTTAAGCATCCCATGCGCTGTTGACGGCACTGCGCGCATAGCTGAAATTCCTGGTCTCCCAATAATGCCATTATATGGCGAGGGAGATTTAATCACCATAAATTCCATCCATGCCGTAGCGGAGTGTTCTTCGTTTCCAATGCTGACAGGTAATCTTATTTGTCCCATAGGCCATATCTTCTCCCCTGTAAAACCGGTCAACGCTGTTCCGACTGGGGTTAACTGGTTGCGTATTTCGGGACGCAGTCGCTTAAAACAGTGCTCATACATGATGTCAGCGGAAGCTCCACCATCAACATACATGCGGTGGATATCGTGACCCCCCGCGCTTATCTCTATAGTAAGTGGTTCTACTACCTCGTTGTTCGCGGTTAAGGTGGGGAATGAAATTTCTTTTCCCCGCGAAAAATCCTGACTTACCTTCTGCTTTGTGACCCGCTGCCATGATTGTATCATGTAAATGGTGTCGGGCTTATCTTTAGGCGTTTCTTTCTTATTGCTACTCTTTTGCTTGTCCTTCCCTTCCTTGATATTCTTGACCAGATGGTCCAATCTACCCTCTTTGACCATCTTGTCAATGAGTTGATGCAATTGGACACATTCGTTAGTAGTGTGGCCCTTCTGCGCGTGGTAATCACAGTATCCACTGCCGACACGCCTCTCCTCTGGAGTGCGCATTTGTGGTGGTCTTGGGAAGTTAGCGCCCTCTGTTGCGAGTATTTCCTTCGGTGATTTGGTAAGCGGGGTATATTTGTCATTGTCGCGTCCATTCCCTTGGTTGCGATAGTTCCTGTTACGGTTGTTATTCCGGTCTGTGGATTGTCTCCCTGGTTGTTCCTGTGACCGGTAATTGGAGTAGCTTCTCTTGCTATCCGCTGCGGCGGCTTCTCCTTGTACGAAGGACCGTGTACGCTTCATAACCTCATCAAAGGATTGGGGAATCCTGTCATTTAACCTTTTAATAAGTTCCGGGTTGTTGATTCCATTCATGAACCCTGAGATTTTGAGTACTTCGGGACATGCTTTGACTTGCATGCACTCATCCTTGAAGCGCTCCATGAAAGCGTTTGTGGATTCCCCTTGGCGCTGTTTGACTCTAGCAAGTTCAATGGGGTTTTTAGCGCACTTTTTTCGTTGAGTAAAATTTAGGCGGAATGCCTTCCTCAACTCTTCAAAGCCATTGATGCTTCTGCGTGGAAGCTTGTTGAACCAGTTCTGCGCATTTCCCACCAGTGTGGAATTGAACATGTGGCACCATACAGGTTGTGGCCAGTTTTCAATGGTTGCTGCTGATTCAAAAATTTTTAGGTGATCATCAGGATCACCTGCTCCATCATAGGTTTTAACATTAGTAGGCATGCGCCTCTTTTTGTTCTCCGAAAAATCACTGATACGTCTAGTGAACGCATCTACCTTCTGACGGCGCCATGGGAGAGACATATCCTCCTCTTCTTGGTCACGGTTTTTTCTTCTGGATTTCCAATGTCCAGTCTCACTGTCCTCATTGTCTGAGGAATTACTAGAGGATAATTCCTCTCCCCTTCGGCGTTTACGCCGGTTATCCTCAGAATTCGTGCTTGGGGGGCTCTCACTTGGGGAATATCGCTCCCCCAATCTATCTTGTACTCTGCGGCCACCGAGTCTAGTATGGACACTGGTGCGCTTCCCATCTTCCTCACTTTCAGTCATAGGCTGTGAGTCAGACGTATTATCTTCCTCAACTCTCCTCCCAATTCTATTGAATACTGGGGGTCGGCGATTGCCCTTCCCGCGTCTCTCCTTATGACGACGCGGTGGAGATATCTCAAACTCTGGGCCAAAGTCTAGTCGAGCATGCATGCTCCGACTTGGTCTTTTCTTTGCTTCCTCTTGCATGAGGACAGCTAGGGCTTCGTAATTTTGAGAGACAAAATTACTTGGCTCTAATTCCGGAACGACTCCCTCTAGAACAGGGGTATCTGTTTCTATCAACACGCCCCTGTTCCTGTCGGGTGCGTCGGGTGCTTTTGTGAAGTTAGCTTCTAGCACCGATTGGAGTGGAGTAAAAGGAGTGCGCGGCGGGTCTCTGGTACTGGTGGTAGTCGTTGTTGTCTGGGTTGTCCCCGAGAGTGGTTCCACCAGAGGGAAGGCCGAATCCTGGCCTGATCCCTGATTCTTAGCAGCGCTGGTTGTTCCAGAGATCTGCTTGGGGGTTGCCCCGCTGTGCACCTTCTTTCCAGTAAAATCTGCTTGCGATCGCTTCGTCATCCTAGTTCTTGGTTCTTAGTGAATGGTCCCACGGATGGCTCCACTTGTTGATGCAAAAGTTGGACGTTCCTTGTTTGGAGCTCCGGATTCTACACCAATTGAGGATTGTTGCTTGGAACCTGCGCACTAAAAGACAAAAGACACCGTTAGGCTTACCGTGGGATTGTTTCCCACGATTATCCTCCGGTGTGAGAGTAAGTAATCGGTTTAGGGTTTAAAGAGAGTTAGGGTTTGTAGATCGTACCTTAAACGAGGGGTGTGATCCCCTTTATATACGCACGGAATCCTTATTGGTTCCATGTTCCTCAACCTTCGGCGTATCCCGCTTAAAACGGTTGAGAATGATTATCTCCTTGATTAGAAGATATCCCATATCTATTCCGTAAATAGATTCGTATTTGGGCCTCTGTGGGCCTAAACGCTTATCAGCGTAGCCCACATCGTGTTGGGCTTTATCAATATTGGGCTTTGGGGCGGGTTCGTAACCCGGATGTAGAGTATACGTCATCAATGTTCTTTGGGTTTCGATTTGAATATCAACAAATAAATGAATTTGTGTGTTTGTGGGTTGATGATATGATGGTGGTGGTTGGAGATGCAACTGGATACATGATATGATGGTGTCATCGGAATCTGGGTTTATCATCGAAATTTTGATTTTGTAATAAGGTTTGGTACATAAGGGTATTTTAGTCAATAGACAAGAGTTGCCCAAAACAAGAGTCGCCCAAAACAAGAGTCGCCCCCGGTCTATTTTTTATTTTAAAAGTTTTAGGTTTAAAAAGTGATAAGTCGTAGAGTGAGGGGTCTAGTTTGTTAATTTTCCCATAATATAATTACAATATTTAAATAAACGATAAACACCTTATTTAAATTATATAATTACATTATTTAATTGATAATTATCTTGTTATATAAATCAATTCCCTTTTTATCTCGTAAATCAACCAAACACCCATTGGGTAGGCTGGTCGTGCATGGCCCCCATATGGGCTCACCGGGCTCTTTTCTTCGGTCAAACTTAATTAAATGTTTATTTACGCGTAATCTTTATTAAGCCCAACTGCTTATTAAGCGTACTACGTAAATAGCTCGTTTAATATTTCTCCTATAATTATCTCTAATATATATATATATATATATATATATATATATATATATATATATATATATAGAATCCGGATCGATTGAGAATGTTTTTATTTTGAGAAGATTGAGAAGGTTTTCAAAAACGATAGATTTTCAACTTTGATTCATGTTTTTCAAGCGTAAAAATCGTTTTAATGTGATTAAAATTCAAAACGTGTAAAAAAATATTGAATCAATGTTAAAAATCTCTCGATTTTGAGATATATGTAGAATATTGAATCATCTGTACAAATTTAATGAATCATCATCATAACTCGATTTTAACAATGATTTGTGAATCAAATTTGTGATTTATAGATTCGATTCACCATAAAATGATGTTTACATGTGAATCAAATAAAAAACATGAATCAATTTGCTAAAACGAAGATTTCTCAATCTTCTCAAAATAAAAACCTTCTCAATAGAACCGAAGCCTATATATATATAGGCTTTGGTTCCATTGAAAAGGTTAAGAAGCATTTTGGGCCATAGAAATTAAATGGGTATTAATGCACTTTACATGTCACTAATTTAAATGAAAATGGTAAACTAGTAATTTAAATAATTAAGGAATTGATTAAGGAATCAAGACCCTTCTTATTTCGGTTTCTGATTTTTCAAATTTGATGAATGATCATTTTTGTTCGTATGTTAATTAAGCATTTATGCTTTAGTGATTCACTATTTTTTTTAATTTATTATTAGTTACCAATTAAAATACAACTTATTTGAAGATTAAGATGCTTTTTGGATATCTTAGAACCATAAATAAATGAAATATTTTGTAAAATAAATGATTTAAGTTTTTTAATTGTAACATGTATTACATATACGTTTTGAGTTTTGAATCATATGTCTTTTATTTGAAATATTTGGGTTTATGATTCATAATCGAATGAGTGAATCAACAAAGAAATTGTTAGTGTTTTGCTTTGAATAGTATTTGGATTTGTGAATCAAAAGTAAGCAATTGTTTTATTAACTGAATCACTCCTTATTGAAAAACAAACCGATTGATTGATTCAATTATTATATATGAAATTTTACTAATTGATATAATAGTGAATCAAACTACATCTATAATAATAATATAAAAGAATTGCTTATTATATAAACATCACGTTAAGAAATAATAAAAAGTTGAAGGGAATGTTATTAATTGTTTAAAATATTTTTTGGCAACTGAAGGTGACGAATGGAACACAAAGAAGCATAACCTCTCGAATAGAAAAATGAATTAGGAGGTGAAAATTAATGATGCATTGAATTAGTTTGAATGTAAAGAAAAAAGAACCGATCTAATAAAAAGGAAGTGAATATTAATGAATGCATTAAAGTAGTTTGAATGAAAAGAAAATTTGTAATTATGATGAATACCAATTATGCCCTTGTATTAGATTAGTGAAATGAATGATCAAATTTAGTTTTCATTCTTCTCAATCGATCCGGATTCTATATATATATATATATATATATATATATATATATATATATATATATATATATATATATATATATATAGAATCCGGATCGATTGAGAAGGTTTTTATTTTGAGAAGATTGAGAAGGTTTTCAAAAACGATAGATTTTTAACTTTGATTCATGTTTTTCAAGCGTAAAACTCATTTTAATGTGATTAAAATTCAAAACGTGTAAATTTTTTTTGAATCAATGTTAAAAATCTCTCGATTTTGCGATATATGTAGAATAATGAATCATCTGTAAAAATTTAATGAACCATCATCATAACTCGATTTTAACAATGGTTTGTGAATCAAATTTGTGATTTATAGATTCGATTTACCATAAAATGATGTTTACTTGTGAATCAAATCAAAAACATGAATCAATTTGATCAAACGAAGATTTTTCAATCTTCTCAAAATAAAAACCTTCTCAATGGAACCGGAGCCTATATATATATATATATATATATATATATATATATATATATATATATATATATATATATATATATATATATATATATATATATATATAATCCGGATCGATTGAGAAGACTTTTAGATTAAGAAGATTGAGAAGAAATCATGTTCATTCATCTTATCAAACCATTTAAGGGTATAATGGGTATTATACATTATTCATTAATTATGTCTACATCTAATATTTGTTCTTCTTCTCCTTACGGTATTGATTACCCAACTGAAAAAAAAAATTGATCCAAATTATATTTATTTCCTGATTGTTGTCCACGATGACACATCCATTAACTTTTTTTTGCTTTTGATAATTTCTTTATAAGTCCATAAACTAGTTACTCTTTTTTATATATTCGAAACATAGTGAATCATTATGATATCACCTAGTAAAGATTCAAAAAAAAAAAAAAAAAAAAAAAAAAAAAGAATGATTTGCGAAATCTTTGTTTTTTTTTAATAAACAGTGATTCAAAAACGAAAACTAAACTTATTTATTTGTTCACTAATTCAAATATGATTCAAAGTTAAACAAGAACACATTCTTGTAATGATTTGCTAGTTCGATTACGATTCACTATTTGTCTCGTGATTCACTAACCAAATACATAGAGTTCACTAATCCATTTATGATTCACTTTTTGAAATATGATTTAAAACAAAGAATTTAAAAAATGTTATTTTAATATTTGATCCGAAAATTAAAAGAATCAGTTTTAACACTTTTTCGAACTTTGATGTTTGATTCAATAATTCAGAAAATGATTCAAAATAAATAGATAGATGTTTTTCAATGGTTCATTATTATAATACTATAGTGTTTGAAGATTCAAAACTCAAAACATTTTTTAACAATTCACTCTATAAATCTATTATGCGTGATGATTTGAACATTCAATACACATGCGTAAGTCATGTTCCATAAAGAAAATGAATCGTGTATCTGAATAAGATTTTTTAAGTTTAGTTTGAATATTTGAAAACTTATCTACGATTCAACATTAATCATCAAACTAGGTTGCAAATAAAATGAAGAGTAAATTACACCGTTCGTCCTTGTGGTTTGCGTTGACCGCAGGGTTTAGTCCTTTGACCAAAAAAATTGCACCGTACGTCCTTAAGTGTGAAACGTTATGCACCGTTCGTCCTTTGACCAAACGACGTTAAGTTTGACTGTTAAACTCAGGTAAAAATACTAAAATACCCTCACTATCTTCTTCTCTTAACCATTACCACCATCATTTCAAGTTAAGATCCATTCCTGCTAGTGCTAGAATAAGATCCATTCACAGGTAACGATGGATCCATTTCAAGTTAAGATCCATTCACAGAAGATATATTTTATTTCACTCACTATCTTCTTCTCATTAATCTTCTTAACTTAAGAACATCTACCTCGACACCCTTATTAATATTTTCATAAAACTGTTGAGAATTCAACTGCTCAGGAAGACTCGGACTCAAAGTATAATAATTAATCTCTGATTTATGTCGTGCTCTTCTCAAGATTCAAGTTAAAACCATTTAAGGTTTTTCATGACATCTCCTCATCACTGATTTTTATAAACAAAAAAGTAAATTAAAGATCCCAGTTCCTCACCTTCGATCTATATTTTTTTTTGAAGCTAACCTTCAATTTAATATTCGAATCTTTAAAGGAAAGAACATAAACCAAATGGCTTACATTCCTTCTTATGTTCGGTTCTTTCAATAGCACAAAAGAAATCACAATAAAGTTTGTTGAACCTACCGTGACCCTCCAAAGGATCTTGACACTTTTAATAGTTGCTTCTTGATTCGGTTTTGTGCAGAAAAAGTAAACAAAGGTCCGGCTGTGATTGTGTTTGTGTTTGATTCGGATGGAGATGAGATCATTTGAGAGGATTAAGCATCTTGATTGAAATATGTTTATGATTAGTTTGGATGAGATGTAGTTGACTGCTTGAGAGAGACCAAGTCCTGGAATGATTGATTGACTGCGTTTTTTGTGTAATGAAAATGATGGGGGCGGATTAGTTTTGCTTTTAGGGTTAAGGAGTTACAAAATATTATTAGGTTTAGAGTAAACTACACCGTTCGTCCTTGCACCGTTCGTCCTTATGGTGTTGAAATGACGAATTTACCCTCATGTGCAAGTCACATGATGAGTTTTTAACGGTCAAACTTAACGTCGTTTGGTCAAAGGACGAATGGCGCATAACGTTTCACACTTAAGGACGTACGTTGCAATTTTTTTGGTCAAAGGACTAAACCCTGCGGTCAACGCAAACCACAAGGACGAACGGTGTAATTTACTCTAAAATGAATGATTCACAAATAAAGCATGGATATTTTAAAATTCAAGAATACTTGAACAAATTGAAGAAATGAGCTGTCATCCTATATTGGTGTAAAAAAAATTCGAAAGTTACGGACCCTTAAATATAGGAATTTATGATTCATTTTGGGTTTATTGATTCGATTATACAAAACAATAAAGAATGAAACATCAAGGCCCTAAAGTGACAAGAAGGAAATCTACAAAAAGATGGAAGGACTTGCTTGCAAAAGAAGATTTGCTATTTAGTCCTTAGTAGAGATTTGTAAACCCTAATCCTCTAGTATATAAAGAGGACATGGGATGTAGGTTTTCATAATTAAGTCTTCCATAATGTAGTCATTAAAGGTGTGTTTGTGTGTAACCTAGACGTGTTCCTATAAACGTATAGGGTTAGAGTTTGTTTAGTTTAGCCTCAAAGATCTTTGATCCCTGTTACAAGTTAAGTGTCACCGTATTATTCTGATCAAATAATATTTGAGGCTTGGAGTGTTATTAAAGAAAAACCTTGTGTCAATAACATATGAAGTTCTTATTATTGCGCTTCATATTGTCTATGTTATTGTTAAACCCTAAGGCTCAAAACGATCACAAGGAGTCTAACAAACTCCATATATATATATATATAGTTATATACAGAACCAAATAATTTGCGAGAACTGCGAGAACCAACAAGGACCAATCAGATTTGAGATAATTAATTTTCCTTTTTCCTTTTCCACACTATTTTCGTAGGGGTATTTTAGGTATTCTATAATTATCAACATTTAATAACCGAATATCATACTCTCCACTAATTATGGGATCACGATTGTTTCAGTTATTTTTTTTTGAAAACCCTAAAACAGCTATATCATTATCAACAAAATTCACCAGTTCATAAATCATTTATCAAAAAAAACGATTATACAAAAAAATAGTTCTGCAACAATGAATTCATCCATTGGAAACGATGATCAAGAAGAAGTTAATGTTACAGCCGTTTCTTCTATGCAAAATGAAGCGAATGTTCATACCCAATCTGCAAGAAACGATGAACAGTTTATTGTCAATGAAGATTTCTCTTCAGGTACGAATCATATGATTTATTAATTTTTAGTTATGTCTTATTTTTTTCATGCTTTATTGGTTGTTATAGATTTATTACGTGTCTATACAATTAATTTATATAATGTTAGGGTTTTGTATGTAGGTTTTAGATGTATGGCATCTATATGACGAAGATCTAAATACATGTTTGTTTTGTAGAATGTTATTTTGTTGTTATTTTTTGTTATTTGAATTGCATGTTTTATGTTTGATACATTTATAGTTTGTTATTTTATGCATGATTGTAAGTAAGTTTCGGTGTTAAATTTAGTGTTTTATGCACATGTGTTAATGGTTGATGTTTGGTTTTAATTTTAATGTACATAGCTACTTTTTTCATTTATTGCTGTTGTTTAGTTTAGTTTAATGATTAATTGTGTTTTTATTTTGTTATTTCATGTAGTTGTTTTCAGATGTAAGCATGTTACACATGTGCACGTATGTCAATAGCTTGTTTAACATGTATATGTTTCTTATATCAGTGACTGTATCATGTTACACATGTATATTTTAATAGAATCGTTGTATACATATGCACAGTTGTGATTTTTTTACTTTACAGATTATATCGAATGTTGTTGTGTATTACGTAGATACAAATACATGTTATTATCATTAATGCGTCTTATTTTTTTCGTATAATGTTTATTTTGTAGATTATTCTGATTTAGACGATAGTGAGTCAGATGATGAGTGTATTCCAACACCCGAAGGCCATAAGTATTGGGTTCCAGAGGTACCAGCCGATGAGAAGCCTAGCGAAGGGAACGTGTTTGACACTTTTGATGAGGCTTACGACATGTACCTTGAATACGCTCTTAAGGCCAGGTTCTCTATTAGAAAATCTACATCAAAGCGTAAGAAAGGTGAGGTTACTCATAGGTATATAGTTTGTAATAGGGCTGGAAAACCACGAAAAACCATCGTGAAAGATACGTTGGCCCAGTCATCTCAAACTGTTGATAATCAGAAAAATGGGAGTAATAAACCTAGGCAGAAACGCAATTCCAATTACTCTGCAACGGATTGCAATGCATGTGTCAGGTTTAGGGCTATTCACGGTACATCGGCTTTTAAGTTATACGAATTTGTTGAAAACCATAACCACCCACTTCTTGATGAAAACAACGCTGATCTTTTAAAAGCACGGCGTAAGTTAGACTTTAGTGATAAGCTGTTTATCCATAGGGCTTCACTTTCTAATCTTGGCCCAACTAAAGCTCATCGTCTTAGGGTGGCATTTATGGGTAGCTATCAAAAGGTTCGTGGAAAGCCATCGGACTGGAAGAACTTTCGTAGGTCGGTTAATAAATACATTGGTCCTAGGGATGCCCAGATGTTAATAGATAAAATGAATGATAGGAAAAAGCATGTGCCTAATTTTTCATTTGAATACCATACTGTTGATGATGTCTTATCCCGCATGTTCTGGGCCGACGAGACAATGAAATGCAACTACAACGAGTTCGGTGATGTAGTTTCATTTGATGCCACTTATCGCACAAACAGGTAATGTATAATGTATATCCGTAACAGTTTGATGATTCTATTTATGTATTAAATTATTGTAACATGTGTGTATTATTTTTAATTATATGTCCATCCATCTATAGGTACCGGATGATCTTTGTTCCATTTACTGGCATTGACCATAACCAAAAATGTGTCACTTTTGGTGCTGCTTTAATAAGTGACGAAACAATTGAATCATACAAGTGGATCCTCACTTCGTTTAAAAAAGCGCATGTAAAAGAACCAATTCTGGCTGTTACAGACCAAGATCCAGCGTTGCGTACTGCAGTTGAGGCTGTGTTCCCCGAAGCACACCATCGTTTATGTATGTGGCACATAACCCAGAAACTGCCTGGGAAGGTATTTTTTCTAACTAAGCACTTGTGTTTTAAATGATTTACTTTCTTTTTTATATATTAAGTTCCATAAATTAAATACATCTTATTCAATCTTTGTTTCATGTCCAGATCTGTGGTGAAGTTGAGTCAGATTCCGAATTTAAGAAACTGTTTCATAAGCTTATATGGAATGTGTTTATTGAACCATCGGAATTTGAAGAGCGATGGCATGCTCTTATTGGTATGTTTAATTTGTCTGAAAACAAATGGCTTTCTGATATGTTTAACATGAGGGATTTGTGGATCCCGGCATATTTTAAGGAGTTGCCAATGTGTTGTCTTATGAAGACCACTTCCCGATCCGAAAGCTCCAATGCTTTTTTCCGTATTTTCTCTCACTCGGGAAACATGCTTGTTCAATTCATGCTTTGCTTTGAAGCCGCTATGGAGAAACAGCGTTATGTCCAACGTGTCATTGACAATCGCACTGTTGAAAGTACTCCGGTAATGTTCACCGACGTACCTATTGAACGACATGCATGTTCAGTTTATAGTCGCTCTATTTTTAGAGAGGTATTTATTTTTAACTTTTTCAGTCAATGGTCTGTTATTAAAACATTCAAGTATCTTTGTATAGTGTTATAACACATGTGCATTTGTTTGTTTGTTTAATAGGTTCAGAAGGAAATATTAAAAGGACTGTATGCATGTTCTCAGATTAGTGTTACTTCAGACGATGGTGTTACAGTTAGCATAATACAACAAAGAAACAAAGAGAATGCTGTTGTTATTAATGCTAAGGTAATTATTTATAACATTATACATGTGTTATTATATTTTTTTATTAACAATTTTTATATCACTTTGTATTTTTTATCTTTATATTTTTAATATGTGCATACAATATGTACGTTTGCTGTGTTCAGTGTTACATCCCATTCTCACTATTTTTTTTAATCAGGTTGTTCGTAAGGAAACTGATGGAAGCGTTACCTGTTCATGTAATCAGTTTGGTCGACACGGATACTTGTGCCGCCATATTTTCTGTGTTTTTCGTATATACTCTATTGATCAGATTCCGGAAAGATATGTCAGTAAACGATGGAGGAAAGACGTGTTGCCATCTCATTTGCTAGATAACAGGCACCGCTATGGACCGTGTATTGAAGAGACCGACAACATAGCTTCTGATATTCATGCTACAATAGAGTCATGTGTTGACCGTTTACGCAATGACACAGAAAAATTAAAGGAATTTCTTGCACAGGTTACGGAGTTGAAATCCAAGCTAGACGCTGATCTTCCCCCACAAAAAAAGAAGCCCAATAATGAAGAAATATTCCAGGACCTTTTAGGTGTTACCACCCCTAAACAAGTTATTGTCAAACCTCCACAAGGGATTAGGAATAAGGGATGTGGTACGGGAGGCGGAAGATTTATTGGCCCGGGCGAGAAAGCTAAAACAAAAGCCAAAACAAAAAAGAAAGGGCGTACATGCAGTATTTGTGATGAACAAGGTCACAACATGCGCACGTGCAAAAACAGAAAGGCAAAGAAGAAAGCAGTTCAAGATAATGATTCAGGTTTTGAAGAAGAAGATTACGACAATGAGTTGTCTGACAATGCAATTTAGCATACAATTACTTTCATACTTGATACAGTTTTAGGTTCACTATTTTTTCAAGACTGCTTTTAATCCCGTATGTTTTATTTATTTCATTTTCATTTGTGTTAATTTGGTATGTCATCTACCACGACATTCAGTTTATGGTTATTTTTGTTTTTGAATATTGAATCAATCTAAGTATGTTTTGAATATTATTTGGTTTAATGTTTGTCCCTTATTAATGTGTATACAGTTATTGATTTTTTAATGACTAATATTCCTTTGATTTTGTTTAGTCAATTGATATTTTTTTAC
The DNA here is from genome assembly GCA_019973895.1 of Chrysanthemum seticuspe. Classification (NCBI taxonomy): domain Eukaryota; kingdom Viridiplantae; phylum Streptophyta; class Magnoliopsida; order Asterales; family Asteraceae; genus Chrysanthemum; species Chrysanthemum seticuspe. The sequence goes on along the minus strand of BPTQ01000006.1, from coordinate 87,794,443 downwards.
ATGTACGTGTAATATTTTTTGAAAAACACATGTGTGTATATGTTTTGCAAATGCATCACACATGTGTATTCCGTGTATCTATATTCATATTGCATACGTATCATATAATTTTTAAGAAATTTTTTCCAAATATTCAGTGTTTATCTACATCTTCATTTTAAATATAATCATATCTAAATCTTTTCAAAATATATAAGATTTATCCAAATCTTCAGTGTTTAAATATAATCATATCTATATTTTAAAAATATAGATTATTTTCATGCCTTTTTTATGCATAGGTTGTTACACATTTGATAACCCTAATTCAGCCTTTTTATCCCCTATATATTATGCGTTTGTGAACACACACACATACTTTTTATGCTCCTTTATTTATAAAGCTTTTTTGGTTTTTCTAAAATCATGGTTTCACCAACTTTCGAAAAATCTGGACGCCCCATGGTTGTAAACCCTTTGTTTAAAAAGAATAAAGGGCGTGGATCAAAAGGTAATTTTAACAGAACCCCCAAGATCCGTGTTTGCAGTTTCTGTCGTCAACCCGGCCACAACATCCGTACATGTCCACTAAAGAAAAGCCAAGCCAATTCCATCAAGAATGAAGAAAAGATTGAATCTGAATAAAGCAATTATTTATTAGTATCTGAATAGATCAGGGATACTAAATAAAGTTGCCTATCTTGCTATTAGATGTCGTACTTATTTTATCATTTTTCAATGAATAATGTATTTGTGTTTTCCGACACAAAGGCTTTTGGAATATGTTATATGTATTTCAATGAATAAAGTATTTAGCTTATCATCAAATTAACACATGTGTCTATTCACCATATGCATTATTTATACCTCGTTAATATACCTATGTTCCTCACATTATCTATATATGTAACAATCACACTAGTTTTATTTATTTTACAATTGATATACACATTCAATACACATATGTTATAAAACTGTATATACCATATCCTAATTTATTGAATAGATATTCATTTGTATACTAAATTAAAACTTATGTATATACCATTAAATACAAATATAACTGTATTTTTTTTAGCAAAACACATGTGCAGATTAGTATTACACATGTGATGTTTATTAAACACATGTGCACATTCGTATTACACATGTAGAATAACCATTTATTTTAAGCTTCCAAACACACGTGATGTTTTACATATACACGTGTGTTTACATTTATTTTCGTATAACAAGTTGATTTTATTAACACAAGTTTAGTTTATTTTCACTTACACTTGTGTTCATATACTAAAAAAACATGTATATATTTCAGTACTCTTTTATGGATTGAATCACCATGCAAAAACAAATACAAGCTTAAAGGTATTAAAACCAAATCAACATAATTAACATAAACGTTTTGATACCCATTCAAATACATACCTTAAACAGAAACCAAATCAACATAATTAAACATTCCAAAACATAATTAAACATTCCAAAGCATAGTTAACATAAACGTTTTGATACCCATTCAAATACATACCTTAAAGGTATTAAAACCAAATCAACATAATTAAACATTCCAAAGCATAATACCAACCAAAACATAGTTAACATAAACGTTTTGATAACCATTCAAATACATACCTTAAAGGTATTAAAACCAAATCAACATAATTAAACATTCCAAAGCATAATAATAGTCTTAACTGACACAAACTTAAACAGAAACCAAGTCATCCTACTTAACCAACACAAACATAAGTAGTTCCCAAAAGTTAGTTTTTGTCCTTCAACGACACTGAACTTCTAGATACCACCAATCATTCCTACAACATTATCACGCTTCAAATTCCATCCTCCTAGTAGTAACTTTGCAACATACTTCGACCTTAACTTGTTAATCTGCGCTATCTGCTTACGCGCATCACTAGACAGCCCGCAGTCATACCTTTCCATTGGTTCTCCCATGTAGGTTTCCATATGACGCATAACAACAACTCCAGAGTTTGGGACCTTCGATTCTGTTCGCCAATTCAGGATCGGTATTTGCATTTGAATTGTGAATATATCAACTGCTTTTGGATGTCCAGCTTCAGTCAGGTATCTCCCAAAGTCCGCATGCTGTGTTTTATCAAATAAAAATTATACAAATATTATTCTTATGAAATTATACATAGTATATTATGTTAAACTTTGTATATATATGGAATTAACTGCACGTACCACTATAATAGCCATGCTATCATCCTGGACTGTTTCTTCACCGTCTACAATTTTCCTAGCCGGTGTAGTTTTCTTACTCTTCTTTGAATTCACATTTTTTACACCTTTGCTATCCAACATCCACACACCACCTTTCTTTAAATTGAATATCACAAGAAAATTGTGTTCACCATTCGACACAGGAATAAACACCTGTATTTATATGGAATACGCAAATACATGTGTGTAAATTCACCACGATATATATTTGGCATACACACTCAGAAGATAGTGTTTTATATATATTACTGCTACAATTCCCATTTATTATCTATATTACATACATGTGTCTAAATCCAGCACGATACATATTCGCATTTACTATCTATATTACACACTAAAATTCAGAAAAAATTTAACACAATTCATACACAATTCTGATTGGGCATGTAAATCATTACGTAATCAGTTGGTATATACATGTGTAATGTTCCAATTATAGAAAGTATAGATACTGCAAATTAGACCGAAATACTTACAAGGTCAATCCCTTTGAATGTTTTCGCTTTTCCATCTTTTGCAAGTGCCTTATCAACATAAGCGCTGAACAACTTTATCCGTTCATCCGCATTGTATAGAACATCCCTGAACCTTTCGGTCTGTTTTCAAGAATCATTATATTTTTTACGTTAATAACATTTTCAGGACTTAGACCACATACGCACACGTATCCTAATAATTTATATTTTATACAAGAATACTTACCTCCATAAACGTTGGCATATAATACCGGAGTGGTGAATTGGGTCCTCTTGTACGTTCACCAACATTCAATATCTCTGCCCACGCATTAATCACATTTGGCACCACATGTTGCGATTGGCCCAAACTCTCCAACATCAAACGGGTTGAACTGTGACCAGTCCTAGTGCTGAATAGTATGTCACTATCAAGGGAAGAAAAGAACAAATGGCGTATAAGTTCACATGTAATATATATATAAACACAAGTGTCAATGCAACTACATTTAAATAAACATATATACTTTTTTGGAAACTTGATCATTTTTTTGTACTTACTCAGGATTTCCAGACATCTCAAATAGGAGCTTGCACACCTTCTTCTCCTGGGCATCCAATGGACTGAAATCGACTGCTCTGACACAAAATGGAGATTTCATCTGGGCCGTCAGTAGTTGTTCCCTTTTTCCACGTTGCCTAACTAAACCTTGTTCAGGAACATTTGGCCTAGCGAAACTAACTGGAACCGCTGCGACTGCCTTAGCTTTATTTGTTGTACGCTTCTTTCCTGCTTCAGCTTTCAGTTCCTCATAACTTGGTGTCAAGTTCAGGCTAAATGACGGCATGTCATCCAATGCCACGCCCTTCCCCTTCCTATACTCATTTGAAATGTTATCAACAGTAGCTACAACTAACGCCTGTGTTTGCATGCCTAATGTAGCTTCCGGTGTATCAAACCAACCACCACCACTTACATTCCCACTACCAACTGTCACGTTGGGTGTAGCAGCTTCAACATTTTCTTTTTGTCCAATTCCACCAGATGTCTCTTTCCTGTTCACATCTTTTACATGATTCACCTTATCCAAATTACGAAGTACCTCCATATACTTCAGCTCTAAAGCTTTTAACTCATCACTATCTGGGAATACCACTAAACCTAGGCATATGTTTTTCTCAAAACACGAACCAGCTTTTCTGATTGTCTCAATATACTTACCAAGCTTCCAGACAAATCCCTGCATATACACGTAGATATTCATGTATGAATTTTACGCATCAGATAACCATATAACATATAGAATATACATGTGTTTGAACTACTATATGTATCTTTAAAATTAATAAGGTGTTATTTTTTAATTTTGTACACCAACATTTTGTTAACCAACATATGTATTTACATTCAACATACGTTTTACTACAACATTATTCATTTGTCATTAACATGTTTAAGCATTTGATACATATTTATATCAATACAATACATGTGTTTAAATGTATAAGTTTGTATAAATGTACCTCTAAATCTTCCGGAAAACCATCGTCTTCTTCCTCCTCATACGGAGCTTCTAGTTCTCCCAGACCACATCCACCAGTGTCTACTTCTGCCGTTTCCCTCTCTTGCAAAAGGTCCATTGACCATTTACTTGTTGGTGGTCTTTTGCGAGCAATTGGCAGTGAATCGCATTTTGTTCCATCAACGTAAATCATCTGTGTCACAAAATAATTCTAATCAGTTAGGATATTATACATGTGCACGTTCATATAATTCAGCATATATGTATTCCATAGTACCGTTAACAAGGTCAGCGGGCCGCAAAAGTAGTTGTTCTTCACTTTTGGCTTCCACCCATCTTTGCAGTTTGGAAGATTATCAAGTAAGAACTGACACCAGTTTATTCTACTGAAATCCGTGTTTGGGCTGATATGTTTTAAAACTTCTAAATCACAACACCCTGTCTTTGAACAACTACCAATAACGTTTGCAAACAGTACTATGAAATTCAGCTTGAAGTTTAGGTCTACAACCTTACTACTACGTATCATTTTCCTAACGACAGTGGGTGTTATTTTGGATTCCTCACATTGATATTGATTCTTCCATTCCTCTATCATTACTCCATTATCCGACACTTCAGCATTCAGTATATTATCCCCCTCATTTTTCAAACCTAGCATTTGACTTATTCTTTCACAGTCTACTCTAAGAGTACCTTTACTCAGCTTAATTTCCATTTTTTCATCATCAAAGTGCTTAACCACGTAAAATCCTAACTTTGCTGGTATACCATCCACCTTGAATTCAAGTAAGCTTCCAAATCCTAGTCTATCAATACATGCTTGTTGGTTCGGCTTAAGGGTTGCTATAGCTAAATAGAATGGCCGTGGGCTAGATCGTGTCCTAAGAGTAGTCGAGATATCTACAGCCGGTTTTTTCCCTTTTGTATCTATCTTAGGTGACTTAACTTCTGGCACTACTTTTGATGGTCCAGCTACATCAGCTTCATTGATAACACCAACTGCAACAAATATAACGCATGCTATTTGTTAATACAAACACTAATTCACACATGCAACATAAACACATATATGGGGTATCAATACCTTTTGTCTTCTTCACCGGTTTTCGCACAACATTATCAGTAGTTCGCTTTCTCCCTTTCTTACCAGCTTCCACTATATTAATATCACATTAAACACAAATGTTAATCGTCTTTTCATAACAGACCTTTTTCATATATACTTAATGTACCATACATCAACCATATACACACGTGTTAAACATACATTCACATAACATTTTAGTCCTCAAACATTCATATATACATACTCTTATAGTATTCAAACCTTCATATACACACACGTTACTAACGAATAACCATAAACACAAACTTCACGAAAATATCCTATTAAAAACAGGGTATTTTGATCCACTATTCACACAAATAACACAAACGTTTACAGAATCATAAACACATCCTAAATAATCATAGTAAATTAATAACATCCATTATATACATCTTCACTAACACACATCAGATGTGTGTTTAAAAAAACTAATTCATTATAACATTAAAAACACATGTAGTTCAACACTGATAAAACAATGATAAAATCACTACTAAAAACATATAAAACACAAATGATAATCAATCACTGCTAAAAACACTGATAAAATTAAAAACACATGTAGTTCAACAAATCGTAATGCTTTTTAATAACACATCAACTAACACTAAAACCATGTTCAAAATTAAAATAAATGACTTACAAAAATCAATAAAATCATCTAAAACATAATCGAAAAAAACACAACATGCAGTTAGATCAATACTTATTTTTTGTTAATTAAACTCAAATTAACCATGAAACAATGATCATAACACAATAAAAAAAACGATTACATTCATTACCTGTCATCTTCCCCTTTCAAAATAAAACAGATGTGTGTGTTTTTCCCACCGCAGCTTCTCTGATTTACATGAAAAAAACCCTATCAATTGGGGCTTTTTAATAGTTAAGTTAGAATAAGATTTGTGTTTAATTTGATTTGATTTTTCATCCGGATTTTTAGGCATTTATATGTTACAGAGCAACTTGGGAGATAAATTTGGGGGGAGAGGTTATGATGAGAGTCTACGAGGGTCGGTTTTAATTAAATGTGATAGATGAAATACCCAAAATGACCCCATATTTAATAAAAAGGCAGGAAATAACTTCCATTTATTTACCAAAATGCCATGTGTATCCTACACCATTGATCAAAAAAAAGGAAGGCTAGGATTGGTTCTCGCAGTTCTCGCAAATTATTTGGTTCTGAAAATAACCCTTCCCTATATATATATATATATATATATATATATATATATATATATATATATATATATATATATATATATATATATATATATATGGGGTGTTTTTTGTGAGAAGTCTAATTTTTGTGAGAACGCGAGAAGAGATCCTAGCCCTCCATCTAGTCCCTCCTTTTTTTAGATCTAATGGCTAAGATTAGCTAAACATTTACACTAACCAAGGGAAAATATGTAAATTACAAACAAATATCTAATATATAAAGAAAAAACACACACTTTAACTAAAAAGCGAAGGTGAAAAATTAGATATTTTCTCTCTCGACCTAGATATTTTCCGTTCACAATTACCGCCATTAAAATTCTTCTTCTACCGTCGTTAACCGTCACAACTACCGCCATTAAAATCCTTCTTCTACCGTCGTTAACCGCTGTAAAGTCGCCGTTAAACCGCCATTATATCACCGACGTTAAACGCTGTTAAGTCTCCGTTAAACCGCCGTTCAAGACATTATGCCACCGCCGTTAACACGCTCAATGACACCGTCTTTCAATCAAATCAATCAACGGAATGTAATTGAATCTGAATCAGAATCTGACGGAGATGAAATTACCGATATTACCGGATCATCACCGGAAAACTCAGAGTTATCAAGTAAAATTCATATTTTATTATAATTTAATTAATTTTTATTAATAATTGTTTAGAATTGTTAATATTATTAGCTTGTTTAATTTTAAGAGTTGGTGTAATTAATTTTTGATAAATTATGTTCACATGTAAAGATAATCATTTAAGCTTTGATTAGATTAGCAGTTTTGAGGTTATAAGTTCAAATAAGTCCAGTTGTTAGTATCTTCACATGTGAAGATAATCATTTAGGAATGAGTTTTTGATGCAATTAGGCGATTTAAGCTTTGATTAGATTAGCAGTTTTGAGGTTATAAGTTCAAATAAGTCCAGTTGTTAGTATCTTCACATGTGAAGATAATCATTTAGGAATGAGTTTTTGATGCAATTAGGCGATTTAAGCTTTGATTAGATTAGCAGTTTTGAGGTTATAAGTTCAAATAAGTCTATTTGTTAGTATCTTCACATGTGAAGATAATCATTTAGGAATGAGTTTTTGATTCAATTAGGCGATTTAAGCTTTGATTAGATTAGCAGTTTTGAGGTTATAAGTTCAAATAAGTCCAGTTGTTAGTATCTTCACATGTGAAGATAATCATTTATTTTATGCAATTAGGCGATTTAAGCTTTGATAACATTAGGAATTTTAAAGGTTATAAGTTCAAATAAGTCCAGTTGTTAGTATCTTCACATGTGAAGATAATCATTTAGGAATTAATTTTTAATGCAAATTTAGGTGATTTAAGCTTTGATTACATTAGCATTTTTGAGTTTATAAGTAAAAATAAGTCTAGTTATTAAAATTTTCACATGTGAAGATAATCATTTATTTTATGAAATTAGGCGATTTAAGCTTTGATAACATTAGGAATTTTAAAGGTTATAATTTCAAATAAGTCTAGTTATTAGTATCCTATCTTGTGAATATAAGCATTTATCAATAAGTTTTTGTTGAAAATAGGTGATTTAAGTCTTGATTATATTAGTAGTTGCTGTAACGTGGTGAATATAATCATTTATTTTATGCAATTAGGCGATTTAAGCTTTGATTACATTAGCATTTTTAAGTTTATAAGTAAATATCCTAGTTATTAGAATCTTCACATGTGAAGATAAGCATTTAGCAATCATTATTTGTTGCAATTAGGTGATTTAACCTTTGATGTAGTTTGATGTATTTGTTTTGCTGGTCATCTAGGATTTTTGCTGTTGATTTAATAGTTTTGGTTATTGCTGTAAGATATATAGTTCCTGCTGACAGGTATGTAGTAGTTTTTGCTGCTGATGTAGGATTTTTGTTGCTGATGTAGGATTTTAACAGATCATAGTTTGCTTTGATTACATTAGGAATTTGGAGTTTATAATTTCAAATAAGTCTAGTTATTAGTTATAAGTTCAATTAGATGATTCAATCTTTTGGTTCCTACTATCAGTTGATTCATGCTGTTAATTTTGTAATTTAAAAGCTTTGATTACAATTTTTTGCACTTGTGAAAACTATCATTTATGAATGAAGTTTTGATGCCATTAAGTATAGTTATAAAATATACACATGTGAAAAAAATCATTTTTGATTATGTTTGGTAATAATTAATTTATTGTTTTGAAATATGTTGAAAAGCTGTTTATTATATGAAATTGAATTTTTTTTGAAGGTATACATTATATAAAACAAGACGATTCAGATATATGTGAAGAAGTTGAAGTAGAAGGAGGAGATTTTCATTACAAGCCAATTGTTGATGAATCTTTGAAACCGAAAATAGGAAGAGAGTATACAACAATTGAAGAGTGTATAAAAATGTATGAAAACTATGCTGAGAAAGCAGGATTCAGTGTTAGGCTGTCAACACAAAATACTCTGAAAAGCGGTATTGTTGAAAGGAAGTATTTGGTTTGCAACAAAGAGGGATTGCCAAAAGGTGTTAATAAGGATACTATGAGTGAAGAGACTAGTGAAACGCAGATTAGAACGTCAAGTATATCAAGGACTGGATGTATGGCAAGGGTTAAATTCAAGCTCAATTCGGATCATACAAAATATGAACTGTACGATTTTGAAGAAAGCTATAATCATACATTCATTCCCGTAGTCTATAGAAATCTGTCAACGAAGAGGAAAAAAATGAGTCACAAACAACAAATATATATGCAACAACTTGGAGGAACAAATATAAGTGAAACAAGAGCTCATCATCTTTATGCAACTACAAATGGAGGATATGATTCAGTTGATGCAACAGAGACCGAGTTTAGGAATAATAAAAGGGATTTGAACAGTCATATTGGTGATAGTGATGCACAGATGTTGATTACAAAGATGGAAAACAGGAAAAAACATGTTGCAAATTTCTCTTTTGAATATGCTGTTGAAGACAGCGAGTTGACTGCACTGTTTTGGGCGGATGAGATGGCAAAGTATAATTACAGAGAATTTGGAGACACTATATCTTTTGACGCAACTTTCAGAACAAATAAGTATGTTCTCTTTCAGTTTAATTTATTAATTTTTTTTTAATGAAACTTTCACATGTGAAAAATATGTTTAAATGGCTTTAGTAGCTGAAGCTAAAGTAATTTTCACATGTGAAAAATATAAGTATCTAATTCAAGTTTTTGTTCGATTTTAGTTTGTAGTAGATAATATTCACATGTGTTGGAAAAATTAAACTAATTTTTTCACTTGTGAAAAAAGTACTGATAAATTTATTTTTTGTAGATATAAAATGGTATTTGTACCTTTTACGGGCATTGACAACCACAGAAAGTGTGTCACATTTGGTGCTGGAATGCTATCTAATGAAACGACAAAGTCATACATTTAGTTGCTCAGATGTTTTCTAAAGGCCTTTTCAAAGCAACCAAGATTAGTAGTAACTGATCAAGATCCTGCTATGAGAAAAGTTGTTGCTACGGTGTTTAAAGAGTCAAAACACAGGCTTTGTATGTGGCACATAACAAACAAGCTTCCATTTAAGGTAAGACATTAAATTCAAAGTTATAAGTGAAGTAAGACTGGCTATAATTATTTTAGGAATTTATTGATTATGGAATTTTCACATGTGAAAACAATCAGAAAAAATATTACTTTTTTAAGGTTTCAAATGCAATTTTCACATGTGAAAAATATTTTTGAATGATATTTTCACAATAATCTATAAAGATATAAAGTATTTTCACAAGTGAAAAAATTCATTTAAGAATTATATTTTGATTCAATTAGACGATTTTTGTTTTTGTTATCACAAAATAAAATTTATTTTTTATAGATTATTGTGCTTTGTTTTTAACATAGGTTATAAAAAAAAACTGTAATTTTCAGATTTGCAAAACCATTCTAGACAATGGTACTTTTAGAAGAAGGTTGCACCGCTTAGTTTGGAGTCTGTATATAGATCCAGAAGAATTTATGGAAAGATGGTTGTCGTTGATTAATGAATTTAACATGCAAGAAAACAAATGATTATCAGATATGTTTGAAATAAGAGACAGATGGATTCCAGCTTACTTCAAAGATGTTGAATTGTGTGGGCTTATGAGAACTACATCAAGATCAGAGAGTGAGAATTCGTTTTTCTCAAACTTTACTACCAGCGGATCAACATTGTTAAACTTCATGATGGGCTTTGAATCTGCTATGGAAAGACAAAGGCATAAACAAGAAGTTTTAGATGATCAAACAATTCAAAAAGTTCCAAGATACAAGACTAAATTGGCAATAGAACGTCATGCTGCAAAGATGTACACAAGGAAAATTTTCTTGCTGATTCAAGATGAAATAAATTATGTTGTTTATAATTGTCATCAAGTGTCAGAAGTTATTCAAGATGGCATAGAAGTTCTGACAATAAAAGAACTTAGAGAAATAATGCCTAGAAAATCAAAGAAGAAATATAATTTTGAAGAAACTGAAGTTCAAAACAGAAGGGATGGGACAAAAAAAGAGCTACGTTTCAAGGTATTTTCTCTTCTTAAATATCTAATTTATAAATAAAGTTAATAAAATAATATTTTTCACATGTGAAAAGTTCTATGAATTACAACATATTGACTTATATGTTTCACATGTGAAAAATCTATCAACAGATATTATTAGTTGTTTAGTAGGTTATAGCTTGCTTAGTTTGAATAATTAATTGTTGATTTTGATTATATTTGTTGATGATATTGATTTGAGTTTTGTATATAAATAATTTGATTTAGTTAATAAATTATATTTTTCACATGTGAAAATTCTATAAACACCTAATTTTTTAATCTATTTTATGATTATGTAGGTGTCAACTAATATGTCAGATGGGACGACGGAATGTTCATGCATGAACTTTGCAAGATTTGGATTCTTGTGCAGGCATGTATTTTGTGTAATGAAAGGAAAAGGAATTGAAGTTATTCCTGATAAATACATATTACGGCGATGGAAGAGAGACATATTGCCACCAGATATTCGGAAAAAGAAACATTTGTGGGGTTCAGATGCTGAAAAAATTATGGATCTTTCAACTACAGCTTATTCTTCAGTAGACTATTGCCTTAATATATTGGCAAAAGATTTACCAAAGCTGACTGAATATGTGAAAAAAATTAAAATTCTGAAGAGTGAAGTTGAAGAAGCAAATCCAAATGCTAAACCCTTGACTAACAAGGAAATGTTTAACATTCAGCTTGGTGTAGAAAAGCCAGCAACCAATGATGTTCAGAATCCAACAAAATGTAAAAACAAAGGAGATCCTCCAGCTGGACAAAGAATGAAGGGTGATTTGGAGAAAGTAAGAGAATATATGAAGAAGAGGAGAAGATTTTGTAGAAAATGTCAAAAGATGAGAAGACATGACAGTAGGAACTGCAAAAGAAAAGAGAATGAAGTTGTGACAGATAGTGATTCAACAGTGCACAGTGATTGATAATAAAAAATGATTTGCAGATTACACGACATTAGGAAATGGATATGTTAGTACATTTTTTTTACATTTTTAATATGATACTTTGAAGATACTGTGTCAATGTATAGATTTGAGAATTAATAAAGATATTATTTGAGGCAATTACTATTACTCTATATTTATTTTCACTTGTGAAAAGCAAAATTAATGTTTTCCAACACAACAATGATTCCACCAAAAAGGACTAGCTCAACATAGAGTGAGTAGTTAGTTGCTAAAGGCTTATCAAATCTACTCCTTCTCCTGCTGGGTACAATTCATGTTGCTGCTGGTGTCTTTTCGTTGCTGCTATATAGAAACTTGAAGTTAAGCACGTCAAATTCATGTTGAAATAGTATATTGTTGCTAATGTAGTAGTTTTTGTTTCTGCTGTTATTGGAGACATGTAAATAATTCTTGCTAGTATAGTAGTTATACGGTTTTACATATTTGCTTCTGATGTACTAGTTTTGGTTTCTGCTGTCTGGTATATAAGTCCTGCTGGTATAGTAGTTATATCGTTTCTGCTGTTAATGCAGACTGGTTTTTGCTATGTGTTATATGCATTTAATCTTATCTCTGTCAATTTGCTTTCAAATATGCATTTACTGGTCTTCTTTGGTATAATTTTATTTCAAACAATAAATTTACTATAACTTAAAAAAAAAATAATAATAAAAAATAACATGCAACATTAAATTTTTAAAAAGTTAAAACGATAAACATATTGTCAAACCAATGTCAACATCAATAATAATAACATCTAAAGCATGATGAAACCTTGAACAATCTGTTTAAGTTCAGATAATCTAACTTTCAAAACTTTTTGAACCCAGAAATCTAATTTTCAGAGCAACTCAGAAACCTAATCTTTTTCCTCTATTTTCAACGGCTGCTTCAATAAGTTGTTTCCTTACTGATTTTTCAATTGTAGAATACTTTGCAACTTCTTTAAGGAAATTATTCCTGCATTTATTATTATCTGCCAAAATTATCCTTGCAGCAAACTTTGATCTGTTAAAAAGGAAATAGCAATAGTTAAAATCAATAAAAATTTCACATGTGAAAAATTAAATAGTAATTAAAAAAGTGAAAATATCATTCAAAAAGCTGTATGAACACTTTTTAATCTTATAAAAAATAAAAATGTCATTCAATCATTTTTTATTACGTATGAACTGACTAACCTGAGCATGTGAAGTTGCTTGGTCTGTTCCTTACTTTCTTTAAAAAGACCGTATTCCCATTTACTCTCAGATTCTCCGAAATACATATTCATATGCGACATCAAAAAAAACTCCATCATCAAAAAAATTATCCACAGTTCTCCACTTCAGTTTAAGTCTTTCAGCAGTAACTTTTTGAAATGAAAATCCAATATTTGGTGTATTGTATATGCTGTGAAATTTTTCAAACATTTTTATCTGCAAAATAAAAAATAAATAAAATAAACATAAATTTTAAAAAAATATAAGGAAAAAAAAATTATACATATTTAAATTTTTTCTCACCAAAAGTTCTGGAACTGAACAATATCTGCTCTCATTTTCTTCATCCACCATTGAATTGTCGATAATTACAACTTTTCGTTTCTTTATATCAAAGCAAATCAAAAAGAAGTGGTCTACACATCATATAGGAAAGAATATCTGATTCAAAAAAAAATATATATATATCAATTAAAAATACATATAATATTAGAAAATGCATATTTAATAAAAACTAATAGAAAATTAAAGAGCCATTACCAGATTGAAGTTTTCAGCTGCTAAAGTCCTTTTTACTTGGTAATCAGTCCTAAGAACAGTATCTTCAAAAAATTTATACTTCTCAAAATATGATGTAGAAATATCAACTATTCCCTTCGTCTGAATAATAAATTAAAGATAATACTCAATAATTGCACTTTAAAGATAAGACTGAACTACAATATTCTCATAATTAGTCTTTTACAAAAAACAAGAATCATTCATATTTTATTTCTTTCACAAGTGAAAGAAAAATCAACACTTAAATCAACAATAAAAAATATTGATTTATGCAACTAACTCACAAGTGAAAATATTTATTCTAAACTTAAATAATCAGCTATAAATCAACACTGATAACAAATAATCAAAACTGATATACAAATATTCTCATAAACTATTATTTACACAACTAACTCATTCTTAGATGATTTTCTTCACAAGTGAAAATATTGTTTCTAAACTTAAAAAATCACCTCTAAATCAACACTGAATAACAAATAATCAAAACTGAGGTACAAATATTCTCATAATCTATGATTTACACAACTAACTCATTCCTATATTATTTTCTTCACAAATGAAAATATTGATTCTAAACTTAAAAAATCACCTCTAAATCAACACTGAATAACAAATAATCAAAACTGAGGTACAAATATTCTCATAATCTATGATTTACATAACTAACTCATTCCTATATTATTTTCTTTACAAATGAAAATATTGATTCTAAACTTTAAAAATCACCTCTAAATCAACACTGAATAACAAATAATCAAAACTGAGGTACAAATATTCTCATAATCTATGATTTACACAACTAACTCATTCCTATATTATTTTCTTTACAAATGAAAATATTGATTCTAAACTTTAAAAATCACCTCTAAATCAACACTGAATAACAAATAATCAAAACTGAGGTACAAATATTCTCATAATCTATGATTTACACAACTAACTCATTCCTATATTATTTTCTTCACAAGTGAAAATATTGATTCTAAACTTAAATAATCGCCTCTAAATCAACACTGAATAACAAATAATCAAAACTGAGGTACAAATATTCTCATAATCTATGATTTACACAACTAACTCATTCCTATATTATTTTCTTCACAAGTGAAAATATTGATTCTAAACTTAAATAATCGCCTCTAAATCAACACTGAATAACAAATAATCAGAACTGAGGTACAAATATTCTCATAATCTATGATTTACACAACTAACTCATTCCTATATTATTTTCTGCACAAGTGAAAATATTGATTCTCACAATGTATTGATTCTCATAATCTATGATTTAGGCAAGTTAGTCATTCCTATATTATTTTCTTCACAAGTAAAAAGTATTGAAGAACAAGTAATCAAAATTAAAAAACACTTACAACAATTGGTTTGAAAAAGTATCTAGATGGACTTTCGGGGGATTTGTAACGCTCCATGAAGTTTAACACATCCGACCATCCTTCAATAACACTTTCTTCTACTTTCAGCCCAGGAGATAATGACTCTAGTGAAAATCGAAGTAACAAAGTCTTGGATGAACTAGAATCATATACCAAATCACTGCAAAAAAAATATATATATATCATTTTTTAAAATTTTTAACAAATTTCACAAGTAATAAGATATAAATTTAAAAATTACACTGGATTAGTCTCATCAAGCGCCATAAAAAGCGTATCAGCCACTCTTTCTTCTGAAGCTTTTATTGGAATAATTGGACAAATCTTCCTGATTTTGTATGGTGATCTTGCATGAACAGGAACACCAACATCTCGTCTTGGATTTTGCCTAATAGGTGTTTCATTGATAACTGGCTTTCTATCTTCAATTTCATCTTTATCGAACTCAAATTCAGGACCCAAAGAAAAAGATGGTTTGTCGACCAAACTATGTTGTGGATAAGGTGATGAAACAAAAAACGGATTTCTAAAACATGACGACCATGACAAAAGTTTTACTTTCTTTTCTTCTTCAAAATTATTCTCATTTAGATTAAATGTTTTTGGAGTCCCAAAAATCCTAATGTCAATGTCTTTAGCAAATGTAACCTTCTTTGGACTTTTATCTGGAGAAAAAATAATCTTCTTTTCCACTTCTTTTAAAATATCTGAAACCCCAAATATCTCAGAATCAATATGACTTTCTTCAGTAGGTTGCTTCATCTCATCTTGATTGAACAGTTTATCTACTTCATTATTTAATGTTTGCAAACAATCAGTCCGTTCCTTATCACCAGTTTCTATTAAAGGAACTTGAAACGTTTGAAAACAAATGTTATCATCTCTTTCCACATCATTGACTATGTCTTCAACTGGTTCTTCATTTTGATGACTGCACTATCCAGTTTCATAATTCTCTATTTCATTTGTCCAGCCATCATCAACATTTGTTCCATAATTTCTTAAGTCATCTATCCAGTTATCATCATCAACTTCAAACCCATCAATATCTTTTTCCTTACCAGATTGATTAACATATCTAACAACACTCCTTGACATATCATCTCCAAATAGATCAATATTTCTAATACAAAGGTTGAACTTAGCTTTTATCTTTTTCAACCTTTCATTATCTGGATTTTCATAAAACCATGAGGTAAACTGGTATTCCAAATCAGAAACAACTGTTTCGAGCAAATCAACTTTTTGATCAAGTTTATCCAATTCCGAGTCCAACTGTTTAAAAAATTAAAAAAATATATATAACGAATAAACAAATAAATACTACTAATTAAGATACTACAAATAAAATTAAACTAAATTGTAATAGTACATTGATGCTGATGTAGTAGCTTTTGTTCCTACTGTCAGGTTTATAGTTGCTGCTGGTATAGTACTTATATGGTTTTTGCTGTTAATGCAGACTGGTTCCTTTTGTTAGTTTTCTTTCTTCTGATATTAGAAAATATTTTGGCATTTAATCTAGAAAAATATTAATTAAATTTTAAAGTTTATCGAACACCTTTCACATGTGAAGAAAAGAAAATGTATCTTCACATGTGAAGAAAGGATGTCGAACATCCTTCACATGTGAAGAAAGAATATGTAACTTCACATGTGAAGAAATTTGCATATTTATCGATTTGTGTAGCATTAGCTACTACTACATTGATGATAAAATAACAAAAAAACAAAATTTTTTCAATACGATCAACTCATGTTTATAGGTGTTCTTAACATCAATGTATGCTATTACAATTTTATTTTTTCAATTATAAAATAATACCTTTCTTTTTGTAGAATCGCTGTCATTGAAATCATCTTGATTTATATCAACGATCCCAAATCCGCCATTCTGAATTTCAAAAATTTGCCTCTTTTTAATCAAATCAGTACTCCAAAATTTGATTGCTGGAATTTCATGAGGTACATGTACTGAATCACATTTTGTTGAATGTACATAAATAAGCTGCAAAAATAGAACAAGAATAATTAGTTTTCAAAAAAAAAATAATAATTAAAAAAAAAAAAAATCACATGTGAAAAACTGATATAAAGTATAAAATAGATTCTATTTATATTTTTCACATGTGAAAAACTGATATAAAGTATAAAATAGATTCTATTTATATTTTCACATGTGAAAAACTGATATAAAGTATAAAATAAAATATAAAAAAATTATAATGTATTGATATGAACACTTACAGTAAGTGCTGTCAGAGGTCCACAATAGTAGATACTAGGATCATCCCTCACCCAAGTTTCTTTGCTGACATTCAAGCAGTCGAAAACATATTTGCACCAATCAATACATTCGATTCTTGTATCTTCATGTATATAATTCAAAATTTGTTGAGGTCTGCACTGCCCACCCATTCCTCCTAATCCAAAAAAATTTGAGAATAAAACCAGCATGTTCAAACGGAATAAAATTCCTTCAACTTTAGACGTCTCAACCACTTCAGCAACCTTCTTAGGTGTTGGATTCCTAATAGCAAATTGCCTAAACCATCTTTCACTTAAATCTCCTCCCCTTTCCTTAGGCAAGTCATGAATATCTATACCTCCAACAGGCACACCCAAAACAGCGTGAATTAAGTCAGGTGTTATTAGAATATAATTATTCTTAAGCTTAAGCTTCATCTCGCTAGGAATAAAGTTGTCAACAACAAAATGACCTATTTTAACCGGGATTTCTTCCATCGCCATTTCATAAAGTGATCCAAACCCCATATCTATCAATTCTTTTCTTTGAGATAATGTAAGTTTCTTCATCAAATTGTACATAACTTTTGGAGAACCCCTAGTTCTAATAGACAACCATTCATCTTCATCCAAACAATTTTCTTCACCACAAACTTTACTCTTCTTCTTAACCTTGTTAACTTCAACCTTGTTAACTTCAACTTGCAGCTCAATCTGCTCAAGAAGATCTTCATCAAGAACTTTGTACTTTTTTGAAACATTGTTCCTCCTCTTTCTCTTTTTAGATTTATCATTTTTTTTATCATCTTCATCTTCCTCCTCTTAATTACAAGAAATTCTCCTATATGAAACAATCCTAGCATCTTTTAATTTCTCATTACTAAACAGATCTTTTAAATCAAATGCTTGGAGTGGTTTTCTTCCAGATCCCACTAAATCAGAGTTGTTTTCCTTCTTTTTTCCAGAATCTTCTGAAAATAGTTTTCTGCTTGCTTTAGAATTAGATGTTTTAGTCTTTCCCTTTCTTCTAATACTACTTTGGAAAATCAAATCCTTAGCTGATAGATAAAAAAAATTCAACAGTTTAGTCTCTAGTATAATAAATAATTCATAAAAATGTACAAATGATTTTTTTTCAAATGCGAAAATTTTTAAATGGAATTTTTCTAAACGTATAAACGATTATTTAATCAACTAATATACAACAAATAGTAATAAAAATAATCTCATTATCGGAAAATCAAATCCTTAGCTGATAGATAAACAGTTTCTAGTATAATAAATGATTCATAAAAATGTACAAAAAAATGTTTTTTCACATGTGAAAATTTTTAAATGGAATTTTTCTAAAAATATTAACGATTATTCAATAATAGACTCTATATAAACTATCAGCATAAACACAGAAGTCAGATTCCAAGTCTCCAAAACTACACACACTACTTCGGAAAATAAAATCCTTAGCTGATAGATAAACAAAATTCAACAGTTTAGTCTCTAGTATAATAAATGATTAATAAAAATGTACAAATGATTTGTTAGCCTTAATAGTTTTTATTAGAAGTGATGGTCATTCACGAGTAGGAACTTTGTAACGTGTGTTAGATATCGTGATAGAATAGTCAACGGGCTCGTGGAATGGGCTAAGCTAATTGGTTAAATGTTAAGGTATGCTAAGCCGTGTATAAGCTTAAGCATCCCAAGCCCAATCCAAGTCCACGAAAAGCCCATGCCAAGCCCATTAGGGCATCTTCTACTTGTACTATAAATACCCCTCAAGTATGTCATTTGAGGGGTGTGCTTGAGTGTGTGTGTGTGTGTGTTTTTCTTGAAGCAATATACAACTTATTGTTTTCATCTTTCTTCTCTCTATCTCTCTAAACACACGATCCATATACATCTCTTGTCACCATTCTATTCTTAATCTTTCTCTACGCCTACTGTTTGTATAACGTGGGTGTTTGTGTGGTAAAGGTTGCTATTTGTGATAAGGTATATGTGATAAAAGAGGCTTTACAATTGGTATCAATCACCTAACAATGGTTTAGGAGTGTTTGTGTTTGTTTTGAAGGGTTACGCGTAAAGGCTCACGTTTTACATATTTTATACGCTTAAAGCTTTAATTTTTGCACTTAAAAATTCAAGATTCTTGTGGGTTAAGGTTTATTTGGTGCTAAAGTTTCAGTTTTTTGCAAAAAGTTCGAAGCTTTACGTGTTTTGGTTAAGTTTTAAACTCGTTTTTGGTTCATTGGTCATTTCTACTCGTAACTTTTCTAAGCACTTTGGGTGCAAAAAGTTAACATTTTTGGGTTATTCGAGTGTTTTTAAGGATATCTGTGCAAGCGAAATTGTTTGAATCGTTGGAAATTTTTTACGAGTAGGTCAAAACCCTAGTTCTACTCGTAAGAAAGTCAACTACGCATAAGCTTCTACTCGTAACTTTTTGGTGAAGAATCTTCGAGCTATAACGGTTACTCAGTGCTTCCCTCACTTGGATAAGTGTGTGGAACACTTCGACTTGTGGATATCCCTTACGTTGTGACAGTGTAAAGGATTTTTGGTTCTTAACCATAGTTTACGCATAAGCTAATAGCTTACGAGTAACTCTACGCATAACTTCACAATTACGCGTAAGGTTTACGAGTAACTTTTGGTCTACGCATAAGCTTAAGGTTACGCGTAAGATACTGTTTACGCATAAGGAATCCTATGCCTAAGATCCTACGCTTAAGATCCTACGCCTAACCTTCCTACGCATAAGATCCTACGCCTAAGTCTCGTCTACTCGTAACTTTCTGTTTCTACGCCTAAGCTCTTTCTACGCATAAAGGTTAAAAAAAAAATTGACCGCTGAGTTTTTTGGTGGAAAAACTTGAGTAAAATTTAAATTTTTGAGGAGACTAAACGTTCAATTTTTACGCGAGATTCAAATTTTGGTTTAACTGTGAAAATTTTGGTCAAAAATTCAAATTTTTGGGCCTAAATTCAAATTTTTCAGGTTAAAATTGTCATAACTCAATTTTTCATACGACCTTAGAATTGATTTTTATAGTGAATTTCAAATTTTGGGCGAAATTTTTTTAAGAACCAAGGTTACGAGTACGACTTTCAGAAACACCTCAACCGAGCTTAATCTTCATCAACCACAACTCCTTTATCGTTGAATCGATCCTACATCAACTTTATCATTACATACCTTCATCAATGGCAACCATGCAAGATCGTTATACAACTGCTGTCATAAATGCTATTGCTGCATTCGCCAATAATGCATTAAACATCAGTGGTTACTCTACACCAAATAACAACAACCCATGGATTTCATCGTACAATACGCAGTTTTCTCAACCAAGTATTCATATGAGTCAACAAGGACACATGGGAGATGTTATTGGGAATCATCAAGGATTTGCTACGGGTATACAAATGGGGAATCAGATGCAATATGCAGGACAGTTTGTTGGACATCACAGGGATCAGATTGTGAATCAAAATATAGGATATCAAAATGGGAATAACTGTTTTATGACTTCGGCTCAGAATGCTACCTCCGAACCTCAAAGCCAAGATTCAGGTTATTTTGATTCAGAATCTAGTGTCAAACCAATGACGAAGCTTGAAAGGCTCAAGTACATGTTGCTGTTAGCACAGAAAGAAGAGTCGGGAATTGAGTTGACTGATGAGGAATACGAATTCATGAATCCAGGACGGACAGATAAAGCAAACTCCTGTCATACAGTCAACCAGCAGGACACAACATCAAGTGCTACTTTTGACTCACCTCCTGTCTACGACACAGATTCACTCAATGAGGTACCAAATTATAGTAATGTTGCTAATCAGTTTACTCATGAGAAGCCACATTCTGTGTCTCCCGAACCTTATTATGACACATATGTGGGAGAGCAAGTTAATAGCAATGTTAACTCTGAAACTCCATATATGGATCCTAATGGAGGTCAAGTTGCACAGAATGGTGCTAATGATGAGGAAACACGTGCTTACTTTGAAACATTAATTAATAATTGTGGTATTGAGATTGAGAAAGTCCAAAAAGTCAATCGCGAGGTTAAGGCCGCGAATAAGAAATTGACCGCTGAGCTTGCGAGTTACAAGGAGAACGCAAAAGCGTTTGAATTTCACAAAAACAAAGAGTCAGAATTAGAAATTGGTTATCGAGATTCTGTTTTAAAAGAAAAAGAATTGCAAATCAAGTATAACACACTTGATGTGAATTTGAACTTGAAAATAAAATCTTTAAAAAAGGAAATTTCTGATCTTCAAAACCAACTTTCTAAACAACATGCAACGTATTCTAATCTTGAAAAAGAGAAGAAGCAGTTGATTACTGATTTTTCAAAACGAGAAGACTCTCTTCTTGATGAAATTCTTGATAAAAATGAGAAAATCCAAACTTTGGAAAATTTGCTTCTTAAAACGGGTCACTCTGCTCAAACAAACAAGATGCTTTCTAATCAAGTAAATCCGCGGTTTCACACTAACAATAGAATGGCACTTGGTAACGACCCTTCTTCGTTCCTCAAGAAAGCTCAGAAACCTCAGAATGTGTTAAACAATGGAAATGTTTTGCATAAACCCATAATTGTTCGTGATTCTCTTGAAACGTTGGAACTATCTGAGGAGAGTAGATCAAAAATGAAACAAAATAATCCAGATCTTAAACCGATTGATTATAACAAATGGAACAAAATTAATGGAATTACTTTTGTGTCACAAAAAGAAAAGTCAAAGTTTTCCATCACATCCTGTGTTTCAAACAAAGAGTCAAAACCAGTTTCAAAAACAATTGTTGCCTCAAATTCTCTTTCGAACATTGAACAAATGTCTTCAAACAATCCTTTTAACACAAGTGATGCGAGAAGTATTTTAGAAAATGTGAAAACTAGAATTGTGGATCTTCAAGACACTGTTAAAACTAAAACCACTATTACACCTAACAACTGGTTCTCTAGTTTTGACATCGAACAAAGAAAGTTTTTTGAAACTCAAATTGCCCCTCAGCTGACTGGCATCAGTGCGAGGGTAATTCATTTTGAACAAGCGTTTTTGAAAGAAACAGCTGACTTTGTCAAGGACCATAAATCCCTGGTAAAACAAGCTAATGAAAGTGTTGAACACATCAAACTTTTGGAAAATTTGAATGATTCTCTCTTCGAAGATGTTATGACTACCGATATCATGTCCATTATTTTACAAACATATTCTGTTGAAGATCATTAAAGACTCCAGTCTGAGACCTCCGCAATTGTTTCAAAATATGAAAATGCTCTTGAAAAACTTGAAAAAGAAAACGTGTCCTATTTTAAACAGCTTGATCGAAAAACCGAGGAATGCAAGTATGACAAACTGTCGTATGAGCGTGCCTACAAGGACATGAAAGAGCAAAATGATCTTTTGAGAGTTCAGCTGGCAAGTCTAAAAGGAAAGGCTGTGGATACTAAGTGTGCAAAACCATTGACTGAGGAGAAAACAAATGTTCCCAAACCGGTTTTCAAATCAAAAATGTCTATTTCTCAGTTTGCTCCAAAAGTCCATGAGAAACATGATTTGTCAAAAACAGTCACTCCACAGACTTTGCCTATTAAAAAGAGAATTATCAAAGGTTTTGAAAAAGAAAAAGCAGTTGCTGAAAAACCTGTTTTTGATAAAGAAAAAGTGATTACACCTGGCATTTCTAAGACTAGTACACGGAATGTGACCAAAAATCTAGTTAAAGAATCTGTTGGTTCTAACGACATGGTCAACAATCACTATCTAGAAGAAGCTAGGAAAAAGGCACAGACTCGAAAAGACGGAATTCTAGGTGCAACATCTAGGGTGATGAATTCTACAAGATTTCAAGGCACTGCTAGTAGTAGTAAACCATTACCTAGGAACACCCTACAAAAGACTAGGGATTGGCTTACATCTAAGAGTAGTTGCGCAAAAGAAAATGCTATGCCCTTAGAAAACAACACTAGGAATCCTAAGTCTTTTTCGAACAAGAATCAATGTCCAAAAGAGTGTAGTGAAAAAGTTAAAGCTGCTGTTTTAAACAAGAATATTGAATTTGTCTGTACTACATGTAAAAAATGTGTCTTTTCAGCTAATCATGATGCATGTGTCTTACAATATCTCAAGAAAGATAATTCTCGTGCCAAGGCACAATCCACTAAGACACCAAATAGAAACAAGCCCGTTGATAAAATGTCAAACAAAAAGAAACCTAATAGGTGGATCTCTTCAGGACGTAGTTTTTCTAAAAATGAGTCTTCCGCTGCATCTGATAAGAAAACAACTCCTAGATCTTACCTTAGGTGGATACCCACGGGCAAAGTTTTCAACAAAATAGGTCTTAGATGGATTCCCACATGAAAGATTTTTGATACGTGCACCAACACAGATAATAGTGACAATCATTCGGATAAGGAAGTTAGATCCACTACAACCGTTGATAGTGATCACCCTCACCGTGAGGAATCATGTACTTCTAACACTGTTATTTGTGCAAATTCTTCTTCTGTAGATGCAGGTACTTGTAAAAGTGTTGAAGGTTCATATACCCCGTGTGGTAAAGAAGAACTTTATGCCAATTTCGCATGTGGAAATCCTTTTCTACTTCCACTCTTAACTCCACTTTTACTTGTCCCAACTTAATTTCTCTTTCTTCAAATCTTCTTCGTAAATATTTTTGAAAAACAAAATACAAAATTTGAAAAACCAACAAAAGAAAAATACAAAAATAGAAAATTTTTCAAAAAATACAAAAACATTAGAAAATTTCAAAAATCCAAAAATATTCTTCTCACGACATGTCTCTCGTATAATCGATATTCTGTACGTTTCTAGAAATGTTATTCAACAATGATACGGGCATGTACAGATGCTTGAGCGAGAGTTCTTTAAATGTTTTCCAAAACATGTCGTTTCTCAAAATTTCTTCAATAATGGCTTTCGTATACTTCAGTACGAAACCCGGACTTCAAATTAATGGCTTCTGGACACATCAGTTCAGGACCCGCGCTTTAAAGAAAGGAAAGTGCTTAACCAAATCAAAGGTTTTAAGTATTTTTCAAGCACTATTCCTAAAAACATAATGGCTTGTAAGTATTTCTGCTTGCAACCCGATCTTTAAAGAAAGGAAAGTGCTATGCAATATCAATTTTCATAAATATCGAGCACTTATCCTAAAACAAATGAAGATAATTTTTCTCTAAATATCTTCAAAAGATTTTCAAAATCTTCTTTTCATCTTGCGTACCATTGATTCGAAAGTTTTCAAAAAGATTTTTCAAAATCTCTCTCATTTGGTACCAAGATAACTCCCTCTAAACCCTTAATTGATTCTAAATTTTCTGTATGAAAAATATGCTTTCATTAAGGGGGAGTATAAAACAAACTTGTTCCAAAATTCATGCTAAATCAGTTTCTCTCCAAATGTTTTTCCAAAAACATATCTTTTAATCATTTTGTTTCAAAAACATCATAGATATGCTATTTTTGAGGGGGAGAAACGTGATTAAAATGTGATCAAAAAGTTTAATGATCGGTATTTGAATCTCAAAAGAGCTCGACTCAGTTGAAATCATTGAATTGACGAGGAATCATGTACCATTTCGAGAAACTTTCTATGAACTTGACCAGGACGGGTAATAATTTCAAGCTAGTTCTCTAGTGATGTAAACATGTCTCGAATCGGTCTAGTTCATTTAAAGTCGATCAATTCAAAAAGTGCGAACTCTACCCTCTATGTGCAGATTTCTGTCAAAACATATAAGCACATGTGAAGGGGGAGTGTTTCTGAAAATATAAAACTCTCAGAATGTTTCAAACATGTTTTCTATCATAAACACTCTGAGAGATTTTCAAGAAAAATGGTTTCATGGCAACATAGGAATAGTCATGGAGTTATAAGGTGACTAAGGATAGGTAAATCTGTCCTATGATCCGCCAGAGCCGGAGGGATCTACCCAAGGACATCACCAATAGTTTAGAACTAGAAGTCCTTAGGTATGATTGAAAAAAGGAGTAATATGAGAAAGGAGAAAGAAGGGGTTGAAGAATTAAAAGGAAATGTAATGAAAAAGGGTGAAAAGAAATAGCCCTCCATATTCAACCTTAGGGCAGAAACCGGGTTCAATTCATCTGCTACTGGTTATCACTAAGATGACACTGGTATTGAAGAAAAAGACGTCATGGACCCAGTGACGCACTGCACTAAACCTTCTAGCCACTCAATTCCTCTTAAAAGGATTTGTTTCATTCTCACTGGGAACCCTACATAATCTATTGACCTTCTCTTAGAGTTGGTTGGTATTGAAGAAGGAGACCCTCTCCCTAGTCTCTGCTCAGGAAAACCAAAATGCACTAATTGAGTCTAGAGCCACGAGATTCATCAAAAGATCTCATAGGAACACTTGACATGACATCGCTTGTTGTTCATCAATAAGGACAAAAGTGATATATTATAGAGTCCTACGTAGATCTTAGCAATCTGCCAGAACATTTATGAGAAGTTTCACATCTGTGATCTTCAGTGATTGAATGGAAACTCCTGCCAGGGTCAACATCAAGCAGCCCTGACAGCAGGTCACTTCGGTAACTCCCCGTGGATTACGCTTAGTATGTCTCAAACGGTCTACAGTCGTGGGGTGATGCTTCGGTGTACCTCAGCGACTCATCTGAACTGTAGATGTACTTCGGTATATCGTGTTATCTCACTTGTGGGACTCCAGTTCAGGAACGGCCTCTGTAAGAATTAGAGATGTGTTTTTACACTATGCTGTTAACACCCTCGAAATTCAAACTTGTAAGTGCCGGAATCTGCTTATTACTAACCTATTTTTATGTTTTCTTCTTATGGAAGCTCCGGAGCGGATGGATCGTGCAGACTCGTCACATGCTCATACCAACAACACATGAAAGTTCTCATCAAAATCAAAGGCTACACAAAGTTAAAGATGATTCTTCGTCAATGTCAAAGAATCTACAAAGTGTAAAGACTCGAGAACTTCATCATTGGAAACTCAAAGTCAAATAGAAGTGTGAGCATGGTGGAGAAAGACGTGGAGACACCTAACCAACGAAGTTGACAACGGCAGACAACCACATTAACTGATCACAAAGCATGAAGGAACAAAGAATTAAGACTATTCTATATCTACTCACAAAGTTCAAGCTCAAAAAGATTGAAGACCTATTCAAGTGGAGCATCTTTTGAATGACCACCCCTTAGGGGGAGATTGTTAGCCTTAATAGTTTTTATTAGAAGTGATGGTCATTCACGAGTAGGAACTTTGTAACGTGTGTTAGATATCATGATAGAATAGTCAACGGGCTCGTGGAATGGGCTAAGCTAATTGGTTAAATGTTAAGGTATGCTAAGCCGTGTATAAGGTTAAGCATCCCAAGCCCAATCCAAGTCCACGAAAAGCCCATGCCAAGCCCATTAGGTCATCTTCTACTTGTACTATAAATACCCCTCAAGTATGTCATTTGAGGGGTGTGCTTGAGTGTGTGTGTGTGTGTGTTTTCCTTGAAGCAATATACAACTTATTGTTTTCATCTTTCTTCTCTCTATCTCTCTAAACACACGATCCATATACATCTCTTGTCACCATTCTATTCTTAATCTTTCTCTACGCCTACTGTTTGTATAACGTGGGTGTTTGTGTGGTAAAGGTTGCTATTTGTGATAAGGTATACGTGATAAAAGAGGCTTTACATGATTTTTTTTCACATGTGAAAATTTTTAAACAATCAGCAGAAACTAACTAATTGCTAGATATAGTTAAATATTGTTACCAAAAAAGCAAACACAGTTACTATATCATAATGTCATCAAAAAAGCAATAAAGCCAGTTAACGCCAATTTGCATCCATATCATAACTATCATCAATTTATATATTCATAGAAACCTAAACCAGCACCAGATCAACACAAAATGTAAATCTAACATAATTCCGTCATATTCAATAAAATCATTCTAATAGTACTAATATCTAAATTTTAACAACACAAATTACAATCACACAACTAATATCTAACATATACAAACATAATTCAGTCAGATCTAAATAATATTTATATTTTACAATCACACAGCTAATAAAAGATATACGAACACAAAATACAATCACACAACTCAACAAAAACTAATTCAGTCAGATCTAAAAATAAAATACATGAAATAATCAGTTAAATGTTTATACATAAACAGGTAAAAAATATTAAAGTAATAAATATTATAAAATTACCTTTAACACTTTTAGGTTTCATCTTCTTCCAGAGATTATAAACGTCTGTTGAATTTCTCTTCGAGCACACAATCTGATTTAGGAAATCAAAAATATATTAATTGTTAATCTTATATATAGACTGATTTTAATAAGAAATTGATATATTTATTATCATAACAATATAACATACCTATGATAGATTTATCGTCTGCGAGTTTGAAAGAGTGTGTAGAAGAGAGTGTGTAAAGGTGGTTATTGTGAAATATAAAATCTGGAATAAAATAAGAGAGAAAGAGTGTGTAGAAGATATTTACCTAAATCCTAATTCATCTGAATAAAATTAGAGAGAGTTTGAAAGGTGGTTATTGTGAAATATAAAATAAGAGAGAGAGAGAGTGTATAGAAGATATTTATCTAAATACTAATTCAACGACAATAAACTTTGTCGTTTGGGCCATGGGCTCATTTAGGACTGGTAATAAGATATAAAATTATTTGTCCAACAAAACTAAAGCCCAAAATATTTTTGAATGTTATACATGGTTGAAATAAAGTCATATTTTAGGACCCGTGAACCGAACTGAATATCATGTTTTGTTTCCATTTGAATTTTCAAGTCCGATGTTAGAATTAAAGTTTTACTTGATAGGAACAAACAAATTTTTAAAAACCGCCAAAATTCAATATTCTATATATGTTTGCACAAAATCAAACTAATTAGGATTTTGTTCTACTTAATTTTGTGTTTAAAACAAATAGTTAAAAATTAGACTTATAGATAAACATATAATATGGTGTTTACTCTTCAATTTCAAAAAATAGCAATTCAGTTTCAAGCATTGTGGTTGTAAGTGGTGAATTACTTTCAGTTTTATTTGATGAATATTCAACGCCGTCTTCAGTCAGTCCTGGCCCTTTTTAGGATTCTCGCCCTTATTTGGTGGAGTTTGAAATAGTTGTTTTCGTGTTTCTTTTAATAGATTGTAAAATGTCTGTTGGTAGTATATCATGAAAGTGTTTAATAGATTGTAAAATGTGAACCTGACTGCTACAAAGCTTTTTACATTGGTTTTTACAGGTTGTTTGAAGATATCAAAAACATATGCCGTACTGTAGTAATAAAAACCTAATATATGAATACCATCAACATTACATAATTAAAAACATAAAAGGTTCACCTAAAACATACACCAGAACATACTACATAGAATACCACATGATGTTCTAAAAAGTCATATAATCTTAATTATCCACAACATTACATAATTTCAACACATAAAACTTCGGTTATCCATATCATGCTTACAAACATGGAATATGGGGACCTGAAATTGCCTTCCTTCTTCATGATCAGGAATGATCAGAACAATCTTCACCTAAAAAACATAATATATATATATATATATATATATATATATATATATATATATATATTTAATAATTTAATTAAATATTTTAGTATATTTTTACTTGAAAAGTTCAACTTTTATAATATTTTCTCATGTAAAAAAATAAAATATTTTAAAGTTTTTGAATATTTTCACTTATGAAAAATTCAATATTGATGAAATTTTTACTCATATAATTTGTTTAAAATAAACATACAAAGGTATAAGCTAACCTGATGAAATTAAAATAACCTCCTTATCATCATTGACGTCCTTATCATCATCAGTTATTTCAACTGTTTAATTAAAGTATTAGTTAATTCACCTTTTATCATTATAAAAGCTTAAGAATTAAAAAAAATGTATATTAATTTACCTGTTTCTTCTACATTATTACAATATCGAAAACCTGGAAGAGTGTATTCACTGACTGAAATTCAAACATTTTTGGGAAATTTAAATAGAATGATAATAGTGGCCTTACATCAGATAATATAACAATCTATTGATTTGAAATATTTTCTAACCTTTACGGAAGTGCTGTTTAGAAGCTTCAGCATACTTTGAAACATCACACTCAATTGTTTCCCATTTATTTAAATAAATAAAAGATGAGGTCCATGCCATTTGTCTTTCAGGTTTAACTATAAAAATAAATATAACTTCAGAAGAATAATATAATAAAAATATATAAACTAAAGTAAAGATAAAATACCATAATCAGTGCATTCAATGGCTTTAGAAGTAGCATCTACAATAACAATAATATATAATGTCAATTATAATTTTTTTTGATTAAAATATGAATATTATTTAATATACAAAGATTTGAATGACTTTTTCACATGTGAAAAAAGAGTATTTAAAAATCAAAACTTAAGTATCTTTAATTTTTCAAACTAACTAAAGAACTATATATTAAACTACAAATTATGTTCTAAAAAAAAAGAAAGAAAAAAAATTATAATAAATAGATTTGATAAAAGCTAAGTCCAATAAACCAAATTTAAATACAAAATATTAGAATGTATTTAGAATAGTAAATAAAACGTTTCAAAAAAAATACAATACTAGCTTTTCAAATTTGAATTTTACCATTACATCTCCTTGCCATTTTTGTCTTACACCTCCTTGCCATTTGTCTATCAGGTTTAACTATAAAAACAAATACAATTTCAGAAGAATAATATAAAAAAATATATATAAAGTAAAGTAAAAATAACATACCATAATCACTGGATTGATTAGTTTTAGAAGTAGCATCTACAATAACAAAGAATATATAGTGTTAATTATATTGTTTTTTGATTAAAATATAAATATTATTTTATCATACAAAGATTTGCAATGAATTTTTCACATGTGAAAAAAAAATTACACTAAAAAATGAAGTATCATTAAGTTTTTAAAATTAACTAAAGATGTACATATTAAACAACAAATTCTGTACTGAAAAAAAATACATCATTTTAATCAACAGACTACATAAAACCCAAGTCAAATAATAAAAAAATGTATTGATAATCATAAAGAAAAAAAAAAAAAAAAAAAAAAAAAAACACTAAACAAACACAATACTATCATAGAACAACGAACGAGAAAAAACACAAAAAAACAAACCTTTTTAAGCCATTAACAACCAACTTTTATCTAAACGATCACCTGATGATAATAAAACAAAGAATTAAAATATTAATGATAGATGTAATATAATAAACAAACAAAGTATAGTCTAAATAAATAAATAAAAATATATAATTTTAGAGGCGGCTTTACAGTTGAAAATGAAAATGAAAATGAAGAAGAAACAAACTAGGGTTTCATCGTATGTTATAATGCCAATATAATTAAAATATTTTTACGGGCTGGGCTTTGATGGGCTGAAAAAGGTATTTATTATAAAAACACACTACTTAAGTCCATAATAGATTAATTTTAACTTTCAATTTATTACTATCATTTCATGAAAATATTTTACATTTTTATTTATAATTTATTATACTTTTATAAAAATATTTCATAATATTTCAACTTTTTGAATATTTTAAATATTTCAAAGTTTGAGAAATATTAAATATTTCAAAGTTTGAGATAATTTTCACATGTGAAAAGTTCATTATAGATAAAAATATAATTTTTTTTATTATCTAAGCATTACTGTTTGTTATATAAAATATAGATCAAATTAAAAAGATTGCTACATAGCTTCATCAGCAATAAAAAGTATTGTACATAGCCATCTCCTAGCTTTAACAATGTCTACACCCATGCCTATATGATGTTGGTGATTATGAGCAAAGCAGGATAACAATCAGCAGGAACTTCCAACTTCAGTTCTAGCATTTTCTGCATAACCTTTACAGATACAGCATACTTTACAGATAGAGGTTACTTGACATCTATAAGCTAAATTTATTAAAAATATATGCTGCTGTTAACTATAAAACAATAAAAATATAACCTTATGTAAAAAATTATATGCTATAATCTATAAATGTAATTTGAAACATTTTGGCCAATATATCAAAATCATTTTTCCTCTAAGCTTCAATCATTTTTTTCTCGTACATCCCTATTAGCAATAGCATATAGAATCATCTTCCTCCTTTTATCTTCTGATTTATCCTCAAATTCTTGAACCAACTTCAAAAACTTATTCTTTAACAAATTCAGGTCAGACAATAAAATCTTCGCAGCAAATCTTGATCGCAATAAATTCAGTTGTGTACTTTGTTTTTGAGACTCCAAAGAAAGACCACAATCCCAATTTTTTAAACAGTTATAACTTTCCATATGAAGCATTAAAAAAACACCACAATCTACATGATTATTCTTCGTCCTCCATTTCATTTGCATCCTTGATGGGTTTGTATTTCTAATATCTTCAGACTTTGGATGTTTAACGTGATCTAAATAGGCAACAAGAACTTTTTTCTACAAAACAAATTAATAAGAAAAGAAAAAAAAATTATTACGAATTATTATAAGAACATATATAAAAACAGATGGGACGATATTAGAATAACGCTAGTGATGAGCAGTATTTAATGATTGCTAGGAAATCTGATAAGGATTGGTGTAAACAAATGGCTAATGTTTCCATCTAAAATTTCCCATGTGAATAAAAGGGAGAAATATACTTACAATTTCTTCAGGAATGCCATAATATCTTTTACTGAAAGTAGGTCCATTGGCACTATTGTCAATAACTTTAAACGAACCATTTCTGAAATCAACACATATAAGATACATGTGTCCTTTATGACAAACAGGGAAGAAAAGCTGCAGTAAAAATAAAAGCAGCTTAAAAAATTTATTAAA
This sequence comes from Chrysanthemum seticuspe, assembly GCA_019973895.1. NCBI lineage: Eukaryota > Viridiplantae > Streptophyta > Magnoliopsida > Asterales > Asteraceae > Chrysanthemum > Chrysanthemum seticuspe. The sequence continues at coordinate 87,762,024 of BPTQ01000006.1, read as the reverse complement.
TTTACATATCAACTATACATTAGTTACTGAATTTTAAAAAAATTTAAAAACATACCATATCAAAAGTTTTCAATGACATAAGATGCTTTTCATCATTTCTAAAACTTTCTTTAATTCTTTTTGTAAACACTTGTAACTTTTCCTGATCAGTATGCTTTTCAATAAAGTATGATGGATTCTGCATAATAAATAATGAAATTATTGTTTTTAAATATGATAAATACTATAAATATATATAGTAATATATAACAAAATTACTTACAATTACAGAGATTTTAAAGAAAAATCTGGATGGTAACGTATCATCTTCTTTATTGTAGGATATTAGATTTCACATACACATCAAACCATAACACAAAGTGGCGTATAAATGGAATTCTAGAGAGAGAAAGTTAGAGGTTTAGGGAACTTAGTGAGAGAAAGTGAAAGATATTATTATGAGCTCCAACTCTCTACCTTGGGAGGTAGAGAGTATTTATAGTCTTACATAAATCGCCACACATCGGGCTGTGGATCAGGCATACAGTGGGTAAAGACCCGTCCGTCCTCCATGATGTTACTTAACTAAATACTACTTAACATAAAAGAACTACGACTACGAGCTTTCTAACGATTACATATACTTGAGGTGACCGACTCTTTAATACCTGGAATTTCTAATTCCTAACAATCTCCCCCTAAGGGAGGTCACCTCAATCATGTACCAAAATTACATTGAATACAAATAGATATTACATTAAAAATTGTTCTTGCATTCT
>BPTQ01000006.1:87664529-87755812 GCA_019973895.1 Chrysanthemum seticuspe | reverse complement strand
TGGGAATCAAGTTAATAGATCAACGAACGTACTCAACGATTTTTTCTCTTTTTCTATTTTTTTTTCGATTTTTTTTTTCATACACTTTTACTCTACCATCCTCTACGGGAACATCAAAATGATAGGGATTTATAGGCACATCCCTACACTTGATTTTTTATTACTCTAACACTAATTTGACCCGAATTGAAAAGATCAAAACACTTGGGGTACGTTATTACGCAAATAAGGGAATTTAACGTTCCCTTCCAATTATTTAATAAACTTTAACTTTTTCCCATGAGTCCCAATCGTCCCAAAACTGTGTACAAAAGATATGACTCGACTTAGCAACTCATGCAAGCAACTAGATAATTGAACTAAGGGTTTAGGGTGATAACAATAATGCACTAAAAGTGAGTGCATACAAGGTAGGCTAAGGCGATGTGGGTGTATATTTGGGGGTGGGGTGTAAACAATGCTCTTCATTGATATTCCGGAAAAACCAAAACATCACGAGAACCGCGAAAAGGATAGGCTCTGAGGGGTTAACTAGGGGTATCGTGTACTAAAGATAAGTACAACGCAAGGGTGTGGGGGAATTACTCAACCGATGTGGAAGAAGTAATTATATTACGGGTATCAAACAAGGGTTATCCTAATGCCTCTTATCATTTAGTTATTCCTAACTACACAAGTGTAGTCTTACTAGCGATCTCGGGATGCATCACAAAACAAGTTCTAGAATCTATTATACTACCGGTTCACACTCTAAGCATTAAAGATGAATGCTTTAATTCCTACTAATCTAAGGGCGATCCTCACATTTTGGGTGGAATTTAGGTGGTAAAGGGTTTTTGTGCTAGTCATGAAACTTCCTATCCGTGAGACGCTTTTGTTAAGACTAATGGCCCACTCCTATATGTCATGAAAAATTTTAAATTTGGTGCCAAAATTACCCTAACTGACATTTTCTCATGGTTTATTACACAAATACAATTGGACAGAGCAAATAATCAAGGATAAGCATAGTTTCAAAGTTCCCGTTTTATTTTCCCTCCCTACACTTAAACTGAACATTGTCCCCAATGTTCCCCGAAAGTATCAAAGTTATGATAATGGAAGGTAATTAAAAACGAAAGAAACTAGTACTCCCCTGATTAGCTCGGTAGGATCCGTGTGTGAAGTAGTGGTTAAATCCTTTCCAAGAAAAATGTATGCGTGAAAAGCTCCTTCCAATCTTTTGTTTCTTCTTCTTGATAAATAAAACCTGCACACTTGAAGAAAACAAACGAAACCTTCGCGTAAAATCGGCGGTAATAATATATATAAGACTCTACTAAACTAGGATATAATGCTTGTGGAATGGATGTTTACAGAATTTCTGGAAAATTAAGACCTGGAAAATTCCAAAATTTTATAGTTAGCTCAGAAAACGAGAAAAAAGTAATCTGTTGATTTTACTCCTTCCTGAAGCCGTCAGGTTGCGATCCTGACGCCGTCAGGTTATCCTGACAAAAACTGGTCTGCGATTTTCTGGAAAAAATTCTAGAAAATTTACATCTTTAGAATCTGGAAAAATTTCTGCAAAACATCCATTATGACTCGATACAAGCATTTGACTCGAACAAACACACACATATATCTTTTAATTAATTGATATTCTCATGTTTACGTTTCTTTTGAAAACGTGTGTAATCCTCCCTACACTTATCCTTTATGTAAAATACCTTTATATGCAATTAAGACGAGGTTAAAAACAAAATAAAGCATTTTTACAAATTTAAACATGAGAATAAACGATCAATAAAAGATATATGACACTAACAAGCAAACAATTAAGCATGGGTTGCCTCCCACGAAGCGCTTTTCTTTATTTATGAGTCTTGTAGCTAGACTCGTAGTCGTGCCCTTACGTAACTTCATTACCGTCATCTTCTTCCTCATGACGGTCTCTATTGGGGGATTCCATGTTGTAGAAGTGCCCTGTGATGCACCTCTCTAAGAGTTCGTCCTCTCCCCACTCGGTCCTATATTTCGGTCCTAGGTTCAAGCAATCCTTATAGAATTCGAAAATCTTAGCCATAACATAATCTACTCCTTTTTCTTTATCCTCCTCATTCTTGTAATAGACCGATAGTTTAAGTTCCCTTTCATCATTAGAGAGTGATGAAAACTTCTCAATATTAAACGACATTTGGTAAGCTATGTCATCGGTCTCATCCTTGAATCGCACTATTCCTAATGAGGGATCATAAGTCATCCCGGTGTTTTCTATGAAAGGTTTTCCTAGAATAACGTGGGACAAGCTAGGATCTATGGTCGTGCTAATATCATCCACAATTATGAAGTCCGTAGGAAACGTGAAACTACCTACATAAACAGGCAATCCCTTAACTCTACCAAGAAAATTGCACCTAACCCTAGGATTATCGGGGTCTTGCCTAGTTGGAATAGGCTTCTTCATTACCCAATTATAGTAGGTGCTTGTCATTATGTTTATTGGTGATTTGTGGTCAATGTAGGCCTTTGCCACGAAAAGGTGTCCTATGCAACATGGTATGTTAAGATTCCAAGGGTTTCTAAACTTGATTCTAGGGCTTTTCCTAACATACATGTGACGGAGGTCACGCACTAAGTGAGGGTGGCGAGATAGCTCTTCTTCCGTAGGAAACTTATTGAAATAGTCATTGTTTACTTCATTTACTTCCTCGGTTGTTTCATTATTCTTAAGTGTATGGCCCTCTTCGTCATTTGTTCCATTGGGTTTTACTACAGTGATGGTATTGACGAATTGGACGTGTTTCGCTAACTTATTTGGGTCCTTAATCTCTATACCAGAAGGCTTGGGAGTTGAGATAGCATTAACCTTCCTATCACTATTGGTCATGGCTTTCAAGAGGTTATCTATCTTTCTATCCATCTTGGCTTGTTGTTGGTTAAAACGGTCCGAGAGCTTAGCCATTTGAGCTTCTTGGGATGCGACTAGGTGTTGCAACATCCCCTCAATGTTTTGTTGGTTAGGACCGTGAGATGGGGGCCATGAAAAATCATTGGAAGTGAATTCTTTGGTTTGTCCCCAATAGAAGTCGGGCTTGCCCTTCCATGCTTCTCGGGTTTCATTGAAATTCCTAGGTCCGGGTAATGTAGGGAATCTTCCTCCCGTTCCATTAATACGCAAGGATGCGTAGTCAACGGAGGCATGTTCGGGGGATCGGGTGCAAGTGTGCGTGTTATGAGGATCACTACACGGCTCACACGAGGAAGAAACTTTGTTCACATGGCGTGAAGACTTGGGATTTTCGTAGGAACTCATTAGGAATTTAACTTGATCTTCAAGTTCGATCATCCTACGGTCGGAAGATTGTGAGTCAATGTGAGGCAAGGAGATTGCCTTAATGGTTTTGGGCAACTCACGGGGGTCATTCCAACTTTCGTTGTCATAGAGAGCAAGGTCCTCTATTATACCCCATGATTCTTCCGCGGTGAGATCACTAAGTTTTCCACCGGCCGCTTGGTCAATGGATCGCTTTGTGGGGAAGTTGACATGATCATAAAAGATTTGGACTTGGAGCCAAAGATCAATGCCGTGATGAGGGACTTTATGGAGTAAGTCCTTGAAATGAGTCCATGCTTCGTAGAGAGATTTACCTTGACGTTGTTTGAACATTAAGATGTCATTCCTAAGCTTAGTGGTTCTCCCCGGTGGTAGCATCAAGGTCAATGGAATCGACAATTTTGAGGAAATCCCTCAGATGTTGATTAGGATCTTCGGAACGAAGTCCATGGAATGCACATCCGTTTTGCACCAACCGGATGGTGTCGGATCGCAGGGCCGTAGTTTGGGCTTGGTCGGGAAGCTCAATGGTGTTCCTATAGCCTAGGTGGCTTGGTCTCGAGTATTCACCAAGAGTGCGGCCTCTTGGCGGGTCATTTGGTGGTAGGTTGATGAATGGTGGTTGGTTATCACCTTCCATGATGAAAAGTGATGGGGTTACGAACAAAGGTCACGAAGAAGGGGGATAGACTACGAGAAAGCTAAAAATTAAGAAAATTTTACTTGATAGGAATCAAGCAAAGAAACCTAAACGAGGTGGACTACTAACTAGCTATTCTATTCCCCGGCAGTGGCGCCAAAAACTTAATAACGCTACACGCGTCGTTCGGGGTCAAAGGAACTTCCTTTTCTTCGAGCAAGTTTTATAACACCCTAGGCAGTGAACCTAATCGTTATAGTGTAGTATTAGGGTAAGCCATGGGTATTGATATCGTTCTCTAGGGGAATAGGAATGCTAGTAAGAAGTTACTACGCTAAGGTTGGGGTTGAGGAAGATTATTTTTTTATCTTTTTATATTTTTTAGGAAATGGAAAGGTACGAATCTCGGGGTCTGGATTTGGGGGTTGGTATTTCTACCGATTACTCTACTTATCTAATTATCTAATCTAAGGTGTATGTAGTCTATGTCTAATTATTGTGTGCTCGTATGATAGTTTAAAGATGTGTTCACTTAGGTTTTATTACTCCTTAATTATCTCCTATTGATGGTTGAATTGTCACGTCCTTATTCTTAATCGCGTTGTGTGTCTAAAGTCGTAGGGTATGCGTTTATCCCTAACTCTTTGAACTTACCAAAGGGTCTCATCTACAAAACCCTCTAGGGATTATAAACTCTAACTCTAAGGCCCTCTTTGGATGGTTTAGCCTACAACCGCTCTAAGTGCTATAGCCTAAGGTTCACAAAGATTAATCAAGCATTAATTACACAACGAATGACCTATCGCATTACTAGATCATTAATCAATTAAGATAAGAGACAACCAATCAATATTTAATAATTAAGTTTCATATTCCCTAAGCAAACACACAAGTAAATTAGCCGGACATGGAGAACATGCAAGCATACACACAAATAATCAAAGACACAATTGAATTAATGAAGTAAAACACTTATCTTGATGTAAGATAGGGTTTGGAACCCTAAAATACTGTACAAGACAGCCTTGGTTCGGTTTAGGTTTTTACTCCAAAAGACTACACACTAAACCTGAAAAATTCGGATTCTATATATAATATTACAATCGCGACGGTGTCACCTTATGATTTGTAATGCCGTCGGGTCGCCGTCATTAGGGTTTCATCTTGGTCACGTTAGTCTTACGACGGCGTCACCTTGTGCTTGTGACGTCGTCCTCTTCAGCTTCTGACGCCGTCTGGATCAAATCTAGGTCGTCTGAGTTGCGACGGCCTACTCTTTTAAAGCCTGACACCGTCACTTGAAAATAAGAAATTTGGCTTCTGTGTCGTCACAAAATGCTCCGACAGCGTCGCAGTTAAGCAGTGACGCCGTCACCTTGTATTTTAGCAGCTTGAGTGTCTCGATTCTTGACTTTGGCCATTTTCTTCGTATATCCGCGCCTTTTCGTCCAAATAAGTGCCATTACAGCAATTTACCTTCAAGAGACCTAAAAAGTGAAAAGGAACGATATTAAGTAATAACGAATGCAAAAGTGATCAAATAAGGGCTTAAACGACCTCTCAAAAAGGCACATTTTAAAACCTTATCAATAACCCTTGTCTTTCTTAAATTCAGGAGGTGTTTGACTAATTGATTCCTCATTACTAGATTTGGTCTCTTCTGAGCTAATGAGTTCATCATCACTAGTTGTTATCTCCTCTGAATCAAGTTGTTCCTTATCACTAGGTGGGTTCTCTTCTGTGCTACTAAAATCCATACCAAAGCTTAGGCCAGTTTTAATGTGTGCTCTTTTCTGTTTTTCAACAAAACTAACATGTGAAAGGCCAGATTCTCCCCAAGCAGCAAATTTTTCTAACAATTCATCCCTTTCTTTAGTCATCTTTTCAAGTTCAGAAACCTTACATCCTAACTTTCATTCACTTAATTTTAATTGATAATCTTGTTGCTCATATTTTTCTGCCCAAGCCATTTCATTATTTTCATGAGTTATAATTTTGGCTTCCATTGACTCTAAAGTTATTTGATAACCAGCTACCTCAGACCTAGCCCTTCTACAATTATCTCTTTCAGTTACATAATCTTTAAGCACTTTTTGATAAAAATCATTACACTTAGAGCATACCTCAGAGATAGTGGGTGGACTTGGTGAAGTAGCTACCATAGCGAGCAGAACAGGTTCTTCTTCACTTTCCATGCTCCAATCAAAGCTTCCAAGACCATCTCTTGATCCCAAAGCAGCAAATCCTGGTTCCTCATAAAAATTCGTGCTCCAATCAAACTCTTCCACTGCGACCATAGAGTAGGTTACTGGTTCATCATCAAATTCAGCACTCTAGTCAACCTCTGATAGATTTTCTTGAGCAACCAATGCTTTTGTTTCAGTAATAGGAATTTCCTTTAGTTTAAGCTTGGGTTTCTCAATCATTCTATTTGCCTGATATTTAGCAAACTTGCATTCTCTTGCAAAGTGTCCAGTTCTTTGACAATTAAAGCATTCAATCTTGGACTTGTCAAACGTTATACCCTGTTTGGGTTTGAAGTCAATGCCTTTTCTTGTTTTCTTCATGAACTTCTTGATCCTAGCAGTGATCATAGCAACTTGCCACCTTATATCTATTTCTTCAAGAGCATCCTCTTCAATTTGAAACAAATCTTCTTCATAAGAAACAGGTAAAGTGGCTTGCTGAGCGAAGAATGAACATACAACTTCATCAGAGTGGATGGAGTTTGGTGGTGATGAGGTGGGGGTAGTCATGGTTGTGTAGATATGTTGTTTATCACCAACAGTACTTTGAGCAGGATAAGCAGTACTTTTAGTGGAAGTACTGCTTCTATTTTCAGAAGACAAAAGCAATGATGTGAGATTTTGAACTTGTTTGGCCATTCATCTCATGCTCATACACCTTTAAGTGGTTGTAAAGATCATCAAAGTCCATAGTGTCCAAACCAGGTTGTCCTCTGATCATAGTAGCAATCACACGCCATACGGATGGCAAACTTCTTAAGAACTTCAGGTTTGCATCTTCAACAGATACCTCTGCTTTGTATAACTCTAGCATACTAAGAAGATTTTGGAATCTATCATAGGCAGCATCAAGACCTTCTCTTTCACCAACAGTGAATGTTTCAAACTGTTGCTTCAACAGATTTCTACGCATCTTCTTGGAAGCATCATTACCTCCAAATCTTGTCTTGAAAGCAGCCCATAGTTGTTTTGCATCCTTAGCATCATGGAACTTGAGTAGGTGACCATTAGGTATAGCAGACAATAGTATGTTGAGAGCCTTTTCTTGATTTCTTACTGTAGCTGCTGGCAAGATAGGCTTAGGTGGTTTAGGTTGTCCAGGAACTTCTACAGGTTCTTCAATAACTTCATTACCATTTACAATTACATTCCACAGTGCATGGTCTGTAATAGCAATGTACTGCCTCATCTTCATGCTCCAGAGATCATATTCTCCCTTCTTGATGATAGGAATTCTGAGTGAGGTGATGGATGGGGGTGGTGCAGCTTCAGTCGACATCTTTAGGGTTTGTAAATAAATCGGTTTTAAGGGTTTCTTCTTAATCAGAGTTTCCACACAAGCTCTGATACCACTTGTTGGATCGATATACTCTGACCAAACTAACTATGTAGCTTGTAAGGGCTTAGCAACCTCGGATAAATCCTAAGTTACTAACAATGAAACACTGAATTTACTCTATTAAGTATGCGGAAACTACTTCAATAAAGCTAAGAAGAATAACTTAAACTTCAATGATTTTATTAATACTTTGAACCTGCTTGATACACAGATTCACTAAGAACCCTAATAACTCTAATATCGAACTTGGTAAACTCTAATATTCTCTAATATTGCGTATGCATTCGTTTCTAATAGTCGTGTCTCTAATGCCAATCTAGGGATCCTTTTATAGGCATAAGGAATACCCTAGTCGGTTTACAATTACAATTCTTGTACGACAAGTAATGCTAAACTAAACTAAGAATATTCTAGAATTATAAAGCTTTCCATAAACGATATAGCAGTTCTTTAGCTTTGCAGTACTTTGATGTTGAGCAGTACTTTGACTTTCATTAAGCAGTACTTTGACTTTCTTCAGTACTTTGTCTTTTATATCCCAACAAAAGTAATGGCTATTGAGAAATCAAAAGATCTCTCAATAATGTCACTTGACGAGCTAATCGGAAATCTTAAAGTACACGAAATGGTGATGGAGAAAGATTCGGAGATCATCAAAGAAAAAAGAGAGAAAGTCAAATTCGTTGCTCTAAAGGCAAGAACGGAATCTAGTGATGATGACGAATCTTGCTTCGGTAGTGAAGATGAGGAGTATGCTATGGCCGTAAGAGATTTCAAAAAGTTCTTTAGAAGAAGAGGAAAGTTCGTAAGGCAACCCCAAGATGAAAAAAAGCCATTTCGAAAAGACCGAGATGATAAAAGAGGAAAAAGTGAAAGGAAGTGCTTTAGATGCGGTGATACAAGTCATCTAATAGTAGATTTCCCCAAACCACCTAAAAGCAAAACTCAACGAGCTTTTGTAAATGGTGCTTGGAGTGATAGTGAGGACGATGAAGAATCAAGCAAGGATGAGATCGCTTTATTGGCACATGAATCAAATGAGGTACATTCCGACTCATCTTACTCTTCTATTGATGATGACACTTTGCAAAAACAATATAATCAATTGTGTGAGCTTAGCTTAAAAATCATAACTAAAAACAAATTTTTAAAGACTAAAACGAATTTTTAGAAAATGGAATTTATGAGTTAAAAGAAAAGGCAAAACGATTAGAAAAAGGGAAAGCAAATGACGATGATTGCAAATCATGTCAAGAGCTTAGTCTTGAAATAGAAAAGCTAAAACTCGCACAAGAAGTTCTCATTGAACATAACTCTAAGTTTAAAAGGTTTAACAAGAATATTGTTTGTGCCGATGAAGTAGTTAGAATTCAAAAAATACCAGGAAACATGAATGGACTAGGTTTCAATGAAGTACTAATTCCAAATAGTCAAACCAAAACGGCCGAAAAAGACAAACAAACTATCAAAACTGCTGCAGTACAGCACAGACCAGACGGACCCAAAAATAGGGTTTCGTCCGTTGAAAAATTTGGTGCCGTGGCATCTGCAGCAAGACAGAATGTTTTCAATATGGACCGTAGTGAATTTGTCAAGGTAACAAAGAAAACCAAGGATATTGTTTAACTAAAACCTGCTGTTACATTAGGAGTAGGACTTGCTAGAAATGAATTTAGATCTAAAACTACTCAACAACGGCCTAAAACACCTATTGCCAAACGCCACTTTCCCAAGAGCAACCACAACATACAACCCAACTATCAACATGCCGGTTGGACTCAAAACTTCCCTAGACCATATCAAACTCCAAATTACATGCCATGGAACCCTTACCCATCATTTCCATACATGAACCAAGTAAATGCTATGTTTAACCCAAACGGACCCATGAGATATTGGGGACCAAACGCTTGAGTTATTTGTGTTATAGGTATGCTTGAAAGTTGGATTAGAACCTGATGAATGGATAAAAGATAGTGGATGATCAAGACACATGACGGGCAACAAAAGCCTCTTCTCAACATACCAAGAGAATGACAGAGGTAATGTCACTTTTGGTAGCAATCTCAAAAGCAAAATCATTGGCAAAGGTACGATCGCTCATAACTCCTTAACTATTGAAAATGTTGCTCATGTCGATAGGTTAGGATTTAATCTACTTAGTATTAGCCAATTATGTGATAAAAAGTATAAAGTACTATCTGAAGAAAATGGTAGTAAAATACTAAAATATGGTATCACCATAGCTAAAGGAGTTAGGAAAAATAACATATACGTCATGAAAATAGATAAAACATCTAATGACAAACTTTGCCTAACAACCTTAGATGATAACTCTACTCTTTCGCATAGACGATTAGGTCACGCTAACATGAGACTCGTCCAAAACCTATCCTCAAAAGAACTAGTTAGAAACCTACCAAAATTAAAATATGACCAACATTTTTGCGACGCTTGCAAAATTGGCAAACAAACCCATAGTAGCCATAAGGCTAAAAACATGGTGTCCACATCTAAGCGCCTAGAGCTTTTGCATATGGATTTGTTTGGTCCATCCGCTATAAGAAGTTATGGGGGCAACCTATACACTTTGGTCATAGTAGATGATTACTCAACGTTCACTTGGACATTATTTTTGAAAACTAAAAATGAAGCTTTTGATAAATTTAAAATACTTAGTAAGAAAATTCAAAACCAACTAGGTATCAACATTGTGTCAATCCGGACAGATCATGGCGCGAATTTGACAATGAAACACAATTTGGAAACTTTTGTGATACAAATGGTATAACACATAACTTCTCGGCTCCTCGAACACCTCAACCAAATGGAGTAGTAGAACGTAGAAATAGAACTATTCAAGAAATGAGTAGAACAATGCTTAATGAACAAAACATACCTCAAAAGTTTTGGTGCAACGCCGTTGATACTTCTACATACATTTTAAATAGAGTTTTAGTACGTCCTTTCTTGAACAAAACACCATATGAATTATATAAAGGTAAAAATCCGACTTTCGGATATTTTAGAGTGTTTGGGTGTAAATGTTTCATTCTTAATACCAAAGACTATCTCACCAAATTTGACCCAAAGTCTTATGAAGGTGTATTTCTTGGTTACTTACAAACTAGTAAAGTTTACATAGTGTTAAACAAAGAAACAATGAGAGTCGAGGAATCGTTGAACATAACATTCGACGAAAGTCCACCTCCTTCTAAGACATCACCTTTGGTAGATGATGACTTAGTTGAAAGTCAACTTGTAGAAGGTCAAGAAATAATTGAAAATGAAAAGGAAGATGAACCATTAAATAATGAAATTATAAACATCAAAGAATCCAAAATTCATCCTTTATAAAAAGTCATAGGACAACTAAATCAAAGAACGTTAAGATCACAAGCCCAAAATCAAAGTAACTACTTTTGCTTTGTATCAACCATTGAACCGAAAAACATAAACGAAGCAATAAAAGATGAATCTTGGGTAATTGCTCTGCAAGAAGAGCTAAACCAATTCGTTAGAAATGATGTTTGGAAATTGGTTCCAAAACCTAAAGATCAAACTATAATTGGAACGAAATGGGTTTTTCGAAATAAAATGGACAAAAATGGTGTAGTGTCTAGAAACAAAGCTAGGCTTGTCGCACAAGGTTATAATCAACAAGAAGGAATTGATTACGACGAAAATTCTGCACCGGTAGCTAGGCTCGAGTCTATTAGAATCTTACTTGCATATGCATGTGCTTATGATTTTAAATTATTTCAAATGGATGTTAAAAGTGAATTCCTAAATGAGTTCATTAACAAAGAAGTATATGTTGCTCAACCTCCCGGTTTTACCGAATTTGAAAAACCACATTATGTATTCAAACTTAAGAAGGCATTATATGGACTTAAGCAAGCACCAAAAGCTTGGTACGATCGGCTTAAGACTTTCTTAGTAGAAAACAAATATAACATGGGATTAGTAGATAATACTCTCTTTACCAAGAAAAAGAAATCACACATTATCATAGTTCAAATATACGTTGATGACATCATATTTGGATCAACTTGTCAAGAGCTATGTGATGATTTTTCAAAAATCATGCACGATGAGTTTGAGATGAGTATGATGGGTGAGTTAAATTTCTTTTTAGGACTTCAAATTAAACAACTTGAAGATGGAATATTCTTTAACCAATCTAAATACATAAAAGATATGCTTAAGAAATTTGGTCTTGAAGACTCATAACCAACTAAAACACCCATGTCCTCGGACACAAAACTCACCAAGGATGAGGAAGGTGAATCTGTAGATAACACTAAATATAGAATAATGATCGGTAGCCTACTCTATCTCACGGATAGTAGACCCGAAATTATGTTTAGTGTTTGTCTATGTGCTCGCTTTCAAGAAGATCCCAAAGCATCACACTTAGAAGCCTTGAAAAGGATATTTAGATACATCAAGGGAACAACATGTTTAGGATTATGGTATCCCAAAGGAACGGGTGTAGAAACTATAGTGTATGCCGATTCGGACCATGCCGGTGACTATGTCGATAGAAAAAGCACAAGTGCTATTTGTACTTTTGTTGGACATTGTCTCACCTCATGGTTTGTAAAGAAACAAGCGGCCCTAGCTATCCCAACTACTAAAGCCGAATACGTCTCAGCCGGAAAAGCATGTCAACAAGCTCTTTGGATGAAGCAAGCTCTCGTGGATTACGGAATTCATCTCAACAATATATCTATACTTTGCGACAACAAAGAAGCTATTGATCTCAGCAAAAATCTCGTCCAACATGCTCGAACAAAACATATTGAAATCCGCCATCACTTTCTTCGTGACAATGTTCAAAAAGGAAACATCTCAATTGATAAAGTATCCTCCGAAGACAACATTTCAGACATCCTAACTAAACCTCTCAAACGAGAACCATTTAATCTTCTTAGACTTGGCTTAGGATTAATGGAACAAAACATGTAGTTAAAACATAGTCTAAACCTTAGAACAACCAAAACAAAACAAATTAGCCTAAATCTGCTACTATTCCCACGGCACCAAACTACCAAACGGACGGAACCAAAAATTTGGGTCCGTCTGGTCCGTGGTGACAACAGCAGCAAAAGTTCTGAATACAAAACATCTTCCTCTTCACAATTAACTTTACCAAAATGAACCAACAACACACCTAACTCATTATTAAGACTTCTTCTCCCATTAATCACTGAAGAAAACATCATTGTAAGTATCCTAACTACATTACCTCTCTTAAATTCTGAGTCTAGGATTCTAACTTATGCACAAAATCATTACATGGGGATTATGTATATTCTTGTACAAAAATATGAACTAAATTGGTAAATTGCATAACTAGTTACTGAAATTAGGTACTACATTGTCGCATTGCATAAACTAATCATGTTTTCCACTACTTAAAAGATAATTACTATAAGGCATTATTCTAATTAAACAAAAACCCCTTGTCAAAATTTTGAAAAACTTCTCACTTGTAGGAAAACAATGTTTCATTGTTAATACAAATGGAAACGTAATTTTTCATCACTTGCATAATGTCTCTTGAATACTAAAGGTAATGCATAACTAATATGCATTCCCGGGTGTATTCAAATGAAGCCACATCGAATTAGGAGCGTTTGGGTTATCTCCTGCCTTTTGCCAAACACCCTCATTGAAAACCAATTTATGCATGAAATGAGTCGAGATAACCGCAACTCCAAATTGTTTTCATCTCGGCACACACTAGAACAAAAACCCTAAGTTTTTTTTCATTTATTCTAAAACATATAAATTCTTGCTCATAGGAACAACCATGGTAGCCGCAAAATTCTATGATCACAAGGACACTCTTAACTACATCCCTCAACATCACAAAACCAAGGGCCTCACTAAAGACCAAGTTGAAATCTTTAAGATTCTAGAGAAAAGGTATTTCCATGAGGGTAGGACCATTCATCCTTCTTTTGTCGACGGAACCAATCTCCGTCAAGAGCTAGCCACTATTAACTTCGATTGTCTCCTTGACGACATCGATGAACCAATTTGTCCTAGGTTTATCCTAGAATTCTATGCTAGTGTTGTCTCTTTTACAAATGAGGATAATCAAATGGCTTTTAGGTTTAGGATCAATCAAAATGACTACTCCATCTCCCTAAATCAATTTTCTCAAGTGCTAGGAATTCCTAACCAAGGTACATGTGTTTACTCGGATAAGTGGTCACTCACTATCCGTGATGCTATCAATGACCGCTCTCGTCCTTACTAAACTCCTTTGGTAGACAAGGACATCATTCGTGAGCACCTTTTTAATGAAAGGGTAGCTCCAACCCGTGTCACTCGAGCGGGAAAGGAAGTAAACCGAGATCCATACGGTATGGAACTCAATGAGCTCAAGCCCGAATTCAAAAAGTGGGAGGAACTCCTTAGAGCCAATGTCATTAGCACCATAGGAAATAGAGACCATATCAATGCTTGCATTTGTCACATGCTCTACAACTTGTCCACTCGTCAACCATTCAACTTAGCTAGGAGAATGGTAGATATTCCTACTCAAGGCTCCGTTGCTCTTCCATACGGGATGCTACTCACCCATCTTTATAGAGCATTTGCACCCATTCCACCAAGTCCAAAAGGGTTGATGCTAGATTATTCTCTCATCCCTCACATATTTGTGCCCTTGAGTGATGAGCGAGTGTCCAAGATCAAGGCAAAAGGTAAAAGGGCAAAACCTCCAACTTTTTCATCATCATCATCAAATAGCTTTGAAGACGTTCTCCCAAATTCTCGGCTAGCACCTCAAGAGTACTATGCATCTCTTCCCGAGATTGAGAATGAATCGGCGGAGTTCAAGTAAACCAAGGGGATGTTCAAGTGCCTCGGAAGGATGATGATAAATATTTACAAAAAGTTGGATAAGTGAGGTTTAAGGGAGTGTTTGGAACAAGACAAAAACAATGATGTATGATACTATTTGGGTGTTTTTACTTTGTATGATGATAAACTAACTTGAAACAATGTTGTATGCTAACCGGTTCATGCAGGGGGATAGCACACGAGTGTTATCAAATTTTACCCATTTTCACTTATATGTGAAAATCGTTAGCCCTTGGTGAAAATCATTGCTCCACTATGTTTGTGTATGCGTTATTGACTGTTCCTAACTAGAAATAATTAATGCCATATGTTTTAAGAAAAATTTCAGGTTTCGAAAAAGTCCCCGATGGTTAAAAATGTGGTCTGTGAATAATTCTTGGCACCACGGACCAGACGGCACCAATTTTTTTGGTTCCGTCTGTTTACAAATTTCGTGCCGCCAGACCTGTACAGGCAAACCAGACGGCACCAAAATTTTGGTTCCGCCTGTGTAAAAAATTGGTGTCGTGGGGACTGCAGGTAATTTTCTAAATTTCGCTACTTTTAACATTCCAAATAACCATAATTTGCTTCTAGGATAGTTTTTACTAGTTTTTATTCATATTACAACTAGTTTAACACACTTAGACATATAGGATATTCATTTCCCACCAAAGTTCAAAAATTCCAAAAAATTCACCCAAGGAACCTTTTTTTCATAAAGGAAGGAACCAAAAATTTGGTTTCTTGTAATCCATGGGTGATCTGATTCTCAAGATCCTACAATCATTAGAAAACATTTATTGCATATCTTTGTCTCTTTACTCCATCCTTCTTGTATGGCTTGACTTAGATGATATGACAAGCATTAAAAACACTTCTAAATCATTAGAAACCTCCTTTCTTCTATTGATTAACATCAAATCAAACACATTTCTCCATAATTTCATAATCCTATAAAGTAAGACCTTCGAAGATGATCATCCTCACACCTTCCAAATTTCTCTCATCTTCTACTAGAACAAGCTTAAGCAAAAATGACTAAGTCATCCACTTCTTCTCCATCAAACAAGCCTTGAAAGAGAACGGCTAGAATGTGTTAGACCATGTTGCTTTGTCAACATTAGCTCATATTCCGTTTCCTCTCCCCTAACTATCTCATCTCCCATAAGAGATGAGAACTTTCTCACTGACTACTCCTACACCACCTACAAAATCACCTATTGTAGTCACCACTCCACCACCAACAAAAACTCCCATTACTAGCTCTCCACCACCGGCTCCCATCCAAACATCCAAGTCACCATCACCTCCTAAATCTCCAACTCGCATACCATTAGAGCTATTCTCTACACCACCTACATCTCTAAACCCATTTTTGGAGGACTTGGGGGACTTGCCTCCTAGGCTCAATAATCCACTTCCACTACCATCCTTTGGTACAATTGAGCGAATAGCTGATGAGTCTCCACGTCCATCCTTTGACCCAAACACCCCGTTAGGGCCTCAACCTCGTCCTTTCCATCCTATTCACCATGACATTCATGGACCTTTGTATGGGGATCATGCCCTACCTCCAACATCCATGTCTCCTCATATAGAGGACATCGATGAATCTATGTGGGAAGATCACCCACATTCTAAAGCGGAGATAGAAGCCAAGCTAAACCATCTCCACAACTTCTCCAATATGGTGGACTCTCACCTTAGTGAAACCATGCAAATGCAAAATGCTTTGCTAGCCTCCCTAATCACCACTCCAACCACCAACACCAACAACTCCACCATTCCACCACCACAAAATCATGAACCATGTTACCCTCCTAGATACGGTTGCTCAAATTGTGAGCGGACCGCCCACATTAGCGAACGGACCCTGGTGTGGTCCATGAGCTTCAAGATAAAATAAGGTTCATCTTCAACCACATCTTAGAGCGAATCAATGCTCTTGCTCATCCACCACCTTAATAGGAGGTTCCTAGTTTATCTTTTAAATTCTAAGTCTTTTTTTTATTTTTATAGGATTGTCTTTGTCTTTTTATAATTTTCTAGGATTGTCTTTTTTAAATTTTCTATGATTTTCTTTATGTACTAACACATCATTGTGTTCCATTTCATGATTTTCATATCATGAAAATTTTAACATGTGAATGGTGTTTCTTATATTGTTGTTGAATGTTACATGGTGATTGGAAATGCTTATATACTTGTGATGATACTTATTACTAACATCTTTTTTTGTAGCTTTTTCACAATTCATGTATCTTTCTCTTGGCACCCAATCTAGGGGGAGCATTGGCCAAGAGGGAGATAATGGCCCGGGCTCATTACATATTCCTCCTCGCCTCTTCTTTTTATTTCGACAAAAAGGGGGAGAAATATTATAGAACTTGGACTTTGACTTTCTTAAAAAGTCAACTGCATACTTTGACTTTTTGAAAAGTCAACATCATACTTTGACTTGTAAAAGTCAAAATTGGACAAACTAGTCATAAGATAAAATAAACTTTTTATTATCATCTTTATCTAACTCACTAGTTATTTCAAGTTCTAAAATTAATTTCATATTTTTATAACTCTTGTACAAACTTTACATCTTTTATAAAAATAAAATTTATGTTTTGTCCTCAACAAAAGGGGGAGATTGTTAATACAAATATCGTCATTAAACGTTATTTATATTTTATGATCTTTACCTAAGTTTTCTTAACGACAAAAGTAAATTTAATTTTTATAAAGCTTAAAGCTTGTCAAGTTTAATATATATTAAAACAAGCTTTTCCTTAAATAATATCTTCATCACTCAAGCATTTACATTTTGATTAATCATATTTTTGATATGCCTCTAAACCATAATGTATGTTAACATTTTTAGATCAAGCATGTTTTGGTTTCTTAAAACAAAACATTACATATGTATTTATATTTAACATATTTCTGAAAATAGAAAACAACATATGACATCATGTGGTGCATCATTGAAATCTCTAAAGGATTTAACTAGATATTTTGTGTGGATTTGGACTCTACATATCTTACCCAATCTTGGATGGATTTGGTTGACTTTGGTAAGATTTTGGTAATCTTGTTGTCAGACCCCGGCGGCACCAAAATGTTACACGGGCAGAACCCTTTTTAGGGGTCCGTAGTCCGTGGTCTGTGGTGAGTGTTGTATGTTTTGGCTATAAATAGCAAGCCAATCCAAGTTGTTTTCTCATCCCTTTCTAGCATAATCACATACATTCCTTCTCTCTAACATTTCTAACTCAGTTTCATATCATTATAGTGATCCTCTTTTGTAGTAAAAAAGATCAAGGCATATTCAAGCTTCAACAAATAGTTGGAAGTCTTGTTTGTTTTGTTGTTGTATGATCTAGTCTTGTTCATACATCATTGTTGTATCAAACCATCATAAACTTGTGAGTGTGACTGGTTAGTATTTTAGTCCTTAAACTATATTGTGCGTGGGAGTGGTTGTACCCTTGGAAGAGAACTCGACATCTAGCTTAGTGTCAAAAATAGTGTGTAAGCGAAGTGTAAAGGTTTCTCCACCGATAAAAGGAGCTTGTTGACTAGTGAAGTTAAACTCTCGAGTTGGAGACTCAAGGAGTGGAGTAGGGCAAGGAAAAAGAGTCCTTGTAGACAGAACCAATATAAACAACTTGTCGTAGTTTGATTGTTTCTTTCTCTATTTACTCTTTATATATTGCTTGCATATTGTTTGATATCTTTGATCTATATCAATTGATCATTACAATAAGTTTTAAGACAAATTTTTTAATCGGTAAACTATTCAACCCCCTTCTAGTTTTCCACAGATATGTTCAGTGAGTGGAATATAACAAATGGCAACTAATTGTTGCAGTTACGTGGTATATTGCTTATGTTTTGGTATGATTCATGTTTGTATCGCGTATGGTTACTCCTTGTTTGTTGTCGCCTTCTGTCATTTGTGGGTTTTTAAGTTGATTACTGTTGTATTTTGGCTAATGTATAGTTCTTGTGCAAGGCTCTTTTGATTAGTGTCTTGCATTTTGGCTCATGTTGTATTTTCTTTTCTTTTGGGGTCCTTTAGTAGGTTCTGCAACAAATGGTCTTCAGGTTGCAAGTCTCTGGTTCTGCAGTTCGTGTAGTCTGCAAGTGTGTGCTTTAGTATGTAGCAATAGTCCTGTTTGGAACTTGCCTCCTTATGAGTTTGGTCTTTTAATAACTGTAAAAGAACTTTCCTTCTTATTAGTCATGTATAGCATTGTATTTGTCCAGTTCATTTGATCTTTTAATAACTGTAATGGAACTTGCCTTCTTATTAGTCATGTTTGGTCTTTTAATATGTGCATCTTAATGTATATCATTTATATATAATCAGTCATTATTATTTTGAATTCATTTTAATCAGTCCATAAAAATGAAACCACTGTTTTATTAGTCATTTGTATGGTCATTTTTTGAGCTTTACATTCTATCTCATAAAAAGTAATTTTAATCAATAAACGAGATTATTTAAGCTCGTACACGAGTTAAAAAGTGACATAATCGATCTAAGCTCATAAACGAGCAATTCGAGTTACAAATTGTAACAAGTAAAAAATGGCCAAAACTGATAAACGAGCTTAGAGCTCAAACAAAAAACATATACTCAAGCTCTAGCCTAGTCAAGAAATACTATACGAGCTCGAGTTGAGCTCGAAATATATATAAAAAATTTGAGCCAAGCTCGACTAACCAAAAACTAACGACATTATGGTAATTAAGATCAATTTTCATTTCTCTCCGGTCCATACCAAACAAAAGAATTGGTTTCAACCAATTCTTTAATGTCAATTCTCTGTTGTTACCAAACAGTGGAATTTACTAAAAACTCTCAACTTAATTCATTTATCTGAATTTCTATTCTCTGCTTCATTTCTAATCTCTCAAATTCTCTCTACCAAACGTGCCCTAAGAGTAAATACTTTTAAATAACTAGACGAATACGCGCGCAAATCAACAGTGCATATTGGCCAATAACTATACTTGTAGTTCTGGTGTGACTCTTAATGTAACACTTACGAGTTTAATTTGTAGTCATTGCGAGAAAATTGTTTAAGTGTTATAAACGAAAAATGATAAAAGTGAAGATTAAACAATATATAAAATATTAATTTAGTAGTGAATGTTATCATTTTTAATCAATAGTAATCATGTAAATCACTTTACTATTTTTTAAGTATTTTTAAGCTTCAAGAAATATCAAATTCTGCTTTATAAGTATTAGAGTGCAAGGTATGGTAACGTTTGGTCCGGCATTATGCCGACGTGGACCAGGGTTGGTCGGCGTTACCATACCCTGCTAGTGGCGTTGTCGTTGGCGTTATAACTCAAGTTACTACGATAACTTGGGAAGAAACGCGAATAGGACCAAAAAAAAGTTTCAAAATACCCCACAAACAGATATAAGTCCCAAAAAAAAATCTTTCTTTTTTTTGTAAACAGTAACTTTTATTTATTTACTTTTTTTAAATAAAATTAAACTCCCACTATAATTTAACACCCTCATATTACTAAATATTTTCACACTTAAACGCAGACACTATTATTCATTTTACACAAATACTATGGCTAACAATGCAAATGAGGTTCGAACTGCTATCCTCCATCGACTATGGACCGAAAAAGAAAAGGAGCTCCAGCTGGTGAGCAATTTGTTGGGTGAGATAACTTGTATTATGTGCCAGATGATTGACCGTGGTGCAGAGGTCTAAAGGTTGCGTGAGCTGCCTCAAGACCAACCAGTTATTAGCTTCGATCTACAAGCTCTGCTAATGACAGAGGAATCAGATATGCGTCTCTCAAACTCTTTGAGGGACGTCAGGGAAGAAGTGTTGGGAGTCTTTAATCAGAAGAAAAATCTCATCAATTATTACTCGACAATATAAACCTCAAAAGCCGTTGGATGATTTGGGTTCTCGTATCATATCATCTTTTGTGTTCTCGTATCGTATCATAATTGTTTAGGTATTTTATTTTGGTGTGGTATTTTAGATTCGTCTTGCATTTTTATATAAATGAAATGAATTTAGTTTGTTTGAAAAAATAGTGTATATTTTATTAAACAATAACAACAATAACACTTTAAACAACAATATTACATTAAATATTAACACATTAAACAACAACAACACCTACTCCAATATGAAGATTATTCATATCATTTAAAAGGTCATGGAGTATTGCACCCGATTGACATGCGTGATCCTCGGGATTCCTTTCCAATTCCAGTGATGCCTCAAACATCTTTATTTTTGTCTCCAACATCTATTTTTGAGACAATAGCATCTTGTTTCTTTCTTCCAGTATGTTAATCCTAATATCTTTGACATTGCAGTTTGAGCACAGTGTTGAAGAAGAGCTTTGACCAAACTGTTGTTCAAAAACATCTGTCCACATAAAATAGCGACACCCAAAATCCTTTGTTATTAGCTATTATATAGTAAGGAAATCATAAGAAATGTAATCTTAACAAACAAATTATTTACGTAAATAAGAAACGTATGATTGTTTAACTTTGAACGAGGACATGCATAATACGGTTTACCATAAGTACCGGGCTAGCAAGATTTGCTTTCCATTTTGAATCCTTTTCAATAAGAACACAAGAAATGATTACTTTGTTCCATCTCAGTTTGTGAGGTTAAAGTGAGGATAAGAGGGTATGAGTTGTAATCATTTATAAGAGTCCATGAGTTTAGAGTCAATAACAATTTGGTCAAAGCCAGTAAAGTTGATGTCCTTTACTCTGTTCTGTTAAGTCTTTTCAACGTACCTTACATCATAAATAAATGAATCACAACCGTTTAATAACCTCGAGATCAAAAATACTATCAACTACTATATTCATACCCAGTCAAATAATTTTTATAACTAATTAAATTATTTCAGAATGTTTTTTAAATTTATGTTCATTTTTAATAAGTATTTGTAATTTCTATTTTTATATAATGAATGAAAAATTATTTGAATGGGTTATTTAATGAATGAAATATTAGTTTAATGGGTTAATTTGTAATTTTTTGTTTTTTTTTTTTAATTGGGTTTCAAAAGGTTGTGTTATGATAAGGGGTGATTTTTTTGTTTTAATGTGGAAATGTTAAAGATAATGTGGCGCTGAGATAGCGGATATTTTTTTTTTTTTTTTTTTTTTTTTTTTTTTTTTGATAACTTAATTAAGTTATCATACCTTATGCTCTTAGAGATAAGTAATAAATTCTAAAAGTGCAGTTACATCTTAGGAAAACATTCACTTATATACGTTAAGTAATGTTGGTTGTTCGTGAGAGTGCAAGGTATAACAACATTTGATCCGGCGTTATGCTTACGTGTCCGGCATTGACACGACGTTACCATACCCCAGTGGTTTCGTTTTCGTTGGCGTTATAACTCAAGTTACTACTATAACTTGAGTTGAATAGTGAATAAGGCGTGGTTTTTTTTTTTTTTTTTTTAAATGGTCGCAAACAGTGGTTTTGAGTGTTATTATGATAAAGTGGGTGAGGATCCTCTCTCATTACTTGAGTCAAGTTGGTTGATTTTCAACCATTGGATTAAAATCAAATGTTATGATTAAAAAAGAATATTTTAATATTAACCTTTAATTTTAATCTAATGTTTGAAGATCAACCAACTTGACTTAAGTTAGTGGAATAACTTGAGAGGATTCAAACCCAACATGAGTTATCATAGGGCTCTGAGGTCCTTTACTACATGTAATCATTCGATGGTGTAGTACAATTTTACTTGTTTTAACATTTTTGAAAAGTGTTCTTAATTTTGTGTAAAAAAGTTTCCTTCTAAATATCTTTAAATACTTATATTATTTCTAAGTATCTACAATTTTTTTCCTTTTTTCTTCTTTTTTTTTTGAAAGGGTGAAATATTATTAATAAAAAAACTGTAATAGACTCTTTAATACTCATGCACAAACTCTCATGATGTATTAATAAAAATTAACAAATAAGTTGTCAAGAAAACAAGCATTCAAAAGACCTGATACAACCTCTATTTAGTACATCAATATATAACTGGACAGACTACATACTAGTGATTGCTCTTCTTATCTGCACGTTCTATTTAGCTTCCACATCCTTGACAGCAACAGAATCTTTGACAATGAAGCTTATTATTCTTCACTTGATGTTGGCCATAATATTTTGTACTAAAGCTTCCATTTTTCTTTCACTGCCTTTGAATATCCTCGTGTTTCTTTCTTGCCACACAAAGTAAGCTGCTGCTCCCAGAGTTAATCTTCTAACAATACTCCATATATTCCTGTTTGCTTTCAAGTTTGAGAATTCATCAATGATGCTATTCCAAGTGAAAGAAAACTACTTGTCAATAAGGTTTTGCGTCTCACTCCATGCTTTATTGGTATAAGGACACAGGAAGAACAGATGCTCATGAGAATCTTGGCCTTGTTTACAAAAAGCACACTTCATGTCAACATTTGGATTCCATATTGCAATTTTGTCTTGTATCATAAGCCTACCCTGAATAGCCATCTAAAGTACAAAAGAGTGCCTTGGTATGCTTTGTGGAAACCAAACCAAGTCCTTCCATATCACTTTATTACCACTGCAGCATGAGTCCTTCCAAACTACTCTTGTAGCAAACTCTGTTCTTTGCCCTTTATTAGTCTCCCAAACAACTTTATCAGTGGCATCATTAAGGAGGGTAGGAATTTGAATTTTGTTAAGAATATAGAATTTGACAGACCATTCAACAGGCCAACACCAATTACCATTAATGATCAGCTTATCCACAGTGCAATCACTTTTGAATCTTGCATTATAGATTTCCATAGTAGATATGAATTCACTCAAAGGACCTTCATTACACCATCTGTCATACCATGATGAGACACTTTTTCCATTTCCAAGCTTGTAAAACACATGTTTCCTAGCCTTTTCCCTGAGGTCTAGGATATTTTTCCATCTAATACTGCTATTACTATCAGCTATTAAATTCCATACACTTCTTCCTTTCAATTTCTCCACATTTATCCATTTGACCCACAAGGTGTCCTTTTTTGCAGCAATTTTCCAAAGGTGTTTTATGATTAAGACCTCATTCCATGTTTGTAAATTTTTAATTCTTAAGCCACCCTGATCCTTAGGTCTACATATGTTTTCCCATGTAATCTAAGCCTTACCCTTGATTAGATCCCCTTGACACCATAAGAAGCCCTTTAGCAGTTTATTGATTTCCTTCACCATAGTTTTGGGTAGGATGAAGACTGAGGCCCAATACACTTGCATAGAGGATAGGACTGAAGTTATTAACTGTACACTTCCTGCATATGAAAGAGTTATATTTCTCCAAACTTGTACTCTACTTCTAACCTTCTCAATCAAGGGCTTGCAGTCATTGATACTCAACTTTTTTGTAATCAATGGGACTCCTAAATACCTAACAGGTAATTTTCCAATAGTAAAAGGAAGAATTTGAACTATGCTTTCCTGTTCAGGTACTGATAATCCACCAAAGAATATAGTACTTTTCTGCATATTGACTTTTATACCAGAAAATCTACTAAATTCTTCTAGAGTTTCCTTAATGGCCTTGACAGAATCACTATATCCATGACTAAAGACTATCAAATCATCAGCAAAACCCAAGTGTGTAATTTGTAGTCTCTTACAACCCTGATGATATTTGAAATTCACAGCCTTCTCAATGATGTTCCTTATGAATAAATTGAACACTTCCATGGCCAGAGTGAATAAGTAAGGTGAAATGGGGTCACTTTGTCTTAACCCTCTACCCCCACAAGAATAACTTATCCTTTCACCATTGACATACAAGGTAAATTTGGTAGTAGTAATACAGGTCATAATACATCCTATCATTTTGCTAGGAAAGCCAAATTTTTCCAGGACACACTTAAGAAATTTTTAGTCCAAAGTGTCATAGGCTTTTTGCAAGTCAATCTTAAAAGCACACCTTTTAATCTTTTGTTTCTTATTATACTCTCTTAAAAGTTCCTGTGCTAATAATATGTTGTCTGTTATCTGCCTTCCAGCTATAAAAGCACTTTGGTTTTCATTGATCAAGCTCCCTAGAACTCCTGTAATTCTATTAGTGATAACCGTACTTATGCACTTGTAGAGGACATTACAGCAGGAAATAGGTCTGCCTTCCAATATCTAGATGTTTGTTTTGTAAAGAAAAGAAAGAAGCCTATGAAAATTGTTAGATCTAAGTGACTTTATCATCTTGTTCTGGTTTAGGAACTCACGTTTCTGAAACCCCATCAGTAAAGTATGTTCACTTCGCCTCGGAATAACTCTTTGAATATGACTTGCTGAATAGTTTACTCAATGACTAATCTACACTTAAAACAATTTTAATCGTGTTTTTCATTCAATATAGGGTGATCAACAACATTTCTTTAAACTGCTTATGAATCAAACCATTCATACTTTTAGGGTTTTGCTAACCACAAATCTAAAACTATATCGTCATAAGCTATCGTTATCAATTTTAACAAATATGAGATTTACAATAAAGGGACAAAATGTTGAGGTAAAGAAACATGATATACAATAATAACATGTATGACACCAGAGAGTACACAACGGAAGACTTGGAATATAATAGTAAATTAATTAACCTAAGAACAAGAGGGAAGAAAAGAAGAAGTTTGGCCTTCTATTGAAATCTAGTGTACCAAACGATGAATACATGGGGATGTATTTATAGCCTTATAGTAGATGTTAAGATTACTATGGTTTCCGATGTGGGATTCTATAGTTTCGGCCAAAAACAAGCCCAAAAGAGGGTTCCTAAAACCTTCTCTTGGCTTGTTAACTTTTTTTCATATCTCATTGACATTTAACGACCGATAGTCACTTCCGATAAGTACTTATCGCTCGTTAAGTCGTTTATTGTGAATTTAATAATTAAACATAATATTTTATATTAATTACTTAAACATCGAGTCTCATACGTAAAGTGTGCAATCCCGTGGTCTCGAGTTCGAATCCGGTCATACACATATTAAATATATTATAAACCAACAGCTCCCACTTGGAGATATCTTAGTATGCGTAATAACATTGGTTAGCATCTAGCAACATGCCAATGACCCCAGAACAACTCGAGTATGGTTTCCTGGAAAAACCTTTTGATGATTCATCATCATACTTATCCTTTTGTTTCTAATACCATGTTAATAAGAATATGGATCTCACTCATTTCTTAATTAACTATTCTGTTTCTCGCTTTATATGATTGATCAAGATTACCAATTCTTCTGAACATATTCCAGAAAACCTTGGGCATGGCCATGCAAACATCTTGACAACCCTACGAGGGGCCCAGCAGTATTATACTTCAAAATAAATTTGAAGGAAACAAATACCGTTTTGACTACGAGCAGAATTCATAAATTTTGCAACACTTCTGAAAACAACCCTTATAACTACCAGTTACGTATAGCATTAGATTGCTTCACAGAAATGCACTACATCCATGACATTTCTCTGATATCTCAAGTGTGAGGATAAATATTCATGATGTACTTAATGACTAAGATCCATAAAATACCATCATGTGCTTGGGATAAGTCATATATTCAATCCATTGAATATCATCTGAAATTAGTCATGCTACGCATCAATATACTTTCAAGTATATTCTAACTAATACTCAGATTTGTTTTATTCAATACCATTCCCATGTTATTGATCGACAACGGACTATTTAGAATAACTTAAGTTATTCATGGATTAAACATGCAAATACATGACACAATATTATAAATGAAATTAAACGTATAAAGTACTTTAATTCATTATAAATAATAATTGTTTATCGTCCTTTATCCAAATACTAAATAGATCAATGCATGATAATTCTTAGTTAATGAATTTTTGCCTCAAGTCATGATAATCATACTTGTTGACAGGGCATAATTTCAACTAACTTTGATCTATAGGAATTTTGAGAATACTTATTTCAAGAATTCAATAAGTGAATTTCTTGTATGTGTTTACACATATCTTGATATTGTCATATCATTTAATAAGGTGCGTGACAACCTAAACCACCTTTTATGACAATCATCTTTCAAAACTTTAAAGTTTTAAAGTATTCTATATTCTTTAATGTATAATGCAACTATGCTCTTAGTTGAGCATAACTAGTCATCATCAATGATACCGTGACTAGTATTGAGTGTCATCTCAATTATTCTAGCATCATTGTATACAACAATATGCTCTTTAAACATCCGTAAACTTTGAATATTATTTGTTTGGTGCCATTTAAACTTCAAGTTTATTGATTATGACAATTACACAACAATTGTTGTATAGAATCTGGGAGCAACTCCAGGCTGAGGAATGCAATTCTAAATCCAAACATAAATATTACAATGTTGTTAAATCATCTTGTAATCAAGCATGATAAAACAACCTTATACACAACATGATGTACATGATGAATCTTCAAGTTAGACTTTAAGATCTCATTCGTATTCTATCTCGTCAAAGATATGTATTCATCATGTTCTATTAGACTCATTTATTTACCGCATATGTTTATAACAATAAACATATATTCTAAGGTTGTATGTCTTATTTTCAAATCTTACAAACGAAGTTTCATTCCCAACTAAAATTTAATTTAGGTGGAATGTAGTTGCCCATACAACATATAAGATTTAAGAGAATAAAAAATAATACTCCCACTAGCTTTCAGGAATACTTATAAGCTATTTTATTTTAATTATTAAATCAAAACTTGAATTTAATATTAAACATAAGAGTCATCTCCAAGATGCATGCATATATCCATTCATGGATTCTTGCTGTTTGTACATATTCAAAAATTATTTGAATTCATAAAACTACTTTGTATTACTTATCGTCCTCGCAAAAGTAATTCCACAACAAAGAGTTTTGATATTCATTGTCAAAGTTTCATATCAATGAAACTAAGTATGACAATTATAATCTTTATACTTGTATTTAATGTATCTAGAAAAGAATATTCAATCATAGTTAATTGCTTAAGTATGATTAATATTATTGTCATTAGACATGCATTAAATATGTGTATAATAATGCCCATATGATTTCTACACAAAAATTTAAACCGCTAGGGTTTCCATTCTTTGAAGAAATTCATCTTCATTAAGATAAACCAAGTATCTAAAGTTGATTATCTCTATGGACAGCATCTCTACATTCATAGTATGATTGATTTACCACGATTCAACATTTGGTAAATTTATCCTTATTATTAACAGGCTTACCATGATCATGTAACTCATAGTGCTCAGAATATTAAATATCTGAGATATCCTTACGGATCTATGAATGACAATTCCATCATATTAAGGTCTGTCATTCACATGTTTAGCCTCATCATGATATTTGCTAGTGCATTTTAGAAGATTATGTATTTTGTAATTTAATCTTTCAAGATCTAAACAAAACTCCGACTTGCCTTTAATAATTTAAAGATTACCTTTAGATAGTTTAGCAAGTAGAGCAACAATACATTGTTCTCTTTTGGGACATTACAAAACACATTGACAGTTCCTGACATTAGTTTGTTACAATTCACTTTACAAGTAGTTTAACAAATTCAGAACTTTATTATAAGACTTAATGTGATTCATCACATTCCATAAACAAATGGTGTCTTATCAATCTTCTAGGTTGGAGTCTTATTGAGTATATTTAATCTATACTCAATCTACTAACCTTGATAACTTTTGGAAGAAACTATAGTTATCTTGAATCAAACAATGCCAATAGATTTTGATTATTCTAACTGAACATACCATAAAACTATGGTATTTCATTAGAATTAATATTGTAAGAAAATCTAACAATATTTAAGATAACCATCTACTCTTTGGCTCACCTATTTACCAACCAAGTAAAACTTAATGGTATAATGGAATTACCAAGCTAGTTGCATGTATTATAACACAAATACTCTTTGACTAAGTCAAAAGACATAACAGTTATAATTCTATTATACGTTATAAGTCATTGATCAACTCATTGACTTCATGCATATGTCTTAAAACATAGCAAGTTAACGTCTTACTTTATATTGTAAGTCTTGTATTAAAAAACTTCATGTTTGTGACTTTACAAAGAAGTCATAAACATATATAATTAAAGTAATTATGAAAACCACCTCGGGTTTCAATTAATAATTTCAAGTTAATATATACTACATATATTTAAGTCATTCATCGAATACATAAATACTTAAAATCAAAGTAGTATTGGATTACTTCATTTAATTATGTCATTCCATGAAATGTTCAACGTAAGAAACTGCAAAATCATCCATGCTCGTTCTCACGACACGTGGATATTTTACCTTGGGCTACAATCTAGTTCACGTTCTCACGTAACATAAATTGTAACTACAAGTGTTTCTTAAATATTGAATGACATAAATATTTAAAGTAGTCTTTGTTATCATCTTGACACATGTTCTTAATAGGGCAACCATACACATTTAAATGTATAATTCCTATTAGAACGTTACTCTCTTACCTTGCGGTCAAGAGAATCTATTTAAATCATAATTTTTTATGTGTTGTACCTTGCACACAATAAATATTTCTCCCACTTGTGCATGTAACAACATCATGTAGCAGATAAACAACACGACAAACGTTTGTTTATTTGATTAATATGATTTGTGTCATAGATATAACAAGCAGATGTAGGACTATATGGATTAGTAAGGAAACGCACATGACTACCCTTAAAACATTAGTGCCTACAATTGGAAAGTAATTATCTACATGATATTCAAGAGATAATTTGAATTACTACACATCAAATAAGGCTTGTAGCTCCCACTGAATTAGAAATCATTTCAACAACTTCTTATTCAGTAATGCAACACAATGCTCCCACTGAATTTGACAACATTGTAAGTGTTTCATAACTAGTGACGCAAATTGCTTGCTTTTTACTTTCCTACACCTTTGAAGAACCATACGTAATCATTACTTAGGTACTAAAAGTTGTATTCTACTCTGTGAATGATGGGTTATCCACCAATGTTATTAACTTGAAAAATTGGGTATGCAATTTCTTCCTTAACAGGTCTACTATCCCCATACTTGTATGTAGCACCTTTAAAGGTTAAAGCAAAACAACTAGATAAATTATGTTAGTTTTCCTTTTACCAAATCTAATCTAGTAACTCATATACATGTTTTCCAGTTAACCAAAAGTCATGTGGATTCATTCACCAAATGAGGGTAATGAAATCTTTATGGAAAATAAGATGTGCAATTCTTTGCTATGAGTTATATTAGAATTTAGACAATTCAAAAGTTCCTATCATACCTTTCTCATTCATGAAAATAAATAGGATTGAGTCTCATTCTTTTCCTATGGAAAAGAGACTTTGTTTGTCTTTTCGGTAAATTATTCTCGATCAAACATTTGTTTGGAAGCAGAATGGATCAATTTACTAATAAAAGACTAAACCACATTTACGGTTAAATGTTGCATTAATACATTCAAAAGAATTACAAAAAGCCGTCAGAATGATAATGGGGTCAGTAAAGAGTTAGCTGAGAAGAGTATACACGAGTAGAGAAGTCTTATCAGCAATTGATTCTCACAAGATATTTATGGTACTTCACAATTGTTTGATTAATTGGACATACATGGTTTCACTGTCTCCAATTCATCATCAACATACTTGGTGTATGATTCTAATTCATTGAAAACATCGGGGGGAAGAGAGTATAGGTGGTGTTTGCTTCCTTTGATGTTTTTGGATTTTTTCGAAAACCCATTTCCCTTCATGAATTTCTTCAATCATGGGGAAGAAATGAGACGATATGTGGTTCAAATTTCTTACTTTGATGTTATCGTCTCACTTTCACAAAGTTATCGTGTGTGAAGTTACCTAAATAGGATGTTATGATGCCTCACACACGGTCATTTTATCGAGTAACTGCATATTCACAAGTGATTATTATTCCGATAGACCGCAACATTCAGGGGAAGTCGTTTCATTTCGTCTTTCGCGGTTTGTTTGGTGTGAAGCATCTACATTTGTGAGAAGATTTACCTTGTGTGGTTTACTGCTCATCTACAAATTCCGCTGCGTACTGAAAACTTCAAAAGTTAGAAGAAATGTTTACTACATCAAAGTTTTGAATCTGCTGAAGACGGTTGTCAGTTTGGGGGGAAGCTGATTCAGAAAGTTTGACAAAAAAAAGTGTACGGAGAAGTTGCTAAAGACATGCAGCATGATTTGGGGGGAAGTTAATCCAATTCATGCATATTACATCATTTGCCTACAAGTGAAGAAAACGGTTCTCAAGTCGAGGTACAAGAAGAAGACAAAGAGCGTAAACTTTCATCATCCTCAGCACTTGAAGAGCTTATGAAGACCTTTCTTTATTTGTTTTCTATATTTGTAGTAAATGTTGTAAGTAATCCCTTATGTCGTCCCATTGGGGGAAGATTGTTGGAATCGCTCCTAGCTGGGAAATGGAATGACATTTACGGGATTACATTATCTATCCTAGTTAGCCAAAACACATGGACTTATTATGTCATATTGTAATAGATGTATGTGCTAGGCTATAAATACCCCTCCATACTTCCATGGAGAGACTTAGTGTAATCCTTTCATCTTTCAATAATAAAACACACACTAGTTTTTCCTTCTCTCTATACTTTATCTCTCTAACTTGAAGATGGTGTTCTTCCATCTTCCAAGACCTCCCGATTCACCAAATCTTCCATATATTCGATCCTAACATTTATTAAAACAGTCACATCCTTGTTTTAATGTTTAAGCTTTTCATCATCAAGCTTTAATCGAGGTATTGGTTACACCAATTAAAGAATTACCTTTAATTACCACTATATCCTACTGCTGCATGAGTCATAAGACCCAAGTTATTCGGATAATTACCACAAAAGTGGCGCGTAGAATTTAAGGTCAATTCACCCTTAAGATTTTATGCACATTCATAGGAATATTTGGTAGCTCCTTTAAGACGCACAACCGAGCGGAAAATTAGGTCAGCGCGAAGCATATTACATACCCTCATCTTTAAGGTCACAATTTAATGCGTACCAACCTTGTACCCATCTTTTAGTTTATCAATAATGGGTGAGCCATTCTAACTATTTTGTGCATAAACATCAATCAATTAAACGATTACGATTACTATGCTTAAAAACACATGTTTCACCATTGTTTAGATCAGTTTATTTTTCTTATAAAAATACCCTTGTTACACAAACCAAACAAGCAAGTGTTTAAAAATAAACATATAAACAAAAAATACATAACTTAACAATTAATCATGCATATCAAATAGCCATATGCAAACCTTTTGATAAATCCTATTAATAATCAATTCTAGATCTATCAATATGTATATGTCTAATTAAGACTTTCACCCGTTTTCATCAATGTACAAGGTGAGCCACAAGCATCGATTCATCGATTGCGTAAGTCAAAAATAAACATATACCACATAGCACATAATTGATTTAATAATAATGATTGAGGTCTTCCCTAATTTTAGATCTATCAAAAATTAGTGTATATCATTTAACCAATTAAAGCATACAATAAAAGGGATCCATGACAAAACATGCATGTTTTTATCATGGACATAGATTACACTTAACAATTAATGCAATTAAACAAGAGTTACGCAATTTAATACACATAAAATTGCATGCAACCTAGGGTTTTCTAATCCAATTAAAAACAATGTTTACGAAACCCTAATTAGGACCTAAACCCCCACCCCCCCCCCCAAAAAATTAGGGTTTAGGTTTTCCAAACCCTAGATCTAACCATACAATTAATAACACAATACACATTATTTGATTTTATGCGTTTCAGTAATTAATTACTTATTATACAAGGCTCGTGATGCCACTGTTGAGGTAAAGAAACATTATATACAATAATAACATGTATGACACCACAGAGTACACAGCGGAAGACTTAGAATATAATAGTAAATTAATTAACCGAAAAATAAGCGTAAATCAATCAAGAACCTAATTAGGGTTTATGTGGTTTAACGAATTGACCCTTACCATTTTTCAATTCAAACTGTTAATACAAATAAGCCGTTAAAACGTTTATTTATATTTTACGATCTTCTAATGTTTTGTCAATAACAAACGTAAAATCATTTTAACGAAACAAATAGAATACGTAAATTGTTTGAGTTAATAGTTTCCTAACACACTTACGTTTTCACATAAAACACTAAAACAAGTATAAGTGATTTTATGATTTAAATACATGTGTACAACAACTAGTGTTTACATATTGGGTAAGCATATACTTAAACTAAGTATACTAAAATGGGTAAAAACAAGTATATACTAAATGGGTAAAAACTAGCAAATGGTATTAACCCATAACCCATGGTTTTATATATACCACTTAACTAAGTTCATTGTGTCTAGAAAGAAAACCATGGATCAACCCATAACCCATGACCCATGACCCATAACCAAAAATATCCATGGGCAAAGAGGAGCGTTCCACGGATCCCTGGCTTTGTGCTAGCCGGATCCCAAGTGGAAGGGATTCGTGGGATCCGGGGAAACAGTAGGATTTTTCCTGTACAAATAGTGAGCCATTTCTTCATTATATCACACCCCTTTTTAATACACTTTCTCCCCTGAGTTAAATCTCACTAACCTTAGATCCAAGAGATCTATGTTTGTAGTTTTGTTTTTGTGTGATCTTCTAGGTTCCTCTTAAAGGCAAGATCACCACCTTTGAAGTCGAGCAAGCTCAAGTCCATGAGTTTCCATGCTTCCTCATCATCAAGGCTATTGAAGTCCTCTTATTGATGATCCCTTTCTTTCTTCAAAGAAGTGTAGTGTTGAAGACATTAGTGAAAGATGTCTCAAGTGTCAAGACGAAGATATTAGTGAAGGATATCTATCGTCTATAGGATAAGCACTTGTGGTAGCTGCTTAGAAGTCAAGACAAGAAGCATTAGTGAAAGTTGCTTAGAAGTCAAGACTTGAAGCATTAGTGAAAGTTGCTTCGAAGTAAAGACACAAGACATTAGTGAAAGGTGTCTTGTAGATCTAGTCAAAGGCATTAGTGAAAGGTGCCTTAGATGTACATTCGATATGGTGTGTTTCGATGTACTAGATAGACTAGCATTAGATCCAAGGATATTGATGTCCTTGATGATGTTGTAAAGGAGTAGATCTCCTTTGGGATTAGTCGTTGGTGTAGTGTGGTAGTAGTTCCTCCATTGCAATGGAACTAGGTGCTTAGCCTAGTACCTAATAAAGGGTAGGCGACGTTGTGATAGGAGTAGTTCTCCTAAGGTGTGAAAGAACTCGGTGGTTAGCCTAGCACCGTATAAAGGGTAGGCGACGTTGTGTTAGGTGTGGTTTGCCTTGGTGAAGAACTCGGTATTTAGCTTTGTACCGGAAAAAGGTTAAGCGACGTTGTGAAGGCTTCTCCGCCATAAGGAGATTGGTGTAGTGTTTACGAACTCTCGAGTAGGTGACTCGAGGAGTGGAGTAGGGCAAGGAAGGTGTCCTTGTAGCCGAACCACTATAAATACTCGCGTTGTGGTTTTGTGCTTCTTACTCTTATCTTTTCATTACATATCTTTATATGCTTGTTTATCAACATCCAACACACACAACCAAATAGATTGACATAAGTCAATCTAAATAGTTTAAAAGGAAGTTTTAATTGGTAAAACTATTCAACCCCCCCTTCTAGTTTTCCACAATTGGCATCAGAGCTTCGTTACCAAGTTTCTTGAAGTATATTGTACTTTAAAAACTTGATACGATCCATAGTTAATTGAAAACTACAAAGAAGGTTCTTTCATAAAAACAAACACCATGTTTTTTCAAAACTATATGTTTGGATGTTGATTTGATAACAACATTTTGTTTTTTGCACTAATCTTCTTTGTCGTGTTGATTAGTCAAAGCTCATACCCACCAAGCTTTAGGAGTCGCTTGGTAACAAGAATACCTTCCTTAAGAAGGTATCTTAAATGCAAAGGAGCGGGAATAGTCTAAGTGACACTTGCTGTGTCATTTGTAAAGACATTCCTAAGTGCGCTAGAGGTATGTTTTTCTTTTTACTTTGCTTGATAGTTAAGTATACCCATCTAGGTATTTATATGATTATCTTTTGAGCAATTACATGTTTTACATGAAGCTTCATTAGGAAGCCTTTTTCTCACATACGTGTTTTATTTCTCGTCTAAAGTCGTGGTATATAAAACTTATGTTTTGTTTCTTTTAATCCAATAATAAAACAAAACACGAATTTCAAAAATTCCTCCTTCCCAATAAAAACTCCCACCTTCGACCATCTCATCAAACCTTCACTTTTTCAAATATTCCAATTTCAAAAATTTCCTCTCATTCAAAAACTTCATCTTCCTCCTCATTCCATCTCAATCGAAACCAAGAAGATCCGTCATTAACATGGTTTACATCGCACTCGTGCTCATCGCCCTAACACTCATCGCACTTGTGTTCCCTATGATGAAGTTCACATACGGAGACATTTACTTTGTGTTGTTAATCTATATTGGAGTCATATACCCAATCCTTTGTATCATCCTTAGTATTGAAATGCAATATTATTAATAATCTAGTTTATCTAGGTTATTATTGTTATAATGTGTTTATCATTTCTTTTGATTTATATGTTTTATATTCTTTCGTGATACATTAGAAGTCATGTATGCATGCTAAAAGAAAATGTAGGATAAAACATATTTCGTGGTATAAAAACTATAAAACCTATGTTTTTATCAAATCTGTTTCTGTTACTACAGATCCACGGATCCCGGAAGATATACTAGCCGGATCCCTTTTGTCAAGGAACCGTGGGATCCGTCCTACTGGAAAACAGTTTTCATGCAAGATTAAAAACCACTATCTTTCTAAAAGTAATAATCTACTAGAATTTCAAAACCATGAGTTAGCTAAATGCTAAAAACCATTGTTAATAAAAATCTAGTAAAAACGTTATGTTATTATAGGTTGACCATAAACATCACCTTTTATTAACCCATCACTTCTATAGGTTCAACTATGACGCATGAATACGAGTTTGATTTTTCACTCACTAGCGTCTACACTCCTAACATCTCTCTTGAGCCCAACACACCTGGCAATCACGTCCGTGGGTTCAATAATCTCGAAACCCGTCACTTCCATGAAGGACGTATTGTAGACACCTCTCTACAATTCGAAGAAGGTATCAATACCTCCTTCCGAACCATAGGATTGGAATGTCTTCTCGAAATTAACGAGAAAATATGTCCAAGGTTTGTATTGGAATTCTTTCGTCAAGTCGAACTCGTTCGTAACGAGGATCGCTCTCTATCTCTTTGGTTTTACATCAAAAACCAAATGTTCACTCTAACCCTTGGGCGATATCCTCCGGATTCCAAATCATGGACAATGTGCCTTCACCGAAGATTGGTCTCTTGATTGTCTCTTCAACTTTCGTGAAGAAAATAGTCCATATTGTTCACACATACCCTCTCCGGAAGATTTAAATCGCATAATATGCAAACCTCGACCATATTACTCCAATCCAAACATTATCCATACACGGGATATCCGAGAAGAGTACAAGCCTCTTGCTCTCATTCTACGTGAAAATGTTTGGAGTCTTAGGGGAAATCGAGATATTCTTCCCGCTTGTTGTGCTCACATGTTGTACTGTTTGCTAACACAACAACCATACAATCTCGCCTATTTCTTTGCAAAGCGAATTGCAAATCTTCAAGGCTCCAAGAATAAACTCATTCCCTATGGAATGTTCTTGACGCGCCTCTATCATAATGTCATGCATTTTCATCCTCAATTTCAAAGTCCGTTGTACGTACTTGTGAACAAGATGATGGAACCGCTGAACATTTCCCTCATGAAGACGTTCTTTATTCCTGAATCCGCCAACACTCATCAACCATTTGATGATCCATCTAGCGACAACACTCAAGGAACTTAGTAGAAATTCAAATAGGATCAATTCTATTCTATTCATGCTTTATCAATGTAATCCTATTTTCTTCATGAAATAAAACATCTTACATTTGATATCTTAGTTTTAGAACTCCTTTAACAAATCTTGGAATATAATGCATTGTCAAGATCATTGCATACCTTTAGTAAAGGTTCTGCCTAGCAGATGGACGGATCCCAAAATGTTGTACTAGACGGATCCCTATCTTTGGGGAACCGTGGGATCCGGCAAACTGAAAATGCAATTGCAAGCATTATATTTCAAACATATCCTTAGAACACCTCACACTAAGCTAAACATAGTGTCTTAAGGCATATTAAGTCCTTATCAAGATAGGTTGATATTTCCTACTCATTCCAACTCACATAGATCACACTCTAAGATGTTCATAGATCTATCACTTTGTTTTAATCCATCACTCTTCCGCTCTCAAAACTCACACTTCATTTTTTTTTTCTCAAATCTAGTCTTAGAAATCCTTCGATTATGGCTAAGGTTGATCATAAATCATCCTCACCACAAAATTGATCAAAGTTGATCAAATCCTAGTTTTCCCATCTCAAAACCTTTAGGATATTTTCCAAAACACAATCCTAAGTCACAACCTGATCTCTAGGATCATTTAGCTTCAATTGACACTCTCATCTTTAGTGTCATCCTTGCTCGTTCATTGGTACTCATGAAAGTTCCAAATCCTTCCATAAAATACAATCATTAGCTACATCACTCACCACCTTCAAGTACTTAAGCACTCCTTCA
The DNA here is from genome assembly GCA_019973895.1 of Chrysanthemum seticuspe. NCBI lineage: Eukaryota > Viridiplantae > Streptophyta > Magnoliopsida > Asterales > Asteraceae > Chrysanthemum > Chrysanthemum seticuspe. The sequence continues at coordinate 87,718,604 of BPTQ01000006.1, read as the reverse complement.
TTTAAGACACTTAGAAAGACTGAAACACTCAAGATGTTATAGGTCTTAGATTTTAGAAACATCATTTCCACTCTTTCATAGTTGCTGATAGCCGGATCCCTATGATTAGCCTAGACGGATCCCTCTGAGGAGGGAACCGTGGGATCCGGATGACAGTATAGGTCAAATCTTGCTAAAATAATCATTTCAACTCATCTTCCTAACTCAAACACTCCATCTCATCTTAAATGAGTTCCTAGATCAGTCCAACCTCTGAAGTTGACTATTGTGCATGTCAATCATCACATTCCAATGAATCCTAGTGGCTTAAAGCTTAAATGCACTTGCCAAATCTCTTAGTTTATAAACCACCTTGTTAGGACCTCCATAGTCATCACTCTCATCCTAACTTTCAGCTCTTGCAACCTCTTGAAATCATCTCATCATGAGGAAAACCCCAACTAGTAACTTATCCACCAAAGAACCACCCATGAAAAAGGCTCGTGTTATACACGAAATCTCCTCAACCGAATCATCTCCCGTCAAGCCTACAAATGATAGAATTCTTCATCATCCAATCAAACCAATCCCTAAAAGGATAGTACCCACAAAACTACCAATTCCAAACACCACCATACCTCCTAGGCCAAACAATATTATCTCCACTAAACCATCACCATTGGTTCCTAGAGCTATTTCATTTACATCCCCTCTATCATCACCACACCTCTACAACTTAGAGGACTTGCCCCCTAGGCCGTCTCATCCGCTTCCGCCGACAACATTCTCCTCATTAGGAGGAATAATGGTTCAAAATCAAGGTGTTGAGTCAACACTTGCTCCGGCTTCCTTTTCGCCGTTCCCATCATATAATCCCTTTTGGATTATAAGAAATCATCAAAGTCAACTACCCGACCATATGGATGTTGACACTTCTCTACCACCACCATCATTCTTAGTTGAGGCATTCTCAAATGCACCTCCACCAATCCCTTCATCGTTTGAAGCTCCACAAGCCGCTTCACTTGATCCTTCGCATCAAGCCATTTCATTTCATCCACCACCACTACCACAAAGATTGCTATCATTGTCAACATGTTTAAAGTTTGATACATGAAGTACGAGAAGACCAACGTTTCATGTTCTATCATCTCCTCGAACGTTTCGACGAGATCAAACCTAAACAAAACTTGAGCTAGAAGAATTTTAGTGGTGTCCTAGCATCAAGCGTTAGTTGGTCTAGAAATTCCTAGTCATGTACTGTCTATTTTCTTATTTTTAGAGTCATGTATATCATAACTCTTGTTTTATTAAATGGAATTACATGCTACTTGTTATTTTTCTGAGCATATGTATTCATATCTCATTTATGTGATAACATTACTTGTTTTATCACCTTTGCTGATTTTAGTCATCAGCCAGACGGATCCCTCAGAATTGTCTAGACGGATCCCTACTAGGAGGGAACCGTGGGATCCGTGAAGACAGAAAGTTTTTCTTTCTACTAACTTAAATCACATTTGCAGGAAATTGTGAATTATACTTGTTTTCTAACCCTTGTTTTGCAGTTATTCAATTAACACATGAAGAATTTGACACCCTAAAGCTAGGGGGAGCTTGGTGTCAAAACAATACGTTGCAAAATTACTTGCAACCTTAGATTTATATTTCATGACTTCCCGTTGCAAAAATTGCAATCATCTAGGGGGAGCACACCCGTCACATAGACGTAATCTTTTGCAAAAGTTAGTTGCATATGAACTAGATTAGAATTAGTTTCTTGACGCCCTTACTTAGGGATGGACTCGTCAAGGGGGAGTAACGACGAGATCCTTTCCCGTTACTTGCTCTCTATTTTTTTTCTTTCACATGTTTTTTCTTAAAAACGATGTGTTGCTTTCTTTCAAACACTTTTTGTTTCGACAAAAAGGGGGAGAAGAAAGTAAAAACTACAAATTCAAACTTTTACGAATTTTAGCTTTTCCTTAAAATAATTTTATGTTTTGTCATCAACAAAAAGGGGGAGATTGTTAATACAAATAAGCCGTTAAAACGTTTATTTATATTTTATGATCTTCTAATGTTTTGTCGATAACAAACGTAAAATCATTTTAACGAAACAAATAGAATACGTAAATTGTTTGAGTTAATAGTTTCCTAACACACTTACGTTTTCACATAAAACACTAAAACAAGTATAAGTGATTTTATGATTTAAATACATATGTACAACAACTAGTGTTTACATATTGGGTAAGCATATACTTAAACTAAGTATACTAAAATGGGTAAAAACAAGTATATACTAAATGGGTAAAAACTAGCAAATGGTATTGACCCATAACCCATGGTTTTATATATACCACTTAACCAAGTTCATTGTATCTAGAAAGAAAACCATGGATCAACCCATAACCCATGACCCATAACCAAAAATACCCATGGGCAAAGAGGAGCGTTCCACGGATCCCTGGCTTTGTGCTAGCCGGATCCCAAGTGGAAGGGATCCGTGGGATCCGGGGAAACAGTAGGATTTTTCCTCTATAAATAGTGAGACATTTCTTCATTATATCACACCCCTTTTTAATACACTTTCTCCCCTGAGTTAAATCTCACTAACCTTAGATCCAAGAGATCTATGTTTGTAGTTTTGTTTTTGTGTGATCTTCTAGGTTCCTCTTAAAGGCAAGATCACCACCTTTGAAGTCGAGCAAGCTCAAGTCCATGAGTTGCCATGCTTCCTCATCATCAAGGCTATTGAAGTCCTCTTGTTGATGATCTCTTTCTTTCTTCAAAGAAGTGTAGTGTTGAAGACATTAGTGAAAGATGTCTCAAGTGTCAAGACGAAGATATTAGTGAAGGATATCTATCGTCTATAGGATAAGCACTTGTGGTAGCTGCTTAGAAGTCAAGACAAGAAGCATTAGTGAAAGGTGCTTAGAAGTCAAGACTTGAAGCATTAGTGAAAGGTGCTTCGAAGTAAAGACACAAGACATTAGTGAAAGGTGTCTTGTAGATCTAGTCAAAGGCATTAGTGAAAGGTGCCTTAGATGTACATTCGATATGGTGTGTTTCGATGTACTAGATAGACTAGCATTAGATCCAAGGATATTGATGTCCTTGATGATGTTGTAAAGGAGTAGATCTCCTTTGGGATTAGTCGTTGGTGTAGTGTGGTAGTAGTTCCTCCATTGCAATGGAACTAGGTGCTTAGCCTAGTACCTAATAAAGGGTAGGCGACATTGTGATAGGAGTAGTTCTCCTAAGGTGTGAAAGAACTCGGTGGTTAGCCTAGCACCGTATAAAGGGTAGGCGACGTTGTGTTAGGTGTGGTTCGCCTTGGTGTGAAAGAACTCGGTATTTAGCTTTGTACCGGAAAAAGGTTAAGCGACGTTGTGAAGGCTTCTCCGCCATAAGGAGATTGGTGTAGTGTTTACGAACTCTCGAGTAGGTGACTCGAGGAGTGGAGTAGGGCAAGGAATGTGTCATTGTAGCCGAACCACTATAAATACTCGCGTTGTGGTTTTGTGCTTCTTACTCTTATCTTTTCATTACATATCTTTATATGCTTGTTTATCAACATCCAACACACACAACCAAATAGATTGACATAAGTCAATCTAAATAGTTTTAATTGGTAAAACTATTCAACCCCCCCTTCTAGTTTTCCACACAAACCAATTGATGTAAGAATAGTGCGTTACACCACGTTCTTGTACACACGTACTATTAGCGATTCGATGCGAATGCTAGTTCTTGATCACAATAGATTAACCAAACACCTTTGTTATGCTCAATGTCACTCGCAAATCTCTTACATGGGGTTTTACTCGTCGACCTAAGAACAAGAGGGAAGAAAATAAGAAGTTTGGCCTTCTATTGAAATCTAGTGTACCAAAGGATGAATACATGGGGATGTATTTATAGCCTTATGGTAGATGTTAAGATTACTATGGTTTCCGATGTGGGATTCCATAGTTTCGGCCAAAAACAAGCCCAAAAGAGGGTTCCTAAAACTTTCTCTTGGCTTGTTAACTTTTCTTCATATCTCGTTGACATTTAACGACCGATAGTCACTTCCGATAAGTGACATTTAACGACCGATAGTCACTTCCGATAAGTACTTATCGCTCGTTAAGTCGTTTATTGTGAATTTAATAATTCAACATAATATTTTATATTAATTACTTAAACATCGAGTCTCATACGTAAAGTGTGCAATCTTGTGATCTCGAGTTCGAATCCGGTCATACACATATTAAATATATCCATAAACCAACACAAAATGCGTTATATAAGCATGTTGTCACAAAAGTGTTCCGTCTTTTTGCTAAGTTAAGTTGTGTGTGTGTATTAATTAATCTTTGGTAACAGCGTAAAATATACTATAATAGGTCATGTAATATTTCAAATGGTTTTTCTAGGGCACAAGTTAATTAAGCACACTATAAGTACATAAGGTCTCACAAAAAAGTACACGGGGATTCACATAAAAGTACAGACAAGTGTACTTTTATATAGGTCCCTGTGTATTTTTGGTGTACTTATGGTAAGTTAGAAAAACCCTATTTCAAAATAATTACTTGTAGTATAAGTTTTTTTATAATTGGATCCTATCAATCAACGTACTCTAGTTTATCTATTGTGACAAAAATGGAATAAACTTCGAATACTTTTTAGCTTGTAAAGTTACTACATTCTGATTAAAATCCTTTCTCATGAGTTAGCCATGCAAGAACCTTTTTGATTAGTTGGACTCAATGGATCAGTTTAAGTTGACGCCAATCTTGTGTGGAAAAAGGATGCCGGTTTCTATCGTATTCACGACTTTTGGGGTCCTAAAACTATACAAGTCAAAGCCTCCTTAAATAAAAAATAGTCAGTAGTAACTACTTTGTTAACTATATGTTGATATTATAAAATGGTAAAATATATGCCTAGATGGTTTCTTTGAAACAGTTAACTTATAGACAAAGTAACGAATAATCAGGTGTGCATATACGCACAAGGATCACACACCTAAAGTTAGGCCTTATTTGGCTAAGCTTATTTAACATAAGCTGATTTGAGTTTATTTTTGATAAGCTACGATTTTGTGGCTTATTTTCAGACTTGCCGGCTCATATAAGTTTATTATGATATGCTAAGCTTGTAAAAGTCGACAAGTCTCAAAATAAGCCGTAAATTTAGGCCTTATAAAAAATAAGCCGAAATTTCATGAAATTTGGGCTTATTTTTTATAAGCTCCAATTTTACGGCTTATTTTGAGACTTGTCGGCTTTTATAAGTTTATCATATCATAACAAACTTATATAAGCCAACAAGTCTCAAAATAAGCCACAAAATCGGAGCTTATAAAAAATAAACCCAAATCAACTTATGTTAAATAAGCTTAGCCAAACAGGGCCTTACTATCCAAAGTCTAAACACATAACTATAACTAAACATGATCTTAAACCATTTGAAAGAAAAAAATTATAAACAAAAGTAAAAGATTATAAAGTAGCATAACTAGTTTGAAAAGAAGTTAAGCAAGATCATGGTAAGTGGCATGGAATTGAAAATGATATACCATAACTAAAATTTGAAGTAACATAACTCATGGATTGCCACTAGTTCTTGAAAAATGATAGATCTATATATTTTACAAGTTTAATTAATGTCTGTTAAATATATTTTTAGATTGAAAAGGGAAGTTGAGATCAATTCATGTATCTTAACCGATGTTTTGAAAGCACTTGTTAAACAAATCATATGTAAAATATACAAGTTTGATGCGGACAAGCTTCAAAGCCGAACAATGTAGTTGTTGCTAAACTACGGCGTAACCTCGAAGCCATGTTTACGCCGTAACCTATGTTTAAATTTTGGTATACATTATGTGATAGAGTTACGCCGTAATTGATTAAATCAATTACGCCGTAAATAGGTTATGAATAGTTTCCTTATTTCAGTTTTAGGTCGGTTACGCCGTAAAAGGACTTTCCAATTACGCCGTAACCATATCGAGAGTCAGTTTCCTTATTTTTAGAAGACGGTTCTAGCAGTAATCTAATTACTCCCTCCTCAAGTTTAGTTTCTCTATAAATATAGGGCTTGGGTTTATTGTAATTCATTCAGAGAATCATTAATAAAAGTTTATTTTAGAGTCTTTACTCTTGTTTTGGGTTTATTCCCGCAAGGTACGCCTTGGTTATCACCCTTGGATTAGGGTTTATCTAAATACGCTTCTGCGCGTCCTGCGTCAGTTGGCATCAGAGCTTCTTAGCATCCTGGTAGTAATTGGTGTAGAAGGTTCTACGTCAACTAAACATCTAGAGCTTGTTGGTATCCTAGATGGTGAACAGTGTAGAAGATCATCAAACCGTACTATTGGTGGGGTTGGGTTGACCGAAGACATGGATTGTGCGATCAATGATCTCACATCCAAATTCGCGAGTATGTCCACTGTGCTGGAAGAGATCTGATCCGCGATCGGGGTTGGTGGTGGTAATCATCCAAATCGCGAGGGTAACGAACGTGGTAACCTTAGATTTTGTCCTAACAATGATGGTTTCTTTGTAAATCATAAGCGTAGCCAATCTCCTAAACAAGTTTGGAGACAAGAAGAATTCGGGTCTTCAGATGAGGAAGGAGATGGAGATTATAGGGATTGGAGATCCAAGAGGTAGAAATCGTGGTCCTAGGGTTTTTTATGACTATGGGATCGTCAAAGGTACCGTGATAAGGCTGAGGTTCCTTACTTTCTTGGGAATCTTGATCTCGAAGCTGTGTTGGATTGGTTGTTTGAGGTTGATAAGTTCTTTGACATCATGGACGTTCATGAAGAAGAACAAGTCAAGATTGTAACTTACAAGTTACGTGGAGGAGCTGGAGCTTGGTGGCATAACGAGCAAGACAATCTTAGGAGACAAGGCAAGTATCCAATCAACACATGGCCAAGGATGAAGAGAATGATAAAAGGTAGATTTTTACCCCCTGATGTTGAACAAATTTTATATCAACAATTTCATACTTGTGTTCAAGGGAAAAGAACTATGATGGAGTATACGGGTGAATTCTTGAGGTTACAAGATAGGTGTAACTTGAAGGAATCGGAAGAGCAAGTGGCCGCCAGGTATATTAGTGGGTTCAATCAATCAATCCAAGAGGAGTTAAATCTTTTATCAATTGGAACCATTGATCAAGCTCAAACTTTAGCTATGAAGGTCGAGAGGTCAATGATTAAACGAGCTTTGAACTTTGAAGATACTTTGGAAGAAAATTCATATTCTACTCAGGTAAATCAATTTGATCAAACGCAATTGACCGTTGGAACTAATAAATCTTCTAGTTTGACTTCTTCCGTTGTGGCTAGTGGAAGTGGTGCGACAAAGAAGGTTATGGCTAAAAAGACGGATTCCAATCCGTATGACAAGACTATGCCCTCTAAATGTTTTAGGTGTGGATTACTGGGTCACATGTCAAACACTTGTCCTAATAGGAGGATGAGTGCTTATGTTGGGGAAGTTCAAGAAGATGGCATGGGACTTGATTTTGGTGATGATTTGAATCTTATTGATGAATTTGCTCAAGTTGAAGACGAAGTTGTAAATTTGATGGTGCAACATACTTTGTGTGCAACAAAGATCGAAGATTCTACACAAAGGAACAAGATTTTTGAAACTAAGTGTGTGTGATTGAAGATAACGTTTGCTCATTAATCATTGATGGTGGAAGTCATGAAAATCTAGTTTCCAAAGAACTTGTTAAGGCATTAAAGTTACCAACCGAGCAACATCCTAATCCATATAGGTTAGGTAGGATAAAGAAAGGTCCCGAAGTGAAGGTGAATGAGGTTTGCAAGGTTTCAATTGCTATTAGAAATTCTTGTCGTGATGAGGTGTTTTGCGATGTTGTGAACTTGGGTGCTAGTCAGGTTTTGCTAGGAAGACCGTGGCAACATGATGTGGATGCAATACATATGGGTAAGAATAACTTTTATGTGCTTAAGTGGTTTGGGAAACTATAGCTACTCTTCCTAATGGCACGAGACCATCGGATTTGAAGACATTGGAGGCTGGAGAATGCAAGAACTCGAGGACGAGTTCTTCTAAAGTGGGAAGGAATGATGCAGACAAGCTTGAAGGCCGAACAATGTAGTTGTTGCTAAATTACGGCGTAACCTCGAAGTCATGTTTACGCCGTAACCTATGTTTAAATTTCGATATACATTCTGTGATAGAGTTGCGCCGTAATTGATTAAATCAATTACGCCGTAAATAGGTTATGAATAGTTTCTTTATTTCAGTTTTAGGTCGGTTACGCCGTAAAAAGACTTTCCAATTACGCCGTAACCATGTCGAGAGTCAGTTTCTTATTTTTAGTTAAGACAGTTTTAGAAGTAATTTAATTACTTTATCCTTAAGTTTGGTTTCCCTATAAATATAGGGCTTGGGTTTATTATAATTCATTCAGAGAATCATTAATAAAAATTGATTTTAGAGTCTTTACTCTTGTTTTGGGTTTTATTCTCGCAAGGTGCGCCTTTATTATCACCTTTAAATTAGGGTTTATCTAAATACGCTTCTGCACGTCTGTGTCAAAATTTTATTTACATGCAATAGTTTCTATTTCGGTTATTTTTCATCCTCTCTTTTTTTGGACGAAACTATTTTGGTTATCACAACAAGCTAAAGTTAAAGCTTAAACTCTGGAATGGAATATAGTGGCCGAATCGTTTTGGGAACTCATAGCTCAACCCTGACTCTTATATGTGATAAGCTTTTATTTACTGTAAATTTACCCAGCGAGAATGAGCTCATGTTGGCTCTAAGTTTGAATTCATAACTTGACAAAACCTCAACCTTATTAAAATTCCCAAATTTGACTTGATCATTTGATAAATATTTATAAATCTGTATTTTATTTTTATTGTTGAAAATAAATCGTTGATTGATTCTACCAAACATAATTCTACGTAGTTTACCAAACCCAGGAAATTCTAAACCAATCAACACCATCATTAAGTACGTATTTCCTTTTCAACACAATCCATGATTGATTTTTAATAGTTTTACTTGATTGGGACATATAAGATTAAATATCTTTTGAAACCACTAAAAGTCTAAGTTATAAAACACAATTTTGCTTCAACTGATTTTAATTTAATTTATCTAGATATGGTCGGCTATATGTTTGTATCAAGTACTGTAAGTCTGATTTATTCCACGACTTCTCATATGTAAAAGAACATGCCTATATATATACCACGACATATTTTAGCTAATTGATGAACAATGAATTATACGAATAAGAAGTCTACCCATGTTAAAGAGTCGTCATATTAGCTAATTGTTATGCTGCGATGCGCGGGTAATCGTCTAGTAGTTATTAACACAAGAGCCAACGACTTTGAAAGGGTAAAATCTCGTGAGTCTCTGTCAAAAGATCTGATCATGTAGCGAAAGAAAGAGACCTAAACGGGTAGTTAAAACATCGATAATGACGGTCTTAATGTTTTAGCTTTGATTAAGAATTAAAGTTGATCGAGTCCAACATATTACAGTATATAATTATTATGTTTAGGTTTTGACTATTCTAGCCACAATCAGTCAACTCATGAATTGTAACTTTTATTGATTGATTGATCATTGATGTTTGTTGTCGTTGTTCAGTATATTTATTTATCTTGTAATTTACTTTGACTCTTTCTTAAGAAGTTTCCGGCAACTCAGCTTTGAGTGTTGTAGTATGAATAATTCTTCATCTTTGCAAGTAAACCTGATAATAACAATAACGGGAAACATGAGTAACTAAATCGCCTTAATTAGGTCCTTGAAAAAAGAACACCTCAATTTGCATTCTGGTATCGTAGTCAAGAAACTAATTTTATGTCTAACTATGGCATGTAAATGTTAGTAGTATGTATTTGGTATATGTAGTAGGCCCATGTATTTGTACCAAGCCCCTGTCTTTGTAGGGTTTGGCTCCTATTTGTATACCCCGGTTTTGGGATTGTCAATCAATGAAACACAAACCCATCCAGGGGCGGATCCACTTAATAACAATCGAGGGCAAGTGCCCCCCACGACTAGCCGAAAAAATCGAGATTTTAGTGTAATTTTTTTATAATTTTGACCTTTTTTCGAAAGTGCCCCCAACCAAAACTCAAATTGCCCCCACCCACATACTAAAACCCAACATTCAACACTCTAAAGCTTTATAAATCCATCATTTCAAAGTAAAACTACTCGATTTATCATTACGATCCTTGTTTTTTCTTCCGCATTTTGTTGTTGTTGTCAAAAAAAAAATTTTGCCCCCCACATCCTCATTTCCTGGTTCCGCCACTGAACCCATCTACATGGTATCAGTATACCACAACCGATCCTACAACCCCTAATTGTATAATCCGCTGCCTCTCCGTCCCCTTCATCACCCTTCATCCAACTGCTCCTCTCAATCTCCCTCTCATTCCCACTCGTCTACTGCTCATATTCCCCACCTCCACTCACCCACTGATTGACAATCCCAAAACCGGGGTATACAAATAGGAACCAAACCCTACAAAGACATGGGCTTGATACAAATACATGGGCCTACTACATATACCAAATACATACTACTAACAGTAAATACACCAAACTAATAACCTTTGGCTAAACGTTAATGATAAAAAAGTGCACTTACTTTATCCACGTACAAAATGTCAAGACGAGTTTATTCCCTCCACATTCACCGAATAATCCTTTTTAGTTAGCGATGATGTCAACATACTTAATCATGTTTTTTGAGGTTTTCATGAATTTTATGAGCTAAGAGGGCATGGTTTATTTTACATGTTCTACTATCTTTTTACAGGGTGATTCTCATAAGTTTGCTAGATTTAGATGACGGATATCTTCCATATTCATCTAATGATTTTGCTCTTTAATTTTATCCTTATGATTCATCACAATAAAACGCTAAAGAATATTACTGCAATACTACCTAAGTGAATATACATCTTAGAGCTTTATGTATCGTCACATTTGCACCGCACTATCTGATATGGCACGGCGCCATAGTGTGTTGGAAAATTTAGTGCACTTGTGGGATTAGTTCACACCTTGTAATGGGTTAGGAGGTACGGAGTGTACACCCATAAGGTCCATGAACACCCTGAACTCTTGTAGTGGTTTGGATTGATAGTGCTTGGTGAAAGTACTGTTGTGGTTAACACTGAGTATCAGTGTTTCCACTGAAGCAGTACTTACTCTGAGTCAGTGTTTCCACTGAAGTGGTGTTTCCACTGAAGTGGTGTTTCCACTGAAGTGGTGTCTCACTGATGTTGTGTTTACACTGAAGCAGTGGCGTTTTCACTGAAGCAGTGTAACCACTGATGGCACTATGAAAGTACTGATGATAGTACTGCTTGTAACGGCTTTGACCTATTCAAGTGGCAGTTTAAACTGCATTATGACCATGTTTAATTGGTCATGTAACCACTAACGGCTATAATGGGGATAATTATGAGGCTATTAATGGGTCGATTAATACTCATAATTCCATTGACTAGCCATGAGTATTTCCTATAAATGAGAGATCTGTTTTCAGATGAAAATGACAGAAAAAAATACGCTTGAATACAAACAAAGAACCTAAACACTTATTAGTGAAAGGGTTAAAGAATTGTGCCTAATTCTCTAACTGCATTTGGTCTTATCCCAAGTAGATATTCGTGATACCCAGGCATTAGGGTCGAATAGTTTACTTTGGAAAGTGATTACACGATTCCAAGTGATATCCGGTAACCACCAAGTGGTATCTGTTACTGCTGACCTTAGTTTTGTTTCTACTGAACAGTTGAGCATTTCTGCTGAAGTTGATTATCTTACCCTGCTTTGGGACGAATAACCACCAACAATCAAAGTAAACTATTTTGTGATAATCAATGGCAACTGCTGCTATGAAACACATGGCTTCAAACTTTGCCAAGCTTGATAAGTTTGAAGGGGTGGACTTTAGGAGGTGGCAGAAGAAGATGCACTTCTTGCTGTCAAGCATGAGTGTGGTGTATGTGCTAACCACACCAATTCCTGATGATGGTGATGATGCTACTGTGGAGCAGATCAGGAGGAGGAGCAAGTGGGAGAATGATGACTACATATGCAGAGGTCTTATTCTGAATGGTATGTCTGATTCTTTGTTTGATATTTATCAGAACTTTGAATCTTCCAAAGAACTGTGGGATTTCTTGGATGCCAAATATATGGCTGATGATGCATCAAGTAAGAAGTTCCTTGTTAGTAATTTCACAAATTACAAAATGACTGATTCAAGACCAGTTATGGAACAATACAATGAACTTCTTGGAATACTTGGAAGGTTTACACAACACAATATGCGCATGGATGAGGCTATTTCAGTCTCTTGTGTTATTGACAAACTCCCTCCTTCTTGGAAAGATTTCAAGCATACCTTGAAACATAAGAAGGAGGAGTTAACTCTGGTTGAGTTAGGCAGTCATCTGCGCATTGAGGAATCTCTCAAGGTGCAGGATAATGACAAGCCAAAGAGTGGCAATGCTGCTGGACCATCTGTTGTCAATATGGTGGAGCATAACAACTCCACCAGGTACAATGACAACAAAGGCAAACGCAAGTATCATGACATCACAAGGGCAGATCCTAACAAGAAGGCAACACCTACTTGTTGAAAATGTGGCAAGACTGGTCACATTAAAAGGGACTGCAAGGGTGTTAAAATTGGTGGTAAAGCCAATGGATCAGGCACTAATGGTTCAGAGAGTAGTGGTTCTTCCAACTCACTGAAAGATCAGAATATGGTTAATAAGTCTTTTCAGATTTATTATATTACATATGTATCTGAATCTCATTATGTGCAGGATGATGATATTGCATGGTGGGTTGACTCTGGAGCAACAGTTCATGTGTGCAAAGATAGAAGCTGGTTCAAGACTTATGAGTCACTGAATGATGGTTCTATTCTTCACATGGGAAATGAGTCAACAGCCTTGGTGCATGGTCATGGTTGTGTAGATCTTAAGATTAGTTCTGGAAAGATTGTAACTTTGTTTAATGTTATTCATGTTCCTAATATAAGGAAGAACTTGGTTTCAAGTAGTGTTTTGAATAATCATGGATATAAACAAGTTATTGAATCTGATAAATTTGTTCTTTCTAAGAATGGTGTGTTTATTGGTTTTGGTTATTTATGTAATCAAATGTTCAGGCTTAATGTTTCCACTGATAGTATGACTGTTACCACTGACAATGTTATTTCAGCTTTTGTGTCTACTTTTGATCAGACTAACTCTATCCTTTGACATGCAAGACTTGGTCATGTACATTATAAAAGGATGCAAGATATGTCTAAGGATGGGTTAATCCCAGCTTTTGACATGGACACTGAAAAGTGTAAAACTTGCATGTTGACCAAGATAACCAAGAAACCCTTTCAGGGTGTTAGTCGTGAGACTGAGCTCTTAGAGCTGATTCACAGTGACCTGTGTGATTTGCATGCTACTCCTTCTTTGGGGAATAAGAAGTACTTTGTGACGTTTATTGATGATGCTTCTAGATTTTGTTATGTTTATTTGTTACATACAAAAGATGAAGCATTAGATAAATTCAAAGTGTTTAAAACTGAAGTTGAATTACAACTTGGGTCTTTGATCAAAAGATTAAGGACTGATAGGGGAGGTGAGTACATGGATACTCTGTATTTTCAGTCTGTTGGTATAATCCATGAAACGACTGCCCCTTATACTCCTCAGCAAAATGGTATTTCTGAAAGGAAAAACAGGGTGCTGAAGGAGATGGTTAATTCCATGTTGTCTTATTCAGGACTGAGTCAAGGGTTCTGGGGTGAAGCTATGTTAACAGCTTACTATTTATTAAATAGGGTTCCCAACAAAAGGAACAAGGCTACCCCTTATGAACTATGGACTAAAAGGAAACACCCAACTTGAACTATCTTAAGGTTTGGGGTTGTAGGGCTGTTGTAAGACTCCCTGATCCAAAGTTGAAAACTTTGGGTGAAAGAGGCATTGATTGCATCTTTGTTGGATATGATGAGCATTCCAAGGCTTTTAGATTCTATGTTATAGAACCTAATGAATATGTTTCAGTTAACTCAATAATTGAATCAAGGGATGCAAACTTTGATGAGAATAGATTCTCATCAGTCCCTAGACCAAGTATGAGGATTCCTAATGGAACTCACGACATTGGTGTATCATCAGTAGTCCCTGATGAGGTTGTGGTACAACAACCTGAACCTATGCTTAGAAAAAGAAAAAGGGTTAGGACTCCAAAGTCATTTGGACCTGAGTTTCAACTGTATTTAGTTGAAGGAACAAGGGATGAGGTCTCTGACCAATACTCCTATTGCTTCATTGTTAAGGATGATCCCAAGACATTTGAAGAAGCAATGAAGTCCCAGGATATTGCTTTTTGGAAAGAAGCAATCAATGATGAGATGGATTCCATCATGGGGAACAACACTTGGGTGTTGGTTGATCTACCACCTGGTTGCAAACCTTTAGGTTGCAAATGGATTTTCAAAAGGAAAATGAAGGTGGATGGAACTATTGAAAAGTTCAAGGCAAGATTAGTCATTCAGGGCTTTAAACAAAAGTCAGGGATAGACTATTTTGATACTTATGCCCCTGTGGCTAGGATCAGTACCATAAGACTGCTGATTGCTTTGCCATCTATTCACAATCTGGTTATTCATCAGATGGATGTGAAGACAGCTTTCTTGAATGGTAAATTGGAAGCAGAGGTTTACATGAACCAACCTCAGGGCTTCATCATGCCTGGCAATGAAAACAAGGTGTGTAAACTGATTAAGTCTCTTTATGGACTTAAGCAGGCACCTAAGCAATGGCATCAAAAGTTTGATGAAGTGGTTTTGTCTAGTGGTTATGTTCTTAACCAAGCTGACAAATGTGTATATAGCAAATTTGATGAATCTGGTAAAGGAGTCATCATTTGTCTATATGTTGATGACATGTTGATCTTTGGCACTGACCAAAATCAGGTTGACTTGACAAAGGAATTTTTGTCATCAAGGTTCTCCATGAAAGACATGGGGGAGGCTGATGTTATCCTTGGTATAAGGATTAAACATGAAAGTAAAAGAACTTCTATCTCTCAGTCTCATTATATTGAGAAGGTGCTGAAGAAATTCAATTACTTTGATTGTACTCCAGTGAGTACACCTATGGATACTTGTGAGAAGCTGATGCCTAATCATGGCAAGGCTGTATCTCAACTTGAGTATTCTAGGGTAATTGGCTGCCTGATGTATGTCATGACTTGTACAAGGCCTGATATTGGTTTTGCAGTGGGAAAATTGAGCATGTATACTAGCAATCCTAGTGCTCATCACTGGCAAGCAGTTCAGAGGGTACTGAAGTATTTGAAGAGAACTATGGATTATAGTCTCTCATATACTGGTTACCCATCAGTGTTGGAAGGTTACACTTATGCAAGTTGGATCAGTAACACTGAAAACAATTCGTCTACCAGTGGCTGGGTATTCCTACTTGGTGGAGGTGCAATTTTTTGGGCATCCAAGAAACAAACTTGCATCACCAGTTCAACAATGGAATCTGAATTTGTGGCTCTAGCAGCTGCTGGTAAAGAAGCTGAATGGTTGAAAAACTTGCTTCTTGAGATTCTATTGTGGCCTAAACCTATAGCACCTATTTCTATCCGGTGTGATAGTGCAGCTACATTGGCTAAGGCTTATAGCCAGATGTACAATGGTAAGTCTAGACACTTAGGTGTCAGGCATAGCATGATTCGTGAGCTTATCATGAATGGGGTGGTATCTATAGAGTTTGTGAGATCTCAACAAAATTTAGCTGATCACTTGACGAAGGGATTAGCTAGAGACTTGGTTATAAAGTCTGCTAAAGGGATGGGTTTAAGTCCAACTTAGTCACTGAATGCTAGGACACCCAACTCCCTCCTAAGGAAACTTGGGAGCTGAGTTCAATGTGGAAATCTGAACATTCAGTGGACTGGAGCACATGTTTTATTTACATCCCAAGGTTGTGCTCGGAACCTGCTGAAAGGAGGATGAAGTCTTTACTTCTTAATAGTTAATTTTCTTTGAAAAAGTGCTTGGCAGGAGCATGACTAAAGAGGAACCACCTATGTAAATGTTGAAGTTTTGCCGCTTCAGGAAGCTTTGGACTTTAGCTTTTACAACATTTATGAATTTGGATATGGACACATGGCTTGTATAGTGTCAGGAGCTGATAAGTGTTTGAAAACTTGTGTGTATTTTATCTTCAGGTATTCAAATGGGTTGAAGGGTTCAATTCTTAGAACACCCTGATTCTCGAATATTTGAACGTGTAATTTACTAAGATGGAAATTCAATCCTCAGGACATTTTCATTTATGCACATGTTTTGTTTGATGTTTGTTTTCATGCAAAGGAAGTGAACTAAATTTGGGGAGGATTGTTGGAAAATTTAGTGCACTTGTGGGATTGGTTCACACCTTGTAATGGGTTAGGAGGTACGGAGTGTACACCCATAAGGTCCATGAACACCCTGAACTCTTGTAGTGGTTTGGATTGATAGTGCTTGGTGAAAGTACTGTTGTGGTTAACACTGAGTATCAGTGTTTCCACTGAAGCAGTACTTACCCTGAGTCAGTGTTTCCACTGAAGTGGTGTTTCCACTGAAGTGGTGTTTACACTGAAGCAGTGGCGTTTCCACTGAAGCAGTGTAACCACTGATGGCACTATGAAAGTACTGATGATAGTACTGCTTGTAACGGCTTTGACCTATTCAAGTGGCAGTTTAAACTGCATTATGACCATGTTTAATTGGTCATGTAACCACTAACGGCTATAATGAGGATAATTATGAGGCTATTAATGGGCCGATTAATACTCATAATTCCATTGACTAGCCATGAGTATTTCCTATAAATGAGATCTGTTTTCAGATGAAAATGACAGAAAAAAATACGCTTGAATACAAACAAAGAACCTAAACACTTATTAGTGAAAGGGTTAAAGAATTGTGCCTAATTCTCTAACTGCATTTGGTCTTATCCCAAGTAGATATTCGTGATACCCAGGCATTAGGGTCGAATAGTTTACTTTGGAAAGTGATTACACGATTCCAAGTAATATCCGGTAACCATCAAGTGGTATCTGTTACTGCTGACCTTAGTTTTGTTTCTACTGAACAGTTGAGCATTTCTGCTGAAGTTGATTATCTTACCCTACTTTGGGACGAATAACCACCAACATAGCGCCGCCGCCACACCAAGACCCCCTGGCGCCAAAGCCAACGCCAATTGTTTGGCTTGAGCCAAAATGATTTTTCCTCTTTTTTTACTAATCGATTAAAGTTAGGTTTGTGTTTGTGTTGTGTTTTTTAGTGTAAGTGTATGTGTGTGTTTAAGTGGTGAAAGCACAATGAAGAAGACGACCTGGTAGTGATATACGAAGTTTTTTTTTTTTTTTTAATCTTTTACATATATAAAAGTTTTAATTTATACCCTTAAACGATTATAAAGTGTTTTAATGGGATAAATTTTTTTCGTCCGTATTTTTTTTTTTTTTTTCGTATTGTAATTTTTATTTTTATGTTAATGAATGAAAAATTAGTTTGTTTACAAAAATATGGTTCTGAAAAGAGGTGAATTGAGCCATAATGGAGGGGATTTTGAATGTGTGAGTGGAATCGAGATGACATGAAGTAATACCCAGAAATGACCGATGCTCTTATGGGAAAACAATTATTTCCAAAGATACCTTCTTTAACACACTTTTCTCTTTCTAAAAGTCTTACAGGTGGAATTAAGATAGTGATTAGTTTGTTGATCACCGCTGCTAGCTAGCTAATCGTATTCCATTTCATTCTTAGAGCATGAGGTATCATGACCTCTTCACTTCCTTTCACTTAGGTCTTACATGTGTCACATCACTTCAACACACCCACTTAAAAATACCCTTCATTCACAACTAACTCAAACATCTTCACTTGAGCCCCACCCACCCTCATTTTATTTCTTTTCTATATTTTTCAAAACACAATAAAATTCATTTGAAAAAAAAAAAAAAAAAAAAAAAAAAAAAAAAAAAAAATCCAACCGTTGTCCAACGGTTGTGTAACTTTTTTTTTGTCGTTTTCATTTCGTGGGAGTGACGAAGTGGAAACTGGCGAAGGACTATGCTGTGGTGGCGAGGGGGTGGCGGAAACCGGCGAGGCTGCCACCTAGGAGTGGCGAGCAACTTGTTTCACGATACCTCATGCTCTTAAAGATGGGACAATTCAAACAAACATTAAAAATTAGGTAAAATATATGTTTTTATACGAGATTGTAACTACTAAAAAGAAATATTTTGTTTTTTAAAAACTTTTCTTACAACTCTTTTGTTCACTAACCTGCCTTTTTTCTGAAAATTTCAGAATTCTCGAAAACTTTTTTTCTTTAAGTGTTTGTGCGTTTCTCACTACAATAATGTTTTTATATGATTACTTCAATGCTATATATGGTCATTGGTAACACCTTTCACGTAAAATATATAACTTGAATATGCACCAGTAATTTTTTTAGAAAAAGAAATGTGCACGCTTTTTAGAAAACATATCCTCAATGTGACTATATATTGTTAATTTGTTACTAACTTTTAATTGCGTATATTCATCTTGTATTCTTTTATGTTCATTACTTAAATACTAGTTATAATACCCGTACACGCACGGGGTTTTGACAAAAAAAAATTATTTTGTATTAATACTGAATATTTTGTATTTAAAGGTAATTACATATAATTATATACTTATGCACGAGTTTTCCATTATATATTAATATCCATTAGAATTTGTTAAAATAAAATTTTGTAAAAATTTCTCTTAGATAACTCAAGATTTAATATATGTTGATGTTGCTATTTAAATTTCACTATTGATATTATGTTGTACACAAGATGCGAGTTTAGTAACACATAAATAGCGTCGATGAAGTTAAAATATATTCCTTAAAGTTTTAAAAATATGTTTTTCTACATATCCTTATATAAATAAATAAGAATTACATGATTCGTTGTTATAAGTACAATCAAGTATATATTTTTTTCATATTACAGTAACCCGTACTCACAATTTGATATGTATATTTTCGTTTCCAAAAATTTAGCCGTATTTAATATTCAAATTCGTGTCCACATAATCATACTTTTATAATATAAAATGAGTCCTTACTGAACTTATATAGTAAAAGAAATATTTTGATATTTATAATCCTATGCATATTTATATGTTGTAATTTTAAAACAACATATATATTGTATTTTTAATGTATAAAGTATAGGGGGTATAAAGTATAAAGGTGAATTTGTTTAATTTCTAAAGTTATTATAAAACATGAAAACTTATAATATTACACTTCACCTTATATAATTTTTAAAAATTCAACTACTAAATTTTTATTAATTACCTCATATTTTTTTAAGTTTTTGTTTTTACAAATATTGTTATAAGTATAATCGCGTATATTTATTTTTATATTAAAATAACCCGTGCTTACAATTTGATAATTATATTCCCCTTTTCAGTAATTTAGCCGTATTTAAAATGTAAACTCGTGTCCACATAAGTTAAACTTTTAAAAATGAAATAAGTGGGTCCTTATTGAACGTAAAAGGTAAAAAAGTTGATACTTATAATCTTATGCAAATTTATATGTTGTTATTTTAAAACAACATATACATTGTATTTTTTTTCTAAACTTATTAAAAAACATGAAAACTTGTAATTTTACACTTAACTCTATATAATTTATTTAAAATTCAACCACTAAAGTTTTATTAATTACTCATTCTTTTTTTAAGTTTATGTTTTCATAAATTTGACACCTATATTTTTATGCATTTTTTTTCTTAACCAAATTTCTCCACCAAAATTATTAAGTTTGACCAAAACCAATTTAATTTTGACTTTCTATTGACCAATCATATTGCTCGATTTTGCCTACGCGGCAAATTCAAGCTCTCATAGTGGTTTAATTTTTTTTTCAATAAGAAGTGTTTTGCAAAAACATTACAAAATGATGTAATTCTTTTATTATATAAAAGATTGTAATGCCCATTTGTGTAAATTAAACTAACTTTGTTTTCTAACGACGTACGTAGATGTTTGTTAATAGCTACCATTCTTCTGAAAATTTTAGATCTTCTTTTGCTTGATATTAGCAACATGAATAAAAGAAAGTATATACATACATTAAACCTCTACACGTCATTACGTATGCACGATTGTAAACATTTCAACTATTGTATATTTGTATGTATACGTATTTTTACCGTTTGACTGAATTACTGATTGATATTTGAAGCTATACATTTCAGAGTAATGTTACAGTGCCTTTAACCTTGTTTCTAGATTTTCATTTTTAAGACAGCTAGCTAGCTGATATTTATATACTCCATGTTTTATCGATGCATATTTTACTACTTCATTGAGGGGCCCTATCTTTGACAAAATTGTAAACACTACCCTCTCCGCAAAACGTATCTTATTTTGGATATTAACTGGGCCATGCGTAATGTTCCACTTTTATGAGTTTTATCTTTTGTGGAACTATTCAAAGTCCCTTGCTTAAACAACACCCTTGTTTAAGGGGTGTTTGGGATATGTCCAGTCCTCTTAAATGTTGCTTAGTTTTGTACATGATTGATTAGGAGTTTAATATATTTCACTATTTCTTAGTTTTGTACATATTGATCGGGAGTTTAATATATTTCACCATTAAAAATAAAAATAAAAATAAAATAAAATAAAATAAAAAATTATTATAATTTATTTATAGTATTCAACATGCAATTTGGTCATAGGATTAGGTAACCTGCCCCTCTCTTGCCATGCATCAATTCACTCTATATAAACTACATACCACCATTCTTTCATATCTCACAAAACATTTTACTCATTTTGATAGCTATACTAAACACTTAGCATTCAAAAATGGGGTCTAGTGTTATTCTGAAGTTTGCATTTGTTATGTTTCTAGTGGGAGTCTCTTCAGCCCAGCTTTCAACCAACTTTTACGCGAAATCTTGCCCGAATCTTTTCTTAGCTGTGAGTTCGGCTGTTCGCTCAGCTATATCAAGAGAAACGAGAATGGGCGCTTCTCTCCTCCGTTTACACTTCCATGATTGCTTTGTCAACGTAAATTCTCTTATTTGATTCTTCAAAGCTTTTGAAACTCACTTGATCAAGCATATCAAGTTAGTCAAAACTACTTGGATATGTTTTGCTTGCCGTTTTATTAATCTAATCAAAGAATACGTCTATAAACATTACATAGTTTTCTAGAACAAATAATATTTAATATGATTGCATGGTGTCATGGTAAAAAGTAGTACTAGTCTACTCTTTTTTTTATATATACAAATATACAATTGACTAATTAAGTGAAGCCAAACATATCGGGCCATAATCATGTAGCAATCAGTCTCGCCATAGTGTTGTCTAATAAAAAGTTCATTTTCAACTCTCAGCTAAAGCATCTCCGATAGTATTAACTTTACCAAGTTTATAGTATTTTCATATCATTTTTTTATAACTTATAAAACATATAAACTTGTTTCTATAATGCTATGGACTTATATAGTCCGTAAACATGTAACCAATTTAACTTTATAGCATTAGTTAATTAAGTTGGTTGAACGTACTTTAGCTTCTCTCTTTAGTACATGGACAACTCTATAAACTTGGTGTTCCAATGGAAGTTTATGTACATGAACTCCATATAGACCTCATGCATGTCATCATGGACATGCTCCATATCATATCCATCGGAAATGCTCTTAATTATTCTTTTGGCTCATTCTATTAAAATATGATTTTCAGGGATGCGACGGTTCGATCCTATTAGACGATACATCCTCCTTTACTGGTGAGAAAAATGCAGCTCCTAACTTTCGATCCGCTAGAGGGTTCGACGTTGTGGACAATATAAAGTCCGCTGTCGAAAGAGCATGCCCTGGTGTTGTCTCATGTGCTGACATATTAGCAATTAGTGCTAGAGACTCGGTTCATATTGTAAGTGTCTTTCTATGCTTATTATACTTGGTGCATTAATTGTGTCCGCAATAAAGTACTAATTCTGTGTTTTGGATTAAAACTATGAAGCTTGGAGGACCTTATTGGAATGTGAAATTGGGAAGACGTGACTCAAGGACTGCGAGCCAGGCTGCAGCCAACAACAGCATTCCCCCGCCTACATCAAGCCTAAGTGCACTCATCTCATCCTTCAGACGTGTTGGACTTTCGGCTAAAGACATGGTCGCTCTCTCAGGTTAACGTCTTTCTTTCTTTCTTTTGACTTAGAAATTTAACTTGTAATGACAGATATTAGATATATGTATATGGAAACTAGGAAAAAGTATGTGCGACACAAAATTAGTATGTAATAACTAGTTTTGATCCGTCCTGTAGTTCTATAGATTTTAATAAAAGTGTGGAGTACATCTTTTAACTCGTTACTTTCTAATAATAATAACAGGATCCCACACGATCGGGCAAGCAAGGTGCACAAATTTCCGAGCTAGAATTTACAATGAAACCAACAATTTAGATGCTTCGTTCGGCGCATCACGACGTAGCAACTGCCCACGAGCCTCAGGTTCAGGGGACAACAATTTGGCACCACTAGATGTCCAAACTCCAAATGCATTCAACAACGACTATTACAAGAACTTGATAGCTAGAAAGGGGCTGCTCCACTCGGACCAACAGCTCTTTAATGGTGGCTCGGCTGATTCGACTGTTAGACAATACAGCAGCAACCCAGGTCAATTTAGCTCAGATTTTGCTGCAGCCATGATTAAGATGGGTGATTTCAGGCCTCTAACTGGGTCAAGTGGAGAGATCAGGAGGAACTGCAGAAGGCCCAACTAAGATCTACAAGAAGCCCCATTATGATTTACTGAAGGCCCAATAAGAGTTTCAATAATGCCATGTGTTTTTCTCTTTAAGATTGATTTCGAGATTTGAATAATGAGTGTGGACTACATGTAACAAAATAGTGTTTAGATTGTTGTTTTTACTTATTGTACTATTTTGTTTTGTTTAAAAATCTAAAACGACAAAGTAATTCCTGTTATTTAAAACCGTATGCAGAATTTTGGCTCAAGGCTAATTCGGTCTACCAAAGTTATGGCGTCAGTTAGGTTCGAGATTTGAGTGTCTCATATCTCACCATCTTAAAATAGCCGACCAAGTTTCTTTTGTTATGATGCATTCCACAAAGATGGACCACGTGATGGGATTTAGCAAAATAATAACCATTATTATTACGAGTACGCAGCGGATAAATATAGTTTGATGTATATATATTAACACGTAAATAACACAAAAGTTACTAACCCCTTATTACTTTAGTTACTAAAACACGTAAATGTTCTTGGATCGAAACACTTAGCAACTAAAATAAATTGCTCTCTATCATAGCATATACTACACGTTAACGTGGAATATGCGAATGCCAGTTCCAATTCACGAATGAAGCACGAAACAACAAAGTTTTGCTTGCTCGATTTGATTACCGAAAACCCTAAGGGTTCATCAGTTTTACTAGGTGAGGGAGGAGAAGAATTTTTGTTTTAGCTTAGGGTTTGCAAGATTAGCTAATAATGATACTAAAGGGTTCCTTATATAGCCTAAGTATCTTTGAGTCCAGGTTAGACACAAACTCCCCCCCCCCCCCCCCCCCCCCCCAAATCCCTTTGATCGGCCGAATTAACACCCTACACCCCTCAATTTTAAATCGTGTGGTGTTTGGTACTAAATAACTAGTTTTACTAATTATTTAAACGTCTATTAGTTAACACTAACTTCTAACGGTATAATTAACGACCGTTAAAATATTTCATGAATTATATATAAATAAGAGTAAAATACACCGTTCATCCCTAATCTTGTACACGCGCATCACGTTGAACCAAACTATGCATTTTGCATAGCCGGTGGTCCAAAACAATGCTTTTATACTCTAAACAAGTCCCTTGACCAGGATTGCCAAAGTTAACATAACTTTTCTGGTTGTACATCGAGGGTATAATAGACCATTCATAATTATAACATGCCTTAGTTAAAATCTAACCCAACCCTTAACCCAGGGACCAAATGTGATTATGGCTATGCAACTAGCCGTTTCTTCCCATATACGCTAGCATTTATTTTCGCGCGAACCAATAAACCCACCCAACAAACAACTTTACTAATCATAATAACACCCTTATCCTGAAAGATCAACTGAAAATCAAAATCCGAATATAAATCCTCATTTCCAGAACTCAAAAGACCAACCCAACTTCAAACAATACCATGTCAATCGATTGTATTAGCAACATGCCAGATATAGTGATCAGTAACATTTTGAATCGGTTGCCTTTGTTAGAAGCGGTGAGAACCTCTAGTTTAGAGAGAAACTGAAGCTCTAAGTGGACTTTTCTCACCGATGTCATAGTTGATGAGGATTTCTTTTATTATTTAATAAATAATTTTGATGGGAGGCATGTTACTAGACTTTTAAATCAGCTTATGGGTCCCAAAAGAAAGTTTGTCTTCTCTGTAGAGCCAAGAATAATGTCTGGAATATAAGACTTGAATTATGAAGAGATTCGTGATTGGCTTTTATTTTTGGCTCGGCATGGAATTGAGGAGATGACAATTAGAAACTGGTATGGTCAAATAGTTACATTCCCAACCCAACTTTACTCTCGTATGGAATTGAAACATCTGGAACTTCATTGTTGTGCTATGGCTACTTTGGAATATTTTCATAGCTTTCCAAATCTATTGAGCTTAGAATTGATTCATGTCAATTTTCTAACCGGTACAGTTTGAGAGTTTATTGCTGGTTGTCCCTTACTTGAGTCTCTTAAAATGAATCGTC
Organism: Chrysanthemum seticuspe; assembly: GCA_019973895.1. NCBI lineage: Eukaryota > Viridiplantae > Streptophyta > Magnoliopsida > Asterales > Asteraceae > Chrysanthemum > Chrysanthemum seticuspe. Next base: position 87,693,703 of record BPTQ01000006.1, on the reverse strand, counting down.
CTACTACAAACGAGATGGGACTATGGGATATTGCAAAACTTAGGAATTTGAAGAAGTTAGATTTGTCATTCGGTATTTGGAATGTTGTGACGACAATCACAACATCCAATATCTTTCACCTGACAAGTCTTCCAACTCTTGAGACCCTTACATTGGATTTTCAGGATTGCACAGTAAGAACAATTTGAGTTTTACACTTCTAATTTTACAATGTTAAAGAAATGTCTAACAGTAATGAAATTTAATCTTTAAAACTTGTTGTAGTTGATACGGGAAGCTAATTCTAGGATGAATGTCCGTGTGCCCTTTATATCCCTGATTAATCTTAAGCTGACCGAAGTCGATTTTGGGAATAGTATTATGGTATCGCTCATCATTGAAATGATTCGTGGATCTCCAAATTTGAAAATGCTGGATACCAGAGTAAGTGTAAAATTGTAATGCATATGTATCAAATAAACATTCGTAAATTGCCATGTTTGTGTATCTCAATACTATTTGATTTTGCAGGCTGCAAACACGCTTAGTGTTCTACCTTTGGAAAAAAATTCCAATGTTGTAGATAGAAACACAATCAGCCATGGGCAGCTACAGACGGTGGTGTTTCGAGCTTTTCCTAGACCAGAGCATGAATTAACTTTAATAAAGTTTATACTTGCATGTTCCCGATCGCTAAAGACAATCTATATCAAGGTCAGCGATAAGAGTAATGATGGGAATGAAAATATCAGGATGAACTGGGAGTTGGCTAGGAAGCTGTTGCAACTCTACCGAGCTTCCCTCACAGCCGTGATAGAGTTCTTTTAGTGGTTGTAGTTTATGTATGGGTTGAATACCCTATAACAATTCATGTTGCAAAATAGTATTTTGTATTTGTTTATATGGTTTGCTTAAATTTAGTTTGTTCATATGTTGTTGTTTGTGCGTATTGTTGGTGATGCAAGTTTGACATTCGAAAGTCAAACTTCCATTTAGCATTTCAATTTGATTGTAGAAAGTAAAACTGCAATCCGTGAGTCAGAAAACTTTAGCATTTCCAGTTTACTTTAGTTAGTCAACATTCAAAATGGTGAATGGCCATTTTCTATTTTCATTTTGACTTTATAAAGTCAAAATTGCAAAACCATTAGTCAATATTTGTTATGGAGTTTATTGATATGTTTTGCAAGTTTGACTTTACAAAGTCAAACTTCTAATGGTTTTGTGTTGTTTAATATTCAACTAAATAGTATTATACGTAACTTGGCAAATTGAGGGACCAATTGTGTATTTTAAAGTGATTATTGGGCGAGAGTTTTAAGTATGACAACGGCAACCAAGACAAATTCAGGAACCAAGTGTGAAAAAAGTCACTATTAGACCCCTTGACCGTCTCTACCCTGAGACGCTATTTACTTGTGCACACGAACCAATAAACCCATCCACCACTTTTTCCACACACACACACAATTTCCAATGGAATATTTCCCTATTTTGAATGAACTCATGGAGATTGCTGGTTCATCCAACTTAAATGATCGTATGGCAGTGTGGTTTGGGGAAGAGGCTGCACAAGAGGGGGCTTTTGAAAAAGCTAGTTCGTGAGTGCATTGATCATCTGAAGAGGGGCATCATCAAGCGTAGGGAGCTGATTGAAGAGAAAGAAGCTTTGGGACTTCGGGGAATAGCTCTTGACAGTTTGGATGGGCTGAGGAAAGCCCAGGCCAGGCGCACCGACCTACTTGTTCGATTCATACAGATTTTTGGTGAAACTGATGAAGCTATTCGTATCAACGAAGGTTATGTTAAGAAAATGGCTTAGCATAATGACTGGATTTTGGGTATTTCATGGGGGTAGATAAATGGGGTCTTTTGGGTGCTAGTTTTTGGAAATATAGGTTGGTAAAAGGGGTATGTAAATTGGATCTTTTGTTCGGTTGTTGGTCATGGGTTGATCTAGTTGTTTCTGTTCTTGTAACCAACTATATTAATGATGAAATATTATCTAAGTTTTATGTATTTAATATGTTTTTGTATTGTGATATTGGGTGTATTGTTTCTAATTAGTATCAGCAAAACCAAACATCCCCTTGTATCAGCAAAACTAAACATTCCCTTTTATCAGCAAAACTTGTATCAGCAAAACCAAACACCCCTTTGTATCAGCAAAACCAAATGCAGTGGTTTATAAATATGTGTTGAAAATGCAAATGCTTTAGCACTAAATCATAATGTATTGACAATGGTGTATTGTTTAGGAAGAAATTGGTATGGTGTTAGTGTTGACAGTGGGACTGAACACGCCCAATGCCTCAAATTGTAACTGTTAGGTCACTAGTTTTACAACACAAGCATCAAGAGAAGAGATAGAGAGGAGAAGAGAGGCGGATGAACAATACACACACAAACACACACACGAAATACTATGAATGGTTAGGCGTAGAGTATGTGAAAGAAATGCATTGAACAACCAACCCTCAAGTGAGGGTTATTACATAGTATTTATAGGCAAGGAGCTAGGGCAACACTCCTACTCCTTCCCTTTTCCTTATTGGACATGGGCCTAAGCTTATGGGCCTTCTACATAAGCTAGACCTTAAATAAACATAAAGGCCATAATAAACTACCTATTACATATGAGTAACTAACACTTGATTTAAGGTTTAGGAGTGATTCCAACAATCTCCCCCTCAAGTGTTGGTGATGAAAAACGGTGAAGGCGTTGATGTAATAGTAGCTTTGACGTCTTCTGACATTCTTCTTTCTTGTGAGAAGGAATGCCTTGATTCGAACAATCTCCCCAGTGTAGAGAGATAGTTTTCTTTGAACAGTTATGCTTTGACGTCATCTTTAACTTTGTTCTTTGATCATTGTTCTTTGTGGTGAAAGTGATAGTATGTTGTTGTCTGCATCAAGTCTGCCTCAGGTCTGCTTCGCCGCTACAGTGTCTCCACGTCATTCTTCAACATGCTCACACGCTCTTTGACGTTGGAATTCAGTACTGATGAAGTTCTTTAAGTCTTTAACTTTGTAGATTCTTTGATTTGATGAAGAATCATTCTGACTGTTGTGTTGCTTTTGGATAGAACTTCCATTAGTGATGATGTTGGCGTGAGCATGAGAAGAATCTGCACGATCATCCCGCTCCGGAGCTTCCATAAGAAGAAAACATTTCAAACGATTAGTAATAAGCGGATTCCGGCACTTACAAGTTTGAACTTCGAGAGTGTTAACAGCATAGTGTGAAAACGCAACTCTAATTCTTACAAAGGTCATTCCTGAACTGGAGTCCCACAAGTGAGATAACGTGATGTACCGAAGTACATCTACAGTTCAGATGAGTCGATGAGGTACACCGAAGCATCACCTCACGACTGTAGACCGTTTGAGACACACTAAGCGTAATCCACGGGGAGTTACCGAAGTGACCTGCTGTCAGGGCTGTTTGATGTTGACCCTGGCAGGAGTTTCCATTCAATCACTGAGGATCACAGATGTGAACCTCTCATAGATGTTCTCGACAGATTGCTAAGATCTGTGAAGGACTCGATAACGTACCACTGATGTTCTTATTGTTGAACATCTAGTGATGAAATGTCAAGTGTACCTAAGAGATCTTTTGATGAATCTCGTGGCTCTAGACTCAATAGTGCGTTTTGGTTTTCCTGAGCGGAGACTAGGGAGAGGGTCTCCTTCTTCAATACCAGCGATCTCTAAGAGAAAGCCAATAGTTTACGTAGGGTTCCCTGTGAGAATGAAACAAGCTTCTTTTGAGAGAAACTTGAGTGGCTAAGAAGGTATAGTGCATGCGTCACTGGGTCCATGACGACTTTTAATATTCAATACCAGTGTCACTAAGTGACAACCAGTAGCATATGAATTGAACCCGGTGTCTGCCCTAAGTTGAATAATTTGGAGGGCTATTTCTTTTCACCCTTTTCTTTGCATTTCTTTTTAATTCTTCAACTCCTTCTTTCTCCGATTCTCATTTTCTCCTTTTTATAATCGTACCTAAGGACTTCTAAGTACTAACTATTTGTGATGTCCTTGGGTAGATCCCTCCGGCTCTGGCGGATCATAGGACGGTTATTCCTAACCTTAGTCACCTTATCACTCCATGACTAACCTATGTTGCCATAAAACCAATTTTCAAGAAAATCTCTCAAAGGGTTTGTAAATGAAAAACATGTTTGAACCACTGTGAGAGTTTTATCTTTTAGCAGAAATACTCCCCTTCCACATGTGCTTTAGAGTTTTGACGGAAATCTGCACTGTGTGGGAAGAGCGCGCACTTTTGAATTGATCAACTCAAGATAGACACTCCCCTGCGAGACACGGTTACGTTGCATAGTTAAAGAGTTACATTGTCAGCTTTTAGGTGACAACTAGCTCTAATAACTACCTTGAAGGTGTAGACAAACCTCGAAAGGTTGTCATACCCGTCAGAGTTCATGTCTACCAAGAGTTTCTCGAATGGTACTTTCTACTTGGACAAGTCCTTTGCGAGACACGTTTACATTACTAGCGAACTAGCTTGAAATTATTACCCGTCCCGGATAAGTCTTTTCGAGTTATTAACAGTTTAGTACCGTCAATTCATTGGTTAAGTCTATTACACAAAGATTCATTTGCATTTACACAACATATTTCTTATCACATAAATTTCTCCCCCTCAAAAATGGCATATAAAATGTTATTTTTGAAAAGTTAAGAATAAATATGACCATTTCGAGTGTTGCGGGAAGATGACCACTATGAACAATTTGTGAACAAAGTTTAAATTCAAATACTCCCCCTCAACAAGTGATATAAATGGTTGAGGTTTTGAAAATCATACGGGGAAGTACTTTTCCTTTTGAGCAAAACCTTGAAAAATGAAAGGTTTGATAGGTTTTACTCAAAAGTAAGAAGCTTTCGCTCCTTTTATAAGGATTGTGGCAATGAAGCGTACCACAGGGTCCTTTCTTGACAATTACGGGTTGTACACTGTTATGTGTGCACAAGCCATAGACATATATAATCACACATCCAAATTTATAATGAAAGAAGCAGTTCAAGGGGTACCAGGAAGTCCAGTGATGTTTCCAGGAGTGCGAACTGGGCGTTGATAGCCGGTGATGTTAATCCTGGGTCGACCACCAACAAAGTTTTCCAATGTTCTGAACTGATCCCTTCTATACAACCTTTCATCAATCATTTTGATGATCCTCCTCACATCCCTTCGATCCTGAGAATTCCATCGCTTAGGAGATCCAATCTTTTGACGTATATCCTTCAACCTATAAGCCAATCCGTCCCTAACCATCTTCAAAGTGTGATCCCCAAACTTGTGAAGATCACTACACGCCATTAAGCAATTTCGTTGAAGTTCACTGCGGTAAATGACGTCGAATGGTTTGCTGATGAGTGTATATTGTGAGAGCTGGTTGATGTCGGGAAGATCAAACTGAGGTGGAGTGAAGTTGACACGGGTCTGATATGATTCAACTGCGAGCTGGAGATCTTCTACACGTTCTTTGATGACTATGCGTCTGATGAAGATGAGCAGTTACTTGATGAATTCACGTTGTACTTCAGTTGAAAATTGCCTCATGCGACCCTGTACTTTGGCAAGGTACATGTCTTCAATGTTGTTAATAGACAAATTCTCAAAGTCAGCTTCAGAGAATGCATAATCCCGTTCATCTTGCCTTTTGACCACAATCTTCTTGAGAAAAGTGTAGTCCCATTTGGTCGAAAGATCAACGTGTTTGATGGCAACGATATCCTTAGTACTGAACACTGCATGTTGAGACTTTTGAACCTGGCAGCTTCTGTAGTAGATTCTTCGGCGTTCCAGCCAATGATGAATCCTGTACATTGCATCTCGGTCGTATGCTTCCACTTTGTTGGAGAACAAGTGATTAGCTCTTTCCTCGATAGTTATGCAGTTTGAGTATATGGCTGCAGGGAATGGAAGTGTCAAAGATGTAGCGTATTTCCTTGAGTCATCGCCACCGTGTAGAAGAAATTCCAAGTCTTTGTTGAAGAAATATCTGAATGGAATCCTAGGTTCATCTGGTTGGCCAATTGTTGGTAGAGGTTTAGACCAGTCGGTGTAATATGGAGGGTTATCCCGTTTGGTGAAGTCGATGTTTGCTTCTGGGTTGAGCCAATCCATGTTGTTAGACATAGCTCGAGCAATGTTTTCAAGGTGATATTCGACCTCGATGGCACTTTCCGAGCTATCTTTTAACAGTTGAAAAGCTTCATTCTTAATTCGCCTCAACTCAGATTTCGTCATCTTCTTTACTCGGAATTTTTCTTGCAGTATTTTAGCATGCTCCAATGTATTACCGTCTACCAGATCTTGACCTTCAGCTGGATAGGGGTGGAGTTAACAAGTGTAGAAAACCATTCAAATTCCTCTGTGTTATCTTCATCTAGCCATGATACGACGTCAGTAGTAGGCGCCTTCTTCTTCTTTTTTTTAGACCTAGATGAGGATTCTGGTTTCTGAACTTGTTTGGGAGAGGTGGGTTGTTGTAGGGGCTCACGGACTTCCTTATCGTCACCACCCGTATACTCAAAATGATCACCGGTTTTCTGAGTCTGGGGTGGTAATTCAGAAGAATCCTGAGGTTTATCAGCAGAAGAACGAGGAGGAGACCTTTGTTGAGCAGGAGTCCGTTGGGGAGGAGGTTGCATAGAAGATGATGCATCAGACTTCTTCGGGCGTTTGGGCTCGTTATCCTTATCCTGATCTTTGTCTTTATCGTCTCTTGAACGTTTTGGCCTTACAGCTTCTTCTCGGAATGAGGACCTGAGTTGGTATTCCAGTAGAGCTTCAAACAGTTTAGCTTCGTGTGAGGCAAACGTTGCAGAGCGTTTCGACATTTGTGCTACTAGCCGGTTCACCAATTCATCATTTGAGAAGATTGTAGATTCAACTGGACTGATGCTTAAATTCATCGGAGTTGATTTCATGGCTTGTTTGGCTAGATGCAAGAGATTTGAATACAATTGTCTGTTATACATCTCTTTTGTCAGTTTCGGAACGACCTCCATAAGGAACTGGTGAGAGTATCCTTTGATCATTTCGTCCATTTTCCCTTGAAGATCATCTTTCATGAGCTTTTGGACATACTCCCTTTCATCTTGCATCTTGTCGAGATCATCATGAATATACTGTATCTGATCAGCATAGAAATTCATCTTCCTGTAGAGTATGTCTTTCTTTCTGACTTGTTTGACAGCATTCCCAATTCTTTTATGAGCATGAGAAATCCAAGATCGAGTTGGCTTCTTCACTGATTTGGATGTTGATTTGGTTGATCTTTTAGATGGTAAAATTTGATGCGTGCCAAACAGTCAAGCTAAATCACTCAAGCCGGCCACTTGTGAATGGCCGACCGTAATAAGCTTAAAACTGCTTAAGCACGAATGCAATGAAGATCTGAGGAGTATAGTGTTTCCCCGGGTCGTTATGTCCCAGCGAGCTATGCAATGGATTATCAAACGTAAAGTGATCGGGAGATTTGAACGGAAAAGAGTTTGGAATTATTATAACTACAGAAAAAGGACATAAACTACAAGGGCTTAAATGCAAATTAAAGGAGATTAAAAAGATAAAAAATATTAAATAAACGCTATCACTATTTTTAAAATTGATGAACGTTTATAACTTAAAACATAAAACTTACGTTTAAATAAAAATTACGTAAACGTACAAAATAAAAAGTGAAATCTAAGAAATAAAAGTCCTAAAAATATGAAAATGACATTTTTACAATCCTAATGATAAAAGAAAATTTTTAGAAAAAGAAAATTATTTTTATAACTAATTAATTAATTATTATTAATTAAAAACTATTTTAACTATTAAATATTAGCCTAAAATGCAAGAAATTAGGAACTAAAGCTAGAAAAATAAAATTAAGACTTAGAAAAATATAAAATATCAAAAGAGAATTTTCAAAACTATTTTTGTATTTTTCTTATTATTTTTGGATTTTCTAGGAATTAAAAACTATTAAAAACTAATTAAATTATTTAAAAATAAACATTTAACTAAGAAAAATATGGAAAAATATTTTTTTGTCTTTTTATATTTATCTAAACTTAAGAAAAATTAAAAATTATTTTTTTGAACCTTTTCTTAATTTTTTGTATTTAAAGCTAATTAAAAATGCTTAAAAACTAATTTAAATTAAAAAAAATAGCAAATCAACTTAGAAAAATTTGAAAATTTCAAGAAAACTCTAAAATAATATAAGGAAGCTAGGAAAAATGAAAAAACATGGGGTTATGTGGAGGAAATTGCAACTGATGTGGAATGTGCTTATGAAATAAGCACTTTGATAAGCTAAAGGGACAAAACAAGCACCCAACTGATACACAAGCTACTATAAGCTAAAAGAGCTAAAATGCAACAAGAAACAACAAGCTATACCCTCTGGATTGGCAGATTGCACAGATTTGATGTTTGAGCTTTTGAGCTAAAACAGTTGAGAGGGTGCCTACTTGCAGCCTACTAATAAGCTACTAGATAAGCTGGAAACTACAAACCAATTGCTGGAAACTAAGCTAGACCTGGGTGGCTAAGCATAAGCCAAAAATCAGACCTAGATAAGCTAGAATAAGCCCTGTGCAAGGGCTGCAAAAACTGCTCAAGCCCTGTGCAGTCTCAGTGCTCTGCACAGGGCACTTAATCCCATCTTGACAAGCTTCTTTAGAGCTTAATAAAAATTCACAAAATTTTGCAAAAATGACAAAAAGAAACTAGAGCAGTTGAACTTTTAAAAGCCACAAGTTTTACTAATATTGGCCTAGAAATGAATCCATGAAAATTCTTCCTAGATGGGCTCAAAACTGGTTTTGTGCATTTTGACTTTTTCAGCAAAAGTGAAAAGTTGACTATTTGGAACTTTGAATCAAATTTATGAACTGGAAATGATATGTTATGATGAAATAAACTTAAGGAAAGCTAGTTCTATGAATTTGAGGCACAAAACCAGTTTTTGATTTGCTAAAATTCCAACAGTTAAGCAATGAGACAGATTAAGGAGTAATTTTGACTTTTAAGATTTAAAGGCACAAGGTATTGACTGTAAAGAACTCAAATGAGCTAAACAAACATATATCTACTAAGACTAACCACTGAATATACCTAAAAGACAGATAGATCAGCATATCCAAACACACCTTATTATCACTGACTTGCAAAATAAAGAAGCTAACTACTGGATTATCATATATCATTGATCAAACTGAGATTATAAGACCTAAATAAAACTATATAAACAAGTTTAAACAGTTGATGACTACAAATACTCATACAAGCATGAAATGCAAAATTGACTAAAAATGAAAAGTGAGAAATAAACTCACATAAGTCCAACTGCTATGCAGGCTAAAGCCAGACCCAAACTTGTGCTAACCTATTCTATATCAACCCAATTCAACCTCTGCATCAACCCAATATCCATCACCATTGCTAAATGCACCCATTTTGACTTTTGTTGACTATAATTGAGAATTGTTTGAAACAGTTTCCCAGGCTAATCAAAAGCCATAATAAGTTTAAATTCACTTGTTTGAATGAGAAAAGAAGCTATTGGAAGCTTTAACATAGGAGTTTGAAACTAGTTTTTTCAACAGTGAGCTTGAAATCATAAAATGAAATTAAAACCTTGGATTACCAATTAAAACTGGATTGCAACTGTTAAACAACTGAGTTTGCTACATATGAACTTGAAATTACAACTTTTAATCTAAACTACAACATTTTATTGAAAAAACGACATAAAAGAAAAAACTTAAAAACTAACTACTATCATCCACTGCTTCTTTCTCCCTTTTTATAGCTCCAAGTGCTTTCTCTTTCCTCTCTGAGTTAATCCCACCATAAATCCTGACCCTTGGATGAGTTGGGAGGTTTTTAGCCATTGATGGCTTTTGGCGGGAAAAAGGATTTTTGGCAGTTTAGTGAGATTGAGTGCAAAAGGAGGGAAGTAATCATTGTATTGTTTGTAGAGTTGTGTAGGTGGAGTGTGAGGAGGGGAAAGGTGAGCTGGGGGGGACATGGAAAGCCTGGTTTGCAGAGGTGTAGGTTGCAGGGACATGATGGAGGGAAAAGGGGAAACCCGTTAGGGGTTTGACCCAATTTTGACCGGTGGTTAAATATTATAAAGTGAAGGGGTTCAAAATGCAGGGGTCCAACAGGCAGGCAGGGGTCAAAATGACTTGTGACAAGGGTCCATTGGCTTTAGGCTTTAAATAACAAGGACTTGTTATGCAATTTTCTGAAAATCAAGGACCAATCCTGCCAATTCAACAAGGTTGCTTCCAAGGACTGAAAATGACAATCTCAAAAAGTACAAGGACCAATCTTGCCATTTCCCAATTTTCCAGGGGCCATTTTTGCTAATTTTCAAAGTTGGAGGACCAAACTTGTAATTTTCTCAAACTTTTTATATTTTTCACCAAAGGACTAATTTCGACAAGTTATGATATTAAAAGGACCTTTGGTGATTTTACTTTTGAAATTAAGGCTCAGGGACTATTTTTGACAATTTTTGAAACTTGGGGGACTGAAACTGCCAATTATGCAAACTTTGCTCATTTTTCATCTGATTTTAAACATTTTGCATCTGAAACATATAAAATGCAATTTTGGAATATTTTCAGTATTTTGATGCATTTCTGAGCATTTTTAAACGTTTTGCAGTTCAGATTTGACTAAAAATGATGAGTATTTACACACTCATCAATCCCCCACACTAAACTATTGCTAGTCCCTAGCAATCCTTCGCAACATGTTAGAGTCTAATGATTTTGAACTTCTTCCTGCATGAAGTATCCAGTTGCTCTTCTTCATCATCTGAGCTTTCTTCATAAGGTACAAGTACAGGAGTCTTCCCTTTGCCATGTTCAGCTGGAGGACTGGGAGGTTTAGATACCGTTGTGGTTTCATCTTCAGCAGTTTCAGAGTGAAAAGTCTCTTCATCTGATGCAGTACCTTCCGAGTCCTCGTCAATTAGCTTTCTCTGCGGTTCAGGTGTAGGAATAGGAACAGCTTCCTGAGAGGGAACTTTCTTCTTTCGAGTAGGTTTCCTCTTTGGGACATTCCTTTGACTCTCTGTGCTTACTGCACTTCCAGCACTTCCTCTTCTGGTTCTCCGAGTAGGTGTTCCAGAAGGTTTTTCATCGAGATGACCAACTTTGCCTTCTCTTACTGCTACCCGATACCTTTTGTACGTTTCAAGCTTCTTGATTTCGTTAGTCAGTAGGTGATTAGGTAACACAGCACCCTGTTTCTTTGTTGACGATTCCTTGATTCTGACTGATAGGATAGGCTCAGTCAACATGTCGTGATTATCGGGGTCATTGAGCCTCTTGGGGATATCAGGATGAAGTCCAAGTGCTCTCTGGATCAACAGTTTTGTGTATCTGACATAGGGAATCTTTGAGCCAAGTTTTTTGAGAAACGTCATCATGTCATCCCATATTAGTGCTTCAATTTCGATGTCCTTCTTGTTGATTAATGACCAAAATATTTGTAGCTCTATGAGCTTGGGATGCTCATAGCCACTGTCACGACCAGAGACCGATTTAGTGATGATGATGTAGATGGTTCTCCACGGTTGAGGAATGTTCTTAAGCTCCACATGAGAGTGCTTAGTGATAATTCCTGAAGCTTCATCATAGCCAATATCAATCAGGAATTGAAGAACTGTCTCCTCAGTAGGTGTGGCATAGAAGTCGGTTGGCACGATTTCTGGAATGAGAAGAACAGCCCGTAAGTCTGCATGAGTGATGGTGACTTGTTTGTTATTGATAGTCACAGTCACTGCACTTTGACCCTTGATCCTTTGCATTGAATTCCAGAATTGTTGAATGTAGATCTCCGGTACTGTAGCAGAGTGTGAGAGCATGTTCTGGTAGGGATGATTCTTAAGAATATCCACAGCAATGAGACAAGAAGATTCTGAGCATGTGAGGGTTTCAAAGTCAACCCTAAGGTTGTTCTTTCCAATCTTTCTAGGATAGCCATTAGGGAAGATGTCAGCAATTGTGAGAACTTCTGGTGCATCCACATTCATTTGAGCAGCCATGTCATGATCTGAAATAAAATTAGCCAAAAGAACCAACATATCGAAAGACATAATGTTAGTCAACAGAAGGTTTTTATTGTCTAATTATTGAATATATAGTGTCAAAGATTGTTACGAGTCCACAGTCACTTGTTTGTTCAATAGTCCAATGTCATCGTGATAAGTTTCGTAAGTTAGTTAACTTTAAGTTTTAAAGTTTATGTTATCACATATTTAACACAACATATTAAACGATTAAGTTTATTAGTGACATTATTGATTTCGTGACGATATGATTTGTTTATTAACAAGTTTGTACACGTAACAATTCATAATGAAGGTCAATCAAGGCTTAGGCGTAGATTTGTGATGAGTGTGAAAATACTCATCATTTTTATACAAAATAAACTGCAAATTCATCTGAAAATACTCAGAAACACATCTAAATGATCAAAATATCACAAATCAGTGTTTTATGTGTTTTAAAATCAAAAATATCAAAATCAGATGAAAAACATATCAATTTTGCAAAAATTGCAGTTTCAGTCCCCCAAGTTTCAAGAATTGTCAAAAATAGTCCCTGAGCCCGAATTTCAAAAGTATAAATCACCAAAGGTCTTTTTAAAATCATAAATTGTCATATTTAGTCCTTTGGTGAGAAATCTAAAAGTTTTGAGAAAGTTACAATTTAGTCCCTAAAAATCCAAAATGTTCAAAACTAACCCTTGGATTATTTGAATTGGCAAAACAAACCCTTTTGACTACTTTTCATAATTTACAGTATTGGTCCCTAGGTTTTGTGAAATTGCAAAATGGTCCTTGTGTCTAATCCTAAACCAAACGGATCTAATAACTACCCAAGCCCAAAACATTTACCCTGGCCCAACATACTTTACCCGGTCCAAACCCACAACCCGACCAACCCAAACCCAGTGTTTAAACAAAAACAAACCCGCCCCCTTTCCCCGTTTTCCCTCCCACTGTCTCCCCACCATCATCCCTCCTCCAGCCACCTAAAATCAAACCTACTTCACATATTGTCTCCCACCACCTCACCAAACTCCAAAAGCATTAATTACACCTTCTCCCTTGTCCCAATTGCCTTGTACCAGTTTTGGCGCCAAAACATGATAAACGGCTAGGATGAGCTTTAGCAAATCAATGGTTGAGATTGCTGCTGGGATCCACTCAGAAAGGGTGAGAGAAGACTTTTGAGCATAAAAGAGACCAAGTGGAAGCATGAAGACATAGTTAGTTTTAGTTTTTAAAAGTTGTATGTCGTATTAACATTATTAGTTCTCAATTAGCTTCTCAAGTGTATTTCCAAGTTATTTTGTACTCAAATTAGTAGTTTCAGTTCATTAAAACTATTATCAAGTGTTAATTTAAGAGTTTGCTCACATTTCCAATCTTGTCTCAACTGTTGGAATTTTCTATATTACATTCTGTTGCTAAAGTCTCAAAAGGTCTCATTACAATCTCAAACAGGCTTCAAGAAGTTGTTCATAGTTTTTTACAAGCTTGAATTTAAGTTTCAATCACTTTGGAATACTGGTCAACGAAAGTCAAAGCAGAACCAAAATGGGTGCAAAATTGGATTGGGTTGAAGCAGTGATGGAAATGGGTTAGTTTAGAGATCAGTGGGTTGGATTTATTAGGCTAGTGCTCTTGGTTTCATATGTGGCAGGCCATAGTGGCCATTGGACAAGTTGTAAGTGATTTTCACAAATCTTGCATAAACTGTATTGGTGCTCATAATTAGTTAAAATCTGTTCTAAAAGTAGTAATCAGGCTAAGAGAATCTAGTTTGATCCTTGGTACATGCTTAGGCAGTTGCTATATCATTTTAATTGGCAAAACTAGTGATAAAGGGGTGTTTGTTTTACTGTCAAAACTGTCCCAGACTTGAAATCAGTTGTAGCTTTTGGTTGGTTTAAGTTTACTTAGCATAATTGAGCTCAATTGAGTCATTACAATTGAGTCTTTAGCCTATAAAGTCAAAATAAGTCTCAATCTGTCTTATTGCTTAATCTGTTGTGGAATGGGATTTGAAATCATTGATTTTGTGTGTAAAAGTCTCAAACAAAGCTGGTCTTAAGTTCATTACACCATATTACTTCATATCAAAGCATAAAAATTGGATCAAACTTCATTTTAGTCAAAGATTTATCTGTTTCAAAAAGTCAAACAATGTCAAAAATTTGGATTTCGACAGAACTTGCAGCATCTGCACAGGGTCCATTAAAGGTTTTCAAGGTTTGAATTTTTGGTTACAAGTAGTTCTCTTGGTTGTCTTTAAGACTTGATATCTGTTTTTGCTTTAAGCCCCTTGGATAAGCTTGTGCAGAGGCTCAAAACAGGCCCCATTTGCCCTGCTCCATACTCAGTATTCACTGAGTTTTTCTCAGTTCTTGGACAAGCTTGTGCAGAGCTTGTAAAAGCTTTTCAAGAGCTGGTCTTTTGGTTACAAACAGCCACTTAGGTCTAGTTGAGATATCAATAATTGGTTTTTAGATTATAGCTTATTTGGTTGCTTAATCTTGGTCTGCAAAGTGACACCAATTAACTGTTTTAGCTTAATTCACAAACATCAAATCTGTGTTAATCTGCTATCCAGTGTTTAGAGCTTATTGTTTTTAGTTGAAATCTAGTTAATTTGGTATATTAGTGCTTCTGTGATCAGTTGGTTGCCTGTTTTAATCATTTGGCTTATTTAGTGCTTATTTCAATAAGCACTATCACATCAGTTCCATAATCTTGTATACAAGCACCTGTTTTTCTAATTTTCATAGCTTCTTATCATTATTTTAGAGTTTCCCTGAATTTTTCAGATTTTTATAAGCTGTTTTGCTATTTTTCCTATTTTTAATTAGTTTTTAATACTTTTTAAATAACATTTAATACAAAAAATTAGAAAAAGGTTCAAAAAAATAAGTTTTCAATTTTCTTAGGCTTAGATAAATATAAAAAGTAAAAAAAGTAATTTTCCATATTTTTCATAGTTCTTTTGGTAATTTTTAGCAATTTAATTAGATTTTAATAGTTCAAAATTCATAGAAAATAGATAAATAGTCTCAAAAATACAAAAATAGTTTTGAAAAGTCTATTTTGATATTTTAGACTTTTCCAAGTGTTAATCTTATTTTTCTAGCTCATTTTCCTATTTTCTTGTAATTTAGGTAATTAATTATTAGTTAAAAATAGTTTTTAATTAGATAATTAGTTTTAAAAATAATTTTCTTTTTCTAAATATTTTCTTATATCATTAGGATTGTAGAAACATCATTTTCATATTTTTAGGGTTAATATTGAATTAGTTTCACTTTTTATTTTGTACGTCACGTAGATTTTAATTTCAGTTTCGTAAAATCATAAAAACAAAAACATTATTTTAATTTTAGTGATAGCGTTTATTTAATAGATTTTATCTTTTTAATTTCCTCTCATTTGCATTTTAGCCTTTGTATTTGTTTGATATTTCTGTAGTTATAATCATAATCTCATAATCCTTTTTCGTTCAAACTTCTCGATCACTAGACGTTGATTGATCCATTGCATAGCTCGCTGGGACATAACGACCCGGGGAGACTCTATACTCCTCAGATCTTAATTGCATTAGTGTTTGAGCAGTTTTTAGTCTTTTAGACTTGACTGTTTAGCACCGATCAATTTGGCAAAGTTACGCGTAAACAGGCGTGATATACGCGTAAACGAAAGCTTATGCGTAGGATCCTAACTTACGCGTAAGAAATGTTACGCGTAGGAAAAGGGGACCTTATGCGTAGAGCTTACGCGTAGGCGTATAAAGACCTTACGCATAAGGCTTACTCGTAAGAGTAGACCTTATGCGTAGAGATCACTGTTTACGCATATTCTTCACAGGATACGCGTAGTCCCATTGTAGAACCTTACGCGTAGGATTTCTCTTACGCATAACTGTCTACGCGTAAGGTGATCCTTATGCGTAGAGTAACAAAGACCTTGATTCTGAGTTTTACGAGTAGCAAGCCTGAAATAAAATCATCATATCATCAATCTTAACACATATATTCATTCTAAAACAGATTATGGCATGAAAGCTTGTTAAATATTTTACGCGTAGAAAGTCATACGCCTAAGTCAAAACCCTAGAGTTTAAGAATTACACATATGATTTCTAGCCATAGGAATTGCACCATAGTGTTTTTGGGAGTTATAAGAGGCATATAGAGTATGTTTATCCAAGTTTTAACATCAAAAATGTCAAGAATTAAAAGCACCCAAACCGTATGAATGTAAACCCTAAATTCTCATTGATGATTCATTTGAGTTTCTGGGTAAAATCTGGGCTTGGATATGTTCAATTCAACTTGAATACAACCTTATACAACAATCTTTTTGACCACAAACATACACATTTGAAAACACCCAAAACCACGCATAAACCCTAAATTTGAAGACCCATCAATTCGTGTTTCTGGGTGGATTTTGAGGATAAAACTAGTATCATTGATGTTAAAGACATGTTTTGACACAATCCTTTTAACCACAAACACACACCAGCGATTTTGTGTTCATACGCTTATGCTTAGAACACATAATCACCCATATCTAGCGTTTTAGCCGTTGGATTTGCATAAAAATCAAAACCTTTACTTGTTATAACGTTAAGATTATGAAAACACTTACACTTTGATGATCAAAAACACAGATTTCTTGAACGATTTCTATGCGTATGATTAGTTTGGTTAAGTGTAATAAATGTGATGAGAAAGTTAGGTGGAAGGTGTTTTTATTAAAATAACTTTAACCTTTTGGCAGTTTTGGTCCCTCCACCTTTTCCATTTTCATTTAAAGCCTTTTAACTTCCATTTTGGTTACCAAACAAAAGATTTTAAGAAAGAAACTTGACGACACTCCCCCTCGACTTAAGACAATAATGAAAGGTTATAAATTTTAGTCCGAGGAGTGTCATTGAACCAAAAAATTTACCACCATTGATAAAAGAAACAACCGGGATATGATAACATGCAAGTACACAGATGTTTTGAAACAGTTAAGTTATAATTTTCTCCCCCTCAACACTTGATCGGAAAAATACTGAATTTTGAAAGATTAAAGTGTTGACGAAAGAGATGTACTTGCCATGTTGACAAAAAAAATAGATTAGAAGAATATTTTTGTTGTTTTATCAGGTTTTATATTTTTGTATTTTGTTTTTGAAAAATTATTTACAAAAGATATTTTGGTGTTTGACAGGTTTTTAAGACTGTTTTAGGAGGTCATCCAATTCCTCTTGAGTCAAACACCTCATACCAATCCGGTGGACCAACTCATTAAACCTAGCTGGAGGCAAGGCTTTGGTGAGAAGATCTGCCAATTGGTATTCTGTACCCACGAAGTATAATTCAACTGTACCCTGTTCCACGTGGTCCTTTGATAACGCTCAAATTGTGCATGTTTTTAGTAGCGTTATCCGTGCTTTTATGTGTTTTATTTGGTTATAATCATATGCTTTTGATGCTTAATCGTACAAAAGTGCGTTTGCTAGTTCATTTGTAGCCAAGTACAGGAAAGTGGAGAAAAAGACGGAAAAAGAAGTAAAATACGAAGATTTCTCCATGTACGAAGAATTCCCGACAAAAGCAAGACTTGCGGAGTATATTCGAGAAGATAAAGTCATCAAGTTAGTGGTCCAAAGACTCAAGAATAAAGTTCAAGAAGGAAAACGAGAAAGAAATGAAGAAAAGAAGCTAAAACGAAGACATATTGAAAGACTCGTTGTTCCCGACACACCTTCACCATTTTGGCCATAACTTTTGCATACGGACTCCGTTTGACCTCCCGTTTGCGGCTACGGAAAGCTAAGAGAAAGATCTACAACTTTCGTGTTTATGACTTTTTATGATTTTTGCTCCAACCGATCGGTCGAGTCCCGCAACCGGATTCGGTTGGAGAGCTGTCAAGAAGACCAACCGATTCGGTTGGAGCCCAACCGGATCCGGTTGGAGGTCCTGTTTCAGCCATTTTTTCATCACTAAGATCCCAAACGTGTTCCAAATGATTCTAGTCCCTTCCTACATGGTTTCTAGTCCCTTCCAAGCTTCTTGGCCTCCAAGTAATGCATTGAATACCCTAAGCCTTGGTAGTAGTATAAATAGAACCCATTTGGCACCTCATTTCATCATCCCTTCTCCATCTTTCTCATCCCTTTCATCCACCACTCCATCTCTAGGTGTGAAATTCAAGCCTCCACCCTTAAGGACGAATTTCCACCTAAAACAACATCCCTCTCTCAACTTACCTTCCCCAAAGGTGTGAAATTCAAGCCTCCACCCTTAAGGACGAATTTCCACCTAGAGAGAACACAACCACTCTCAATATCTTCACCCCAAAGGTGTGAAACTCAAGCCTCCACCCTTAAGGACGAGTTTCCACCAACTATCCTATCCCAACTTGTGTGAAATTCAAGCCTCCACCCTTAAGGACGAATTTCCACCAATTACACCAACTTATCTTCCCCAAAAGACCACAAACCTCTGCCAAATTCGTGTAGTGTGCTCAAGGGTTGTTGAAGGCGTTTGGACATCATTTTCCGGCTTGGTAGAACTATTGTAGTTGATTGGAGGCTTGAAGGAGTGCTATAATCCTTCATCTTTGCCTATTGTAATTCATACTTTGGGTAAACCTTGTTACTTTTCCATTTAAAGATGTCTGTTATTGATATGATTATTGAGATTTTGTGTTTGATTGGAATAATGATGAATGTCTTGATACTTACTTGTTCTTATAATGCTTTTCTTGTTGGTTTGATATGTGACAATCATAACCATCAACTTGTTACTTGTTCTTATAATGCTTTTCTTGTTGGTTTGATCCGTGACAATCATAACCATCAACTTGTTACTTGTTACTTGCTTAAACAAACAAACAACACTTGTAGTGCAACCAAGTCTCTTGGGACGACCTTGATTTACCATATACTATACTACAACTTGACTAGGGTATACTTGCCCGAATGTGTTCCTAGTTAATCGGTAATTCTTGTTATAAATTTAAAACCTCGTGTAACACATCAAGTTTTTGGCGCCGCTGCCGGGGATTTGGTTTTTGTTCTTATGTGTTTGTTTGTTTGCTTGTTTGTTTGAATGCTAAATTGCTCTTGCTCTTGAATGATGTTTCGTTGCTCTTGTTTGATTGCTCTTGATGTTTGCTTGCTTGCTCCTTTGCATTTCCTTTCCAAAAATCTCTAATTTCTCATAATTGCTCAAATGATCTTTGCATCAAAATCATGTTTTTGATGTTGGGATTTCGTTTCATGTGTTCTAAAATGCTCATTCCAATGATTGATTTCTAAGTTTGCTCGAAAATGTTTGCGAAAAAACCACCAAAACTTACCAGAATCATCTAACCGGATCGGTTGCCTCTGCAGCCGAACGGTTGGACCACCCAAACCACTCCAACCGTTCGGTCACTACCCGTAACCGGATCCGGTTGTGAGTTCTGTATATAAAAAAAAAAAAAAAAAAAAAAAAAAAAAAAAAAATCATTTCTTGTGTTTTGTGTTTTTTATGTTATATGATCTCTTGCATGTCTCTATGTTATTTGTTTTTGTTATTTTTGTTTATCTTAGTTTCGTATTAATTTTGAATAATTGTTTTAGATTATCTTGTTTGATTTGTGTTACGTAACTAATTGTGTGTGCTTGCGTCTATGTGATTTTCATCTTCTGTGATTGTGCTTTTATTTGTTTTAAGTGACATTTTATGTTCTTGTTTGTTTTTTTTTTTAATATGTGTTTATGTGCTTGTGTTTAGTTTTATGTTCGTAACTTTATGTGTTCTTATTTTATTTTGTCAATAAAAAGTTTTGAAATAAAACTGGTTAAAAAAAAAAAAAAAAAAAAAAAAAAAAAAAAAAAAAAACTCCTCTAACCGTTCGGTCACCCCCCGTAACCGGTTCGGTTGGAAGCTGGGTCTCATTTGGTTTGTCCCAACCGATCGGTCACAACCCGTAACCGGATCGGTTGGACTAATCTGTTGAAAAAAAAAAAAAAATCCGTTTTTATTTTTATTTTTTTTGGTTTTTGTGTGTTTGTGTTTAGATAAAATTTGTTTAAATGTCTTTTTGTTTTTGCAAGAGTTTCATTTCTTTTATTTGTCATTTTTCCATTTTAATTTTGTTAATTTGGTACATTGTAAATAAATAAGTACTTGTTTTTTTAAAATAAAATGTTTCGAACTTTGTGGGTATGTTCACTGGAAACCCTCACGAGACTATAACTCGTCCACTCGGGCCACCGAGGGGTTTAAAGGCTTGTTGCATGCGCTAAATGCAACCGTGATGCCTACGAAAGTGATTTTTAGTATTTTATGTCTTTTGTAGTTTAGTTTATTTTTGCAGATTTAATAAGCTTTTGAAGGAAGGATTGATTGGATTGTTGGTGACGTTATACTTGGGATTGGACATGTATGTTTGGTTGAAAGAGAAATCGATTGATCTCACACGCTTATGCTAGCGTTTGCCCAGTACCTTATCATATGGAGTTCGATCGTGATGTTTAGCCCGGGAGGTTTCGTTTCTCTTGGATTTATTATTTCGTTTTCCCTATCTTACATGCTTTGAAGTTTATTTTTCATATTGAGGATTATGCTTAACTTAAGTGTGGGGGAAAGTTAAATAAGAAAAGCGAAACTAGTTTTTAAATTCCAAAATGTTTGGGCCTATTTTAAAATTTGTGAACTTGTTTGCCCTTATGATCTAGTTGTTTTCACGCGTATAGGTTAATATATTAGAATAACTGGATCAACCCACTGGTGAAATCGGCAATTTTTGAAAAACTTGAGATGTGTCCCGATTAATATTGCAATCCATTCTGGGATCGATAACATTTGCTAGCACATTTTATAGCCTTTCCACTAAATTGTGAGGACTTGAGCCTATTCCATATATAGCATACATCTTTTATGCTTGAATCTTTTGCTATGAGTGAGCCGGTGATTTTATTTATTCTAGAACTTGTACTTGCAAATCATTACCAGACCGCAGTAAGATCACATTCGTGTGATATAAGTGTATTCGTGTGATAAAGAGGCACCCATAGGAATAAAACCAAATGGCCTTCCGTTTACATCTAATGATATATTAGCTAACCACATCGGTTAGTTAACCACCCTTATTTGGACCCATTTTGTTAGCGCTCATCTTTAGCGCTAGATACCCTTAGTTACACCCTCTGAGCCATCCCTTTCTTCTTGTTAAATCCAGAAAAATACAAAAATATTTTACACCTTTAAACCTTAGCCTACCCCTTGTCAATGTCTAAATGGTTGGTTGCTAGTCGCTTGGTTGTTGGATTGTTTTTGATGATTATGAGTTAGCCGCACTTTGCCATTCGTGTGTGCCATTCCGACAAAGACGAAGAGTGCACGCTTCTTATTTGTATTTTTGTGGTGTGTGCTTATACGAAGTGTGGGGGAGATGTGATGTGTGAAAAAGAAGGATATAAAAAAATGTGAAAAAAAAAGAGAATAAGTCATCGAAAAAAAAAAATGAAAGAAAAAAAAAATATATGTGATGACAATGTGCTATATTATTATGTAGATGAAGGAAGAAGAAGTATGTTTGAGATATCGATTAGCCAATGTGCTAAGACGTGATATATATGTATTTGGTGATCGATATGTGAAGAGGAGAAAGATTGTAACTATAATCATTTTTGGGTTTGTGGTTTGTTCGTGACTAGCAACATGGGTATTAGACTTGACTTTATTTTTCTTTTAACACCAATTTCATAAATATTCCCATGCCTTATCCATACCCTTTAATCACCCTAAGCCTATCGTTATAACCCGAATAAAAGCCCTCTTTAGATGTTTACACTTGGTGCTTACGCCACGTCGGTGGAGTTTTGTTTCTTGTACAAGCCTATGGTAATATTTAGATCATGACTGAGCAAATATGAGTGTACTATTCCTTAATACTATCCATCACTAAATATATTGAGTGTTGAGTGAATTATACATCCGTTCTTTTTCGTGAGGTGCTTAGCCATGTTATCAAGCAAGAGAATCCATGGGGTATTGTCAAACATCTCGATTTTTCACCTCTTGAAGCTTAAAACGATGAATCTTATCTTGTACTTGTACTTGGTAGATTTGCATCACATTTTTCTAATCATATTTCATGCACCATGTGGGTTATTTATTTTTCTTATTTCTAGATTTGCTTGAGGGCAAGCAAAAGTTTAAGTGTGGGGGAGTTTGCGCTCATTTTTCGCTTATTTTTATGTTGGTTGAAAAAAAAAAAAAAAAAAAAAAAA
This sequence comes from Chrysanthemum seticuspe, assembly GCA_019973895.1. Classification (NCBI taxonomy): domain Eukaryota; kingdom Viridiplantae; phylum Streptophyta; class Magnoliopsida; order Asterales; family Asteraceae; genus Chrysanthemum; species Chrysanthemum seticuspe. The sequence goes on along the minus strand of BPTQ01000006.1, from coordinate 87,671,350 downwards.
AAAAAAAAAACCTATAAAAGCCAAAAATATTTTTAATTTTTCATTCCGTTTTGTCATTTCGGTTTGTAGTTTATTTTTCTTTTCTTAGATTTGCTTGAGGGCAAGCAAAGTTTAAGTGTGGGGGAATTTGATAACGCTCAAATTGTGCATGTTTTTAGTAGCGTTATCCGTGCTTTTATGTGTTTTATTTGGTTATAATCATATGCTTTTGATGCTTAATCGTACAAAAGTGCGTTTGCTAGTTCATTTGTAGCCAAGTACAGGAAAGTGGAGAAAAAGACGGAAAAAGAAGTAAAATACGAAGATTTCTCCATGTACGAAGAATTCCCGACAAAAGCAAGACTTGCGGAGTATATTCGAGAAGATAAAGTCATCAAGTTAGTGGTCCAAAGACTCAAGAATAAAGTTCAAGAAGGAAAACGAGAAAGAAATGAAGAAAAGAAGCTAAAACGAAGACATATTGAAAGACTCGTTGTTCCCGACACACCTTCACCATTTTGGCCATAACTTTTGCATACGGACTCCGTTTGACCTCCCGTTTGCGGCTACGGAAAGCTAAGAGAAAGATCTACAACTTTCGTGTTTATGACTTTTTATGATTTTTGCTCCAACCGATCGGTCGAGTCCCGCAACCGGATTCGGTTGGAGAGCTGTCAAGAAGACCAACCGATTCGGTTGGAGCCCAACCGGATCCGGTTGGAGGTCCTGTTTCAGCCATTTTTTCATCACTAAGATCCCAAACGTGTTCCAAATGATTCTAGTCCCTTCCTACATGGTTTCTAGTCCCTTCCAAGCTTCTTGGCCTCCAAGTAATGCATTGAATACCCTAAGCCTTGGTAGTAGTATAAATAGAACCCATTTGGCACCTCATTTCATCATCCCTTCTCCATCTTTCTCATCCCTTTCATCCACCACTCCATCTCTAGGTGTGAAATTCAAGCCTCCACCCTTAAGGACGAATTTCCACCTAAAACAACATCCCTCTCTCAACTTACCTTCCCCAAAGGTGTGAAATTCAAGCCTCCACCCTTAAGGACGAATTTCCACCTAGAGAGAACACAACCACTCTCAATATCTTCACCCCAAAGGTGTGAAACTCAAGCCTCCACCCTTAAGGACGAGTTTCCACCAACTATCCTATCCCAACTTGTGTGAAATTCAAGCCTCCACCCTTAAGGACGAATTTCCACCAATTACACCAACTTATCTTCCCCAAAAGACCACAAACCTCTGCCAAATTCGTGTAGTGTGCTCAAGGGTTGTTGAAGGCGTTTGGACATCATTTTCCGGCTTGGTAGAACTATTGTAGTTGATTGGAGGCTTGAAGGAGTGCTATAATCCTTCATCTTTGCCTATTGTAATTCATACTTTGGGTAAACCTTGTTACTTTTCCATTTAAAGATGTCTGTTATTGATATGATTATTGAGATTTTGTGTTTGATTGGAATAATGATGAATGTCTTGATACTTACTTGTTCTTATAATGCTTTTCTTGTTGGTTTGATATGTGACAATCATAACCATCAACTTGTTACTTGTTCTTATAATGCTTTTCTTGTTGGTTTGATCCGTGACAATCATAACCATCAACTTGTTACTTGTTACTTGCTTAAACAAACAAACAACACTTGTAGTGCAACCAAGTCTCTTGGGACGACCTTGATTTACCATATACTATACTACAACTTGACTAGGGTATACTTGCCCGAATGTGTTCCTAGTTAATCGGTAATTCTTGTTATAAATTTAAAACCTCGTGTAACACATCATCCTTGATGAAATGATAACGAATATCGATGTGCTTTGATTTCGAGTGCTGAACTGAGTTGCACGAGATCGCAATGGCACTCCGATTGTCGCAGTACATCGGGATTCTGTCAAATACGTAACCATAGTCTTTGAGTTGTGTTCTCATCCAGATGACTTGAGCACAACACGCGGACATGGCTACATATTCTGCTTCAGTTGATGACAGCGATGTACAATCCTACTTCTTTGATTGCCAAGACACCAGTTTATCACCAAGAAATTGTAGTGCTCCTGAAGTGCTTTTTCGTGAATCTAAGCATCCTGCGTGGTCAGCGTCTGAAAAGGCGATTAGTTCAAAACCAGAATCCTTCGAATACCAGATCCCCAAGTTAATGGTTCCCTTGATGTATCGGAGGATTCTTTTAGCCTCAGAGAGGTGGGTTTCAGTTGGTCGCGACTGATAACGGGAGCATAGATAAACGGCAAATACAATATCAGGTCTGCTAGCTGTTAGATACATGAGAGACCCAATAATACTTCGGTATTTGGTAGGGTCCACTAATTTCCCATGTAAATTAGCGTCTAGCTTCTTAGTATGATTCATTGGTGTGGCATAAGTGTCACAGGTTTTCATTCCAAATTTGTTTAACAATTCAAGGGCATATTTGGACTGACTCAAGAAAATACCACGGGGTGATTGATGAACTTGTAATCCTAGAAAGAACGTAAGTTCACCCATCATGGACATTTCAAAATTTTTCTTCATTAGTTTTGCAAAAGCGATTGAAAACTTTTTATGTGTAGACCCAAAAATGATGTCATCCACGTAAATTTGAACAATTAAGATATTTGCCCCGTGATATTGTATAAAAAGAGTTGGGTCAACCGAACCTTTGGTGAAATTATTAGCAATGAGGAAAGATGATAGCTTATCGTACCATGCCCGAGGAGCTTGTTTGAGACCATACAGAGCTTTGTTCAGTTTGTAGACATGGTTCGGGAACTCGGGATCAACGAATCCTTCTGGTTGGCTGACATAAACCGTTTCTTTCAGTTGTCCGTTGAGAAACGCAGTTTTGACATCCATTTGAAAGACCGTCATATTCATATGAGCTGCGAACGCGAGAAATATCCGAACAGCCTCAAGACGAGCAACCGGAGCAAAAGATTCTTCAAAGTCTATTCCCTCTTCCTGACGATAACCCTTAGCAGCTAGACGTGACTTGTTTCGGATTACGTTTCCTTCAGCATCCAATTTGTTTTTCCAAATCTATATGAGACCAATGACGTAGACCCCTGTTGGTCTTTCAACCAGTTCCCATACTTCAAGACGTTTGAATTGGTTGAGTTCTTCTTGCATGGATTCAATCCAGTTGTCTTTTGTCATTGCGTCTTTAATGTTTTTAGGCTCAGATTGGCAGACAGTGAGTGCATAAATGCAATGTTCACCATCTGTGTGAAGACGTTGTCTCGTAACGACTGGTTGATTCGGATTTCCAATAATATTTTCCAGAGGATGGTCTTTTGTCCATCGATGTGTAGAGGGTTGATGTTGGTATACATTGTGCAGATTCTGAGGATTCCAATGGTTTGTTGATGATTCCGCGACATCAAGTGCAGCAGTGTCATTAGCAAACGGGTTAAAGAACGCATTTGGATCAAAATCTGCAGGTGGGGGTACTTCATTAAGAATATCATCAGCCGGTTCATCATTGTTGGAAGCGGTTTGTTCAACTGTTGTGGTGGAGTCAACTGGTGGTGCTTCTTCAACATTAGTTGTTGTAGCAGGTGTATCAGGTATAAGAGTATTATCAGGTTGTGCAGTGGAAACAGCGGATACACCTGGAGCACGTTCATCAATATCGTCACTGAACAGAGGAGCAAATAACCTTTCCATTTGTTGACGAGTAAGTTGGGGGCTTTGTTCAGCTGATGATGGGGGTTGAGGGAAGTTTAAACGGTTGTGACCGGGTTCTAAGCTGTTATACTCAGAAGCCATTTCCGTAAGTTCATCAAAATGAGCATGAATCGTTTCCATCACCTGTTTTGTACGACGATTCCAGATTCGGTAACCTTTAGAATTCCCACAATATCCAATAAATACTCCAATGTCAGCTTTGGCTTTGAGCTTTCCAAAATCATCACGATCATTATTTGGATAGCAAAGGGATCCAAATACATGAAAGTGTTTGAGATTCGGTTTATGGTTGTGGACAAGCTCAAAAGGTGTTTTGTTGTGGCGTTTTGTGATCATAGAACGGTTTTGAGTATAGCATGCAGTAGATACAGCTTCTGCCCACAAGTAATCTGGGAGTTTAGCATTGATTAACATTGTTCTTGCAGCTTCCACTAACGTTCGGTTTCGTCTTTCAACAACTCCGTTTTGTTCTGGTGTACGTACAATAGATGTTTGATGCTGAATTCCCGCTTTCTCATAAAATTCACGAAGGGTTTGGTTAACAAATTCAGTTCCTTTGTCTGTTCTTATTTGTCTGACGGTGTTTCGAAGTTGAACCTGTATTTTCGTGAGAAAGGTGATGATCATCTGTGGAGCTTGGTCTTTGCTTCGAAGAAAGTAGACCCAAGTCCATCGTGAATAGTCATCAACAATTACTAAGATGTAGCGTTTGCCATTGATCGTTTGCACATGCATCGGGCCACACAAATCCATGTGAAGAAGATGAAGCACATGCTGAGAGTTGTGTTCCACCTTTGAATAAAAATGAGCACAAGTGCTTTTTCCTTGTTCACAAGCTGAGCAAAGGTGATCTTTTGAATACCGGAATCGTGGGAGACCTTCAACTAGTTTGTGTCGAGCAGGCTTGGTGATGGTTTGAAAGTTTAGATGTGAGAGACGACGGTGCCATAGCCAGGATTTTGTTGATGTTGCCTTTGAAAGTAAGCAGATGGGAGATGAAGCAACCATGTCTTGCATAGAGATAGTGTAGAGACTATAATTACGTGAGCCAGACATAAGGTCATTTCCTTGTAGATCACGAATGAAACAAGTTTTCTCCCTGAAAGCAACCTCCAAATCTCCATCACAAAATGACCTACTGAAAACAGATTATGACCGAGGCCTTCCACATAGTAAACCCTGCTAATTTCGATGTTCCCATTGATGTAGTCTCCGTAGCCCATGATAGCTGCGAAGTGATCATTCCCAAATCTGACAGTGCCAATGAACTTTGCAATAAAGTTTGATAGCAGTTTAAGGTTGCCTGTCATGTGTCGGGAACATCCGCTATCAACAATCCAGAGAATGATCTGTATCACCTGCATTACACACAGACGACACAGATGGAATAGAAGTAGATGTGGAACCCGAAATGTTAGAGGGTTCCGGAGCAGTGATAGTAGACATACACACATTAATAACTTTAGGCATCCATTTAAATCCTAATGTGTTATATATCCATTTATGCCATCTATAACTACTGTTTGCTTTAGTCTTTGTGAATGCACTAGGTGGTACTACATTTTTAGGAGGTGAAACTGGAGCTACAGGGACAGCAATGCTTGCCTTAGAATCTAAAGAAGGCGGTCTACCAAGCACAGACTTAGAATGATTAGTGGGCCTAGAGGTATGCCGATTCTTAAGATTCCATAAACGAGAGATTATAGCTTTAGCAACACATTTGTCATGACAATCAGAATTCATACTTTTACGACAAATAACACAAGGTGCATCAGACTGAATATCAAAAGTACTTAAAGGTTTAGCATTCGTTACATCTCTATTTCTATTACATTTGCCAGACGCAATATCTATAGTGGAAGCAACGTGAGTCTTATTCATAGTCCTAGGGTGTTCTTCTACTTTAGCATTCCTTATTGATCTTTTCTTAGGTCGCAACTTCCTATTCTTCGATTGAGTGCTCCTAGGCTGTGAAGTGCAGACGATTGGAAAAGACGCAACTATTCTTGTTTCAGTAGAAGGAAGCACGTTAGCAACTTGTGATTTGGCAGTAGGTATTCTAGGTTCACGATTACTAAGTGTTACTGGTGCTAATCTCTTAATGATGGTAGGCGGAAGTAGTTCATACTTTCCTAACATTTCTCTTAACTTAGAGATAGTGTGAATCAAATCTTGATTTTCAGAACGAATATTACCAGCAAAATTCATGACTTCTCTAGTGTGAGCAAGCTAGTGATCAAGTTCGTTTGATGCTTCATGACGAGTCTTATTGAGTAAATCAAATATGACACCATATTCCTGTTTAACTTTTACAAGTTCTTGTTCATATTTTGAGATTTGACTTTTCAAAGACACGTTTTGATCATCCAGTTGCTCAAGTTTAGGATCAGAAGATTTTGCACGCAACTGAGCGATTTTCTTTTGAAAACCAAGTTGTTGATTGTGAATATCTTTTTCACACCAATTAAGACGACGTTTTGCATTGTAAAGTTCGTTAAGTAATCGTTCATTTTCAGCTTTTAAAGACTCGATCTGAAGCACATTATCAGTATTCTCAACAGTTACCACAGAGTCAACATTATCAGCAGAGATATAATCAGATGCATGTGGCAAAGAATAGAATAACACAACATTATGGATATCAGCACATATAACATCTTTCAAGAGTCGATCAACATCTTTTCTCAACATTTTCTTTTTACGTTTAGTATTAGAAATAGATGTTTCAGTTTTCTCGAAAACGACCTTCATGACTCCAAGTTCCTTATGAAAGTCCCGTTCCCAAGACAATGCACAATTTTTCAAATTTTTAACATTTGGTAAAAGATTTTTCTGAAAAATGTCTCTTGTTCTCGCGCCAGAGGCGATTGAAAGTGTTGAACTTTGATTTCAGAATGATATTCTATCTCATGTTCTAAAGTTTTGAGGTCAGCCATGAAAATATCAAAATATCTAAGAATTTTGCGATTTTCAGGTTTTGAGTTTACTTCACTGATGGAAGGTAAAGGACCATAAATTTGTGCATAATCTGGTTGGGGATTAACATTAGAAGACTCATGTGTTTTGATGATAACCCTTGGTGTGTTAGAAGAATCCGTTGGTGTGACAAAAGTGACCGGTTTTGAATAATTAAAAGGTTTGTTGTAAACAACAG
>BPTQ01000006.1:87077048-87661454 GCA_019973895.1 Chrysanthemum seticuspe | reverse complement strand
ATGAGTTAGTCCTCCTAAACCTTAGGTTTTAAATGAACCGAATACTTGTGAAGTACTAACTTGGACCTCTCTGTGATCTCAGAATATTAGTAGCTGAAAGTCTGTAGTAGTTACTAAACCTATTTGTGTTGTAGTAGTACGGTTCTTAACGTCACTTATGATTCAAGGACTCATCAGAACCAGGACTTACCCTCTTCATACAGTAAAAAGAGGCAGTTCGCTTCTTATACGTAGTAAGATGTATACCTAACAACATGCTAATGAACTTCGGAGTACTTTTCCTTCAACTAGCCCTTTCCTAAGAGGCACGAGTTTAACGAGGTGGATGTGTAGGCCTTTTAGTTGTTGAACGGAATATACGAGTTGTTTCAATAGGACAGGTTCAATCATGAAGTGTTCATAAGCCAAGTAAATTTTGGATTCCAAATCCTCCTGATTGAGTACAGATCCTTCCATAAGAAGATGAATATGTTCCCACATTTCCTTTGCAGTCTTTTGAGCATCAACACTTCGAAGAATTGGGTTAGGTAATCCTAAAAGGATATATTGCATTGCAAGCTCATCAGCTTCATAGTGTAGAAATTCTGTTTGATTTAAATCTGCAACAGTAGCAATGTTCGTTTGTTCATCTCTTGGTGGATTTGCATTAGGATCTCCGGGTACAATGACAGTAGGCATCTCAAATGGACCTTCCAAGATAACCTTCTTTAAGAACTTTCCATGTGGCTTCTTCAGATCACAAAACCTAAAGAACCTTATCACCCATTGATCATAGTTTCCTGGAGTGAGCATTGGAGGTCTATCAAGTGATCCAGCCTCATGAATTGATTGTTGGCTGCTTAAAGCTTCACACATCTTTGCAAACCAAGTGGGTTCCTTCATAGTGTTCCTTGATGGATGTTGATTGAAGTCATTTGTGTAGGGTTGAACTTGAAGACTTGGCGGTGTTTGAACCATTTGTGGTGTAGGAATTGCTCCAAGTTGTGGAGTATGTTGTTGATTAAATTGTTGTTGATAAATTGCTTGTTGTTGATTCCATTGTTGATGTTGTGGACTTAGTTGTTGTTGTCGTTGAGAATAAGTGTAAGGGAAATAGTTAGAGTATGGTGGTTGTGACATGTTGAAAACTTGTGTTGGTAAAAATGGATCTTTGTAGTCGAATGAACCTTTGTAGATGAAGTGTCCTTAGGCGTAGAAATCACAAGAAACCAAGTAGAACTTATGCGTAAAAACACCAAAGTTACGCGTAACAAATAGAGTTACGCGTAGTTTTAGCTTACGCGTAAGTATGGAAAAGACTCTAAAGTTAGGCGTAGACACAAAGTTAGGCGTAGAAAGTTAGGCGTAGGATTACCTTATGCGTAAGACTAGGCTTAGGCGTAAGATTAATCTTATGCGTAGTATTTCTACACGTAAGCTTTATGCTTATGCGTAAGATTAGGGTTTTGCCCAAATGATCTTTTACACTATCACAGTGCAAAAGATATCCAAAGTCGACGTATTCTCAGGCTTATCCAAGCAAGAAAACACGGAGTAAACCACGAGAATGAAGATCAAGCCACGGATAAAGTTACGCGTAAGATTAGGGTTTTGATACGCGTAATCTTACTCGTAAAAGTGATTATGCCCAAAGATGTTTCTAAACCAGATTTTTGTGATGAGATAGCTTCAATATCACCAAAATAACACAAAAGTGTGAAACTTGATGAACCAAAACTCCTAAAACAGTTAAGCGTAGGTTTACACCCTCGTTTAAAAATAATCTTAAAAACTTAGATCCACGCGTAAAGGTTGAAACTTTTTGCCAAAAACAAGTATTTTAACACCTTAAAACGTTGAAAGTACAAGAATCTTGGATTAAAAAGTGTAAGAAACGAGTTTTTAAGCGAACCAAAGTATCAAGGTTGTTCTACGCGTAGGACCAAAAACCCACTTTAAGAAACAACGATTCACCCAACTAGTTAGGCGATTGATACCACTGTTAGGTCACTAGTTTTACAACACAAGCATCAAGAGAAGAGATAGAGAGGAGAAGAGAGGCGGATGAACAATACACACACAAACACACACACGAAATACTATGAATGGTTAGGCGTAGAGTATGTGAAAGAAATGCATTGAACAACCAACCCTCAAGTGAGGGTTATTACATAGTATTTATAGGCAAAGAGCTAGGGCAACACTCCTACTCCTTCCCTTTTCCTTATTGGACATGGGCCTAAGCTTATGGGCCTTCTACATAAGCTAGACCTTAAACAAACATAAAGGCCATAATAAACTACCTATTACATATGAGTAACTAACACTTGATTTAAGGTTTAGGAGTGATTCTAACAGTAACATATTGAATTTTGACTTACCCAAGTCAAACAAATTTATGAAATGCCACAAATTGTAACTTACTATTGTGGTATGACTTGGGTAAGTCAAACCTATTAAGAAATGCACAACAATTTCAATCAGTTACAATGCACAACCAAACACTATTAGTTACATAAGAACCCAATTTTTTATTGATCGATTTCATGTTCACAACTACTACAAAGTTTCCTATCATCTAAACATACACTTAGCTAGACCCACAACTCTCCTTATCATCCTTTTCCTTCATTTCCTTAAAATATTCAAACAAAATTTCCAGATTTGTAATCCTTTTTCCCAAATCGTTAACCTTTGATAACCCGATGTCAGCCTCTTCCTTCTCCTTCTTAACACCCAAGCCCTTTTTATTTGGGCAATCTTCTTTCCTCAACAAACTCAACAAAGCCTTCCCCTGATCGTTTTGTGCCATTATTTTTTTTTTTACTTTGGGTAGAATGTGGGTTGCTTGTATTTAGGGTTCAATGTTGTGTGTTGCCGGTACTAATATGGTTGAGGGTTGGGTTAGATTTTAACTAAGGCATGTTATAATTTAAATGGTCTATTATACCCTCGATTTACAACCAGAAAAGTTATGTTGACTTTGGAAATCCTGGTCAAGGGACTTGTTTAGAGTATAAAAGCATTGTTTTGGACCACCGGCGATGAAAATGCCTAGTTTTGGTTCAACGTGATGTGTGTGTACAAGATTAGGGATGAACGGTGTATTTTACTCTATAAATAATATAACTATTAAAACATATTAATTATATTATAAACATATTTCTTCGATGTATATGTGTGTGCTCACAATAGGCTCATGTATCCCTAGTCGTATAGTTACAGATTTGACTAAAGCATAACAGCATAACCAATAGCTCCCACTTGCGATCGTCACAATCACAGTAACTCATACTAACAATGGTAAGTGTCTAGCAACACTCCATTGCTTCCAGAAACATCTGAGTGTAGTTTGGTAAAACAACTCAATTAAATGGTTTATAAATACACGTCCTTTTATTTCAGATTCTTGTTAAACGATAGTTATGGATGAAAGTCATTCCATATAGTTTAACATATTTTGTTTCTCGTTTTAGATATTAATCAAGATTACCAAACATAATCAAGCATCATCTTGACATACAATTTGGGCACGGTCATGCAAACATCTGATTACTTCAGCAAGGAGCCCATTAGTATCATACTCCAAAAGATAAGTGGATGAAAAAATTCTATTTTGATTGTACGTGCCATTCATGTGCTTCACATAACTTCTAAAAATAGTCTTTATAACTACCTTATTCAGGACATTGTTTAACTATAATTAAAAAATATATCCGCACATGTAAGACCTACTTGCATCTCAAGTCTAAGGACATGTAACAATAACCACTTGCAAAATATCACTTAATGACGCTGATCCATAAAGTGATAACTCGTAGGTTTGGGAAAGTCCAATATCCATAGCACGTAGATAACATGTGAGTTTGACGGACACATCCTTAGCATTCAATGAACATAACATATCTTTCACATTTGTCTTAATTCAACAATACTCGTGTATTATTGAGCGACAATGGACAATTTTAGAATAAATAAAGTACTTATTGATTAAACATGCAAATATAGGACACAATTAATATATGAATGAAAAACTTCCATACCACGTATATTAATTCATCAAAATAATAACTGTTTGAAATATCTCATTATCCGAATATAAAAAAATATATTTACATGAGACTTTTAGCTAGACGAAGTCCAATATTACTAGCATGTTCAATATGCTTGGTCAAAGGGAATGCCTTAGTACACAGATCAGCTATGTTGTCATCTATGAGAACTTTGAAAAGTCTAATTTCATTATCTGCGATAACCTCTGAGAGATAGTGAACCTTCCTTTTATAATGTTTAGCTCCTTTCTAAACTCCAGAGTCACTGGCGAGGATTATTACACCAGTTTGTGGCAGTGCATTTCCATAGGTTCTTTATTAGTGGGAACAATACCAAGCCCATTAATAAACTTCCTTATATAAATAGCTTCCATTGCAGCTTTATGAAGTAGCTATGTACTCGGCTTCGGTAGAAGACATCGCAGTAGTGCTCTGCTTGGAGCTCTTCCAGTATTTTGCGCCTCCATTTAAAATGAAAATGTATCTTGTCTATGAATTTATATCTTCATTGTCAGTCTGATATCCAGCGTCAATGTAACAGGTAACTCTGAGCTCACCATCAAGATTTCCTCCGTAAACAAGAAACATGCCCTTAGTATTCCTGAGGGGTAAATAAACAAATATGTTACCAAAGTTTGCCAAAATGTTCACCTAATTTACTAAAGTTTAAAACGTTACAAATAGGTTACTAAAGTTTGGTCTCCAGTTACATAAGTTACTCAACCTTTTAAATGATGACATTGCTTATTTTTTAAGTACAAAGTTAGCCGGATTTTACATATTTGGTCTATAGACCACTATTTCTGTTAGTTTGACCATTTGCTTACGTTTTCGTCCATTTTTTTACGTTTTTATTCGTTTTCAACCGTTTTTATACGCTTTTGTCTGTTTTTATACGTTTTCGTACGTTTTTATTCTTTTTCATCCGTTTTCGTTCTTTTTTATATGTTTTCGTTCATTTTTATACGTTTTCGTTCGTTTTTCGCCCGTTTTTTTAAGTTTTCGTCCGTTTTTATTCATTTTCAATTGTTTTTATACGTTTCGGCCGTTTTTATTCGTTGTCGACCGGTTTTATACGTTTTTATTTGTTTTCATTCATTTTTATACGTTTTTGTTCGTTTTTATATGTTTTTATACGTTTTCATATGTTTTCGTCCTTGATCAAAATGTATCCCCTTAACTGGTTAATTTGAGTATAAAAACCCCAAATTGCAAATATCAGGTATGTAATCATTTAGAATCATATTTTATTTGATTATACACCTAGTTAGTTCGTAAATATTTAGTTTGTCATTTAAATGAAAAAACCAAAAATATTTTTTGTTTTATGCTTATTTTGATTTAAGTTATTTTATGATATGTTCTTAACAAAGTGTGTTTGAGTATATTATGTTAGGGAAACGAACAAAAATGGAGGAAAACATATAAAGATAGATGAAAACGAATAAAAACCTAATAAAACGGATGAAAATGAATAAAAACGTATAAAAACGGACGAAAACATATAAAAATGGTTGAAAACGAATAAAAACGTAAAAAAAATGGACGAAAACGTATGAAAACATAGAAAAAGGGCGAAAGCGTAAGAAAAATGGACGGAAACGTAAGAATAACGGACGAAAATGTATAAAAACGTATAAAATGAACGAAAATGGATGAAAACGAATACAAACGTATAAAAACGGTTGGAAACGAATAAAAATGTATAAAAACGGAAGCAAACGTATGAAAACATACAAAAGCGGGCGAAAACGTAAGGAAAAAACGGATGAAAACGTATAAAAACGGTTGAAAACGAATAATAGTGGTCTATGGACTAAATCTGTGAAAGCCGGCTAACCACAAGGACCATTTTTGTACTTAAAAAATAAGCAATGTCATCATTTAAAAGGTTCAGTAACTTAGTAACCGGAGACCAAACTTTAGTAACCTATTTGTAACGTTTTAAACTTTAAGAACTTAGGTGAACATTTTGGAAAACTTTGGTGACATATTTGTCTATTTTCCCTATTTCTGAGATACTTCATAATGTTTTCACAATAGTCTAGTGACTTTCACCTGGATTGACTTGAAATTGACTTGTCATGTTCTAAGCGAACGCAACATCAGGTCTGGTGCACCTCACCACATACGTGATAGATCCTACAGCCGAGGCATAAGGAACTTTATGCATGTGTTCCACCTCTGCAGGTGCGGTGGGTCCTTAAGTTTTTCTCAACTCAAGTTTCACTTGCATTGGGATACTCCCACGCTTGGATTTCTCCATATGAAATCTCAAGATTTTCTCAATGTATAAACTTTGACAAAGTCTAGTTAACCGCTTAGATTTATCTTTGTAGATCTTGATTCCAAGGATATATGCAGCTTCTCTTATATCTTTCATGGCAAAACAGTTTCCAATATAGGCTTTTATAGCTTGTAACATTGGAATGTTATTTCTCATGATCAATATGTCATCGACATATAAGATTAGGAATGCGACATTACTCCCACTAGCCTTTTGGTATACACATGGCTCATCATGGTTTTGAGTGAAACCATATTTCTTGATCTTCTTATCAAACCTTTTATTTCAACTCCTTGATTCTTGCTTTAATCCAAAAATGGATCGTTGTAGCTTGCATACACATTGGGATATTTTGGATTTACAAACCCATTAGGTTGAACCATATAAACCTCTTTGGTTACATGACCATTCAAGAGGGCGGTTTTGACATCCATCTGCCAAATCACATAGTCATAATACGTTGCTATGACTATAAGAATCCAAATAGCTTTAATATTTGCAACGGGAGAGAAGGTTTCCTCATAATCTACACCGTAGGTTTGAATATAACCTTTTGCCACAAGACGAGCTTTATAGATGTGTATTTTTCCATCCATGTCAGTTTTATTTTTGAAGATCCACTTGCTACCAACAGTTTTAGCGTTAAGAAGGAGTTCAACTTCTTTTCATACTTCATTGTCTCTCATGGATTGCATTTCCACATTATAGCTTCAAGTCATTTTTCAGATTTAGGATCTGTCAACTTTATAGTTAGCGGGTTCACCATGATCCCCTAACTCATGCTCTTCTGATTCTATTTATAAACACATTTGATCAGTTGCACGATGTGTTCTTACGGACCTACGAACGATAATAACTTCACTTTGCGGTTCAACACTTTCATGTTCAACTATATCAGGAAGTTGCTAGTATTTTCATAAGGATGTGTATCTTCTTCAATTTCATCAAGTTCTACATTACTCCCACTTGCTTCTTATGAGATGAGACTATTCTAAAAAATCTTAGCATTTCGAGCAACAAAAACTTGTGCTCAGGTGGGTAGTAGAAGTAGTAACCCATCATCTCCTTTGGGTATCCTATGAAGATACACTTAACATATCTTGATTTAAGTTTGTCATGCGTGTCACGCTTCACGAGTGCCTCACAACCCCAGACCTTTAAGTAAGACAAATTAGAGACTTTCTCATGCCATAATTCATATGGTGTCTTTTTGTAACACCCCCAAAATGTGTTGCAGCGGAATGGTAATCAGAGGTGTGACTTTATGGAAACAAAGTTACAAGTTATATTAACGACCTCTACATGAGTCATTTTGAACATACACATTTGATTTCATCAATAAAGTTTTAACAAATCAAGGTATCAAGATTTCAAAACCAAACGTATAAAAGTATTACAATAAATCTTCAAAATAATGAGACCGCACAAATGTGAATTTAGTATTGATGCTCCAGATGTGAACCATACAAACGCATCTAAAGAGCTGAGAAAATACATGCTAAAACAGTCAACATAAAGTTAGCGAGTTCATAGGTTTAGATAAATAATAACTTTGTGTAAAAGTAATGTGGATCAAAAGATTTTAGTGACTACTACTTCACTCACAATATCAGGAAAATATTAGTGGCTATCGGCTCACTCACGATACCATGAAAAGTATTAGTGGCTACTACTTCACTCATATTACAATGAAAAGTATTAGTGGTCGTTGTAACGAATATAATGTCAGGAAAAGTATTACGATTACACCAAGTCTAATGACACCGAAGCTACGACAGCAGAATATGCAAATCAAATGCACATAGTATAGTGGCCCAATAGGTGTTTAACCCGAGACACCTAGATTGCGACATGGTATATGTTCGTTTGCGATTGAAAAAGTCATAAATTACAATTATGTAAAGGATATGAACAAATTAATGATAGTTGTTCTTGAAAAGCAATGAAAAACTTTGATGATTCTATTTTAAAAGTTTAAATATCGATAAATAATGGATAGTGAGATGGGTATCACAATATCTTGTTTAAATGATTGTCTGTTTTTTCAAGTCTCATAGACATCGTTTCTAAAGATTGTGTTACCCATTTATAAACAACAATTGGTGTAGCTCGAATATTATGCTATATACTTTAATCGTTCAATATTCTAAATGGTTTTTACGTATGCAACACGTGGTTCTAAAAGGCTCGCAAAGGCGTGAGGCTTGGGCATGCCGTCACGCCTCCTTATGCCACGTCTTTTTGTAAACTCGATATATATATATGAAATATGATATAAATATATAAATATTTTCATATTTTGTGTCGTCTTACGCCACGCCTTATAAACACAAAAGTTTCGCCTTGACCGCAAAGGCGTTAGACTTGGTCATGCCGCCATGACACACCTCGCGCTATTTATAACCTTGGTGCAACAATATAAATAATATTGAATTTTAGGAAAACATTTGCGGTTCCAATCGGATAGAACCGAAATATCCGAACTGGAACCGAGACATGCTATTCGGTCCAATTTTCGGTTCCGTTTTTTGGTTATCGGTTTTTTCAGTTATGGGTTGGTTTCATGCGATTTCGGAACCGAGCTCACCCCTAGTTGAAACTACCGGGTCAGGATTTTAAAACATTGATATGTACAACCTGCAATATCCGACTAGCATATACGAATAAAACCAAGATTCGAGTCACACACTCACACTACACAACACCACTTGATCCAACCCAACAAAACACAACATGATATTTTCTTAAAGACCATTATGACCCAAATCCAAACTCAAAAACACTATTTTCTTAAAGTCCATCCACAGAAAAGAAACACAGAAACCAAACTCAAAAACACTAGTACTACTTCATCATCATCATCAAAATAACCATCTCTTCAACAACCTTAAAACAATATCAAAACCTTTAAAAAACAAACCTCAAAACCTTAAAAACCATGGAATCAGCTTTTGGTTTCAGACTGATTCCAACCACCACATCTTCACTTCTTCCACACCACCTACCTCTTAACAACCTTAAATTACCGGTAACTTAAAAAGATAAAATACAATCTTTTTTATATATGTCTTTTTATCTTTTTATATATGGTTATGATGATTCTTTTTGTGTTTGACAGAGCTTACAACGTTCGAGTTTAATGGACCAACAACGTGGTAATAAAAGAAATATGGTTAGAAGTAGCTGTTTTAATGGGTCAGATGAAATAGGACCTGTTGATGGGTTTCAGTTTGCACCCACCAAGATTTTTATGGAAGAGGTTTGTTTTTTGTATACCCTTTTGGGAATTTTTAACTTTTTGGAAAATTTATGAAATTTGGGTTTGTTTGGTTTTTAGGCGATTGGAGCTGAATATGGTGAAGGGTTTGAGACATTTAGACCAGATGGACCTTTGAAAGTTGATGTTGTAAGTGCTTTTTATGTTGGCTTTAATTAGTAGCTTCATCTTTAAGCTATAATCTAAATCCGTTTGTCGTGAAATGAAAGTTTGATGACTTTGATCACTAAAACTATTTGTATACTTATTATGTTTTGTTATAGTTTTGATTTTGGATTCTTGTTATCCAAAAATTTTAGTATACTAAGCCGTTTTGAATAAGAAGCTTGAAATTGGCTAGTTCGAAAAACAATAAGCAGATAAGCATTTTTGAATAAATGTAACGGGCTTTTGAGATACTGAGACCAGATGTAGCGTTAAAAACTGATGTTGTATGCATCTTAACACTGTCACCTAGCTTTTGGTACTAGCTACTTTAAGTTTTAATTCAGAACTATTAGTTGTGCAATGAAAAGTTGAAGGGTGGTCGGATTAGCTCATTTTTGCCGCCTATCTGCTTATCGCGTTTCAATTCATCGAATAAATAGTTTTGAAGGTGTTTGGGATTGCTTATCCAAACTATTTATATGATTTTTTTCATGAGTGAAATAAGCAGTTTCGAATAAATATCTTGAAGTGGCTTATTTCAAACTGCTTATATTAGAAGGCAATAGGCGCCTAGGCGGATAAGATGTTGATAAGCAATCTCAAACACCCCGTTGATCCTCAGTTATGTAATTATCCCGTCAAATTTTCACATAACGTTTGCATAAATGTAACAAAGTTAGCAGTTTTTGTTTATTGAAGGTCTTAATTTGAATAAATTCTGAAATTAATTATTATATATCAAACCATTTGGTGTTAACATCTGATTTCTGGCCCATTGTTTCGGTTAGGAGGGACCAAAATATAATGTTTTTGTTCATTGAAGCTATAAGTTCTAAAATTGTTGGTGGTTTGCATGCAGGATTTTTTGAACGATAGATTACAAGAGGGTTTTCTAAAAAGAATTCGATATGCAATGAAGCCTGATGAAGCTTATGGACTTATTTTCTCATGGGACAATGTGGTGGTAAGTTCTTTTTTTGTGTAATTATGCTCCAATATTAATTCCATTACATATACATAAACAGTGCAGCAAGTTCTTAGTCTTTAATGCTTAAACAATACTTTATCTCACTTATAAATGCATTTGTTTATGGTGATCAGGCGGGTACTCAAGCGTTGAAGCTGAGTGCTTGGAAAGAACTTGCAATCGAAGAAGGTATGATTTCCCATGTAGATATTTTTCCCTTTAGCATGTGGTACAGATATGATAATTACATTTAATAAAAATTAAATAAAGAAAGATCTACTTACGAATGTCATCATTTACACAAAAATATGTTATACTACTTTACTAGAAGGCATGTCATATTGATATAATGCTGCATCTTATACACACATCTCACATTTATGTTATATATGCAGGTAAGGTGATTCCTGATGATTATGACGTACAAAGGCTTTTGCTTCATGGTGCTCCTGAGCATGTTTTGGATAAGGTTAAATAATTGTTGAAAATCAAACTTCTATTTACGTATTAATCATTTTCAAGACGTAGTTTTGTTTTATACCACCTCATTGATTTGTGTGAAATTTTTAGGTGTTGATGTGGGATAATGATGCATGTGAATTGGAAAGATTAAAGTCAAAGCTTTCACAATTGTATAGCAACAATCTTCTCAAGGTTCTCCCTTTTCCATGTACTTCAATCATTTAGTTCTTTTAATCTAGAGACTAATTACGTAAAAGCATGTTTTTTTTGTTTTTGTTCATCAGCTTTCGGAACCAATGGAAGGTCTGAAAGAATGGTTGGATGCGGTGTCAACTGCCCGAATTCCTTGTGCTGTTGTTTCAAGTCTTGACAGGAGAATAATGGTCGAAATATTGGAAAAACTTGGGCTAATGAAGTACTTCCAGGTATGTATGAGCTATCTACTTTGCACTCTTAGGAGGTGTTTAGATGTTTGTTTTGAAAGAGATTATCTGATGTCAAATAATAAAATTCAGAAAACCGGCTACTAGCTAGTGTTAGGATGTGTTTCTTCTAGTTAAAGCTATAAGAATCTAAAAATCAGATTGATTTTTGTACAAATGCTGATTTTTGAAGAATTAATAGAAGATCAAAAAGAGCCAAAAAGGAATTTTGTTAACAATGATACTTATGAAACGGGACTTAAAGTTTTCCAAAGTAGGTTACAAGAAGCGTAAATTGGTCATTTTATATTGTCACTGTGATCAGGTTTATTGCATATGTTACGTAACTGTTAATACAAAACTTAAGTCTGTTTATCCAAATAATAACTGCCGTGAGTTTTAGTTGCAATAATCAGTTTTAAAACACAAATCCAAACAATCTGTTTGTGGGTATGTATTGAAACTTCTCACATTTCCAAGATATTATCCTAAAGATATATGTCTAATCATCTTATGATCTCGAGAATTTGTTTGTAGGTCTGCATGACCAATAAGCCCTTGTTTATGCACTTGTAGGCAATAGTAACAGAGGAGGATGGCATGGATTCTATGGCTCATAGATTACTTTCGGCAGCAGTAAAGGTAAGTGTCTATAAAATTAGCCTTTTGTATCGATTCTTACGAACATCTTTCATAGATAACCTCCTTTTTTTCATGTAAACACATTTGCTTATAACTTTCAGCAAAAAGTGATAATAGGATGGTAAATATGGTTACATGGTGTACTAATGGTTGGTGAGGCCTGAGGGAAGTCCTTGTATGCAGTGTTTCACTCGATTATGCAAATAAACGGTTCCAGATACTCGAATTCTGACTTTTTGGACCCTTTCCTTATGGGTTTGGTGATTAAAAGAAAAAGTAATGCCAAACTACTAAGCGCGTATCTGGACGTGCATTTCGAATATGATTAGGTGTTTTAGAACAATCAAAATCAGGTTATCATCAGTTGAAATACGTGCAGTAGGTGATAGTGTTTTACAGTTTGCAGCTCTATTGCTTGACAAATTTTTATTATATAAAAAAAGTAACAGGTGTAATGACTAAAATCTGAAGGGAAAAAAAAAAAAAAAAAAAAAAAAAAACAACGTTGATACACAATTTTGGTACATGTGAAACTCATTATCCAAGGTTTGATTGTTTGACCCATAAATAATCAAATACAAAGTCTAAAACACCTCCCCAAAGCCTCTTGGATTGTTTATCACATATAGGAATTTCTTTTGCAGTTGGATAGAAAACCATCCAAATGTGTGGTGTTTGAAGACGATCCTCGTGGTGTAACCGCTGCTCACAACTGCACCATGATGGCGGTGGCGCTTATCGGTGCACATCCAGCGTATGCATTTCAAACCTCTCAACAATACTATATTATTCTAGCACATAAATATTGATGTCTGAAATTGATTCTGCAGGTATGATCTGGTGCAGGCTGACCTTGCTGTTGGGGGGTTCAATGAATTATCCGTGATCAACCTTCGTAGACTGTTTGCTCACACGGGTTCGAGTTTCATGGAACTACAAAAGCAAGTTGTAGAGAAAACACCTCCAAAAAGAAGACTTACGATTGACACCATCTTCTGATTCTACTGGATTCTCGCTGTAAATTTTTGTAAAGTGTAAAAGGTTGAAATCTTGTTAACCGTTTTCTTACATGTGATACCCATTCTTGTATATAAAGCAACTTGCATACATATAGTTAGAAAGCAGTGATTCTAAGTCCTGTGCAACACACCAACTAGACTTGGTATGTTACATGAGGAATATTTGTAAGTTGATGTAGCTTCTTAGTAACCAGATAATGCTAAATCATAGACAACATTTTATAACCTCGCTTTGTTGCCTCTGTAGTATATAAAGTAATTTACCGAACAAAATGATTTATTTTGGTAGTTAGTTACTATAGTACATGCAAGGTTATAAATAGCGTGAGGTGTGGCGTAGTTGCATAACCAAATCTCAAGCCTTAGCTTGAAGCGTGGCGGCTTGACGTTTTTAAAGCGGCAAAAATTATTTTTAAATTTAAATCATATTTCACAATTATGAGTGGTAAACATTAGTAAATGCAAGTTCAAATCTCAAATATTAGTAAATCCTATAAACGCTTCAAAAAAAACTCGCCATGCCTTACACTTTTGCGCGTCTTTTCACGCCTCAACTCACGTCATGCTTAAAGCCGACGTCTTGGGGTATTTCGTAACTTTGAGGCCACACCTTGCACCAATACGCCGCCATGACGCGTCTTTTAGAACCCATAATCAGAAATCCCGATATAAAATTAATTTACTATAACTTAATTGGTTGTTGTACCCTGTAGCGAAATAAATAAGCACAATTGGCCTAAAGGATGAAACATATTCTGTCTTGGTTAATGACAACTCATATACACTTCCCATACCTTTTAGCAATCTTACTTATAGTAATCAAGCTGGTTTAAAGGATTATTTCTGCAACATATTTGTAATCAAACTTGGCACAACTTGCAAGGTTACATACAATACCTACTAAACAAGTTTATACATCAATGTACATGTTCTAAAGACTCGTTCAATTGCTTGCTGCGCATATTAGTTTCTGACCTCAATATCATGTCCCCTCAGGCCTTTGATCTGCTCCATCCAAAATTCTTTGTTAGATGTAAATTGTCCTAAGTAGTACGTAGCCAAAAACCAAATTCCTCTATTCGTAACTTGGAATTTTAACTAGTTAATATGTAAATCTCAAGAAGATGAGAGATTCTGTGACTTTGCAAGTTGTGTTTGTCGTCTTCCTAAATGGAATCCTGTTAGAATCCATAAAAAGCAGACCTGATGGAAAAACAATTAAAAGAAGCCCATATAAGATTCAAATTCATCCAGATGGCATAATAAAGAAGCATTTTTTAGGATGTTAACAGATACTAGAAGTACATACAGGTAATGCATAGAGAGAGACGGTGGTTGTTTTGCCATTTAGACTACTGTACAGCAACTTGTACATTCCCGCTGCAGTAGCATCTCCAAGCCTTTGAACAAGAACATCTATGCATACCTGTCACATATATTGTCTAGTGTGAAACATGTGTAATTTGAAGTGTGACTGTGTTTCCGTGTGTGTTTTGGGTCTGGGTTACCTTCGCTTTGTATTTCTCATCCTGTGAAACCACAGTGTAAAGTAGTTCCCTTCCTGGCCTAGTTACAACATAGGTTACCACCTATGAATTGTATAGATTACAAATTAGAACAGCATAACACATTGAGAGGGTCTGGATGTGAGATTTAAAAGTGAGTATATGATACCCAATAACCAAAATTAGATAATTAGTAGTACTCCGTAATAAACATGCTATTTATAAATACTATGAGGATGTGCTTCTACTGTCTGTAGTTACAAAAATAAATAGCCTTGATAATGGTAAAAACCAACCAACTTTTAACTTTTTGGCAGCTGAAACTTTTTATCGCAGTCGTTCCCCCTGAACCTTACATATTTTTTTATAAAACATATAAACTTACATCTTTTCATAGATTATGTACCTTAACAGTTTTAGTAGTGGTGTAATCCCTAAACTGTTTCTGTCGTGACAAAAAACTGCTTTAAAATGACCAAAACTAGTTAAGGGATGGAACCACTGCACACATACACACACACACACACACAAAAAAAAGCCAAAAAGTAGCAAGCTAGTTGGTTTTGTCATATTAACCTTATAATAAATTTGAATGTTTGAAGTGTTTGCCAAAGTCAAATTATTTACGGAACTAATAAATAAAATCAATTTAATGGTTCAAAAAGGAGTAAATATTTGTTTAATGATAGAATTCTTTGTTTAATAGTAACTCAAACCTTCCGCAAAGTCTCCAAGACTGCAACTGACACGTAAGTTGGCCATATAGCGATGGCAATCAAATTCAAGAAGGCAACGAATGGTGCTGAGCAAATAGCTGTAGTAACACCTGCTACAGTAAGAATTCGTCCCTACAACCAAAAGAAAGGTAGAAACTTAAATTAACAACATATAACACTTACTTTTACTAATCGTAGAATGAGTAAATGGTGTTGTTAGAAGTAATGAAAATTTAACCAACTGAATGACACAATCATTCTAATGAGTTATAATATATCAGTTATGTGTAGAAGTTTATAGTCCGACAACTGCTATTATTCAAAAGAGATAGCATACCGTCATAGTCAGTTGACCAGCAAGGATAAAAACAGCAATAAAACTATTAATCTGTGCAAACGATTGTCTTCTTGCAGTAGGGCTTGCAACAGTTGAGGCAATTATGGTTACTTTCTGCGATTTATAAGACGATAAAACAAATCAGCACAAAACAGCTAACAGTTTTTGATTCCCATACCATGAAGTTTGCAAATTTTGGCCTGGTACACTGTTTTACGTAAGCTATTTGATTATCTGTCAAATATGTAATACAGCATAATTATCATGTAAAACTGAATCAATATAATCAACTTATTTGCAACGCCATTGATGGAGGCAATTTTAACAAAATAAGGCATCTTTTCTCACCTGAAAATAGAAGAATGAAGAAGTCACTGCGCTTAGCCACAAAAATAAGGACACACATAACAGATAAGTTGATGACCATATTAGGCGTAATCCTTCTAGTAAAGCCCAAAACCGAGGCTTTGTTGAAGCAGAAATTGAATTTTCCGTCCTTAGTGAAGATTCCTTATGAGTAGGTTTGTCATCCTGCTGATCAGTTTCATTTCTTCTGTGAAAGAAACAAGAAAAAGAATAACATACAGAATAGATGTTATGAGAGTTGAAAATTATAGAATAAACATCTAAAGCTCACTAAAAGTAATTTTATAACATTTATACCCGTTTCAAAAAATTTACACCATATAATTTTGATTATCATTCTGTTCTTTAGGAGATATCTACCTGAGGGGAGATAATTCTTCAGAACTCCGAGACATATCTTTGTTTATTCTTTCTGATGATTGGGCAGCAAGTTCCATCAAGAGGGAAGCAATTAACAGCAAATCTGGACACAGGAAAACATAAAAGAAAATAAGAAATTACAATGAAAGAGCATATTTATAGAAATACCAATATCAACAAGAGGAAACATACATGGTCCCAACCAAGCCATTGCAGAGGCAAACAACGAACCAAAAAGCTGGCCAAATGTAGCACCAGCACCCACAAATCCGAACAATCTTGAACCTGACTGAATACAAGAAATGATTAATAAATTGCAGAAAAAAAACTGAAATACATGCATGGCAGCACATACCTCATTGTCCATGGCATCAATTACTCTTGCCCACGTCGAAGATATAGTTATAAGATTGAGCAGAGCAACCTGTAATAACATGGGAAATCACTACCTTGAATTGGCAATTTTATCGATATTAATCACAATTGCCCACAACTAGAGGTGGCAAGATGGGTGGGTCAGATAATGGGTCGAAATGGGCCAGGAAAATTGGTAAACGGGTTGGGTGGACCAATTAATCCCTTTTTGTACTTTTTTTTGTTAACTATAAATGTGTTGATTATAATAACAAAAACAATATTATCACAATAGTGATTGAAATCTTTATATGAAATGATTAAGGAGGTCGTTGCATTATAAAATAGATTTTAAGCAACCTATTTGGGACAAAGTCATAAAACGCAGCCCAAATCGACCCATTAATATACAAATGGGTCAAAACTGCAAAACTAACAAACTAATAGCCCAGAAGAAAAGAAAATAGCCTGATTATACCCATAAGAAGAAGCCAATTCTCACTGAAATGTAAAACCATCCATGGTCCTCCGAATCACTAAGATTACTTGAACTTTCATGAACTTCAACCTTTACTTCATCTTCTATGGTGGAAGAAGTGGTGAGGGAACCCTAAAAATGTGGAGCATGTCCAGTGAAATATGAGAAATGGTATCCTAGAACGGGTGTATGTGTGTCATTGGCAGTATTATCTTTACCCTTTGGTTCGGACTTGAGCTTGCAGGAGAAGACCATATCCATAAAATGAAAAACACAATAAGACTTGCACTGAAAAACCTGTGTATCAACACCAAAGCCTGGAATTCAACAAACATTCATTACTCGGTGACGTATGGACGACAATAGACATTATAACACTATATGCATAGTCAAAAAGCTAAACGTCGGAAAATAGAGCCACAAATAATAGGATACTTCTAAAATACTGAATTTATTTGAGCAAGTATCTGTTAAGAAAATTGTAGGGTCAAAAGCCTATTATCTAAAACAAAGGTTTAACAAAACCACTATGAGATTAATCAATTCAGCACAAAATTGATTACTAAGTGGTTAACCTTTGACAAATGATAAAGCTAGCCCCTTAGAATCATTAACAAATAAATAATCTGTGAGGGACTAAAGTGCCATCAGATAGTTCTTATGAGAGGAAAATTAAACTAGAAGAAGAGAGAGGTGGTGGGCAGCTATAACGTGAAAGTTAGGCCGAGCAACTGAAGCTGTGAAAGGTGTGTCATAAATATGTTACCGGTATGGAGCTAAAAAAGTTAAGTTATTTTAGTTCTATTCATAAATATGTTTTACAATACGCTCCCTCCAAACAATCAAAATAGAAACCAATGATGGGAAACAATTATTAGAAATTTGGCACGGGGCCAATTAGGTATCCTTTGGTGTATGCTTCCTGCTGATAATATCGTGTTACAGTTACTCTTAATTTTTTTTTTTTTTTTTTTAAAAAAGGTGTTACTCTTAATTTTTTATTTTTTTTTAAAAAAAAAGGTCGCCTCTTAACGCAAAGCAGATGTTGTAAATAAATATTCAAGAACAAAAGGGTCATATACTAATCCTGAACTAAACGTGAGTATCAAAGGGGTAAACCTCTAGTGGTGCCAATATGAAAGTAAAAGATTTTAAAAAGTGTAATCACAATTCTATGGAGGTAGCCAAGGATAACAGCGAAAAACAATGGAATCCAACTAAAATGGGAATGTACCTACACTAGAGGCAGACTGAACCCTTAATTTATTTTCCGGGTGAAATGCCAACAAATTGTTCCTAACATCTTCGTAACATGATCCATGTTAATTCATAACTATCTGGCAATAATAGAATATCTGCTTATAGTAAATTTTACGAAACAATCAGTTTAAACAAAAACTTTTAATCAATTAGATCAGTCTTGGAGGTTTAAGCAAAAACACAATTGCATAAAACAAGCCAAAGATGTTCATGAATCATTTCAGTTAAAATAGCCCAAGATATAACAGCTCATCCAGGCTTAAAATCTCGAAGGACACACTTCAAATTTGCAATTCACAGGAAGACCATATCCAACACAAATTGAACTAATCAAATCCATGAAGAAAGACAAAGTTCCACTGTAAAGGGATGTTTGGCATTGCATTTTGAAATTGATTCTGCGATGTCCAGTAATCATAACCACGTAACAAAACAGGCTGCAAATTATAGTGTTTGGATGTGCTTCTAGCCCATAGCCATATACGAGGGTGTGCGAGGTGTGCTATCGCACATGGCCTCAAATCTTTAAAGACCTCAAAATATACATCTCATTATACATAATCGGGACCTCAAAATTCACTTTTAACAAAAACTGTTTAACGAATATAATTTCATGTTGTAGATATTTCTTAAATTTGAAGCTAGAGCATTAAAATACTACTCCCTCCGTCCCAATATAAGTCCATTTTTTATTTTTCAAAAGTCTTTTCTTTCCCACTTTGACCGTAATTTTTTTTTTTTTTCGTGTTATATAATACTTGATGAAAAATATACAATGAAAATGTATTTAAAACACAAGTCTATTTATATATTTTGCATCAAGTATTATATAACACGAAAAAAATTAATTAAGGTCAAAGTCGGAATAAAAAGACTTTAAAAAAGTCATAATGGACTTATATTTTGGGACGGAGGGAGTACATTTTGTTTTAATAGTTGGTATAATACATCTTTAATCGTCATTTTTAGTTATCACGTAAGCTTTTGCACAGGGCCTCCATGAACCTAGCTACGGCGCTGTTCTAGCCTTCTATAATTCATAGTTGTCATAATCAGATAACTAGCTCTTGGCTCAGTAACGATCGGGCTATTTAAAAATTTAAAACACTAAACGAAGAATAATAATCAGAATCGTTTTCCTGCATCTACTCTAAACTAAGTATCCAAAACTCGTCATTTAACCCCTAAAAATTAGCAAATTCAATCACTCTACCTGTCTCCGTCTACACAAACACCGAAAACCGATTATCTACAACTTATATAGAAGCCTAACCATTTGGATATCTACTAATGTAACACATCATCCAGATATTTGGATATCTGCAACTTATATACCTTAGCTTTGGAAACATTATTCGACGAAAAAATAAGCGTCGAAATCGGAACAGCAACAAATGTCAAAACCAAGGACCCAACAAACAACCCAGGTAGATTCTTAACACCTAATGAAATCGCACCTTCGTCTCGTAACGGTAACACCACAAAATAAGCACTCAAAACCTGCATTCAATTCAAGTGTTAATTAATTAAACATGTAAAAATGAATGAATCGTTTAATTGGGGTTTTTTATAAATAAAAAAAGGAAAACTTACGAAGAAGAAAGAGGAAGTTGAGTAGAAAACGTTGTTGGTTTCATGAGGATGAATTTTTACGAATAATGAGATGAATGTTTGGATTTGTTGTTTTGTTATTATCATTTCTTCTTCTTTTTTTTTTTGTTTATGGTGAAGAAATGAATTGAAAACTAGAGAAAGAAAAGGGGGATTTGAATGTTAAAACAGTAGGGGAGATATGAAAGCACAAAATTGTAAGAGGGGAGGGAGTGGGCATCGGGTACCAAATCGGGTAGGTGTACCCGATCGGTAACACCGCCGCCACCACCTAGGGTATCAAATTCGGGTATCATTTTCGGTTTACCAAGCCGACTGAGTTGTGTGTGAAAAAAGGGTTGTTTGTGTGAGTGTATGTGTTTTTTATGGGGTTAGGGTAGAATTGGGTAGTGTAGGTGACCACTCCCTCCACTTAGGGTATTGTTAGGGTAAAATTGGGTAGTTTTGATGTGTAAGGTTTTTATTGGATGGAGGTGAGGTAGCACCTAGGGTATTAGGTGACCACTCCCCCCTCTCTAAGGACAAAAAATGGAAAAGACTGTCGTTGACTCTGCTTGATTGAATAATCGAAGGTGAGTCAATCAGACAGGGCGGACGTGTTAAGTGTAAACCCCCCTTCACCCCGCCCCCTAAAGTGGTAATTTAGGTAAAGAAGGCTCTTTGGGTGTCTTCTTTTTATCGGAAAGCTTCGCTTATTTAATTTAAACGGCTGACTGGACTTCACTAAGAGGTTCTTTCTTTCACGTTATTTCGCCCGCCCGTTTCATTCCTTTTTGTCGAAGTTCGAAGGGGGATTTCTCAGCCTATCTCGGTATATGTTACCGAAAAGCGAGGAAATAAGAATAGCGGCTTAAGCCATTAGGTGTAGGCGCTTTCTAGAGGTGGAATCTTCTTTCTTCACATAAAAAGAAGAAGGTAAGCTTTTAAGCCGTTGCTTGCTGCCGAC
Source organism: Chrysanthemum seticuspe (assembly GCA_019973895.1). Lineage (NCBI taxonomy): Eukaryota > Viridiplantae > Streptophyta > Magnoliopsida > Asterales > Asteraceae > Chrysanthemum > Chrysanthemum seticuspe. The sequence continues at coordinate 87,640,267 of BPTQ01000006.1, read as the reverse complement.
TAAGCTTTTGAGCTGATTGGGTTGGTGTTCAATGTTTGTTATTTTCCCATGCTTTCTACCCTCATGTGCCTGATTGAAGATAACGAGCCCATATAACAAATCATTAGGATTTTGGACTAGCAACGTGCAAAAATCAAAACATTAAAAGATTACATGTCACATACACAATTATTATAGTTCATGTTTCATAACTTCACTAAACACTTGAACTCACCTTTTTCCCCGAGAAATGAAATGAATCAAAAAATATAAATTCAGATAAATGAAATAAATAAGAGAATAGAAATTCACATAAATGAAATCAATATATAACTTTAATGAATTCTTGTGCTTAGTTACAACAAATGCTTGATCCGAGAAATGCGGAAAAAATTGTTGAGAAAAAAAAACTTTTAGTAATTTACCTAGTACATTTGATACCATCCAAAAAATTAGACCCAACATGAAATAACTGAAAGTATTACGTGCAAATACACAACAGTATTCACACTTGCCTTCACATAAATGTCGAATGGTCACACAGGTGCACACTAAACATAACAAGCAAGTCAAAATAAGAAATGGGTTACAAAATGAAATAAGAGTAAAGAGAAAATAAAAATATTGTAGTCTTTTCTTTTAGGGGTTAAACGGTAATTAACCAAATTATAATATTTATGCTTGATAAATATTTGGGTATAAAACGACAAAAACACAACCCCCATAGGGGTTGTGTTCAGTCGACCGACCCCAATGAGAAAGGGTGTGGTTTGACTTATTGTCAAATTATAATACTTGTTCTACAAGTATTAGGATTCCCTTGAAGCCTATAATACAAAGGCATTCTAAGAGATTCTCATAACTCTCCCAATAACCCTAAAATCTCCCAATCTCCCTTTCTCTTTGGTTGAGTGGTCGGACTAAACACCAAAAAGATAAACTTGATGGTTCATTGTCGTGTATACACTATGTATACGTTGTATATCATTTGTAGTTGTAAGTTGATTTTATATGAGTTGCGGACATGATTACCATTTGATTCCTTAAGTGCTATTAGGTATAGTAGTTTTTGTATATGTTATGGTGACAATGTAGTTTATATGTGCATATTTACGTCTATGAGTTAGTTATAATTACTTACATTTATAACTGCTTACATATATTAATGCCTTTGTAGTTGATAGAAAACATAAAAGACAAAAAGTGCTTGATCAAATTGACGTAACATATTACTAATAAAGAGTTTGTGTGTGGTGAATATAAGAGTTTGTTCATTGTTGATGACCTGGCATCAGGTAGGTTGTTCTTCAGAGTTGCATTGGATAATCTATTGCAAGGGATGTATGTTTGTGTGTCAATCGTTCATCAACAATGACATGAAAGTCTTTACGGGTCTTTTTTTTATCGAGTTCTGGGTTGTTGGGGATTCCAAGCTAAAGAAAAAAGTAGCTCCCAATATCGTCTTTCACGGGTTATGGGTCCAATACCGTCTTCCACGGTGTATGGGAAAGGTTAAGACGTAGACAACCATACCCATACCTAAGGTAGAGAGGTTGCTTCCGGTTTTACCATGGGTAGAAAAGGACCTTCGGCCTTGCAAGGGGTGAGGATAGAACCTTTGACCTCTGTCTCCAGAGGCAAGGGTGTTAACCACTTGATCCAACCTTCCAACCTAAAGAAAGGTTGGAAATAGACAAGGATGTCGAAATAGTATGAAGACCTCATTTAGTTTTTAACAATTCATGGAGCTAAGAGAGGAATATAAGGTATTGTTTTAGTAATGGAGTAAATACAAACATGTGGCATAACACGTGAGATGATATTGGTCATTTGTCTAATCTATTAACCAGGAGACAAATTTTTAGTAAATGAGAAGCTGTGAAGATCGTCTTTGCAAAAATGTGTTTGGATGGATTGATCTGCTACAAATACATCCTTACCACACAGCTTGGATGGATTAATATGCAGCATAGCGTTTGGATGGATTGATCAGCTTGACAATAAGCTTGTTGCAATAAAAAAATGTCAAAGTGTAAATACCTCTAATCAGTCAAAATTTTGAATGATATTTTGACTGAAGGAAAATGATGTATTTGTTACATTTTGGAAAATCGTCCCAATACACACTTTGTGATTGTGACATATCTTCTAAATTTTGGCAAATTGTCCTATTTCTTATAATTTCTTGTTCCAATCATACTTCCTCCATTGTTTCCTTCTGGTCTCCCCTTTATCTCTTTTGAATGGATCTTTGATCAACCAGACCCCTTCTTATATCTCCTCATCTGATTCTTCATGCACAATAACCTCATCTTTATGAGTCAGGCCCCATTTTCCATTCTTTTTCTTGGTTGAAACATTGTCATATTCAATCATGACACCATTTCCTTTATCAACACACTTACTTTTCTTGCCTAAATTACTAGTATCATATTAAATCATGACACCCTTTCCTTTATCAAGACCCTTCATTTTCCTCCTTTTCTGAACAACCTTCATAAATACACTTTTATTTTTAACCTCATTCTTAACCACATAATGAGGTCTAGATTTAAAAAGGTGTTGAAGTTGAGCAACGCAAGTTAGCGTATGCCTCAGACCAAGCCACAAGCTCCTCATCTTACCCCTATAAACTTAAGTTTAAACCATGTCTTACAGCCATGTCCTACCTTATAATATTATATCACAATTAGCATCACTATGAATTAACTTTAAACCATTTTTAATGATTGTCGAGTGATACAAAAATTAAAATAAAAAAATATCCCATATATTTCACTTTGACTTGCCAATGACCCAATCTAAACCTGGACCAAAACAACCCCTATAATTGGAAAAAGCATAAATATTCATAACCGAGCCTTTTTTCATACCTCAGTGGACCAAATTTAAACTTCCCTTCTATGTGTATGTTGAAAATGACTTATTTTTTGATATCTGTTAAATATGCGAAACTGAATTTGATTAATTCAACACTTCTGAAAATTAGGGTTTTCAATGAAATAGGGGTTTTGTGCGGATTAGGGGATGTGAAGTCGAGGGATTTGATATCAATAATTACAATGAACAATTACGGTTCTTTGTAAAGATTGATGATACGCGTACAACGCGCGTTCAGGGTAAAATGAAACTTCCTTTTCGTCGATCAAGTTTTTCAACACCCTAGGCAGTGAACCTAATCGTTGTAGTGTAGTATTGGGTAAGCCTCGGGTATTGATATCGTTCTTTAGGGGAATAAGAATGCTAGTGAGAAATTACTACGATAAGGTTTGAGGTTGAGGAAGATTATTTTTTATCTTTTTATATTTTTTTAGAAACTAAAGGTAAAATCTCGGGGTTTGGATTTGGGGGTTTGGTACTTCTACCGATTACTTATACTATCTAATTATCTAACTAATGGGTAGTCTATGTCTTTTTGAAGTGTGCTCGTATGATGATTAAAGATGTGTCTACCTGGATACTATTACTCCCTAGTTATCTTTTATTGGTGGTTGAATTGTCACGTCCTTATTCTTAAAGGGTTGTGTTTTCTAAGGTCGTAGGGTGTGCTTTTATCCCTAACTCTTTGAGACTACCTTAAGGTTAATGACTAAGAAATCTCTATGATTCATAAACTTAACACTAAGGTTATCTTTGGATGTTTAGCCTACAATTCCACTAGTAACTATAAACTAATGTTCAACAAAGATTAATCAAGCATTAAAAACGCAACGATGGCTTCATGCACTCCTAAGCCAATTATAATTAAGATAATAGACAACCAATCAATAATTAATAACTAGGTTTCATAAATATAAGCAAACACACAAGTAAATTAGCCGGACATGTTAAACATGCAAGCATACACACAATCAATCAAACATGGGATAGACATAATGATAAATTAAATATATGGATTAAGATATAATCAACAAACCATTACAAGATGTTTTTGGAGTGATTGAAACCTTCAAAGTTGCTGGAAAAACACCTATCTAAACCCTAGAATCGGACTTAGGGTTTTGAGACTACAAAAAGTGAAGTTATAATGTTCTATTTATAGGCAGATTTTCTGTCGGCAAAGGGTGACAGTGTCACCTCGATAGAGTGACGGCATCATAAAGACTTTTTCACCAAACTGTAGATTTTCTCGTTCCGGTCGCGTGGGCTTTTGAATCACCTAATTCCGAGTTCGTATGCAAAAGTTATGGACAAAACAGTATCAACTACTTCGCGCACACGTTGTGATAGTCTTGATCAGCTTGTGACGGCGTCAGTTGATATGTGTGACGCCGTCATTCTTCAGTAGTGACGTCGTCAGAAAGTCTACTGAGCCGTCACAAATTTAATTGCGTATAGAGGGACGGCGTCGCCCTTTGATAGTGACGCCGTCAGCTTCAAATTCATCAGCTTGAGTGTCTTCGATCTTGACTTAGCCATTTTCTTCATATATTCATTCATTTTCGTCCAAATATGCATCATTCCATCATTTTGCTTCCAAGAGACATAAAAATTGAAAAGAAACGAAATTAAGCAGTAACAGATATAAAAGTGGGCGATTAAGGGCTTAAATGACCCTTAAAGTATACGTTTTAAATCATTATCAATTGAATTAAGTGAAAACTTTGGTATAAACTTTCAGTTTGGGGGAGTAGAGTTGGTAATGGGTTGTGTGTAAAATGGAAAACGGGGGAAAAATCACAATGTAGGCCAATTTTTTTAATATTCCTATTGTAGCAAAAAATAATGTGAAAGAACTCAATAAGGAAGAGCCATGTCAGATCCCTCCGTTACATGGCTATAATAAAAAAATTAAGAAAAAATTTGAATTTATTTTTTAGAAAATTAAAAGTTGAATGCGTATAAAAGAAAAATGTGGCAACTTGGATGTTTTTTTTAAACCATTAACCCTAAATTAAAACACAAATTAAAAGCCTAATGAGTACCTAGTATAAACAACAATAGAATCTATGACCTGAATTTTAATTGGGCAAATGACAAAAAAATGCATCGAACTTGACAGTTTTTATGATTGTGTGTAGCCAACTATTTTTTTTTCTTATTTTGTGTTTTGAACTTTCAAAATTCAATTATTGTGTATTTTGTGACCATTTTACTCTTAGTTTTTTTTAATTTCGAAGGGTAAAATGGTCATTTTACATGGCAGAATAGTGACAAAATACATATAATGATCGAAATTTGAAAGTTCAGTACATGCAATAAGAAAAAAATAGTTGGCTACACACAATCACATAAAATGTCAAGTTCGATGCATTTTTTTATCATTTGTCTATTTTAATTAGTCTAAGGTGTGCGAATTACATGAACACCAACAAACTACCATTGAATAAGTTTCAGTAAAAATGAGGTTAGTATAATTATGATATTTTATTAATTAAATTTTTCGTTTTAATCATCGATATTCTATTTTATTATTTTACATATTTATTTCATTTTTTGCACTCGATCTCGATATGCATTTCAATCCAAACACTATAATTAAAAATGCTTGTCGCTCAAAAATCATCTTACTATGCTCGGTACTCATGGTATAAGCAAATCAAATAATTTCAAATTTTCAATAGCCCTCGCCCGCGAAACGTCAAAATATTCGAAACCCAAACGAAAATTTCAAACCCCCATCAAACCCAATCTCAACCATCCAAAAAACACCCCCATAATCCAACGTCCCACACTCTCGATCCGCGTGACACCAAACCCACCAATCAAATCCCACCTTCCCCCCTATATAACCCACCCCACATTCCCCTCATTCCCATCATCTCATCACACACACCAAACACACCTCCAAAAACACACACACAACTCTTTTTCACTTTTCACCATGGCACCAAAGGCAGCAGAGAAGAAACCCGCAGCGGAAAAGAAACCCGCAGCAGAGAAAGCACCGAAACCAAAAGCCGAAAAGAAGCTCCCGGCAAAGGACACAGCAGACAAGAAGAAGAAGAGACACAAGAAGTCAGTTGAGACATACAAGATCTACATCTTTAAGGTTTTGAAACAGGTCCATCCTGATATCGGGATCTCAAGCAAGGCAATGGGGATAATGAATTCTTTCATTAATGATATATTTGAGAAACTGGCTGCTGAGAGTTCTAAGCTTGTGAGGTATAATAAGAAGAACACGCTTTCGAGCAGGGAGATTCAGACTGCTGTGAGGTTGGTTTTGCCTGGTGAGCTGGCTAAGCATGCTGTTTCTGAAGGTACCAAGGCTGTCACCAAGTTTACCAGCGGTTAAGGAATTATTTAGGGGTTTTGTTTCATGAATGTAATGGTGAATGGATGTAAATCGGTAACTGCTGATGGTTACTTTTTAATGAATGAAAAAGAAATGCTATTGTGTTAGGTTTAGATTCTTGTTTAATTTTCTTTATTATGAAATGAAATGCTATGGGTTAAGGTGAAATTTGTTGTTCTAGATACTGATAACATTATTTTTCGAGGTAAAGAAATATCATCAGCTAGTTAAAAACTTGTTTTTAAATAAACCCTCGTGGTTAATTTTTGTACTACGGATGAGCATGGGTACCAAAAAAAACTGTACTGGTACTACGAGCAAGCAAAAAAAAAATGATTCTGCTGAAAATTGGCAAGGAACGTTAACGAGAAGTCCTGGTTCCGGTACCAGAATATTAAAGGCCATTTTTATGAGTCACAGTGCCAATCCAAACACTCCTGAATCTTCTCATAAGTCGAAATTAAGATTGAACAAGTAACTAGACGCCAAGAACAGACTATTAGCAAATCCAAACTAATTATACAATGTGACTATGCTGTTTTTCACTTGTGACTATGCTGCTGAAGTCTGGAAGAATATTGGTGGTATGGTGAATTTGGGTAATATTCAAAATAAATTGGATAGTATTGGTGCAGCCTTAAGTGTTGTGCCTAGTAACAAGTAACAATTCTATTGGAAGCATAATGAAGAGGATATGTGTGTGTGTGCTGCGGTGTATTTTATATGGCAAGAAAAAAATGGTAGAATTTTCAGGGGTGAGGAAAGAAGTACTAAAGCATTATGTGAAGCTATATTGGACACTGTTAGATTGAAGATCATTAAGTTTAAAGTGAAGAACTCTGCTGCAGTGTCTAGTGTGGAGAAAAGATGGGATATAAAGTTGTTGTACAAAGTTGATAATACAAGAAAGATTTAAGACAGTGTTTGGGATAGTGATTTTTAGAGAATGGTATTGTGAATGATTAGTATTGAGGTTGCCTGTTGAGTTTAAAGAAGAATGGCACAGGTTGAATAGAATTTGTGTTGTAAATTTTGGTTGGATGTTAATATATACTTCACCGTTTCACCTAAAAAAACAAAACAAGGTAACCTTTGTTATACATAAAAACCCACTAATACAAACTAGATCTCAAGAAATAGGCGATGGTCCAAGTCCAACAGCAGCAGTGCTAAAAAGCAACGACAGTGGTCAAAAGTGGCGGTCCAACGGTGGTAGTTGTAAGCAGAAGTTGTGGCGGTGTGATAATAGCTAATGATGTAACATGATGGCTCAAAATGCGTATTTCGGACTTAATTTCATCTATGCATCAATGAATGTTTGAAACAAGATGGTGTCACCGGCTTTGTACATACCTTAAAACTTGATTCAAAAGAAATAGGCGCAACACATCTGTTTAATAAGTCAAAATTCAGACTTATGATTTTATATTGTATGTCACTGTAGTCACAGAAATACTCATCAAACACGGAGTACCTACCTTCTCTCTTTCAATTTGGTTTGTAACTAAATGAAGGAAACATTCAAACTTTGCAACAACACTAAGCAGCAGTGATACGGTTAGGTATTAATGTATGACGGTTAGGTATTAATGTGTTAAGCACAAAAAAGTAAGACTCATGTTTACTCTATCCAAGTGAGACTACACCAGGGATGAGCAATAAGCCCTTGAATTTTCAATTCCAAATGACCTCATTAAGGCAGAAAATGGAATTTACTTTGGTGTGTGCTTCTTGCTGATGACATTTTGTTACACTAGGTATATCTCTTAAGACAAGTTAAATGTTGATACAAAGTTGAAGGTGTAATACATAGTGAAGAACCTAACAACCTAAGGGTTATATATTAAGCCCTTTCTAAGAGAGTATCAAAGAGGTATAACTTTGTGGTGCAAATATGAAAGTAAAGAATTCGTTAAAGTATGCACACAAGGCCACAACTATATGTATGATGTTGCTATGTAGGACAGCTTTGATATAAAGGAGCATAACTAATGTTTTACCATACAACGTAAATATGTGCAAAATCATTCTTCCAAAAACCAAACAAGTTTAGGGTGTTTGATAAACATGAATCAGATACCTCAAAAGGCAATAAAAGATAAAGATGCAAGTGAGCCGAGAATACAGCAAGAACTTATACTCAAAAGAGGTGTTACAAGGATACACGAGCACCAAATTTCTAAACCTTATTCCTGAACCACAAACCCTCACTTATTTGATCCTTTCTTTCCTTAGCCTTTCCATTTCCTTCACCATTTGCCAGTGCTCATTTGATAAACATGTCTCACCGAAGCTCACCGACATTAGACGACCCATAGTAAGCCATCTAAAAATCACAAAATAGTAATGAGAATTCATTAAAACATGACCTATATTCATGTAAGAAGCAAAAATCAATAAAAAACAAACCTGTTAAAATCTTCAGTCCCTAGGCTCCGATCAACTTTCCTAGCTGAAACCATATCATCTTCTACCACCTGTTGTTGTAATCTCACATTAATTATCATAAGATTTGAATAAGTTACACAGTCGTAATTGAAGAATAAAAAGTACCTTTTGTATTTCTGTCCCGATAGAATATGTCAATGATCTTAGAGTAGCTAAATACCATCTCCATGCATTCAACGTTTCTGCATCCACGTTTCCCAAAGGACCCACAGCTTTTGGATGGAAAGGAAGAACTATGTCAGCTGGTAGAATGTTTGATTTTCCCTCTGACAGAATCAGTAGTTGAACATCTGCATCCATCTTCATTTTGTAATATTTAAAGTCATATTCCACCTGCAAATAAAAAAACAGTTTCATAAAAAATGTCACAGATGTTTTCAGTAACATCATATACAAGAGAATTTACAAATTAAATAGCTCCAGATGGACAAATCAATGCTACTAAATGGGGATTGGAATTTGACCCATTTACTTATGAATGAGCTCACTCTGAAGTAGCTACTAGAAGAACGGGTCAAAGTTTCAGGCCATAAAAACAATGACTTATTTCAACCCGCATCCATATTTACCCGTTTACCAAAACAGAGAGCATGATATGGTTTTGAAAGTACCTTTTGGAAGTCCATCAGATCCTTGAGCAAGCGTGCATTTTCAACACCATTATTGTTTAGAGTCCCTGATTGTAACGGTGTCTCATCTACGGTCAAATGTGACCCCTCTGCACACTGAAGAACACCGGGCACAAGTCTGCAAAATAAATAACATAAATATGTCAATACATTATAAGATCAGTCATTACAGAATGGAATATTATACGCAACGTCATATACCTGTTTGTTTGGTAATCCTTCACTGGGGCAAGTGATGCAGTGTTAAGATAATCCACCGTAAGGAGCATACATTGACTGTAAGGTAGAAGATTCTTAATGGCATCATTGATACGGTTACCAAAGACAGATATACTTGATTTGTCAAAACCACTAAGATTAAAGGACAACTTTCCCACCGCAACCGAGTCTACTCTTACATGAACCTGCAACGATAATTTGTGTTAAACTTTTATCTTATATGAAGTATAAAGTATGTATCTGAAGATAATCATAGTACTGATATAACTCGTTACCTTCGACAATAGGTGTAATAACATGAAATGAGCTGCTAACTCGTCATCACCAAGAACTACTGTGAGATGACGCAACAAGGACTCGCGTATCCCTCTAAGCAACTCGGGTTTAGGCTGTAAGATCGCAAAATTTAAATTAATATTTAGCAGGGTGACTGACAAAGATGCACAAATCATATCAGTAATTTCACCGACCTCCATTGTTGGTGAAATCGATATCATATCATTAACTGAAAGTTTTCTGTGTACAAGACAATGAAGACGTGGCACCTGCATTGCCAGAAAACATATGTAAACATACTATGAAAGATTAAATCAAACATTTTCAGTTACACAGGAAATAAGTGTGGACCTTGCTGGAAGGTAGGTTGACTGATTCCTCTTCATCAAAACAATTTGCCATTTCATTTTCACCATGCTTATCATCTTTAACATCGGTATCAAACATAAGGACACCGATAAACTCAAACACATCATTGAGCTTCAAGTCAGACTCTGGAGTGTCGTATATCTGCAGAATTATAAAAACTGTAAGAAAAATTCTGAAATTCAGAAAATATGTAAGTTTTGGCTTCTAAATTATAAAATGACAAAACTTACCTTCACTAGGCATGGAAAATTATTTCTATCAAACTCAGGCACCATATTAGTACCACAGTCTGTTGCGTCAGTCATGTTCTCTTGCGAAACAGATTCACCCTCTCGCTGTTTAAGCAAAAATTGTATTAAATTAACGAAATATGAACTATATGTTTAGATGGGACTTTATGAATAAACAAGAGTAGTAGCTCACCATCTTCTTTGCACGTGGAGAGTTTGGTGTCTCAATACCCGAGTCCTATTATTTGACAAAATATGAATATATGTCAGGTAACATGTAAAGCCTTATTTTATAAAGGTCACTCTAAACCATATGGATACTTAAAAAAAATTAGCCTAGTTTTTACATACTTGGATATCCATCTCATCAGAAACAGAACAGGCCTCTCTTTGTCGCTTCTCCCGGTTTGCTGATGTGGCATATGTACTTATGACACCCTCGGAAGCAGAATCTGCCCATGTATTCTGGCCAGGGACCTAAAAAAAGATTTTAACTTCAAGTTACGAAAAACATGTTCAAAATCAAGGAGACTTTTTTCTATAAGTTTACAGGACTCACAGGAACACAGTAGAGTAGACGACGCTCCCAAACCCGCACATCAGGTGAGGGACCCATGGGAAATTGAGCCACATCTGAAAACTTGTTGGTATTCCAAGTCTCTTCATTCTATAAAAAATACACAATATTAATAAGATTATTTAGAAGTAAACTGAAAGTCCATCAGCACACGATAAGGAGGCATAACATACCTTGTAAGCACCGACATAGAATTCATTGCCCAACATGTCTTGAATCATTCCACGGAACCGAACCAAAGAGTTTGGTTGAACCACATGAAGTGTTGATGGAGTTAGCATTGGGACCTACACTTGATAATTAAATAACTGATCAATCATAGTTACTCAAATTATAATATTTTTCACATTCAACTAACTCTACATTTCAACAATGGCAATGCTCTTTAATCAACTAAAGTAAGTTAATCCTATTTTGTCAAAAGACGTAGCATGAAGCAAAATTATATAAATTTAATATCATAACAATGTATTTATCAATGGTTCCACAACTTGATAAAACTTAGTAAGAGTGTTCCATCACGTTTTAATGTCAATAGGGGTGTTTGGCACTAAATACTTACAGCAACTGTTAGCTTATTGAGTTTGCCGCTTTTTTAGGAGTTACAACTTTTTGGATTATTTAATCCGCTATATGTTATTAGTTTAATTTAAAGATAAATAATCACTTTCAACAAGCAAATTGATATGAAAACTAAGTTATTTGCAAAAACGTTTTACCCAAAAAGATATTTGCAATCCCAAACACCCCCGAATGTTACCACTTTGTAAAATGTGTTTACACTAGTCATTGTCATTGTATAGTTCATCAAAAACTAAACATTTTGCTAAATTACTACCTTAGCTAGCACAGCACTGTATTGAATAACATCTACTGGGTGGAACCAGGGCTTAAAGCGACCGAGTGAACAGTAACATAAGGGATTTTTTTAATCAAAGTTTGAGGTTACTTTTCTCTTATTAATAAAGCAATTAAACAACGACTAGAAACAGTTTATCGGGTTTTTTACACCGCGGACCCCTTAGTTCCGCCATTCTACATAACAAAATTGCAATTATAAACCAGAAATAACAACCTAAAAAACTTAACAAAATCATAAGCGCTATAACTTTTTATTAAAAAAAAAAGCAATAACTAAAATACAAAATGAATGTTAAATTAATTAATAAACCCTAAAAATGTACAAAAACCAATACCTGAGCGAGGCCATCGTTATCGAAAAGAAAGTCGCGAAAGATATCTCCAACGCCCCAATCTTTGCGGTCGAAAGAAGCCGGGTCTGAACCGGATGCGACGGCCTTGTCGAAAGTGAACCGGACGGCGCCGAGAGGGTTAGTTAAGCAATCGTATTGACGGCCCACCATTTCTACTTGATTCGATATCTCTATCTTTATTTCTTTATTAGATGAGAAAGTGGATTGATTTTGTGAAATGTGGAGGTGATTAGTGTCGGCTTCCCGCGTTAACTGAGTTAAGTAGAGGCTGCTGTGCTTTCCCGCCAATTTGGGCACCTAGGGTTATCTGCTTTCCCGCCAAGTTTAGCTACTTATTCCAAACACGGGTCTATCCTTTTCTTCTTCTTTTGTTTATTATTATTTTATTTTTTTTAATTACATACATCTCCACATACACATCAATATTTACATATTTCCTCAAATACAAGTTTTTAATGCATGATGTACAAGCCTATTAAAGCAAAGTTTAAGGAAATATGTAAATAGTGGTGTGTATGTGCAAATGTATGTAAATGCCTCCTTTTTTTTATCATGTACTAAATGACAATTAATCAAATGAAATATTCTCTCACTAAATTTTCTAGTTTTTACTTAAAAAAAATGAACAATTATTTTAAAACAGCCTAAAAAGAAAATGTGAATTATAATTGTGAAATGGATGAAGCAAAAAAAGATTATGTGAATTACTTAATTTATAGTTATTGAAATTTGAAAACGCAAGAATAAATTCTACCAAAGTATTTTAAATAAGAAGATTGTAAGACGCATTTATCTTTATAAGTGCATCTAAAACTTATAGTGTATATATATATATATATATATATATATATATATATATATATATATATATATATATATATATATATATATATATATATATTAATATTAATAAAAAAATTATTTGATCAGAATTCTAATTTACAACTATTTTAAATAACAACTAAAAATCAAATGAAACAATCTTAAACATTCATTTTTAAAAAGTAAATATCTCACAAACCGTTGATCATTAGTCGAAACTATCCATACCATCCTGACAAACATAAAGTTATCTTTTATTTGATATCTCACATTATATACTTTTGGTGAATTTTCTTTTTACTTTTTTGTGGAGTTTAGGGTTTATGTGCAGGGTTTAGGTTTTTAGGCTTAGTGGTTAGGGTTTAGTTAGGGGTCCTTAAGGTTTAGCGAGTATTGTTAGTTTTTGAGGTTTACGGGTTAGGGTTTTTGGGATTTAAGAGTTAGAGATTTTAGGGTTTAGGAGTTGGTTAACACAAAGTATGTGTTTTTTTCAAGATTTTCATTTATGGTATAGTACATTGAAACCTGCAAACAATGATAAAAAAAAAATCGTTGAAAGCATTCAATGTTCGATATCTATAAAACGATAATTTTGTTCTTGTCGGTATAATTAGTTTCATTTAGCGATTAACGGTTTTTGAGAGATGTAATTTAAAAAAATAAAAAATAAAAGCGAGTTGTTTTTTTATAAAAAGTGAATGGTTGTGATTGATCTGTTTAATATTTGATTTTTCTATCTTTATTTATTTCACCTTACATATTATTGTGTTTAAACATAGATATCGCAAAACTATTGGTGTTAGGAGAAAGAAAAAAGAAAGATTGGAACCCATGGTTGAAAAAAGAAAATAATAAGAAAAGGTTACTTATAGTAAACAAATGTGGGTGAACTAAACTGAAAGAGATTTTTGTAAGTGAAAGCTTTATTTTATTTTATTTATTTTTTTATTATTATTATTTTAATCTATTTTGTTAGAAAAAACTCGCAATTACATCAATATCATTACAATTTTCATAATTACACCAACATGCTTTCAACTTTTAAAAATACACATGTATAAGCGAATAAGCAGTTTAATCATGATTAAATAATTTTAAGAGTTAATTGATTTTTTGGTCCTTGTGGTTTGCTTGGTATTTCACTTTTGGTCTAAAATTTCAAAAAAATTTGTTTTCAGGGGTCCAAAAGTGATAGTTTCATTCCACTATCAGTCCAATTTTACTAAGACGTGAAATATAGCCGTTGGCACTTACATGTGACCCTCACGTGAGGGCATATTTGTCTTTCTATCTTAAAATTTAGACACTACTAATATAAATGAAAAATACCTACCCACCACCCATGCCACTATATTTTCAGTCCAAAAAAAAACACACACACAACTATGGTTCGTTGTCCTCAATGTGGATCACCAACTGTGATTCGTACTTCATGGACGCAATTTAATCTAGGAAGACGTTTCTACTGTTGTTCTAAAAGGGTAAGCCATCAATTGTTTATTTTTCTAATTTTTCTTGATTTTGACCTAATTTTGAAAATGTTCTTTCTTTAGGGTTCTAATTGCTGAATTATTGATTGGTATGATCCGCTAATTTGTCATCGATCTGTGCAAGTCATTCATGGGTTATTACGAAATAAGAATGAGTTACAAGTTATTGTTGCTCAAAATAGTGGATCAACAAGAAGATTGAAGATGATGTTAGTGTTTAGTTGGGTGTTTTTCCTTATTTTATATCTTCTTAAATGATTTTAGGGTTTAGTTTGGTTTTAGTTGGGTTGACTTGTAATGACATTGAAAATGTAATGCAGTCTCTTGAAAAGGGGATGTAGTTGTGAAGTAAATGTAATGCACTATTTTGAATGAATGAAGTTAATGTAATGTAGTGTTTCGGTTGGTCCAAGCTTATTTGTATTGAATTAGTTGTGACCAAAATGGCCAAAATGTACCAAAAATCTCACATTTGCAAATGGTCTCACAAAATAACTGGTATAACATCTGCAAATGATCTCACAAAAATTCTAATGTTGTCACATAACTACAAATGACTTGGTAATAGTCACAAGCATGAGAATCTTAGACTGTCACAGATATGATTGCACTTTGCTTGAGAATATTAGATTGTTACAGATATGAAGCATCAAACCAAGTACTTTGCTTTCTAATGTTTTTTTTTTCTCCCCATCAACTTCAAATATACAATATATAAAGGTTGTTGTTGAATGTCATTTTCATATCCACAACAACTGAAAAATGAGTTCTAACAAGAAGCCATGTCTTTTTCATTTCATTCCTCATATTTGTAACACAACATTCATTATATATTTATTTATTTAATTTTTTGCAGAGATCATAACCATTTCCAGCAATGGAAGTTCTGATGCATCATATCCAATGCCATGGGCTGACTATTTTCCAAAGGTTGAAGATTCAAGTTCTGATCATGGCTATGATGAAATGCAATCTTATCAACCAAAAATTGGTTCAAGCTCAAACAAGTTTGAAGCTACCAATAGTCTAACCTCACAAAAGATTGCAAAGCTTGCTTTTGCTGATACGATTAAGGTTCTAGGCATGAAAAATAAAGAAACTTGTGAACTGATTGATATCAAGCCATTCGCTCCCAAAATTCCCAAAGATGCAAAAGATGGTTCAAAAGAGAAGGGAAAAAAAAGTATGGTTTAGTTGTATGTTTAGGACTTTTCCTGATGGATGTTGGTAGTTTATGTATGGCTTAAATGCCCTAGAATAAAACTGTTGTAACCCCTAGAAACTATGTTATTTGTCTTTCTAAAGTTAATTATCAACTTTAATGCAGTAACATGACTTAGTAATAGTCATATTTATGATATCAGGTTTATGTATACAATACTATTGAAAACTGCAAGTGTCAAGTTTTATGCTGTAAAATGACTGAATAACAGTCATATTCATACTATGGTTGTGAACATAAAGGGACTACAAGTGCATATACTATCGAAGTTCTCAAATATGCAAATGGTCTCACAATTGCAAATGGTCGCACGTTACTGCAAAAGTCTCACATAACTGCAAATGAACAAAAATGAACCAAAATGACAACCAATGTCATATATTACTGAGAACCAGAGTTTTACATAACCGAGAACCAAAATGAGTTAATACATACTGACTACCATAACTGGGAACCACAATAGTCTAACATAACTGATAACCAAATTGTCTTATAGTCTTACTTCTTAGATAAACATAAGATAGTCTAACATAACACAAAAGCACCATAAATCTTAAACAATTGAAACACCGAAAGAGCCATTTCATTCCCCCATATTCATTTTATCTTTGCCCTTTGCACCAAACTATTTACCTTTACCAGAAGCTTGAGGTATTGCAGCAGCAGCTTGTGGCATTGTTGCAACAGCTTTTGGACTTGTTGCTGCAACTTGTGGCCTTGTTGTAGTTGGTTTTAAAGGAGAACGCTTGTTTGCAGTAGTCTTTATGAATCTTGGGGCAATAACTGGTGTTGCTTGCCTAATAAACACATGGTCCTTGTGGTCTAACAAATGCTGCACTAGGTATAACAGATGGTGTTGATGGGTTTGCAGATGGTGCTTGTGGTATAAAAGATGCTGCACTAGGTATAACTGATGGTGTTGATGGGTTTACAGATGGTGATGATGGCCTAACACTTGCACTTGCAGTTGGTTTAATAGATGCTTGTGATTGTGGCCCTCTTTGACCTTTGCATGATCTTTTGTTATGACCTGATTCCCCACACTTTTTGCATGTGACAGTCTTCCCTTATCTAATTAACTTCCTTTTTTTTTCACCATACTATCATATAACTCAGCTGCACTTTTCTTCCTTTTCCTTCTTGGTCTACCAATTGGAGTATGATAATCTGGTGGTGTTAGAGTGATTGGGCTTGGTGACTAATTCCACATGTCAGGTCCCCTACAAGGATTTATCTTGAACTTATACATTTCTTTCCAAGTAGACAACCAATAACATTCACTCACCTGTTACATAAGTTTACAAAATATTGAGAGCATGATAATGGATATAAGTGAATTTATAATCTATTTATAACTAATAAAATTCACTCACCCATGACTCAGGTATACTAGGTTCCATCCCATTGCTTGCCATGTCCCAGATGCTTGCCACTGCATGCTTGCATGACATTCTTGTGAGATCCCATTTCTTACATGAGCAAG
Organism: Chrysanthemum seticuspe; assembly: GCA_019973895.1. NCBI lineage: Eukaryota > Viridiplantae > Streptophyta > Magnoliopsida > Asterales > Asteraceae > Chrysanthemum > Chrysanthemum seticuspe. The sequence continues at coordinate 87,623,071 of BPTQ01000006.1, read as the reverse complement.
TCCTCAGATTCATGTTGACAACACACTGCTCTCCATAAGGACCATAAGCTTGATATAAATCTCCTCCATTCCATGTAACTGTGAATTGAGAAACCTCCTTCTTAATGTTATTGAAAATGTTTGTGGCATTAGGTGTAAGAGGCCCATTACTCTTGCTGATCTTTTGCTGCACCTTGATTTTCCTTTTCATAAGATAGTGTCTAATGAATTCCAAGCTAGTGATGATGGGCTTATCCCTGCCCACTAATTGTCTGTTGCGAATCTCAAACATATTGTTCAAGAGAACATCACATTTAGGTCTTTTTGAAATGAAAAAATGATGACAGTGCATTAGTTAGGAATGAAAGGGCAAGTTCTAAAAATACAATCAACAACAAACTAGAATATACATACCAAAGAAATGAGACCTGGCCCAATGCTGAGGTGGAATCAAATTCAGCCAATCATATACTTCCTTATTGGTTTTTCTAAATTCATCCATGTTTCTCTCAAAAAATTGCACAATAGTGGCTGTAGCACACCTCCACAACAGATCTTTGTACTGCTCTCCTCTTCATGATAATTTCATGTTATCATAGATATGTTTCAAACAATAGCTATGTTCAGCTGCTGGGAAAATTTCTTGTAAAGCACGTATAATCCCCTGTCACATAAGTTTACAAAATATGCAGAGCATGAATAAAAGTTACATAGCATGATAATGATTGATATAAAAGATGCAGAACATGAATAATGTTATAAATGTGAGCATTTTAGTACCTTTTGTCTATTTGACATAAAAGTGAAGTTTGAGTTACTGAACAACTCCAAATCATCTCCTAAATAGTCAAGGAACCACTTCCAAGATTCTTTGGTTTCAGACTCAACCACTGCATAAGCAAAAAGGTATATCCCATTATTTGGATCAACCCCTACTGCAGTCAAAATCTGTCCTGGAAATGGTCCAGACATGAAACACCCATCTAGTCCCAACAGATCTCTCTTTCCAGCTTTAATTCCACTTTTTAAAGCTCCTAGAAAAACATATATCCTTCTAAAATTTCTTGTGTAACTATCCACCTCATATGTTCTTTCCACATCAATCTTTATTGTAGTGTATGGATTTTGTTCTTGCAATCCTAATGCATAATATTTTAACCTATCAATCTGATCTTTGTAATCACCAATAACCCTTTCCTCTGCCATTTGTTTTGCCCTAAACACCTTTGCACTTGAAACCCCCACTTCAAATTTCTTTTTGAATTGGTACTTTAATGCAGCTAAGGGCACCTTAGGGTTTGGCTTTATTATTTCTTCAACAATTTTTTTAGAGGAACTTAGCAGTACACTTTCTCACATTCCTGGTTTGCACACATGTATGGTTATCATCAAATACTTTCACCCACCAAGTTTCTTGCTTTGATTTAGAACAGTGTAGCAGCCATAGAGAAGACTGGGAATCTTTCACTACTACTTCAGGTTTACCACTGTTTTTGGTATTCTTTTGACTTAGGGAAATTGACCCTGTTTTTTATGTCTTAAAAGTCTTTGACTTAACATACTATGATCCACTAGCAGAACTTGGACCATCTGGCCCACTAGGCCCAAACTGTGATCCGTTATCATTCTCATTACTAAACCTAGGTACATTTCCTCTACACTTTGCCCTTACACTGCTTATATTATTCTGTGTCAAATATATATCTCTTATTGTTTCAACTGATATTTTAGTAACCATCTATTTTATCAAGTTTTGTTACCAAAAGCCGAACATAAAAGTTTTCACTGTAAATCTGCCCATCAACAGGTTTGTGTTTCTTTGCTAACTTCTTTAAGGCTTGTTTCATATTATACTCTAAATCATCTTGGTCACTAACACTCTCAAAATCCTCCAAGTCTACTTCATTTTCTTCATATTCTAATGGTTGATTATCTTCAACTGTGACCTCATGATATCCTACCCATTCAACATTACTATCTGTGTGCTTCCTAAAATCCTCCATATCTACATCAACATCATCAATCTTATCCTCTAAATCCACATCAAAATCACTATCTTTACTACTCTCATCACTGTGAGAAATCTCTTCACTTTCACTACCATCATTATGGTTACTGACATCACTAACTACATCATTTCTTTTATTTGGTATTAGGATTCTCATTTGGGTCAGCTTCTTTAGGCATAACACTTGACTCCTCCATTTCTTTGTCTAAGTCACAAAGAATGGATTAAAGTCATCCCCAAAGTCAGGATTCTCATTTAGGTCACTTATTTCAGGCATATCAACTAGGTGTACAACATAGACCTCAATGAGTTTAAACCTATCAACATACTTCATCAACTGCAAGACATCACTATCTAAATTACCATTTGGAATTTTATAATAATATTACATTGAGAGATTGATATAACCTAACCTTGCTAACATACTTTTCACTTCCACAACTGAAAACCCATCTGCATCAATTTGATCAAACCAACTTACCTTTCCACCATTGTATACATGATTTTGTGCACTGGTAAAGACACCACCATGGTGTATCTCTAGGGAAAAAAACACTTTGGAAATTTACCTGTTGCAACAAAATACATGATTTGTCATTCAACAATCATAGATTTATGTAAAAAACATTAAACCCCCCAAAAGCATAAACCCTAATTTACTACTTACGGTAAACCTGGTATGGATCAAATGTATGACCATCAGGTCTCAAGACCCGCTGACAAAGTAACATTTATGATTTTAGGGTTCTTATCAGTTTGGAATTAAGGTTTTTAGTTAAAGAGAATTTGATGGGCATAGCATAAGGATTAAAAGTGAAATGACAAGCAAACCACAAGGACCAAAAAAGCAGTTAACTCATTTAGCCTTCTTCTGCTATGACCAAAAAAGCAGTTAACTCATTTGCATCCAAAGGAGGAAATAATATATTATATTTTAATTGAATTTATAAGAAATAAAAGTTAGAGTAACAACAACGGATAAAACTATATGGTGGCCTGGAACTAAAGTGCATCGCTGTGTAATCTTTCATTTTGTTAGCTTGTGATAAGCAATAGTCTATTCCATATGTTTATTTAATTTTTGTGTTTTTAACTTAAATGCTTACGCTAGTGAAATGATAGATTTATAATTTCTTTCTGTTTGCATTAATTAACAATAATTTTTGAGAGAAGATTTGAGTATGCAACAATTTTAAGTTACGATGATTTTTTTTTCCAACTAGAAGTGAATTTGAGTGTTGTAGGAGGTGTTTGAGAAATTGATTAGGAAGAAGGGTAAAAAGGTAACTCATCTTTTTATTTCATATTTAGATAACATTTTTTGGGATATATATGAGTATTTTTTAAGTTTGAAAGGATATTGATGTAATTATAAAATTTGTTAGAACATTAATGTAATTATGAGTTTTTCTAAGAATACAGATGAAATTATCCTTAATTTTTTACATCATACATATTCTTCTCAATATGAATATATTCTATTACTCCCTCTGTCTCAAAAGTATTGTCCACCGACAAAAACACACAGTTTAAGAAAAACATCATTATTACAGCTTTATCTCTCATACTTTTTGCATGATGACAATTTTACCTTTAACTAATTATTATTATTTTTTTAAAAGTTTGTAATAATAAAGTCAAGTAAAGGTAATATGGTAAACTTGATTTATATTCCATATCTATTTATAGAAGTGGACATAATTTGGGACATCTCAAAAAGAAAACGTGAACAATAAATATGAGACGGATGGAGTAATTTTCTAACTACGAATATCTTTTATTTTCTTTGACCACACCAACACATAAACTTTATGAGTTTTTTTAACTTTCTTTTCTCAAAATATATAATCATACTTAGCATTATGCCAATCATCTTTTTGTTTTATCTTACATAAGGGCTACTTGGTTCACTGTATTTGAATGGGTTTGATATTGAGATGCAATTAGATAGTATGTTTGGTTGGTAAAAGAGAAAGAGACCTTGCATTTAAAACACTGAGAATGTGTGATATATAAATAAGCCATACATGGGATGAATCATAAAACCGGTGGAAACACAAAATATTAAATGTTGAGTTGGACAAATATACCCATTCTTCATTATTTGTATGGTTCTTTTTCATTGTTCATGATGTCATCTTCTCAAATTTCATTTTGCCATAGTAATCTTTTAACATTATCTTTCTTGTAAATTTCATCCATGAATAATTCTTCTTGAGTTACTTATCACTAATTGTTGTTGCTGTAAGTTTCAGTTTTCATCTTCACTCATTTATATGTTTACAAAACTGATTTGGGTAATACAAAAATCAATCAGAAATATGCGTTTTTGTGTTTACAAAAATTTGGATTTCGATTTTAAAGAAAAAAAATGTTTTTTCAAGAACAGATTTCGTCTCCAAGAACAAGATCTAGGGTTTAGATTTATTTATTTATTTATTTATTTACATTGTATGCAATTCTTTTTATATAAAATTATTGTTGTTTGTTATGAATTTGTTTTTTTATACGAAGTTGGTAAATAATTGCTATTTTCTACTGGGAATTCCTTTGTTGAACTTTTAGTTCTTGAGCTATTGGGGGTAATTTACAGTAAGAAAAGTTGGTTTTGTTGTACACGGCAATAAGGTAATCTATTAATATATGAGTCTCAATCCTTCGACAAAAAGCTTTTGAACCAAAAAGAAAATGGCTTTTTTAAACTCCGTCATTTGAATTTGCCAACAATTTAAATTCCACGATTTTAAATTGTATGAACTAAACACTCCCTAAATATTTGTTAAACAAATTGGACAATATTAGAAACTATGGGCAGAGTCCTATTATTATTCATGGTCTTTATTGGATTACTAGGCATTATTTTTGGCCGTGCAACACAAGGCTCACTTGGGGTTCATTTTTAATTTTTAGGTTGTGTGTGTTACCTTTAGAGTTTAGAAGGAAGAAGGGCAAGGAAGCATAGTAATTTTCTTATAAACTAAAACTTTTACAACACACAAGAGAATACATTTTTACTTATATATTATTCACTTTTCAAGCCCATATCAACGTATCATATTCCATTCTACCAAAAAGGTACACATATAAACACATAAGACTTCAACTTTAACCATTTACTACCAGGATATGCTATAAGCAAAACAGATACAAGCTAGCATCATCCATAAACTTATGGTAGAAACTAAAAGAACTAAAGATCCTAAAATTCAGCCACAAAAGATAAATCTTCAAAACTTAGCTTCATAAATATAGTACATTCAAAAGCATTTCTTTTTTTGTTGTATTCCCTTTCATATCACGATCACCAACCTCCTCATTTATGGAAATGGTACCTTGACATTTAATGATTATAACAGCCGCAACGAGTTTGTTGATTGTAGATGAGGTGCCTAGCGTTTCTTTCCCTTTGTGAGAGCTACATACAACATATTCCTGTAGCCAATCGATCAGGACTAGGAGCTGCACCTGTTGGAGTTATTCGTCCCAAAGCAGGGTAAAAATAATCAACAACTGTTCAGCATAAACAAACAACAAGATCAGTAACAGATACCACTAGGTGGTTACCGGATATCACTTGGAATCGTGTGATCACTTTCCAAAGTAAACTATTCGACCCTAATGCCTGGGTATCACGAATATCTACTTGGGATAAGACCAAATGCAGTTAGAGAATTAGGCACAATTCTATAACCCTTTCACTTATAAGTGTTTATTGTTTTATGTGTGTCCTTCATGCATGATCAGACCTCCTATTTATAGGAGGTTACTCTTGAGCTATTCCAATGGAATTATGAGTATTAATCGGCCCATTAATAGCCTCATAATTATCCCCATTATAGCCGTTAGTGGTTACATGAACAATTAAACGTGGTCATAAAGAAGTTGTAACTGCCATTTAGCAGTACTTTCCATAAGTAGTACTTTCCACTAGCAGTACTTTCACTTGCAGTGTAAGTACAGCCTATCAGTGGAAACACTGCTTATCAGTACTTTCATAGCACTATCAGTGGATACACCACTTCAGTGGAAACACTGCCTATCAGTGGAAACCACAAGCAGTACTTTCCACAAGCAGTACTTTCACCAAGCAGTACTTTCACCAGTACTACCAATACAAACCACTATAAGAGTCAGGGTGTTCATGGACCTTATGGGTGTACACTCCGTACCTCCTAACCCATTACAAGGTGTGAACTAATCCCACAAGTGCACTAAATTTTCTAACAGCACCGAGACGGATTAGTTCGCCTTCGGGTTCTTAAGAAGAAAAATAAAATCCCAGAGTTCTCTCTCCTAGGTTGAAAATCTCATTAATGCAAATTCTATTACCACATAGATTCGTCAACACCACACGTTTACCAACCACTAGACCAACCATGTTCACCACATCAGACCAATGATGATATAATTGATGACCATACCTACGCACAATTCCCGAAATTCGGTCACGATGTAGCCTTGCACGAACTACCACACCGGCAAATTCCACATGGAATACATCTGAAGGTGGTTTTTGAATGAAATCTTCATGAAATCACTAATAAAACATTTACTAAATTATTAACTCACATTTATCTGTAATTAAAGTATAACACAAACTTACCGAAGACAGATTTTGACTGTTACCAACTATAGATGTGCACCTCCCCAACCTATTCTTGGTCCTTATGTGTCCACACCCCCCACTTTCACATCCGTCACCATCATATGCGGTGACATAAAAAGTGTGTGAACCTCCTTCAAGAAATGAAGGGTACTTATGTTCCCGTAACCGCTTAGCTCTATAAATTTACTCCACTCTTCATTGTACAACTGTCAATCAATAGCATTTCTTGGTCTCTTGATGGAGACCTTCCTTTTCAGTCGGTTGTTATTAATGAGATACACATAGTTTAAATTGTTGTAGTCCTTGAGTGTGGAAATAGACGAGAAGGTTTTGTGAAACAATAAGTTTACTATTATTGTAGGTTTTGATATGATTAGTAAAAAGATTAATACTTTTAGTTGTGAATGTGTTACGTGTATTTTATTACACTACTTAATATAAAAATATTAGTAAATGACTACTGATAGATAGATGAAACAAAATGAATCATTAACTGTCAATTTCTTTAAATATCATTCATTAAATGTATAGATGACTTAATTACAAAACCTTAACCCCAAAATCATAAAATTCTCCAAATAATCATGACATAATAATAGTGTAATACTGCTAATTCAAGACTACTTAAAACTCCATAATAGATCATTTTTCTAACTAAATAAAAGTCAAAATTAATCGTTGACCAAGACTTTTTTCATTCTCTTAAACGCATGTTTTTTCTTCAAGAATTCGATCTAACTGTATTGCAATCTTGGGCATAGATTGGATCATCTAGTGCCCCTACATCTTCTCCTTCAAGGAAATGTTTCTCCAAATTAACTCACAGTTTTCCATCAACTAATCCTTACTTATGTGACCCCACCCAAGCACAACAGTCTTCTCAGGATATGAAACATCTCACGTCTCATCTTCCCGTTCAGTTATCAACCGACCCAAGTTCTCATCAACCCCTAGTGATCTACATGACTCGAGCGCCATCACAATAAGGGAAGCTAACCCATTTCCGAGTAAAGAATTCCAACGATTAAGGTTATGGTTTTTTTCAGCAATCACATGGTAAAAAGCCATAACCTTAATCGTTGGAATGAAAAAAGTCATAACCTTAATCGTTGGGATTCTTTACTCGGAAATGGGTTAGCTTCACTTATTGCGATGGCGGTCGAAACATGTAGATCACTATGGGTTGATGAAGACCTAGGTCGGTTGATAACCGAACGAGAAGATAAGACGCGAGATGTTTCATATCATGAGGGGACTATTATGCATGGGTGGGGTCACAAGAGCAGGATTAGTCGACCGAAATGAGAAACTCTAAGTTGATTCGGAGAAGCAATCCATTTAAAGGGGAAGATGTTAGAGCACTAGATATTACAATCTATGCCCGAGATTGCACTGCAATTAGATCAATTTCTTGAAGCAAAAACAAAGGGTCAAGGGGAGGAGGAAAGTTTTGGTCAATGATCAATTTTGACTTTTATTTAGTTAGAAAAAATGATCGATTATAAAAGTTTAAGTAGTCTTTAATTAATAGTATTAAATTATTATTATGTCATGATTGGTTGGAAAATTTTATGATTTATGGGGTTAGAGTTTTATAACCAAGTCAACTATACATTTAATGATTGATATTATAAAATTAATAGTTAATGATTCATTTTGTTCCATTTGTCAATAGTCATTTACTATAATTTTATACTTAGTAGTATAATAAGATACATATAACACATTCACGCCTAAAAATATTACACTTTTTTACTAACCACATCAAAACCTACCATAATTGTAAACTTATTTTTTCACATACCCTTCCCGACTATTTCCACACTCAGGACTACAACAATTTAAACTATGGGTACCTCATTAACAACAACCGACTCAAAAGTAAGGTCTACATCAAGAGATCAAGAGGTACTATTAATTCATTGTTGTACATTGAAGAGCGAAGTAGATTTATAAAGCTAAGCGCTTACAAAAACATGAGTGCGCTTCATTACTTGAAGGATGGCGCAAACACTTTCTATGTCACCACATTCAATGCTAACAGAGGTGAAAGTAGTGGGTATGGCCATATATTGAAGGTTCTTAGATTAAACAACCAAACTAAACCAAAAATAAAACCGTAACTCTGAGAAAGTTGACATAACACAACAATGTACTTATCTATGATTGGTCCATGTAGCAATCATCTTGCAAATTTAGTCATAAATCTTAAACAAGCTTAGTAAAAGTGTTCCATCATGCTCCTAATGTAAAGCGTTTAGGATTGCACATTATTTATTATGCTATTTACAAAAAGATTAAACCTGCTAAGAGGATATTTAGATTAGCTTATTTTATGGAGCTTAAAAGCCAAAAAAAAAAAAAAAAAAAATTGGACATAAATAAGCCCTAAATCAAGTTCCTATCTTTTGACCTTCCAAAAAAAAGTTTCAATTTTTGGCCTTCCAAAAAAAGTTCCATTTTGTGTCTTAAAATTATAATAACCCAATAAGCTCCCTAAATAAGCTAAACATCCCTTAAATCAACAAAACAAGTTAGTATTCAACTTCAACACCTAAATAACCTACTGTTATTTCAAAACATCATCCCAATCAAAAAGCACTAGCAATTAGAATATCTAAATCCAGGGGACTTTACATAAATAGATACAACAATATTAACACAAAATGACAGTTTAACTAATTCATATAACATTGAATTTTAAATTAAAAAAATACTTGAGCAGTCGAAAGAAGCCAATAAAAAGCGGATTCGACCGCCTTATCGAAAGTGAACCATTTTTAGATGATTCTCTAAATTGATGATTACACACACAAAGTGGATAGAGGACTGAGTGACTGACTTGTTTATTTTCGGCTTCCAGCTGACTTAAGTAGTGGTGATTTCCCGCCAGATTGTGTGTGCTAGGGTTACGTGGTTTCCCGCCAAAATGTGTGTGCTAGGGTTATGTAATTTCCCGCCAAATTGTGTGTGCTTATGTGGTTTCCCGCCAATTTTAGTCCCAGCCAATAGCCATCGTTTATGCGGTGGTTTTCTATGTTATCCCACTTTCAACACACGAAATAAAAGATAAACATGTTTAATCATATATACGTGTCACAAACTGTTGGTGCTTAACATAAATCAATAAACTAATCTAGGTGAATTAAAATCACAAAAATATTTTGTGTGAGAATGATTAAAAAAAAGAGAATTATTTCACTTCGTAACTATTCTTCTCGCTAGCTACAAATATATACTAATTATAATACTCGTGCAGATTTTGACCAAAAAAAAATATTTTGTATTAATACTAAATATTGTGTCTTTAAAGGTAATTGCATATAACTATACAGTTATAAGTTTCGTGCACGCACGAAGTTTACACATAAATCAAATTTATTTTAACATTTTAGTTCAGTATATACACATATAAAAATTTGCCCATGAAAATTGTGATATAAGTACAACTAATACTTATGCATGAGTTTTTCATCATGCGTTAATATCTATTAGAATTTGGTAAAATATTTGTAAAAAATTTTGTTAAATAACTCAAGATTTAGTTTTATTTAGGTGATAAAAATGTTGGTGTTGTTATTTAAATTTCACTACTGATATTATGTTGTACACATGATGCAAGTTTAATATCACTAATGAGCGTTGATAAAGTTAAAATATTATCTTTAAAGTTTTTTAAAAATGTTTTTCTAAATATCCTTATATAAATAAATAAGAATTACATGAGTCATTGTTATGTACAATCGCATATATTTATTTTTATATTAAAGTAACCCGTGCTTACAATTTGATAATTATATTCCCGATTGCAGTAATTTAGCCGTATTTAAAATGTAAACTCGTGTTCATATATGTTAAACTTTTAAAAATGAAATAATGAGTCCTTATTGAAGGTATATAGTAAAAAAAATGATACTTATAATATTATGCAAATTTACATGTTGTCATTTTAAAACAACATATACATTGTATTTTTTAAGATATAAATTATAAAGGGTATAAAGTATAAGAGGGTAATTATTTATAGATTTAAGATTATTTGAGGACAAAAGATTCTTTACATACCAAGGGATCAATCTCTATCCTTCATTGTTATTTGATCTAATGGATAAGATTAATCCCAACAATTTAAAAAAACCCACTTTCATCATTTTTTTCAAATATTAATATATTTCAAACCGTTAATCGTTAAGCGAAAAAATATATATCATTGCGACGAGCATTTAATTATCTTTCTATAGATAGGCACTTTTATATACTTTTGACAAAAAAAAAATCGTATTTTTCACCTTTTTTTTTTAAAAGTTTTTTCGTCTTTTTTACGTTGCTAAAATTTGCATTAAAAAGTTATATATGATAAAACACTAATTTGAATATCACATGTGATATTAGTGTCAAATCATATATGATATGTAATATCATATGTGATATTAGTGTAAAATCACATATGATATACATATCATATCACATATGATATTACATATTATATATGATTTAACACTATTATCACATGTGATATTCAATTTAGTGTTTAATCGTATATGATTTTTTTCATGCAAATTTCAGTAACGTAAAAAAAACGAAAAAAGACGAAAAAACGTGAAAAAAACGTGTTTTTTTTTTTTTTTTTCGAAAGTATATCAAAGTGCCCGTCTATAAAAAGATAATTAAATGCTCGTCGCGACGGTATAACTATTTTCGCTTAAAGATTAACGCTTTAAGAGATATTTGAATTATAAAAAATATGTGAAATAATAAAATGCTTTTAATCTCAGACATTGATTTCTTTTTAAATGGATGGTGGAGATGATTCATTAGTATGTGAGAAAAGTTTGGTTTGTAAAATAGCTCTCCTCATGTAAAATTCAGAGTTATTAAAAAACAAGGAGTCATATAATATTACATTTAACTCTATTTTTAAAATTTAACCACTAAAGTTTTATTAATTATCTCATCTTTTTTTAAGTTTTTGTTTTCACAAATTTGACACCTATATTTTAATGTGTTTTTTTATCAACAAAATTTCTCCACCAAATTATTAAAGTTTGACAAAAAAACAATTTAATTTTGACTTTTATTAACCAATTACATCACACGATTTTGCTTACATGGCGAAATCGAGCTCTCTTATTGGCCCAATTGTTTTTTCAATAAGGATGAATTGACAAAATCACTCCGAAATAATGTAATTCCTTTATTATATAAAAGATATATAAAAAGATAATATAAAAGATTTTATTTGATGAACGGGATCAAAATTATTAAAGAAATCGAGCTAATATATATTGTATCGCTTTTAAGTCTTTATCTGCGCGCCTCAGTATACATATGTTTTACGAGGTTTAAACTTTTTGTCTTTATCCTAAATTTTTTAGTTACACTTAGAGGTCGAACCCAACTATTATTATCTATGAGCCAACACAAATACATTGGACTTACACTATACTATGTCGCTTAATATTGTGTTCGAGACACATGAGAAATAATAGTTTTGGTTCAATAATTTATACATGTGATGTTATGGTTAAGCCATCCTTAACAACGTATTTGAATTGCTTTGGTTATCAATATCACTATTTGCTACTACATTATCACCATTTTCAAGTTTCAATCTCAATTTGTTATTAATAACTAGATGTCTACACGTGCATAGCATCGATGATTTAATTTGCATATGCAATTTTTTTAATATATAATTGGCGTGAAGTAAGTGAGAGCGAAGAGAAGAAAGTTCATGATTTTTATAATTAAATACCTAACTATTTAATAAATTGAAGTGCCTTCTATAAGGAAGGGTATTTTAGTTTTGCAACATTACTCATTTCATAAGTTTTTAAGTTTTAAGCAAGGGTGTTTTTTTAACTAGACGAATACCCGCGCAAAGCGACGATGTATAGTGACAAATGATTATATTTGCGAAATCGTGATTTTGGTTTGACTTCTGGTGTAAAACTTACGGGTTCAATTTATAATCATTATAAGAAAAAAGGTTCATGGGTTATAAACAAAAAATAATAAAAGTAGTTCATGGTTAGAAACGAAAAATAATAAAAGTTTAAAACAATTTTTAAAAATATTAATTTAGTTGTAGATGATGTCATTTTTAGTTAAGGTATAATAGTCAACTAACATTACTCAATTTTAATCATTTTAAATTTAAAGAATGCATATACATGCATTATAATTAGTAGATATAATAAAAAACTAACCACGAGGATGAACGAGTTAACAGTAAAACTTGTAACTATCATCACTAAAATGTGCAAAGTATCGTGTTCGAAAAATGTTTTGCACAAATAAATATAAAGTGGTCACGTCAAACTCGTGAAAGGAGCTACTAGCTTTAATCCGGATCCAACTCAAGCTTGTGTGGCTTGTTAAAATTGTTCACCTTAAAAGAACTATCGTTTTGGCTCGTGATGTAGTAAATCCAGAATGGTAAATATATGAGCAAACAAATATGCTATAATGGTTGAAGGTATATGTTGAATAAACTGTCAAACCTTCCCTCTATATGTTCAGGGACTAGTTATGTCATTCACAGAACTACTCTAACACTAACATAACTGGTTCGTTCTATGTTTGTCTCTTTTTTACTTGTGCAGAGACTAAAGATGGACAAGAGCAAAGTTGCTGCCTATAAGTACTCACCTCTACCACTGCATCCTCACTTACTCAGGTCATCTTCTCCAAACGACTCTCTTGACCTCTCTGATACTCACTCACTGTATAGCTAGGCTGATCTATCATCTTGATCAAGCCTATATTGTAGTGTGATTGATTGCTCACACCTGGTGACAATCTTAGTTATTCCTATCATGTATTGTAATCTAATACTCTCTATTTTGAATCAAGGGTTGGTTGGTTGAATTCTATCTTGGTGTTGTTATAATTTCTACATGGTATCAGAGCTTTGGCTCTGATTGATTGGTGATTTCGTTGTCTAGGGTTTCATCCAATTTTTTGGGGGTTCTTAAATTTGGAGTGAGATCTGATCGATTCTTGGTTAATTCAACATTCGTGTTGAGTTAATTGTTGGTTTCTAGTGATTTCTGGTAAATTAGGGTTTGAATCTGAAAACCCTAATTTATCTGATTTGGGGGTTCTTATTTCTGGTGATTATTGGGACCTTATTCTTTCACAATATCTCTTAACTAAGTAAAGTAAGAGTGTTGTGATTTCTTTCCACTGATTCTTCTTATTATAGCTCTGTAAGTATTATTTTCTCTCTTAAAAATTACTTAGTTTTAGTTAAGGGGGTGCAAACGGTGTGATTAACTCCTTGATTTGCCTCCTTGAGAGGTGTGAATACCTGCTCTGGTCACACCCAGTCCCCTTGGCTGGACTTTGTAATTTTTTGGGTGTGAGTTTTATATACTTGTTACTTATCTGTTTTTTATTATGGCTCCTGGTACTAGTGATGTTGATCTGATTAGTAATCTTGACTTGGGAAATCCTTTGCATCTTCATTATTAAACTTACTGGTACTGAAAATTATAGAGTTTGGTCTACTGCTATGAAATTGGCTATTAACACTAGGAATAAATCTGGTTTTATTAATGGTAAATGTGTTAAAGCTACTTATGCTTCTAGTGATGTTCTCTCTAATCAATGGGAGAGATGCAATTCTATTGTGTTGTCTTGGATCTTAAATTCTGTGTCAGAAGATTTATATCTTGGTCAAATCTTTTCTGAAAATGCTATTGAGGTTTGGGCTGAACTTAAAGAGACTTATGATAAACTTGATGGTTCTATTATTTTAAGTCTTATGCAAAAAATTAATAACTTTAGACAAGGAGAATTAACTGTGTCTGAATATTATCATAAGCTAAACTCATTATGGAGAGAATTTGATATTATGACAAAATTGCCTATGTGTACTTGTGCTGCTAGAGAAGATGTGTTAAAACATAATCAACTCATGAAACTTATGTAATTTCTTATGGGTCTTAATGAAATTTATCAGCCTATCAGAAATAGTATTCTCTCTAGAGAAACTCTTCCTGATGTTAAGGATGCTTTTGTTACTATTTTCAGAGAAGAGTCTCATAGAGGCATTGCCTCCTCTTCTACTGGTTCTGATTCTAAACCTCAAATTGCTGGATTTGTTTCTAAAACAAATTGGACTAATAATGGAAATAAGAGATTTGAAAATAAGAAGAGTTTTGTTAATGATAATAAGAAGTTTGTTAATACTGGGAATAATAACAATAATAGGGGACCTAATCCAAACTTACTTTGTACTAATTGTGGTAAAATTGGTCACACTGTTGATAGATGCTTTGAAATAATTGGATTTCCTCATGGGTATAATAAAAATCCTGGTAAAAAACAAACTAACTTCAAAACTTCTTATAATGCTAATGCTTCATCTGTGGAAAATGGTTCTTCTATGTCTATCACTAATGAACAAATGATGAAATTAATGAGTCTTATCAATGATATGCCTTCTAGCAGTATGCAAGCCAATATGGCAGGTATACCTAGCTTTATGAACAATAATGTTTTCTTTAACATAAATTTTCATAAGTTTTATAACAACAATACTGCTTTGTGTAAAGATAGTATTGGGTGGATTATTGATTCAGGGGCAAACCAACACATGGCTATTAATACTCTTAATATGTTTAGCATTGTTGATATTTCTAATTTAAACCTTACTGTGGGACATCCTAATGGTACTCTTGCTAAAATCAAACATATTGGAAATTTAAAACTCTTTGATAAAGTCACTTTATATGATGTGTTGGTTGTTCCTGAATACTGTGTTAGTCTATTATCTGTGCACAAACTAATTAAAGACAGTAGAATGTTTGTTGGATTTGATGAATCTAAATGTTATATTCAGGATTTGACTCAAAACAAAATCATGGGGACTGGTAGTGAAAATGGTGGCCTCTATCTGTTTGATACTCCCTCTCCTATTACTTCTAAACATCAAACAATATGTAATATGTCTGTTACTTGTTATGTTTCTAAATCCTTATGGCATAACAGACTTGGTCATCCCTCTGACCAAGCTGTGAATATGCTTCAATTTGATCTTAAGTTCACTAAAGATTCTCATGTGTCTCCTTGTGACATCTGTCACAAAGCCAAACAAATCAGGGAATCCTTTCCTATTAGTGATCATAAGAGTTCTTCTATTGGTGATCTTGTGCATATAGACCTTTGGGGTCCTTACAAGGTCACTAGTAGAGAAGGATTTAGATATTTTATGACCATTGTTGATGACTTTACCAGGTCTGTTTGGATCTATCTTATAAAATCTAAAGATGAAGTTTATAACTTGTTTATTAGCTATGTTAATCTGATTCTAAATCAATTTAAGTGTAGTATTAAAACTGTGAGATCAGACAATGGTACTGAATTTGTTAACAATAAAATGAGTAATTTGTTTAGCAGCGTGGGTATTACTCATCAAACTACTTGTGCTTATACTCCTCAGCAAATTGGGATTGCTGAGAGAAAGCACAGACACTTATTAAATGTTGCTAGAAGCTTGTTGTTTCAAAGTGGTATACCTTTAAGTATGTGGCCTGAATGCATTTTAACTGCTGCCTATCTAATTAACAGGTTACCATCTTCTGTTCTGAGTGGAAAGTCTCCTTTTGAGCTGGTGTATGGTCAAAAACCAAAACTTTCTCATCTGAGATGTTTTGGTTGTTTGTGTTTCTCCTATATTCTTAACAATTCTGATAAATTTGCTTCTAAATCTGAAAAATGTGTCTTCATTGGTTTTTCTACAACAAAAAAGGCTTATAAGGTTTACAGTCTTGAGTCTAAACTGATTTCTTATTCTAGAGATGTTCAATTTTATGAAACTATTTTTCCATTTAAAATGAACACTCAACTACAAACTGATAAGGCTTCTGAAACTACACTCAATGATCTTAATTTTTTCAATGAGAAACACATTGATCTAAATCCCAATGATGAAAGGAGAGGTTCTAATACATCCAATGATGATGGCTGTGCCTATTCATGCCCTAGAAGTACACATACTTCTAATGATGGTGAGAATACTGGTATAGCAACATCTATAGATGACAATAATCTATCTGAGGGAAGTGCCCCTACTAATCAAAACACCACTCCATTTGTCTCTACTCAGAACACCAGTCATGAACAGCCTGTTCTTAGAAGGTCTAGTAGGGACTCTAGAATGCCTGCTAAGTTTAATGATTATGTTGTGAGTAGTAATGTAAAGTATGGGCTTGAGAAATATGTATGCTACTCTAATCTAAGTCCTGCAAACTATTGTTTCTCTAACACATTAAACAAATCTGTTGAGCCTTCCTCTTATGAGGAGGCTGCTAAAGACATTAATTGGGTTCAAGCTATGAATAATGAGATAACTGCTTTAAAAAGAAATAACACTTAGACTGAGTGTGAACTTCCTAAAGGAAGGAAAACTGTCAGTAGTAAGTGGTTATGGAAAATTAAATACAAATCCTCAGGTGAAATTGATAAATATAAAGCAAGGGTTGTTGCCAGAGGCTTTAGCCAGAGGGAGGGATTTGATTATAGAGAAACTTTCAGTCCTGTTGTTAAAATGTCCACTGTGAGATGTATGATTACCATTGCTGTTTGTAATAATTGGAGTATTTTTCAATTAGATATCAATAATGCATTTTTATATGGTGATTTAACTGAGGATGTCTATATGACTCTTCCTCCTGGCTTTGATGATCATAAGTCTAAAATTGTGAAGCTTAATAAATCTCTATATGGCCTTAAACAAGCTCCTAGACAATGGAATGCTAAACTTACCTTAACTCTTAGTGAAAATGGTTTTATGCAGTCTAAATTTGACTACTCTCTATTCACTAAAAGGTCTGGAAATGTGTGCCTGATTATGCTTGTGTATGTTGATGACATTATCATTACTGGAAATGATGTTAGTGAAATTGAGAAGTTTAAAGTGTTCTTAAAAACTAAATTTCAAATCAAAGATCTAGGAAAAATGAAATACTTTCTTGGAATTGAAGTCTTAGAAAATGATAATGGTGTGTGTCTTAGTCAAAGGAAGTATTGTCTTGAGCTTTTGCATGAATATGGGTTACTTGCTGCTAAACCTGTTGATGCTCCTTTGCCTGAGAACACCACTCTAAATCATATTGAAACTGATGATGATAAAGATTTATCTAATATAGGCAATTATCAAAAGCTTGTTGGGAAATTAATCTACCTAACTAATGCAAGACCTGACATTGCCTACTCTGTTCACTGTTTAAGCCAATTTATGCATGCTCCCTTATAATCTCACTTGAATGCTGCTCTTAGAGTCTTGAGATACTTAAAAGGATCTCCTGGTAATGGCATTCAGATTAATGCAAATGGGAATCTTAAGCTTAAAGCTTATGCAGATTCTGATTGGGCTAGATGCCCAGTTACTAGAAAATCTGTTTCTGGTTATTGTGTGTTTTTGGGTGACTCTTTGGTGACCTGGAAAAGTAAAAAACAATCTACCTTATCTAGGTCATCATCTGAAGCTGAGTATAGATGCATGGCCTCTGCTACTTGTGAAATTATTTGGCTTGCTAATATACTTAGTGACATGGGTGTTAAAGACTTGTTACCTGTAGTCTTGCATTGTGACAATAGTTCTGCTTTGCAGATTGCTGGTAATCCAGTTTTCCATGAGAAAACTAAACACTTTGAAATTGATGTTCACTTAGTTAGAGAAAAGGTCTCTGCTGGGGTTATTAGAACTGAGAAGATTCACACTTCTCAGCAAATTGCTGATATCCTGACTAAAGCCTTGGATATTAAGCAACACAAGTGGCTTTGTGATAAGCTTGGTATGATGGACATGTTTAAGGTTGAAGGTTTGAGGGAGGGTGTTGAATAAACTGTCAAACCTTCCCTCTATATGTTCATGGACTAGTTCTGTCATTCACAGAACTACTCTAACACTAACATAACTGGTTTGTTCTATGTTTGTCTCTTTTTTACTTGTGCAGGGACTAAAGATGGACAAGAGCAAAGTTGATGCCTATAAGTACTCACCTCTACCACTGCATCCTCACTTACTCAAGTCGTCTTCTCCAAACGACTCTCTTGACCTCTCTGATACTCACTCACTGTATAGCTAGGCTGATCTATCATCTTGATCAAGTCTAGATTGTAGTTTGATTGATTGCTCACAGGTGACAATCTTAGTTATTCCTCTCATGTATTGTAACCTAATACTCTTTATTTTGAATCAAAGGGTGGTTGGTTGAATTCTATCTTGGTGTTGTTATAATTTCTACACTATACTTGTATAGTGTAAAAACATAGATAATGAACTTTTATATTTTTATTTTTCATCAGAAGTGAGATTAATTCTCATAACGTCAAAAATCGAACGTGCCTTGTTACATTCGTAGTTTTGTAACAGTAACATCAGAAACACTAAATTGATTTTGGATGTCCAACTTTCATGGTATAAGTTCGCATAAACTAACTGATTAATGTTTACGCAAGCTTAGGTTGTTAACACATGATATATATAATCACTACAAAAAACAATGTTGTTTTATCCATCTTTGAACAAAATTTGCAAGGTTGAGGTCATCATAACCCGTGTACAGTTATGCCCATTGTATACAAAAGCATAATGGACATTTGGTGCAAAATTTTATTAACTTACTTCTGCAAAATCTAATTTTTACTTCAAAATGCAACAGAAACACATTTCTCAACCTTCTTTAATCACAATGCTTTTGAGAACCTCTAGACTCCAATCAAAATACTAAACACACAATTGTTGTAAACTATCAACAATTACAATATTAAATTTTCTAAGCAGTAACAATCATTTAAATGATACTTTAGAACATATGATTCTGATGTTTCCAACAACAAAAAAAAAAAACTATACTATATATATCTTTGTTTAACCAGAAAATAGCTTAGTAAAAAAATTCCCAGATTTAGGCTTGTCCTTACAAGCTATATGCACGTATCTTCCGAGTGAGTCCTTTTGTCTTGGCTCACCTCTTGTGTCTTTCTTGCACACTTTGCATGTCTTATCAACCCATCCTTCTTCTACATATTCACCATCAACTAACCAAAACAAAAGGAATTCAATATAGGTGTAAAATATGTAATTTTGATACTGGTGTTAAGATAGCAAAACAACGCAAAATGTACGAATCTTTAGTCATAAAGTACAACAAATTAACTAAATCAGTTGAAAACAGTATATGAATGTAATAGGTTTCTTATATCTTGTTAACTGAAGAGTGCAAGTTTTTGAGATTACCCTCAACATAGGATTTGAAGAAATCTTTGTAAGTCCCTCCAATCTTCCTCCGAAGAGCGCCATACTACATTGATAAACCACTTTTATGATTAGATGCTACTTAAGGGCTTGTCTTGATACTAGTTTAATGGTCATTTCAATCCGTATCACATTTGAGTTTTTAATGACTTAAACGGTAAAATTATAAAGCTCAGCTAAAGAAAAACGAGTCACACGGTGTATAAGTTTTGCCCACACTCCCAAAATGTAATCAAGTGTTTAGAAATTACAAAATGATCAATAGCTTATACTAGTTCAAAATTGATTTGTGTTATGCATCTTTGATCTTTTACACTCTGGCATACGAATCCACACTCTTTTTGTTATCATATTTCACATACTACTGGCTATGTATGACAAAAATAAGAAGACGGGGTCTTAGCATATCAACCTGACCCGCTGAGTTCGTTTTAACCTTCTAGTTTTTACTCGTTTTGACATTGTAACCCAAATCGATAATTTTGCCATACTTGAAAGGGATGTGGTTACAATTCACCATCCTGATTCAAAACCTTAATAAACTAACAGGTTCTATAAGAATTATGGTTTAGCTTTCTTGAAAATCAAACTCAGAAGAACCAAAGAGAAACAAACTAGTTTACCCAGGCCAAAAATCACTAAAATCGATAACTAAACCAAAGGACAGTCTCTTCATAAACAGCTACATTCAAGAAAGCTAATTAATAAACCACTAGCCTATTGGATTTTCATAAACTAAATCACTAGAAATCTAATAGAAACACTACAAACCATAACTAGACCAAAGACACATTGAATTAACTACCTGTTCTTTGCTCATTTGTTCTCCAGACCGTGTTTTTGACCTGGCCTCCTCAATAAGCACTGCATCTTCAGCTGATCTTACTTGAGCAAAATCTAGTGCTTCTGTTACACTTTCAAACAAATTCTGCTTTCTTGGTTTCGGCGTTTCTTCATCGGCGTTACCTTTTTCTGTTTTCGATGCAAATACTTTGAATTTGTAATAAGATTTGTTCGAGTTAAGTGTCTGTTTCGACAAAGTGAAGTTAGAAGTAGGAATAGAAGGTGATAAGGGAAGAGCTCTTAGCCCCATCCCCATGATGATGCAAAGTTATGATATATAAACCAAATTCACAACATTAACTACCCTTATATACTTCTATAGTTCTATATCTAATGGTCATGTATTTCATACAAATACTAAGTTTAATTATTTTGGGTGGAGGGAGTTTAATCTGATATAGATCAACTGGCTGTGGAAAGTGGAAGCATTTGGTGGTTATGAGAATTTTGATGACTTGGACCATTGATAGATTGACACGTGTCAGTAAGTAATATATGGTTTATGGCATGCTACGTGGCCCTTTGGCTGCTACTCAAACTGAGAAGCAATTTTGCTTCTTATGTTGCTACTTGCTGACTTCTTGTGGCAGGGTGGTCACACAAGAATTGCATGTTGCTTAAACATGATTAATATTACAAGAGTTACAGGACAACTTAAACCTTAATGATATGTATATTGAAATCTAACAAACTAAATATCATTTCCTTACAAATCTTGGTTGATTTCATGGTCATAGTCACACATAGTTTTTCCTTTTAGTCACTCATGATAAGCAATCCCATATTCTTTAAGTCACTCATGATAACCACCCAAGATTTGTAAGAAAAGTTTTACAATATCAGGTTCATAGATACCTTAGCTTAATAACATACGGCAAAACTGCTCCTGGTAACAAAAGTTAAGCTCTTTTAGCACAAAGTAATGCGCAACCAAATAGAGCAAGACGATTTCTATTTATATGAACAAGTACTAGTTACAAATTATATCATTAGGAAGGTTTTATACTATATAAACCATCCCAACTTCCAACAAAGACGCAGGAGGCACCTTCAACACCACATCCGGTCCCCTGCAATTCCGTCTGAGAAAATTATACGCGAAATTAATTGCTAACCTCTTCCCAACGCCTGATCCTTGTTTTGCTTTCACATGTGAGTGACCAAGTATGAATGCAGTCCCGCTTTGCTGAGCATCCAATAAATCATGAAGTTCTTCTCTCATTTGCAGTTCTTTTGGATCAATATCAGACTCGTTGTGATCATCAACAGCAAATGTTACTTGTCTTCTTTGGAACTGTGGGCCCATCTCGACTATGTCTGTAATGCTCTCGATTGTTGGAAACCCGACTGATACACTAATTTGTTGCATACTTTCTACTGATTCAAAAGCTCGTGTTGCGGAAAAGTCTGAGTTTCCTATTACCGCAAGCCGGTACTCTCCCGATGATCTACTTGATGGAACCAATTCGTCCTCGTGACCTGTGTGGGACGCATGTAAGAGGAATGGATTATATGATATAAACAGATGTAATGACCCGTTCATTGATCAAGTGACTAAACTTAAGAAAAGTTGTATACTATAGTTACCTGGATCAGTAGTGGGTTCAGGGCGGGACCAGTCATATCGGATGAAATCAGCAATCCGGTTAACAAGTTCAGACTCAAACGAATCCACATCCTGGTGCACATCACGATACCCATACCGCACAATGCACCTATATGACCTAAGACTAGCAGGTCCCACACGGCCCATAAGGTACCTTTCAGCTGGAGGCACATAAGGAACAGGTACAGCTTTGACACACACAAACACCAAGATACGGTGAAACGCAGGCAAATTGGTCACAAATCGCGAAAAGTTAGCCGGGATGCCCGACGTAAGATCTGTGAACACAAGCCCTATCCCTGGAACCCTAGAAATGCCCAAACTTGGGCCCAAAGCTAGCAGCCATTCCAAAGAGACTTTATTTTGGAGGTCATATTCGTACTTTTTGGTAGTGGCGTAGTGCCAAACAAACATTATGGTAACGAGAAAGAGTGCTAAGAGAATCGGGAGCCATGCACCTTCACGAAACTTGACTAAGGAAGCTGAGAAGTAAAGTAGTTCTACGGACCCGAAGAAAAGTAGGAAGCAAAGAGCTAGGATTGGAGGTTTGTGCCAACAAAGAATAATTACTAATGAAGTGAGGCAAGTTGTAACAAGCATTACCGCCATAACTGCCAATCCTGTAAAAAATTAAAGATAAAGACTGAAAATTTGGTACACGTTTATCTTACTTCACATTCACACACATTCTCAGCTATTGCTTTAGTACACAAGATAATCAAACATTTTCACAAGATATGCCCAGTCAATAGATTAAACATGATAATTTGCATAGTGAAGGCGACAAAATGGGCGGGTCAGGCGGGTTAGGTAACAATTCAAGATGGGAACGGGTTGAAATGAATCATTTTTGGTTTGGTCCGCACCGTGCCAGGTTAGCTTGTAAACATTTTTTTGTACATCTTATAAATACTTTCACGATTTAATTATAATTACAAAAACAGTGTCATTATAGTAACAATCTAAATTCGTGAAAGAAATCATTTAGAAAATTGTCTGCATTATAACTAGATTTATGGGTTACTTACACCGGTTTGACCCATTTGAGCCGTTACCTTTTAGCTATTTAACCCGTTTGTAATAAAACACAAACCAAAATCGACCTGTTTAAAACTACACCGGCTGAAATTTCCATCTCTACTGAATAGTTCCTCCCTTACCCCCAAAAGATTGGGAGAGAAAACATACTCTTTAACTTTGAAGGTCAAACATATTAGATTCCAAAATGGAGATTAAAACACCCATCTTTACAAATTGAACGTGAAAATCTTCACATGTGTAACATCTTTTATGACTTTGACTGTCAAAAAAACTTCTCAAATAAACATAACAATTGAGAGTAAACTCTGCATTTGCAAATAACTTTATTTGACCCCATAAGTCAGACTAGGAAGAACAAAAGTTTGGGCACTGACCTGATGCATTTCCCATGTGTTTTGTGTCCCTGAATCCAATGGTCACAGCAATACATAAGACCATGAGTATCCAGTTGATCTCCGGGATGTAAATCTGACCATGCTTCTTGTCTGATGTATGAACAACCTTAACCCTTGGAAAACAACCAAGTGATTGACTCTGGTTAATGATTGAGAATGTTCCACTGATGATCGCTTGACCCCCAACAACCGAAGCAAGAATGGCTATAACAAGCACTGGCCACCTTACACCGTCTGCATATGTTTCAACATTGAGTTATTTACTACTTCTGTGAATATTTCTGTTTAATGGAAATAATTTGAAATGTAAAGAATACCTGGCACTGAGACATAATAACTAATGTCGTTAGCCATCTGGTGATTTTTTGACAAGTAAGCCGCTTGCCCCATGTAAGCGAGTATTAGTGCGGGATAAACAAGGAAGCTGAAAGCCATCTGGAGAAAGAAGTTTCATATCACAATATAAGTCACAGCCAAATAAGAAACGTCAAACAGAAAGTGTATCTTGAATATGAAATACGTCTGTTTTCAGGCAAAATTTACCTGAATTGCAGCATATGAGAAATGTCCAAGATCTGCAAACATTGCTTCCGAGCCTGCAGATACGACTGACCAGTTATACAACAATTTATTTATTTATTTATTATTATTATTATTTTTTATCAATTCAAAATTAAAAAGGACTGCTATTAACTCTCCTGTAATTAACTAATTATGGCTTGTAGATGTAGGATGTGAGATTATTAATGAAAAATTGAAAAGAAAAAGAAAAAAAAAACATATTTTAAACTCGAACTTGAAATTTGAGTATGTTGACCACAAAGGTTACCTAAATAGATACCATTATACCAAATGAACCAAGTGCTTTGAAGGTTTTACCTGTAATGCACAATAAAATGCCTCCCAGAGACATCCACCCTCGTACTTTTGTCTTCTTCAAAAACTTATACATGTAATAAGGTGAAAGAGCTTTGTAAACATGTGGGTTCCACTGGATTATATTGTACAACCCGAGGCCACTGATGCATAGCAGCCATAACAGAACAATTGGAGCAAAAAGGAAACCAACTCGATGGGTGCCATAATGTTGTAGCGCAAACAAGCACACCAATATGAAGCAGGTTATCGGGATCACAGCATCTGTAAGAAAATAAATTAGCACTTAAAACCATTTACCATACTCTATCAAGTTTGACTTTTATGTGTCAAATATTTGAAGTTTCGAGTTTTAAATGAGTTATTTCACTTCTTCCAAGTTTTTGTTATTGCTAACTTCATCTTACAGAATACTATAACATTATACTTGACACATAACTCAAAGTCAATTGTATGAATATTTGTCAAAAGTATTAAATACCCTTCAATAAAAGCAATAAAGAAATTGTGGACCACAGACAGTTGATTAGGGGTAAGCTCACTCACATTCATGGTGTTTTTTCGACATTGACAGCTCAAGCCCAGAAACCGCGGAAAAAACTGGAAATTTGGAGAAAAATTATGTTAAGAAATAGTTACATGTTTGGTCCCTATGGTTTACCCCAAATAACATGTTTAATCCCTAAGTCGTTTTAATTACGCCACAAGTATCTATTTTTGAAACCTGTTGCCCATTTAGTCCCTATTTAAAAAAATAGGGATCATCTGTGTAATTATTTTTATTACACGGATAGTCCCTATTTCCCATAATAGGGACTAAATGGGCAACATGTTTCAAAAACAGGTATGTGTGGTGTAATTAAAATGACTTAGGGACTAAACCTGTTATTTGGGGTAAACCATAGGGACCAAACATGTAATTTTGTCTTATGTTAATAATGCTAAAATTAACCAAGGGAATTAAAAAGTTCAAGATTTATATTAATCTTACCAGATATGACTGGTGTAAGTATTCCATCTCCAATCACCATACAAGTGCCAATAAGAACCAAAATCAGTAAAGCAGTATGCAAAGTTTTGTGCTTCTCAAGCAACCTTTTCACTTTTGAACTGTTTTCACTCTCTGGAGGTTGAGTCAGTTTATATGTCGAGAGCGATTCGTCAGCAACTTGTCGGTTTGGTAAAAGGCTTACTTTAGCATGACGGCATATCGAGGAATAAAGGGCAAAAGTTCCACCTATATATTCATCAACAACAGGTTATTAATCTCAATTACCGAAACATCATATACAAAACAAGGTGGACATTTTGAACCTTCACATACGAATGGGTCGATTCGGTTTGTGTTTTACGAAAATGGGTCAAACAATAAAGTAGCTATAAGAAGAATTAGTTAAGTAGGTCATACGAGTTGGAAGCACCCAATGTCTATTTTTAATTTATTATACATACAATAATCATAACTAAGCATAAGAAAAAAATGAGCACACAGATACTAGCAGATCAACCCGACCCGGACTAGTATTGGAATGTACCAAAAATGACCCATTGTTCAGATTTTCAGACAAATACAAACAAGATGGGAAACCAGTATTCAGTAACCATAAACAGTTTTGAAAAAACCCAGAACACATTTGCCTAACTTGCAGAAGCATGTTGTCATTCATAAACTTGATATTAATGTTTATTACATAAGTTTTTGAATAAAAAACATGCTTTGGCTATTTGACTGGAATGAGGTAAACTTTTGAAACAAACTAAAACAAACTCAATCCCTTGTCTAACTGTCAAAATGTCGAACATCTTTGCTTGAAAACCGAAAATTAAAGTTACATTTCACTATCAAATAGAAAATGCACATTGTGTACTTAAATAAATTATACTCCAATTGTTTACCTTCGCCATTATCGTCAGCTCGAAGGACTATGAACACATATTTGAACAATGGTACTAAAGTCAAAGTCCAGAAAACGAACGAAAGCACACCCAAAATCTCTTCATTTGTTTCTGAGTGATGAATATCTGCTGCGAATGTGCTCTTGTAAACATAAATTGGGGAAATGCTGAGATCTCCATAGACTACACCAAGACTCTGATAAGCTAACACCAAGGTCGTCCTCCAAGAATCCTTCTGTATGCAATATAACAAACATATAAGCATTTTCGATAAACTTTTCATGTATTTCAAGTATTAGCCATACAAAGATTCGATCGTTATCGCAAACAAACCACTATTTTTGTAAAAAATGAAAAACAAACACCCATTATGCAAGAAGAAACGATTTTGAACAGAACTTTAGACAAAACAAAAATAAGACTTTTTTATTGGTAACCAACCATGCTTATGCAAAGTTCCAGTAAACACAACTGAAATTGCAAGACCAGATGACTGAATTTCCAAAGAAAACCACTTTCTTTTTCCAAAATCATTTGTATGTTACTATTGCATTTTTACAGAAAGATGGTTGCATAGCAACCAAAAGCCAAATACTCCAGACAAAACAGTTACAAAATTCGGTGGACAAACCTTAGAATTTCCCCAACATTTTTTGTCACCAAGATCCATGCTTCTATCAAATCAGGATTCCTTCAATTATGCTGAAACGAACTAAATGCAGACCCTATCTGCAACAAAACAGATATAAATTTGCATTTACTTTACAGATAATTGAAAATATAAAACAAAATGAGGGTTACAAGTTAATGATAGAAACATCGTGATAGCAACCAAGAAACAGTGACCCACTTGTTTTAGACCAATGTATCCTTATCTCACTCTCAAGAACCAAAAATCTCAAACACCCATTATATAAAAACTCATAAACTAAAAAGAGTCAAGCAAAAAGGATACCATGATGCACAATCGAATCAGAAAGATTGTCTTTTTGATAAAATATATAGATAAAAGAATCAGATTTCAATCAAGATAACACTTTCTTGAATAAAATATTATAAGTGGAAATTAAGAAAAAACCTCTCTCAAATCAAATAATTCCCATGAATACTAATCAACCTCAAAACTACAGAACCAATACAAGTGGTTTTAATATAAAATTACTTTAAATTTATAACATGTTCACTTCAACCAAAGTAGCAACAAAACAAGAGAATGTTTGGAGAACAAACAAGCAAACCAAAATCACATGACTCAACAGAAAAATTGCCTTATCACAATTCCAAAATTATGTAAACAATTCAATGCAACTTTCAAGGGCAAATTTGGCATCTATCACACTCTCTCACACACATATAAAAAACAAAAAAAAAAAACACTCACTATGACTACACGTGGGTTGGTTTGAACTAAAATCCCCACCAATGTGACAAGCCAACTATAATAGTAAATGAAAGTGTGTGTATTAAAGTAGGCAAGAATATATCCGCAAACTACAACCAGATCTTGGTACAATGAAACTTTACCTTCCAATGTTAAAAAAATAGAACTTTGAACTAATATCATTAAACCAACTTTTATTAATTAGTATAAACCACTTATTTAAAAAGCGTGTTAAATCTACTGTAAATGGTAAGAAAATTTGGCATATTATAAAAGTATCAACATCGAGCCCCAAAATTCACCAAAAATTCACTGTGCGTGTGGACTCCGGACACATCAAGTCAAGGAGATAATTAGCGTGGGACCATTGTTCACCCCTTTGTCTTGTTTGTTTCACACACATAATATGGGGGTGTTCCAAAATTATTAAAACAGAAATATCTAGCGTTGCCGGTTATCAATGTCTTGTCAAAATACATTGTTTGGACTTTTTGGCTAAACGCTATAAGTTGTTTGTTAGCAAAAAGCTAAGCCAATTTAGCTCACAGATAATCACATTAAGATTTTGAATAATCAATCCAAAACACCTTCAAAAATCAAAACCACATGGAAACCATCCACCTGTGGCCCCACACGACCAATTTCACGACAAACATGTCACAAGTGAGACGTAAACTAGACTACAATAATAAAAAGATGGTTTCAAACACGACTAATCGGACTATTTTGATTCTTATACTACACTCTCATCTTAAACTAACCATTTAGGATGTAACCGCAAACTTTGTAAAAAATAAGTATATTTGGTTTTAGTGGTCCAAAATTGATGTATAGCGTGTCATTTTCTACATGTTCCAAAAACGACCGTTTAGAAAGCAAAGGGTCACTCACTCACTCACAACCTAATTATGTACTACTACAAAAGATTGAGTAGAATCAAAACAAAATCCTAAAAACGAGTAATAAATAGACCTTTCATATTTTTTCAGGATGATATAATGTACTAACTAAAAAAAATGGATTTTGACAATTATTTACACAAATATCCATGTTGGGTCCGGCAGACAATACCTCTTTTGAAACCCTGGATTATTGTAACATTTCTAGTCCAACATTATCCTTAAACACCACCAGTTTCTTTTCAAAACAAAATCAATAACAAATGGGTTGTGTTAAACTAAAGAACTTACTGATGGTAAACGAATAGGAATTGAAGGTAACACAGACAGTTAGAGAGTATTCAATTCTCCATCTAAAGTGATATGTTTTGGAGTGAAATGTGGGGAATAATAATGGGAATGTGGATTAGATTACGTGGATGGATCCGGCAATGAAGATCTTGAAAAGTGTGAGTGTAAGTGGCCAACATATAACAGGAATCTCTTCTACTGCCAGAGGCTAAACATGGGCCGGGTATTTATGGTTTGGGAAACTATATAATAAGACCGACCACCCATTGGAATTTTTTCTTTTTCTCTATTTCTGTCAACAAAATATTTTCATTTTTACCAAAAAAAATTAGGTGAACATTTAATTTTTAACCAAAAAAGAAAAAACCAAATCATAGAGCATGTTTGTTTACATAAGTCAAGAAGATTAATTAATGTGAAGACTTTTTATTTGTCGTTTAACTCTCTCAATTTAGTTTTTTAAATATTAATTAAGGGCATGTTTGACACATCAACTTTTTATGATTATTCTTTGAGTAAATTGTATTTTTGGTCCTTGTGGTTTGGCTAAATTGCAGGTTCGGTTCTTATCATTTCGAAAGTGCAACGGTGGTCTTCATTTTAAAGTTTTTGTTGCATGTTTAGTCCCTGGTCAAAGTTAAATGACTAAAATACCCTTTGTCTTATTCCTTTTGAATATTTAAATGAGTACACCTCTTCTTTTATGTATTTTCTTTTAAGACTAAAATACACCGTTCGTCCATAAACTTGTTGTTGCGCATCGCGATGGGACAAACTTGGGCTTTTTCATCGTCCGGAGTCCCTTTTCCAAGTTTCACACTCTTAACTGGTCCTTTGACCATATTTTCGTTAGTCAAGGACGTCAGTTGCCGTTTGATTTGTCTTTAGTCCAAGGGCACAATTGTCATTTTACCAATTTCATTTAATTAATATTACCGTGTCAGTCCACTTGTTTACCGTGGGCGCTACAGTAAAACCTTGCTAATAAAAGGGAAAGTTTATCACCACTCATCCTTTATCTTTCCTATCCACTAAAATCTTATCTTCTTCACCGACGGTAAAATCTGAAAAATGGTGTTGTGTTCATGCAACAGAAGGGTTGTCCTTCGAACCTGCTGGAACAACACGAACCCAGGCAGGAGGTTCTATGCATGTCCAAGACAGGTTGGGACACTTAATTTTATTTCATTTTTGTAAGATATTGGATTTCGCAAACACATCAAACCATGATCAAGTGGGGCGTATAACTTGATGTTTTTAGAGAGAGAAAGTTTAGAGGTTTGGGAACTTAGTGAGAGAAAGTGAAAGTCTTATTATGAGCTCCAACCCTCTACCTTGGGAGGTAGAGGGTATTTATAGTATCTTACATAAACGCCACCCACGGGCTGTGGATCAGGCATACAGTGGGTAAAGACCCGTCCGTCCTCCACGGTGTTACTTAACTAAATACTATCTAACATTACATAACTACGACTACGAGCTTTCTAACGATTACATATACTTGAGGTGACTGACACTTTAATAACTGGATTTACTAAATCCTAACAATCTCCCCCTAAGGGAGGTCACCTCAAATTATATTGAATACAAACAGATATAACATTAAGATTGTTCTTGGATTCTTGTTAAAGTTCTTTGCTCTGAAGCTCGTAGTCATTGATTCTTCATGTATTGCATGTTTGGTTAATCCAAGTGGAGGTCTTTAACTGATCCACGTGATAATGAGTTTTGAGCCAGCTTTGAGATCATCAGATACCATAAATCTCAGACTCTTCCTTTGTAGTGTTGACATTATGTGATGTTGTGACATTTGGACCGACATGCTCACATTCTGGATCATGATTTCTTCTCATCAGAGTAGCGGAAGCTTTAGTTGATTCATGATATTTTCATCAGCGTAGCAGAAGCATGGAGTGAAAATATCAGAGTTGTTGATGCACTTATCATGATTTCTTTAGAAATGAATGTGTAGTGTGAGCATGCGGCTATGGATTGACCTCTCCATTTTGATCAGCTGTAAACATCGGGCGTACCTACATACAACAATTAGCAATAAAGCGCACGAAAGTGTCTTTGATCACTTTCGTTGAATTGAGGTACACTGTAACACCCCAACCCGACAAGGGTAAAGATATCGCAAATACGGTTTCATATCAGAACTTTAAATACTATACAATAGCAAAAGCCTTTACAAAATATTCAAAAAGAAAACATAAATAGCTAAACTTCAAAATAAATCTAAGATCTCTAAAGGTCAAGTCTTGCTCTCAGCTCTATTCTCAACCCAGATCAGCTATCCCATAAGCTCATCTTGAATGCCTAATACCTGCCGCAGGAAAAGAAAATGCGGCTGAGCTTACAAAGCCCAGTGAACAGATATAACAAAACGAAAACTAAACAAAACATAAATACGAATTGAACAAAGAAACGAATAACAAAGTCGTAATGGAATGAGAACAATGAGTCAATGAGGATCCTGCAGAACACAATTATACAGATATCCAAAAAGAACAGATAACAAGGAGAACGAAGCAAAACAAAGCATTGATGACATATATACAAGCACATACAAACCAGGCATACAAGTACTGAAACATAAGCAAACATAACAGACGTCGAATCCACACAACATATATATATAGCATACAATCAGTTCAGGAAATCAGAAGACACACAAGACAAACATAAATCCAAAGGCAAGTGAAAACACTTTCTAGAAATAATCATGGCATTCATACAAATTAATCAACCTACATTAATCACACTTAATTCAATATTGCAGCAGCGAAAATAGCAGTCAAATCATGGCAGTCACACACATACAAATAGAAAACACAGTAGGCAAACTATAACTAAATAGACCAAACAAAACATAGCATAGCCATTAGCAATTATCAGAACAGATATCACACACTAAACCATTTCCCATATCAAATCTTAACATAAACAAAGTCTAAACATAGCAGATCAATTATAGACAAATAGGTATAGTAACAAATAATGAAGATTCACAATATTAACTGAACAGATTATACGGAAAGAACTTACAGAACAATCAAATACCCACTAGCATAGTCATCTTGCAGATCAACGAATTCACATAACGATAAACTAACATAACATCAGATGACAACATGCAAATCATATTTAAACATATTAATCATAACCTAGCATAGTAGACGGTAGTCACATAAACATGCAAAAGCATAACCACATATAATAACATATAATAAGCCGAGCACATAATTATTAACACTTGAACATACCGAATCATAATCAGAATACTTAACATAGAAATAACAAATAAAGATTTAGTTAACTACCACGAGCCCAGAACATATCATATCAAAAACATCATAACTATATAGAAACAATCTCAAAATAAGTCGGAGTAGCTAGCTCCCAGAGTTTTATGAAGACGCGTATTGCACACGACATCATTCACCTAGACAAATCATATCGGATAACAGATCAGATCTAGGATGCATCCATACGCCCCACAAACATATATTGATAATATAATATAAATTGAGCTCATAACAATTAACAGATAAGGGACGTGGCAGAACTTCACTCTACTGCCCTAGAGTCATGTCAGAGGTGCATCACTGACACGGACATGGAACCCCCATGACTAGTTAATAATTGGCTCGGGTGTCAAACTATCTTAGGTCAAATTAGAATGTCAAAACTGACATAGATCATACTTTATCAAAGATTAAATCATGTTTTCAACATCAAAGTTTTCATATCATATAGTTCAAAATCAAATATTCAGAAGTCAAAAGTTCATATAACAGTCACAAATCATACATTCATAATTAGAAGTTCATAATTAAACATAGTAGAGTTCAACAAACGTGCATATCAAAGTCTTCCTATCATAAAGTTCAAATCAGACATTGCATGGTTCAATAAAACATAAGTTCAGATAAGCAACATGTCAAACAATCAGGAAAGGGTTCATAGCAATGGCATCGGAAACCCTAATAAGTAAAATAGGAAAGCTAACGAAAAGAACATCATAAGGAACCTTTACTGAAAAGGTCAGAATATCTGTACCTTAAAGCAAATGAGAGAAAAGCAAACGAACGAGTGAATCACGAAGATATAACATCGCGTCTTCTTCAACGAATCTACACGGATTATGATTTGTTTAATACTTATTAGCATCATTAAAGCTATGACGGATTAATCGCATTAACATTCTTAGAGTTATAAGTATATTCTCGTTTTATAAGCTTCTTATGCATTTGTAAGTGTGTTACCTATTGATATCATATTTTATCTTTCAGTTTCTTAAACTCATATTCGGACCAGACTTTAGAAATTTATATAAAATACTTACTTAGCTCAAATGAAATCAAGCAAAATCCCAGAGGTTCCCATATGAGTTAAAAGAGTCTCCAAAAATTGGTGGGTTCTATATCTATGCCAAATGGCCTATGGAAAATCACAAGTCCAGACCTGTCCAGAAAGTAATCAGAAAATACACCTTAAAAGTTTACGCTTATTGGACCTGTTTAGACACCTTGGAAAAATCCCCAGAACTCCCAGAAATTCATTTATGTCCTAAATATCACTCCTGTAAAAGGAGAGCTCCCAATTCCTTATGGTTTGAAAATGAAAAATCAAACAATCCAACTAAATTTCAGACCCGTTTTCTCAGCTTTGACACTTGATCTTGTAAAATTCAAAAATACGACTTAGACAACTCCAAATTCGACCAAACCACTTGGAAAACTTAACTAAGACATAAAATAAACTTTTCCCACAAAAACCCAGATTATTGTACTTATAAAATTCGATCTATGACACGCACAAGTTCGACATATGATGCTGTCCAGTTTTAGGGTTTATTAAAACCATTATAATTACATGTTTAAACCATTAATTACACTTAGGGTTCCATTCCAATTAGGGTTTCGAATTTATTAGGCATGATAACATTTATATATGTGGTTCGGTTCTCTTGTGCTCGACATACCTATGATCCGATTCAAACAATACGTATTACATACATGTTCTCTTAATATTACAAGGTTCAATTCATATGGTTTGTTTGTTTTGGTTTCGTACGGCTCGACACAAAAGAAAAACACAAGTCGACAAAACAAACTAGCTACAATATATTAACTTAAGGTGCATCAAAGGAAGACGAGAAACATGTTATACCTTAACTTGGTTGAAGCAAAATCTCGACACCAAAGGTTGTAGGGTTCGGCCGAGTAGGAGCAAAAAGAAAAGAGAGGCAACCAAAACTAAACTAGGGTTTCACTTTTGAGTTTATGTATTGTATATATAGTAGTAGTATTTTCGTTTTAGGGCTTTAGGAGGGGGGGGGGGGTTGGGTCTCGGCTTGGTCCAACCGAACACACCAAAAACCCACGCCCATGTGGGCTTCGGCTCTTGCCCCACACGACACAAAAACAAACGCCCCTTGGGCTCTTCCTTGGACTCTCGGCTCCATTGATCCAAACGAACAAAATAATCGGCCCAACATGGTTCACCAAATAACGAATGACAAGGCCCAACACTTTAGCGAAACGTTTAAATCTTCGTCGTAAAATATCGATCACGTACATATTTTAGTTAAATTCTAATTATTCGTAAGTTAGGTTTTAATTTTCGTTAAATGATTATAAACGTATTTTACATATTTAATAAATGTTCGATTTCAAGGGTATTTTAGTCTTTATCTATGTTTCGTATTTTTAGGGTTTTACAACTCTCCCCTTCTAAAAAGAAAATTTCGTTCTCGAAATTGGACAAGACGGACAGAACGGCAACAAATGTGGATTTCGGAACTTCAAGGAATAAATGACGAACGCTAATCATATACTTATTAAAGTTTTAGCAGTAAAAAGATGAGATGCAGAAAATCAAAAACACACTCCAACTTATTCAGGTATCTAATGAAGAAAACAATCATATGCATAGACAGAACGAATCCTAAAGGTCTTACTAATCGCAGATAATCAAACTAAAAGGATCTAATGTTCCTCAAACACTTCACGAAATATCCAATGATCACAATAAGGGTACACGGAGACGTACACATTTAGAGCAAACATAGCAATCCATGGTTCACACAAATCATAACAATTTCGAATTCCAAGCGTACAAAACTTACACGTAACAGATATCGACAAAATCTCACAAATAGGTACAAAATTTCAAACAGGCATGGGGAGTGACAAATAACAGATACAAGTCAAAGTCCATTCACACATCAACCACAGGCATTTCCCAGACGTCGTATACCTTCAATAAGTTCAGATTATATGATCTCGGTATTATTACGTTGATCAGGCGTCATAATACTTGCATCACATAACAAGTTCTTATTGTCATTATATTCGGTCTCGGGTCATGACAAAACACATAACTAATATCATAACAAAACATACTACATACAGATAACATACAGATAGCAAGTAACCTACTATAACAGACCAGATCACATACATACAGCATATACGACATCAAAACAACTTACCATACCATAACAAAAAGAAGGCAACCAATGCACAAAACGGTTCCTCATGACTCATTACTGACGATCCAGAAAGAAAAGCTGAGATATACCAGAATGCTAAACGATAAAACTTCACGACTCGAACCGAGTTCTGAACGAATCAAAGAAAAGTAATACCGATCAGAATCACTTAGCAGAATATCAAACCGTCACAAAACGCATGACAAACGAATCAGAGTAACACACGTCGCACCCAAATCATATGAAGTAGATGAACCTTCCCAGCCACCGGTTGAATCATGTCTTCATCGTTGCGTCTTTGGTTGATTTGTCCAGCTCCCTCCAGCAGCATCCTGATGTCTCCAGCAGCACGGTAGTCGAGTGTGGCTTCTGCTTCACGAACCTCTCCAACACAGGAACTGTTGCAGCAACGCAGGGTCGACACCATCTTCTTCGGCTCTGCGGGTAGTCTCCATCTAACGATCGACAAACGGACGAGCGAAAACAAAATAACAAAATTCGATGCGAAAAGAGGAGGGCCAATTTAGCGAAGACAAAAGAATGTCGAAGTCAAATCTGAACGATCATCAAAAGGAATCGAAAGATATCTGAACAGACGTAAACCTAATGTCTACCCAATTCTCACAGGTCATAGCCTAAGCTCTAAGGGTCCTAAAACCTAGAGCTCTGATACCATAATTGTAACACCCCAACCCAACAAGGGTAAAGATATTGCAAATACGGTTTCATATCAGAACTTTAAATACTATACAATAGCAAAAGCCTTTACAAAATATTCAAAAAGAAAACATAAATAACTAAACTTCAAAATAAATCTAAGATCTCTAAAGGTCAAGTCTTGCTCTCAGCTCTATTCTCAACCCAGATCAGCTATCCCATAAGCTCATCTTGAATGCCTAATACCTGCCGCAGGAAAAGAAAATGCGGCTGAGCTTACAAAGCCCAGTGAACAGATATAACAAAACGACAACTAAACAAAACATAAATACGAATTGAACAAAGAAACGAATAACAAAGTCGTAACGGAATGAGAACAATGAGTCAATGAGGATCCTGCAGAACACAATTATACAGATATCCAAAAAGAACAGATAACAAGGAGAACGAAGCAAAACAAAGCATTGATGACATATATACAAGCACATACAAACCAGGCATACAAGTACTGAAACATAAGCAAACATAACAGACGTCGAATCCACACAACATATATATATATATAGCCTACAATCAGTTCAGGAAATCAGAAGACACACAAGACAAACATAAATCCAAAGGCAAGCGAAAACACTTTCCAGAAATAATCATGGCATTCATACAAATTAATCAACCTACATTAATCACACTTAATTCAATATTGCAGCAGCGGAAATAGCAGTCAAATCATAGCAGTCACACACATACAAATAGAAAACACAGTAGGCAAACTATAACTAAATAGACCAAACAAAACATAGCATAGCCATTAGCAATTATCAGAACAGATATCACACACTAAACCATTTCCCATATCAAATCTTAACATAAACAAAGTCTAAACATAGCAGATCAATTATAGACAAATAGGTATAGTAACAAATAATGAAGATTCACAATATTAACTGAACAGATTATACGGAAAGAACTTACAGAACAATCAAATACCCACTAGCATAGTCATCTTGCAGATCAACGAATTCACATAACGATAAACTAACATAACATCAGATGACAGCATGCAAATCATATTTAAACATATTAATCATAACCTAGCATAGTAGACGGTAGTCACATAAACATGCAAAAGCATAACCACATATAATAACATATAATAAGCCGAGCACATAATTATTAACACTTGAACATACCGAATCATAATCAGAATACTTAACATGGAAATAACAAATAAAGATTTAGTTAACTACCACGAGCCCAGAACATATCGTATCAAAAACATCATAACTATATAGAAACAATCTCAAAATAAGTCGGAGTAGCTAGCTCCCAGAGTTTTATGAAGACGCGTATTGCACACGACATCATTCACCTAAACAAATCATATCGGATAACAGATCAGATCTAGGATGCATCCATACGCCCCACAAACATATATTGATAATATAATATAACTTGAGCTCATAACAATTAACAGATAAGGGACGTGGCAGAACTTCACTCTACTGCCCTAGAGTCATGTCAGAGGTGCATCACTGACACGGACATGGAACCCCCATGACTAGTTAATAATTGGCTCGGGTGTCAAACTATCTTAGGTCAAATTAGAATGTCAAAACTGACATAGATCATACTTTATCAAAGATTAAATCATGTTTTCAACATCAAAGTTTTCATATCATATAGTTCAAAATCAAATATTCAGAAGTCAAAAGTTCATATAACAGTCACAAATCATACATTCATAATTAGAAGTTCATAATTAAACATAGTAGAGTTCAACAAACGTGCATATCAAAGTCTTCCTAACATAAAGTTCAAATCAGACATTGCATGGTTCAATAAAACATAAGTTCAGATAAGCAACAGGTCAAACAATCAGGAAAGGGTTCATAGCAATGGCATCGGAAACCCTAATAAG
This sequence comes from Chrysanthemum seticuspe, assembly GCA_019973895.1. Lineage (NCBI taxonomy): Eukaryota > Viridiplantae > Streptophyta > Magnoliopsida > Asterales > Asteraceae > Chrysanthemum > Chrysanthemum seticuspe. The sequence continues at coordinate 87,584,906 of BPTQ01000006.1, read as the reverse complement.
TAAAATAGGAAAGCTAACGAAAAGAACATCATAAGGAACCTTTACTGAAAAGGTCAGAATATATGTACCTTAAAGCAAATGAGAGAAAAGCAAACGAACGAGTGAATCACGAAGATATAACGTCGCGTCTTCTTCAACGAATCTACACGGATTATGATTTGTTTAATACTTATTAGCATCATTAAAGCTATGACGGATTAATCGCATTAACATTCTTAGAGTTATAAGTATATTCTCATTTTATAAGCTTCTTATGCATTTGTAAGTGTGTTACCTATTGATATCATATTTTATCTTTCAGTTTCTTAAACTCATATTCGGACCAGACTTTAGTGATTTATATAAAATACTTACTTAGCTCAAATGAAATCAAGCAAAATCCCAGAGGTTCCCATATGAGTTAAAAGAGTCTCCAAAAATTGGTGGGTTCTATATCTTTGCCAAATGGCCTATGGAAAATCACAAGTCCAGACCTGTCCAGAAAGTAATCAGAAAATACACCTTAAAAGTTTACGCTTATTGGACCTGTTTAGACACCTTGAAAAAATCCCCAGAACTCCCAGAAATTCATTTATGTCCTAAATATCACTCCTGTAAAAGGAGAGATCCCAATTCCTTATGGTTTGAAAATGAAAAATCAAACAATCCAACTAAATTTCAGACCCGTTTTCTCAGCTTTGACACTTGATCTTGTAAAATTCAAAAATACGACTTAGACAACTCCAAATTCGACCAAACCACTTGGAAAACTTAACTAAGACATAAAATAAACTTTTCCCACAAAACCCAGATTATTGTACTTATAAAATTCGATCTATGACACGCACAAGTTCGACATATGATGCTGTCCAGTTTTAGGGTTTATTAAAACCATTATAATTACATGTTTAAACCATTAATTACACTTAGGGTTCCATTCCAATTAGGGTTTCGAATTTATTAGGCATGATAACATTTATATATGTGGTTCGGTTCTCTTGTGCTCGACATACCTATGATCCGATTCAAACAATACGTATTATGTAACACCCCCGAAAATCTTAATGACAGCGGAAGACTAATTCGGGTGTTACTTGAATGGAGATCATAGTCAATAATCATAGAAAACGACTCGAAAGAGACGTTTTATTAAAATAGTTATCATTCATCAAAAACTCATTGTTTGTTACAAAATATTGTAATTAGATCAAGTGTTTTTCCCAAAAGAAAGATCATGAGTTTGAAAGAAATGATAACTTTTATGTTTTACACCACCAGATGAGCCTTGCCATGCCCCGTTCCGCACCTTGGTCATAATCTTCACTGATTACCTGAGATAACATGCTTAAAAAGGTCAACAAAAATGTTGAGTGAAGTCCATAGGTTTAAAATAAGTTTGAACACAAGTATAAGATCATGATCATTGTAAACTAACAATATCATAAGAAAAATATCACAGATTATTATGCGCTAAGCTCATGAAACCAAAACTCAACTGCATACACCGAATTACCAGTGTACGTAAATATGCCCCAAAGGAGGTAATAGCCAATTACCTAAAGATATTCGATATGGTGCGCCCCGGTTATTTCTCTATAACCGAAACGGGGTTCGTTATTCCCCATAGTACTATTCACGATATCTACGTTCACTCGCGGTGACTAATGGTTCATGATCAGGGGACTTATGGCTAACAACTTAGGCAATACCAATAATCAAGAAGATCAAGCATTTATGAAAAACCCTTGTGTTCTAGTTTAGAGCATGTATCTCCCTCGCGGGGTTTATAAAAATAAAGTAAAAGCGAGGCTATGAACTCACCTTGATGATAATGCACACGCAAAAATAGATCAAGCACAATGTAGCGGAGGTTCCAACTCGAAACCTAAAATGATGAGATGGCGAATCTCAGTACATGAGCATTTTGGTTCGCGACCAAAATAATAGAGCATTGAATATTCTTATTCAATAGATCATTGGATTGTCTAATCCAATAGTGTGCGATCGTGATTAACGTTTTAAGTTAATTTACATGCTACATTGTCTTAACTAGTGATTGTCACTTATGCATAAGTGAAATGTTTTTCCCCGTTGTGATCGTAATAAATTTGTGGATCATTTTAACGTATTTATATTCCCCGAGTATTTTATCGAAATATGTATCCTTTTACACATACTTATTTATTTTCTAAAAATATATATATTTACATATACATATATATATTTACATTTATATATAAATTAAATTCATCGTTATTGAAAATATTACGCTCATGAGGTCAAAATACTTATTTTTACGAGGCTATAATGAAATCATAAGTTTTTCTAAACTTTTCTCAAATTTACACTTTTTACCCTCGAGTTACAAAAATACAAGTTTAGTCCCTATACCTTTAGAAAATGACACTTTGTACCCAAAATGTTATAGGCTCAAAGTTTTCAGTTTTGACACCTTTAGTCCCTCGGTAAAACTGTTTTTGCAAAACTATTTTCAAAAGTCGGATTTTTACATTTTTAGCACTAAACTTCATATTAGTTCTTGATTAAAGTTGAGGGGTGTATTGTGCCAAGTTGTGAAAGTTATAAAAATAAAAAGGAAGGAAAAGTGTCAAGGGATGGGCTCGAACTCGGGACCTCAAGCCTAAACCCAAACGCGCCTACCAACTGAGCTAGGCTCTTTTTGTGTTTTAATACTACGTTACATGCTATTTAACATGAGGTTACTGTGTTATGTTTTTAAGTAGACATGCTACTGTAATGTCGAAGCATGCATGGTTCTAGTTTCTGTTTCCATTACTACTTCTCCTTAAGTTAGTTATGCACTTATTTTTCATATTAGACCAAGGCATGTCTCGTATAACTTACATAACATTTCAACGTGTGATATAACATCTATATTCATGTGAACTAATGAAATGAGTTGGGAAATGAAATGAGTTTGGCGAGGACTTACTACACTCGTCAAGAGTGGAGATGAAACGTTAGGTAGATGAAAATGACTACTACGAGAACCCGTGCTCTCCTTTTAACCCGAGGTGATCAATATTTTTCCCAAGTCTTCCTAGCTTAAACCTTTCTCTTCTTATCTTGCTTCGACCTTGCCTCCACAGTGAATGGTTTCCTTATATTGAGAGTATTTGTGAGCTGTGTGAGTATAAGTGAATGGTGTGCATGTTTGTCGTGGGTTTTAAAGGGGTAACAAGCATGGCTTCTACCATTTCTTTATCCTTAGGTTCTCTAGGTTGTAGCTCATTTAGCCTCATGTTGCATGAACTTGGTCAAGATTCATGTCCATTTCCAACCTAGTATGGCGTGGTTATGTGGTGTCACATCTAAGTGGACACAAGATCCATTGGTTTTAGAAGTCAAAAGGGTGGTCAAAGGACATTAGGGTATTGTTTAATACTAGTATTTGTTTAAGGTGGCTAAGCAGAGGGGTTTGTCTCCTTGTTTACTCTCACACGCAAGTCATGGGACAAAAAAAAAAGAATTTCATTTTTTTTTTAGTTGATGCATTTTGCTAGTTTGTTTCTCATTCGGTTACAAGGGAAAGATCACCAAAACATAGTAACCTTAGTTCATCAAACTCATGTACATGTTTTGGGATTGGGCTGTTAGGCGAGGCACAGAAAAGAAAAGAAGGGTGTTGGGCTAAAGATACAATCCGGAAAAGGCCCAAAATAAATGGATATGGTGTTGGGCTAGGTGAGTTGGACGCGGCCCAAATAAAAATATAGCGTGGGCTTGGCTCGGTTACAAGGCCCATTAACGAGTCGGGTTCGAGTGGTGAAAAGTCCAATGAGTTCCGAGGCCCAATACGAATTTTATATATTTTTATTATAATTAAATTCGTAATTTTTACAAATTTTTACGTATTCATTACGTATTTTAAAGTTATCAAGATCTTGGGGAAATTTATTTAGATCACAACGGTATATTTATGAACGCTCAAGCTGCGTTGATCATGCATATGTCAAATGGTATGCAAAAGTGATGTTTAGAAAATTTCATGACGAAATAGATCGTGTTTAATTCTTGATTAAAACGTTAAGTACATTGAAATTTTCCGGGAGCTTACATATTACATACATGTTCTCTTAATATTACAAGGTTCAATTCATATGGTTTGTTTGTTTTGGTTTCGTACGGCTCGACACAAAAGAAAAACACAAGTCGACAAAACAAACTAGCTACAATATATTAACTTAAGGTGCATCAAAGGAAGACGAGAAACATGTTATACCTTAACTTGGTTGAAGCAAAATCTCGACACCAAAGGTTGTAGGGTTCGGCCGAGTAGGAGCAAAAAGAAAAGAGAGGCAACCAAAACTAAACTAGGGTTTCACTTTTGAGTTTATGTATTGTATATATAGTAGTAGTATTTTCGTTTTAGGGCTTTAGGAGGGGGGGGGGGTTGGGTCTCGGCTTGGTCCAACCGAACACACCAAAAACCCACGCCCATGTGGGCTTCGGATCTTGCCCCACACGACACAAAAACAAACGCCCCTTGGGCTCTTCCTTGGACTCTCGGCTCCATTGATCCAAACGAACAAAATAATCGGCCCAACATGGTTCATCAAATAACGAATGACAAGGCCCAACACTTTAGCGAAACGTTTAAATCTTCGTCGTAAAATATCGATCACGTACATATTTTAGTTAAATTCTAATTATTCGTAAGTTAGGTTTTAATTTTCGTTAAATGATTATAAACGTATTTTACATATTTAATAAATGTTCGATTTCAAGGGTATTTTAGTCTTTATCTATGTTTCGTATTTTTAGGGTTTTACATACACGGCCCACGGTTCCCCATTGATCAGTACAAGTACTGCCTGTGATCAGGTATAATTCCGAAGAATCTCCTTGACAGGGTTTTGCAGCTGTTCAAGCTGTTCTCAAACCGGAACGTCTCAAAGAAGACAACACGGAGTGAGTGAACCAGCGAATTTGAGATCCACTGATTAATGAAAATAGATTTGAAAAACAATCGAGTATTGCTTAATAAATTGTTTTTGCAATACAACGAAGGTTTTAAGGAAAATCAATTATCAATCATAAACACCTTTTATTTTTGAAATATTAATACACAGTTGATGTGCTAGAGAAAAGAATTTTAAGCACACCGACCGGTTTTTCAAAGGTATCCGTCAATCCAAAACCTGAACCAGGATTGATTCATAATTATGAATCGCCCAATTATTTCTGTTCAGTTGTCACATGGTTGATCTATTGGATAGATCTCACATGCCACCTACCAAGAGCTTGTTTGATGTTGGCTCTAGAAGGTTTTCCATCGTCATTGTGAATATGTTTACATATCACTCAGATGTTCTGGCAATACCACAAGGATAATGCGTAGGACTCTTAAAATACAATCTCTCTTTCCACATTGTGTGAAACAGAGAGTATTCATTGATAGTGTCTTAAAGAGATTTATTTGATGATCTCGTGGCTCTAGACTCAATTGTGCACATTTGGTTCCTATGCCAGAGACTAGGGAGAGGGTCTCCTTCTTCAATATCAACAAACTCTAAGAGAAAGTTGATAGATTGTGTAGGTTCCCCGTGAGAATGAAACAAGTCCTTTTAAGAGGAACTTGAGTGGCTTGGGAAGTTGTAGTGCAGTGCGTCACTGGGTCCATGACGTCTTGTCTTCAATACCGATGTTACCTTGGTAACCACCAGTAGCATATGAATTGAACCCGGTTTCTGCCCTAAGGTTGAATAACTAGAACCTTGTTGGGTTTATTCCAATTCTAGCTCTATCTCTGTCCGCACTATTCCCATTTCTCACTTTTCTCCTTTTTTTCATCATACCTAAGGACTTCTACACTATCTAGTGGATTGTCCCTGGGTAGATCCCTCCGGCTCTGGCGGGATTGTGGGAACGAATACCTAACCATCCTTATATCACCATACATAAAGTAAATTTGGTCGGTCTTTTTGGTATTGTTCATCTGCCATTGGAAACAATTGAAAACCATTTGAAAATCAATCCAGATACTTGTGATATATTATCAAAGCATTTTTGTACCTGAATTGTTTTGATATTTCAGAAAACGAGCTCCCCCTCAACATGTGCATCGTGTATTTGAAATCGTTTTGGCACACGGAGGCAAGAGAAAGGATTCACTTCTTTGATTACCATTTTCTAAAAGATATCAACATCACTTTCCTGATCAAAATTAGTATTTTTCATACTTTGTTAAGGATATTTTTGGAAAGGATGTGGTTTTCAAAAAGTTGCTCCCCCTCAATATGTGCATAGAGATGTGAAAGTGTTTTGCACATATTAGGAAAAAACTGCATATTGAAACAAATCAATCACGTTTCAATCCTTTTTGGTTTGAGATAGATGCTCCCCCTCAACATGTGCATGGAAAATTTGAAATCGTTTGGCACATGTGGGGAAGAGAGCTTATAAATCACTATAAAACCATTTATCGAATTATCAGTTTAAATCCAATTTAAATCACAAATTCTCCCCCAATCACAATTTTCAAATCATTTGATATTTGTGATCTCTTATAGATTTAAATTGATTTTGAAAGCTTTTGAGGAGAATTGTGACTTGCTTATGAAAACATTTAACCGATAAGGGTCAAATCTGAGACTTTAAACTCCAAAGATTAAACATGCTTGAATATCTTTTGAAAACATGACATAAACCATGGTCTGAACCAATTGTATGACAAATAACCTTTTGATTTAAATAAAATCATTCTCCCCCTCAATCAATGACATAAGTTGTTGATTAAGAGATAGAGATTTTGACAAATGTCAAGTCCAGATGATTTTCAAAAATTGAGACCGAGTTATTTTTATTAGTTTTCAATTAGATAACAAATATTTGTTTTTAGAATCAGAGCATGAGATTTGAAAAATAAGATAAAGCATGACTCTGTTCTTTCTTTAAAAACGGGTTATAGACTGAAATGACTATAAGCCTTTGTTTTTCTTTCTCTCAAATATATATATATATATATATATATATATATATATATATATATATATATATATATATATATATATATATATATATATATATATATATATATATTTTTTTTTTTATGTACATTCGAACAACATCTAAAGACCCGTGTCACTCTTTGAATGACAGCACAAAGACCGTAGATATCATCGAATCAAGAAAAACATGACAAAATGACAATAATTTTTGAAAATTTTCGAGTTTTTCAAATTTTTATGGATTTTTGAAAGTTTTATATTTTTCTATTTGCTTTTTTGAATAAATATTTACATGAGATGAATGAAGAAAAAAAAACCTTTACTCCTCGTCTTCCTCTTGAAGACGTTTGAGTGTTTCCGGTTGTAGACTCTTTAGACCAAGTCGTGGAAGGATAAACTCAAAACGTTCTCTAGGAAGAGCTTTGGTGAAGATGTCTGCTAATTGGTATTCAGTCCTCACAAAATAAAGTTCCACCACACCGTTCTCCACTTTCTCCCTGATGAAATGATGTCGTATGTCAATATGCTTTGCTCTTGAATGTTGAACGTTGTTGCATGAGAGAGCAATGACACTTTTGTTATCACAATACAGAGGGATTTTGTTGAATTCAAAGCCATAGTCAGATAATTGGGATCTCATCCATAGGATTTGAGTACAACAAGATGACATGGCTATGTATTCAGCCTCTGTAGAGGATATAGAAGTACTCATTTGTTTCTTTGAAGACCAGCTCACAAGCTTATCACCCAAAAACTGAGCACCTCCTGACGTTCTTCGACGTGTATCTTGACATCCTGCATGATCAACATCTGCATAGGCTGTTAGTGACATACCGGTGTCCTTCAAGTACCAAAGTCCCATATTGATGGTTCCTTGGAGATACCGAAAGACCCGTTTAACCGCTTCAAGGTGCTTTTTGGTAGGCTTAGCCTGGTATCTAGCACACATGCATACAACGAACAGAATATCAGGTCTACTAGCTGTGAGGTACATCAGGGATCCAATCATACTACGATATTTCGTTTGATCTACCATGATCCCTGAGTGGTCCTCATCCAGTTTAGTACGTTCTACCATGGGAGTGTCAACGGTGTCACAAGTATCAAATCCAAATTTCTTTAAAATTTCATTAGCATATTTAGATTGATTGATAAAAATGCCTCCGGGACTTTGTGAAATTTGTAATCCCAAGAAAAATGACATTTGTCCCATCATAGACATTTGAAATTTGGAACCCATCTCATTAGAAAAATGGTCACATTCATTGGGGTCAGTCGAGGAAAAAATAATATCATCAACATAAATTTGAACGTGAATTAAATGTTTTTCTGACATTCTGGTGAACAATGTTGGATCAACTGCTCCTTTGCTAAATCCAGTAGATAGAAGAAACTTTGATAGCGTATCATACCATGCCCTTGGAGCTTGCTTCAAACCGTAAAGAGCCTTCTTCAAGCGATAGACATGAGTAGGATGCTCTGGATTCACAAAACCTTCCGGTTGGCTGACGTATACGACTTCTTTAAGATCTCCATTAAGAAAAGCGGTCTTTACATCCATCTGATAGACAATCATGTTCTTACTTGCAGCATTAGCCAGGAAGTTTCTGATTGCCTCGATACGTGCAACTGGAGCAAATGATTCTTCAAAGTCAATACCCTCCTCTTGACGATATCCTTTTGCAACTAATCGAGCCTTGTTCTTTAACACATCACCATGCTCATCAAGTTTTACTTTGAAGATCCACTTTAGAGCAATGATCATAGCACAGTCAGGAGCAGGTACTAATTCCCATACATCTAGTCGATCGAACTCATGAATTTCATCTTGCATGGCATTGAACCAGCTGTCTTCATTCATGGCAGTTTTAACGTCTTTTGGTTCGATCTTAGATAGTACGGAATTAAAGAAGCACCATAAGGCATCAGTTGCAAGTTGTTTACGAGTGGATACTGGACGAGAAAGGTTTCCAATGATGTTATCCAATGGATGGTCATGTGTCCATTTTCTAAGGTGTTCGTGTGGTTGTTGTTGAGGAACTGAAGTAGCAGAGTCGTTTTCTCCTGATGAAGATGGTTCTGATGATGGTTCAGGAGAAAATATGTTCTCAATCTTCAGGAGTAGCAAAGGGATTCTCTCCATCATAGGTGCCAGGAATAATTCCATGATGTACACTCGATGACTGAGGATTTGTTGATGAGATAGAGTGATCAGCAGCATGCGCTTCTTGACTTAATGACATAGAAACTGAAGGGTTAACTTCATTGATAGGGATAGGAGCAGCCTCTGTTGATGGATTTGACAGATCATTAGCAATTGGCTCATAGTGTTCATCAAACATTGGATCAAACAATTTTTTCAAATCATCTTCTAAAAGAGGTACATAAGGAGTTGTTGGTGAGAGATTTTGTACAAGAGAAGAACTAATGGGACTACTTAATGAAGGTTGAGATGTGGGTCCAGAACTTGATTGTCCTGGAGCCATTTGCCCGGACAGCTCATCGAACGTGACGTGAATAGTTTCCATGATATCTCGAGTTCTTTTGTTGTAGATTCGGTAACCCTTCTTGTTTGATGCATAACCTACAAAAACTCCAATGTCCGCCTTAGCTCTTAATTTACCTAAATCTTGACCATCATTCGTTGGATAGCACAAAGCACCGAACACACGAAGGTAGGAGAGATCAGGTTTTCGTTTATGGACAAGTTCGTATGGAGTTTTTCCATGAGAGGTGTGTATAAGAGAACGATTTTGGGTGTAGCAAGCAGTGGCAATGGCTTCAGCCCAAAAAGAAACATTGGAACCTTTGAATAAATTAGCATTGTTCTTGCGGCTTCCACAAGAGTTCGATTTCGTCTTTCAACTAAACCGTTCTGTTGAGGAGTTCGTGGAACACTTCTTTGATGACTGATTCCAACACTTTCATAAAATTGACTTAAGTCTTTGTTAACAAACCCTGTGCCATTGTCTGTTCGAACAATTCTAACAATATTGTTGAGTCGAACCTAAAGCTGCTTGATAAGTTTGATGATGACATCTGGAGTTTCATCCTTTGTCCTCAAAAACTTTACCCAAGTAAATCAAGAGTAGTCATCAACAACGACTAAAATATATTTCTTCCCATTTATCGTTTGCACTCTTATTGGTCCGCACAAATCCATATGAAGGGTATGAAGAACTTCCATTACTGAGTTCGTGGGTTTGGGTTTGTGGGCATATTTCTTGCTTTTTCCCAATTGGCATGCTGAACAAAGATGATCTTTTTCATACTTTAATCTGGGTAAGCCTCTTACAAGATCCTTTCTGGAAAGATTATTAATGGTGGCGAAGTTCAAGTGATTGAGACGACGATGCCATAACCATGACTTTGTTTTCGAAGCCTTTGACAGCAAGCAAATTGGAGAAGACTTCATCATGTCTTCGATAGAGATGGTGTATAGATTTGAACCACGAGTTCCTCTTAACAATTCCACACCATCAAGTTCTCTAACGAAACAAGTATGTTTTCTAAAAGCCACTTATAGATCAGTATCACAGAATTGACCAACAAAGAACAAGTTATGACCAAGACCTTCAACATAATATACCCTGGAGATTACACTTTCACCAACAACATAGTCTCCATAACCCATAATTGCTCCAAAATGGTCGTTCCTGAATCTAACAGTCCCGATGAATTTACTCATGAAGTTCATGAGCCGCGAGCGATCTCCAGTCATATGCTTGGAACTGCCTGAGTTCAGGTACCACATAATGATTTGAACGATCTGCAGTTGAACACAGACAAGAATGGATAACTGGATAAATGGGATCCCCATGCAAGAATGGGTTCCATTTGGTTAGTAACAGTGATTGGAACACACACATCGGAAGTAGGAACAATGGAATCATCAGGGATAGATGCAGTGCTAGTGTCCGTATTTGACCTATTCAAAGTATGTTCACTTCTTAAAGGAATAGTTCTACCAGTAGGCATCCATTTTCTAATGGGCATTGACTTAGAAAATTTAGGGCACAACTCATTAAGATTAAACTTGCGGCTAGTAGGTATCCATTGATAACTTATATTACTAAATTTTCTTCCTGTGGGTTTCCAATGTTTTCTAACTTTCTTACACCTTTGCTTTCTAGCCTTCTTAGCTTGATTTTTGGCATTAACAATTTTAATAGGGCATTTAACAGCATTAATCAACTCATTCAAACCACATACATGATTAGTAACAGAAACCAAGCAATCATCATTACATGTTTTGCCAAAAGTAGTAGAATTCGAATTAATTATAGTATGCTTATAGCTAATACTAGAATCAACACGATTCATTTTATTCAACTCAAACTTAGTGTTCCTAGGGTGGTCTTCTACTCTCTTCCAATGCACATTCTTAGCTTGCGAGGTCCTATCTTGCTTTGTATTGCCTGGAGGCTTTGACCTGCTTGCTTTTATGTCACTGATTACTCCTGTAGAGGGAATTATGGGAACATTAGTTGGTTGGGCTACTTTTTGCATTCCTGAACTAGAAGTGCTGGGATCTGAACTACTTGAAGGCACTTTAGAGTTCACTTTCTTAATACTGGGCATAGAATGGGTTGCATACTTGGCACTAGGCATAGAACAAGGCATCACAGCTTTATCTTTCGCCCCTAAGGATTTAGGACATGTTGCTCTTAAACATTCTAACAGCTCTTGAGATCGTTTGGCCTGAATGCAAGCAAACCTAATTTCTCTATCAAGTGGCTTATTTATGAAATCCTCTTCTACGATCTCACGGAGACATTCTAGACTATCCTTAAGGTGAGCGAAATAGTTATGAAACATAAGTTCGTTATTTCTAAGATGAGGAGGAATGTATTTAAAAGTCACAGTATATTTGGAGTCAGCAGATGACTTTGATGCAACATTCTCATTAAAGACAAGTGGCATTTTCTTTTTTACTTGACTCTTCAGATTCTCAATTTCCTTTTGTAAAGACGTTAATTTTTCGTTGTTCTTGTCACGAGCGACTTTCATTGAATCATATAACTATTTAAAGTGTCGTTTAACTTTTTCATTTTCTTCTAGAAAACTCTCATTTTCCTTTTGTAAAACATTAACCAAGTTTTGAAGATGAAAAGTTTGAGAACACTGAGAATCTAAAGGAGGAGGCATTTGGGAGCCAGTCACATTGTTCTTTTCACCCTTTAATTGTGAAATTTGGGCTTTCAACTTTCTGACCGTGTTACAGTGAGCTTGAATCTGTTCGTCACGTTTGTTTATTTCAAAAAGTGCATCAAACTCTGGAACATTTGAGGATGTCTTGATGTTTGAGGTTTTGACATTTTCTTTGAGATGTTGATATTTTAGTTGCAAATCAAAATGTTCAACTTCTAGCTTAGAAAAATGTTTTACCAAATTATCGTGATCATCCTGATCAATTTTCTCATTTAGTTCAGAGTTTTTGTTTTCAAGCTCAATGACACGATCATGGGAAACTTTCAAGACAACAGTTAATTCATGAAATTGAGAAGCAGTAATAGAATGCTTAGTAACAGTATAAAACACATCTTGAGCCACACAACTTAATATTAAGTTCTCATTTAAGATATGCAGATTCTTCCTTTCAATTTCATTATATTTGAGTTCCCGTTCATAATCATTTACCTCAACTATCATTGCATCAATTCCTTTTCCATTTCTTTGATATCTGAGTTAATTCCTTTTTGAAGACTCTCAAATTGACCTTTTAATTGTTTAAAGAAAGGCATGACCTCAGTTAAATAACATTCTTTAGTTTGCTCAAAACCCCTTTCCCCTTCAGTTATCCCTGTAGGTGTGATTCTCTTCTTACATGTCTTCTCAAAATCAACGAATAGTTGATAAACAACATACATGCTGATTAAGGTCTTGCTATTGGTGGCAATAGTTCTAGGAACTAAGTGCATTGGTGTATTTGGAGGATACATAGTAGCTGCAGGCACTTTCCTAAGGGGAGTGTTTGTTTCAACAAGTAAACTTGCTTTTTGCTTATCCATATCTTTCTTCCAAAAAAATTGTTTTGGGGTTAATTGAGTTTGAGGCTTAAACATGTTCAGGGAGATCCAATTTTCTTTAGTGTAATCATGAGGTTTGATCGGTATGTTTTTCTTTTTACACGCAGGATCGTTAAGCTTCTTATCCATTTTCTCCCTAGAGGCATCATCTAATTTTCTATCCTCTTCTGTGCTTCCAACACATGATGGTGTTTGCCTAGGCTTAAGAATCTCATTTCCATCATATAGTACCTTATGAGCAGCTCTAGCCTTTTTACCAACCTCGGGATTTGGTTCCTCAACAAGGGAAATACTATGCTTATCGCTTAAGACTCTATGCTTAGTGATCATGTGAGCAGTCTGAATGGTATTCCCTTGTACGTACAACTTATTTTCAAGCTTGTTTTTCAAAGTTTTTAGATTAGAAAATTCATTCAAAAGTTTTGATTTCTTAGCATTAAATTCTTGTTTAAGCACTTTAACATTATCTTGAAGCTCTTGCTTTTGCTTAACGGTTTTAGAAAGCTTTTCTTGTAAGGAGTTTAACTCTTGTTTTAACACTTCTTCTCTAAAATCACTTTTTCTAATAATTGTACGCATTTGGTCACCATTTCCTGCTCACGGGTAGTTAACTCAAACTTAGCACGTTGTTCATAAATAGCAACTTGTTCTTTATAGGCATTCAGTTCAGAGATAACAGAATCATCAGGGGCACAAGTAGTGTATTCATAAAAAACATAGTCATCATTGACTGCAGAAGATGAATCACTTGGTACAATCTCACTTTCACTTTGTGTCACATATTGATCATATGGGACAATATTGCTATTACCCTCATTATCAATATCTGATTCATAAGTTTCAAGAGATTGTACTTCGTTATGTATCTTTTGATCATCTACCTCATCGTATAGTTTTAATACCTCTGAGATGATTGATTCTTTGGATGGACCAGCCTGTTGTGGTGATGAGACCTTTGGAGAGACCATAGGTGAGATGCTAGCCATGAAGATTTTCTGAGCAGTAGGTTCATCATCGACATCAGAGTCAAATGCATCACAATTTGCAACTTGAAAGGCATTTTGATGATTGTGACCTATTTCCTGAATTGGCTGCTCATCTACATCAGCATCATATGTCTTAGCATTCCCCTCTGCAAGAAACAACAGCTCCTCTTCATCCAAAGCTGCTCCATTATCCTGAGCTTGCACAAGCAACATCTTGTCGTTGAAGTATTCTGCATTCTGTGGACGTTTTGGAGATGTGCAGTTCCTCGCAATATGTCCCTCACCACCACAGTTGTAGCATTTGATTGGCTTTGCTTGCCCTTGATTGACATTTCTTCCACGATTCTGATTAGCCACATATCCTCCACCTACTCCAGTATTACCATAACCTGCTCCAATCATCCCTGGTTCATACCGTCTTCCTTGCACATTCTGCACCACTACCTTACCATCTCTGACAGTAGCTTGATTGTGTGGATTGGATGCTGTTCTGAGGTTATTGTTGGTGTGTGGAGTGGAATTCATATTTTGACTAACCATGAGAGACAGTTAATTGATGAAGTTTTCCATGAGTGTGTTTGAGCCTGGAGGCTTATATGCTGGATCAGGAATGAGATTGTAATTACCATTACCCGTGGGTATGACTTGAGAAGCTTTGGTGGTAATTCCAACATTGGTGTAAAAGGCTGTTGAATCATTTGAAGAACTTGTTTCTCCCTGTTTAGATTTGAACTGTTCAAGAATCATTTGTTCAAACATAGCATGTCTCTCATTCTGAAGAAGGAAGGCATATAGTTGCTCATAGTTGGTGTTCTTTAATCCTTTGGTTAGCTTCACAGAGGTGACAAATTTGTGCCATTCGGGATTCATGTTGTTCACAAACTTTGAGTTCAGCTGAATATTTGGCATGGTCATTTTGATATTCCTCATGTCATTCACAAGCTTGTGGATTCTCACGTAATATTCATAGACACTTTCTTATGGTTTCATCTTAAAGTGCTCAAATTCATCATACAGTTGTGTTAGGTCACTAGTTTTACAACACAAGCTTATAAAGAAAGAGATAAAGGCGATTGAACAAATACCAAACACACACACACATATAAATGAGTAAGGGTTAGGCGTAGATGTATGTGAAAGAGTAACTTGAACAACCAACCCTCAAATGAGGGTTTATAAGATTATTTATAGGAGGGAACCTAGGGCAACACTCCTAGTTCCCATCCTTTCTTATGTGGGCTTGGGCCTCAGCTTATGGGCCTTCTACATAAGCTGGACCTTAAACAAACATAAAGGCCATAATAAAGCTACCTATTACACATGAGATATAAATACTTGAAATACTGTTTAGGAGTGATTCCAACAATCCCCCCCTCAAGTATATATGAATGTAAACGGTGAAGGCGTTGATGTAATAGTAGCTGTGACGTTTTCTGACATTCTTCTTTCTTGTGAGAGGAATTGTCTTGATTCGAACAATCTCCCCAGTGTAGAGAGATAGTTATCTTTGAACAGTTATGCTTCGACGTCATCTTTAACTTTGTTCTTTGATCATTGTTCTTTGTGGTGAAAGTGATAGTATGTTGTTGTCTGCATCAGTCTGCCTCAGGTCTGCTTCGCTGCTCCAGTGTCTCCACGTCATTCTTCAACATGCTCACACCCTCTTTGACGTTAGAAATCAATACTGATGAAGTTCTGTAAGTCTTTGACTTTGTAGATTCTTTGATTGATGAAGAATCATTCTGACTGTTGTGTTGCATTCGAATAGAACTTCCATTAGTGATGATGTTGGCATGAGCATGAGAAGAGTCAGCACGATCATCCCGCTCCGGAGCTTCCATAAGAAGAAAACATTGCAAACGGTTAGTAATAAGCGGTTTCCGGCACTTACAAGTTTGAACTTCGAGAGTGTTAACAGCATAGTGTGAAAACACAACTCTAATTCTTACAAAGGCCGTTCCTGAACTGGAGTCCCACAAGTGAGATAACGCGATGTACCGAAATACATCTACAGTTCAGATGAGTCGCTGAGGTACACCGAAGCATCACCTCACGACTGTAGACCGTTTGAGACACACTCCGCGTAATCCACGGGGAGTTACCGAAGTGACCTGCTGTCAGGGCTGTTTGATGTTGACCCTGGCAGGAGTTTCCATTCAATCACTGAGAATCACAGAAGTGAACCTCTCATAAATGTTCTCGACAGATTGCTAAGATCTGTGAAGGACTCGATATGAACCACTGAATCACTGAAGATCTTATTTGTTGATCATCAAGTGATTAAATGTCAAGTGTTCCTAAGAGATCTTTTGATGAATCTCGTGGCTCTAGACTCAACAGTGCGTTTTGGTTTTCCTGAGCGGAGACTAGGGAGAGGGTCTCCTTCTTCAATACTAGCGATCTCTAAGAGAAAGCCAATAGATAATGTAGAGTTCCCTGTGAGAATGAAACAGGTTTCTGTTGAGAGAAACTTAAGTGGCTAAGAAGGTTTAGTGCATGCGTCACTGGGTCCATGACGACTTTTAATCTTCAATACCGGTGTCACTAAGTGACAGCCAGTAGCATATGAATTGAACCCGGTGTCTGCCCTAAGTTGAATAATCTGGAGGGCTATTTCTTTTCACCCTTTACTTTACATTTCTTTTTGATTCTTCAACTCCTTCTTTCTCCGATTCTCATTTTCTCCTTTTTATAATCATTCCTAAGGACTTCTAACACTAACTAATGGTAGTGTCCTTGGGTAGATCCCTCCGGCTCTGGCGGATCATAGGACGGTTATTCCTAACCTTAGTCACCTTATAACTCCATGACTAACCTATGTTTGCCATTTAAACCACTGTATGTGAAAAGTATCTCTCAAAGGGTTTGTAAATGAAAGACATGTTTGAACCACAGTGAGAGATAAGTTTTTGCATAAATACTCCCCCTCCACATGTGCTTAATAGTTTTAATGGTTAAATGCACAGTGAGGAAGGAGCGCGCACTTTTTGAATTGATCCACTAAAGATAGACAATCTACCGCGAGACACGGTTACGTTGAATAGTTAAAGAGTTGCATTGTCAGCTTTTAGGTAACAACTAACTCTAATAACTACCTTGAAGGTGTAGACAAACCTTGGAAGGTTGTCAAACCCGTCAGAGTTCATGTCTATCAAGAGTTTCACGAATGGTACATTCTACTCAGACTAGTCCTTTGCGAGACACGTTTACATCACTAGCGAACTAGCTTGAAATTATTACCCGTCCAGGACAAATCTTTTCGAGTTACAAACAGTTTAGTACCGTCAATTCGTTGGTTAAGTCTGAGGTACACAGATTCATTTGCATTTTGCACAACATATTTCTTATCACACAATTTTCTCCCCCTCAAAAATGGCATATAAAATTGTTATTTTTGAACGGTTTGAGAATAAATATGACCATTTTGAGTTTTGCGGGAAGAGTGACCACTGTGAACAATTTGTGAACAAAGTTTTTAATTCAAATACTCCCCCTCAACTAGTGATATAAACGGTTGAGGTTTTGAAAAATCATATGGGGAAGTACTTGTCTTTTTGAGCAAAACCTTGAAAAATGAAAGGTTTGATAGGTTTTACTCAAAAATAAGAAGCTTTCGCTCCTTTTATAAGGATTGTGGCACTGAGGTGTACCACAGGGTCCTTTCTTGACCATTACGGGTTGTACACTGTTATGTGTGCACAAGCCATACATATATATAATCATACATCCAAAATCATATGAAGGAAACAATTCAAGGGGTACCAGGAAGTGCAGTGATGTTCCCAGGAGTGCGCACAGGGCGTTGAAAGCCTGTGATGTTTCTCCTGGGTCGACCACCAACATAGCTCTCCAAGCGTCTGAACTGATCCCTTCTGAACAACCGTTCATCAATCATTGTGATGATCCTTCTCACATCCCTCCTTTCCTGAGAGTTCCAGCGCTTAGGATTCCCAACTTTCAGGCGTATATCCTTCAATCTGTAGGCCAATCCATCCCTAACCATCTTCAAGGTATGATCTCCGAATTTATGGAGCTCACTACACGCCATTAAGCAGTTTCTGCGAAGTTCACTGCGGTAAACAATGCCGAAAGGTTTGCTGATGAGCGTAAGTTGTTTGAGCTGGTTGATGTCAGGAAGATCAAGCTGTGGTGGAGTGAAGTTTACACGTTTCTGATATGATTCAACAGCCATCTGGATATCTTCGACACGTTCTTTGATCACAATGCGTCTAATGAAGATGAGAACTGACTTGATAAATTCACGTTGAACTTCAGTCGAGAATTGTCTCATACGACCCTGTACTTTGGCAAGGTACAAGTCTTCGATGTCGTTGAGGGACAAGTTCTCAAAGTCAGCCTCTGAGAATTCATAGTCCTGTTCATCTTGTCGTTTGACTATGATATTCTTCAAGAATGTGTAGTCCCACTTAGACTTGAGATCAATGTGTTTGATGGCCACGATGTCCTTTGAGCAATACACTTCATGTTGAGACTTCTGAACCAGGCAACTTCTGTAGTAGATTCTTCGGCGTTCAGGCCAATGATGAATCCCATACAATGCATCTTGGTCGTATGCTTGCACGTTGTCAGAAAACAAGTGATTTGCATGTTCCTCGATAGCTATGCAGTTTGAGTAAATAGCCGCTGGGAATGGAAGAGTCAATGATGTAGCGTATTTTCTTGAACCATCGCCACCATGGAGAAGAAATTCCAGGTCTTTGTTGAAGAAATATCTGAAGGGAATCCTTGGTTCATCTGGTTGGCCGATTGTTGGTAGAGGTTTGGTCCAGTCAGTGTAATATGGAGGGTTGTTCCTTTTAGTGAAGTCGATGTTTGCTTCTGGGTTGAGCCAATCCATGTTGTTAGACATGGCTCGAGCAATGTTTTCAAGGTGATATTCAACCTCGATTGCACTTTCCGAGCTGTTTTTCAAAAGGAGGAATGCGTCATTCTTGATGCGCTTCAACTCGGATTTCGTCATCTTCTTCACACGGAATCTTTCTTGCAAGATTTTTGCATGCTCCAAGGTACTACCGTCTACCAATTCTTGTCCTTCTTCAGGGTAGGGAGTGTCGTTAACAAGAGTAGCAAACCAATCAAATTCTGCAGTTTTATCGTCATCAAGCCATGATACGAAGTCATTCAAAGTCGTTTTCTTCTTCTGTTTTGAAGGTTTTGATGATGATTGTGGTTTCTGCACTTGTGAGGTGGGTTGTTGTCGGGGCTCAAGGACCTCTTCATCGTCACCACCCGTGTACTCAAAGTAGTCACCTGTTTTATGAGTCAGGGGTGGTAACTCGGAATCGTCCCGAGGTTTATCAGTAGAAGACCGAGGTGCTGGAGACTTATGTTGAGAAGAAGTCCGATGTGGAGGAGGTGGCCTAGATGTAGATTGACCAGACTGCTTCTGACGTTTAGGTGCAGAGTCCTTATCCTTATCATCGTCATCTCTTGGTCGTTTGGATTGAATGGCTGACTCCTTGCATGATGATCTGAGTTGATAGTCAAGTAGAATTTCGAAAAATTTAGCTTCATCTGAAGTAAACGTTCCAGATCTCTTTGACATTTGCATCACAAGTTTAGCGATTAACTCAGATTCAGAGAGATCAGCTTCTTTTGCCATTGTATGTTTGACCAATGCTACGATGTTAGGGGTGAGTTGTCTGGAAAATACTTCTTTTGTCACACTGGGGACAGTGTCGAGAAGAAACTTGTGGGTTTGTTCTCTTGCTGACTTCTCCAGTTCCTTTTGGACTTTTGGAACGATATCCTGAAGGTACTTTTGAGTGTAACCTTCAATCATTTCATTTAGTTCCCCCTGACGATGACTTCTCATGAATTCCTGAATAGCTTTCCTATCTTTCCGCATCTCGTCATTCTCATCATGTAAGTACTGCATTTGTTCAGCATACCAATTAAGTTTTCTTTGAAGCATGTCCTTCTTTCTAACTTGTTTGACAGCTTTCACAATTCTTGCATGTGTTTGAGAAATCCAAGATTTAGGTGGTTTCTTCACGGATTTGGATGATGATCTGGTTGACTTAGTTGATGGTGGTGGTGATGAATGAGATGAAGAGTCCGATGATGAGGAGACATGAGGAGACTTCATGTCCTTAGGAGTTTCTGAGGTTTTCTCCTTTGAGTGCGTAGGACTGTCGAGAAGAAACTTTGTATAATCATCCTCGTCATCCTTAGACTTTTCTTTCTCAGTTACCAGTTTCTCAAAATCATACTCAATAGTGTCTTCAATAGGCGGTTGTTGTTGCAGAAGAGTGGTGGCACCAGATCCCTTATCGGGTTGATTAACCGCATCAGGATCTGGAGAGGAGTGGGCAGCACCACTTGATCCTCCGGGGCCACCCATTTGATCTTTAGCAAATTCAGCGGCCTTTTGAATGTGTCGGACGTTGTGAAACTTTTTTCTGTATGATTTATCCAATTGCTCTTCTTCTTCTTCTTCAGAGCTCTCATCATAAGGTACAATTGCTGGAGTCTTCCCTTTTTCTTGGACAGCTGGAGGACTTGGAGATTTTGTCACTGAGGCAGGTGTTTCGGTTGCAGTTGCAGAGTAATGAACCTCTTCATCTGTCTCAGTATCTTCAGAGCTCTCATCCCTAAGTTGTCTTTGAGGTTCAAGTGTGGGAATAGGTTCGGCTTCCTTTACGGGAACAATCCTTATAGAAGGAGCTTTCCTTTTAGGAACCTTCCTTTGACTCACAGAACTTGTTGTGCTTCCCGCACTTCCTCTTCTGGTTCTCCTGACAGGTGTTCCAGAAGATTTTTCGTCAAGATGACCAACTTTGCCTTGTCTAACTGCTTCCAGATATCTCTTGTACGTTTCGAGCTTTCTGACATCTTCAGTTAGAAGGAAATCTGGCAATACAGCACCTTGTTTCTTTGTGGACGTTTCCTTGATTCTGACAGATAGAATAGGTTCCGTCAACATGTCGTGATTGTCGGGGTCATTGAGCCTCTTGGGAATATCAGCATGAAGTCCAAGTGCTCTCTGTATCAACAGTTTAGTATATCTGATGTAGGGAATCTTTGAGCCAAGTTTGTTGAGAAATGACATCATGTCATCCCAAATCAGAGCTTCAATAGCGATGTGTTTCATGTTGACGAATGCCCAAAATATTTGCAGTTCTATGAGCTTAGGATGCTCATAGCCGCTGTCACGACCAGAAACAGACTTGGTGATGATCATGTAGAGTGTTCTCCATGGTTGAGGAATACTCTTAAGCTCTACATGAGAGTGCTTAGAGATTACTCCTGTAGCCTCGTCATAACCGATATTGATTAAGAATTGGAGAGTTAGCTCTTCAGCAGGTGTGGCATAAAGTTTGGTTGGATTGACTTCAGGAATAAGGAGAGCAGCCCTTAAGTCTGCAGGTGTAATGGTGACTTGTTTGTGGTTCAGAGTCACTGTCACAGCAGTCCTTCCTTTGACCCTTTCCATAGTGTTCCAGAACTGTTGGATGTAGATCTCAGGAATGGTTGCAGAGTGAGTAAGCATGTTCTGATACGGATGAGTCTTCAGAATATCGATAGCAATAAGACATGAAGATTCAGAGCAAGTGAGGGTGTCAAAGTCAACACGGAGGTTATTCTTTCCTATCTTCATTGGATAGCCATGAGGATAGATATCAGCAATGGAGAGAACTTCAGGTGCATCCACATTCATTTGTTCAGCCATGTCGTGATCTGAAATAACATTAGCCAAAAGAACCAACATATCGAAAGACATAATGTTAGTCAACAGAAGGTCTTATTGACTAGTTATTGAATGTACAGTGTCAATGATTGTTACGAGTCCTAAGTCACTTGTATGTTCAATAGTTCAATGATGTCGTGAAATGTTTCGTGAGTTAGTTAACTTTAAGTTTTAAAGTTTATTTTATCACTTATTGTTCACAACATATCAGACGATTTAAGTTTATTAGTGACAATTTTTGGATTCGTGATGATATGATTAGTTTATTTACAGGTTTGTACACGTAACAATTCATCATGAAGGTAAATCCAGGGATAAGCGTAGTTTTGGCAAAGTTATGCGTAGACAGGAATGATATATGATTAGGCGTAAGCTTACGCGTAGAACTCTAACTTACGCGTAAGAGATGTTACGCGTAGGAAAAAGAGACCTTATGCGTAGAGCTTATGCGTAGGCATATATTAACCTTACGCGTAAGGCTACTCGTAAGAGTTGACCTTATGCGTAGGGGTCACTGTTTACGCATATCCTTCACAGGATACGCGTAGTCCATTGTAGAACCTTAAGCGTAGAAGCTACGCGTAAGACAAGTCTTACGCATAACAATCTACGCGTAAGGTGATCCTTATGCGTAGATAATCAAATGACCTTGATTCTGAATTATAAGTGTAGCAATCCTGAAATACATTATCAAATCATCAAAATTAGCACTCATATTCATTTCAACAACAATACATGGCATGAATCATTCATAAACAGTTACGCGTAGAATATCTTACGCGTAGACTAAACCCTAGTTCTACGCGTATCAAATCTAGCCATGGATTATGCACCAAAGTTTTTCTGGTATATCATAGAAGTTGTGAGAGCATGTAGACCAAGTTTTAACACTTATTATGCAGTGAATCAAAAATACCCAAAGTTTATGAACTTTAAACCCTAGTTTCGAATTGATGACCAATTCGTGTTTCTGGGTGGCTATAGACTATGGAAATCATCAATTCAACAATGCAAAAGCATAACCCAACTATCTTTTTAACCAAAACACTTCATATTTGAAAATACCCAAATCGACTTTTAAACCCTAACTTTCAAAAATCATCAATTAGTGTTTCTGGGTGGAGTTTGATGGTTAACAAAGTATCATTGATGTATAAGAAACGTTTTGACACAAACCATGTAACCAAAAACACACACACAATGATTATGTGTTCATACGCTTATGCGTAGAACACAAAATCACGCGTAACACACTTTTTAGCCGTTGGATTTGCGTGATATTAAAACCCTTAGCTTAAAACTATGTTTGGATCATTAAAACACTTACAATTTGATGATCAGAACAACGGATTTCTTGAATGAATCTTAGGCGTAGATGAGATTAGGTTTAGTAATAAATGTGAGTGAAAGAATTAGGTGAGAGGTGTTTTATTAAAGTTAACTTTAAACTTTTGGCAGTTTTAGTCCCTCCACCTTTGCCTTTTTCAAACCAAGCCATTTAACTTCCATTTTGGTTACCAAACGAAGATTTTAGGAAAGGAACATGACGACACTCCCCCTCGACTTGAGAAAATAATGAAAGGTTATTAATTTAGGTCCGAGGAGTGTCTTTGAACCAGAAAATATACCACCATTTGTAACATAATCAACCGAGATGTGGTAACATGCAAGTACACAGATGTTTTGAAACAGTTAATGGATTATTTTCTCCCCCTCAACACTTGATCGGAAAAATGCTGAATTTTGAAAGATTAAAGTGTTGACGGAAGAAATGTACTTGCCATGTTGAAAGAAAGATAGATTGGGAGAATATTTTTGTTGTTTTATCGGATTTTATATTTTTGTATTTTGTTTTTGAAAAATTTATTTACAAAAGATGTTTTGGTGTTTGACAGGTTTTTAAGACTGTTTTAAGAGGTCATCCAATTCCTTTTGAGTCAAACACCTCATACCAATTCGATGGACCAACTCATTAAACCTAGCGGGAGGCAAGGCTTTGGTGAGCAGATCTGCCAATTGGTATTCAGTACCCACAAAGTATAATTCAACGGTACCCTGTTCCACGTGGTCCTTGATGAAATGATAGCGTAGATCGATGTGCTTTGATTTCGAGTGCTGAACTGAGTTGCACGAGATTGCAATGGCACTCCGATTGTCGCAGTACATCGGGATTCTGTCAAATACATAACCATAGTCTTTGAGTTGTGTTCTCATCCAAATGACTTGAGCACAACATGCAGACATGGCTACATATTCTGCTTCAGTTGATGACAGCGATGTACAATCCTGTTTCTTTGATTGCCAAGACACCAGTTTATCACCGAGAAATTGTAGAGCTCCTGAAGTACTTTTCCTTGAGTCTAAGCATCCTGCGTGATCAGCGTCTGAAAAAGCGATTAGTTCAAAACCAGAATCCTTCGGATACCAGATCCCCAAGTTAATGGTTCCCTTGATGTATCGGAGGATTCTTTTAGCCTCAGAGAGGTGGGTTTCAGTAGGTCGCGACTGATAACGGGAGCATAGATAAACAGCAAAGACAATATCAGGTCTGCTAGCTGTTAGATACATGAGAGACCCAATAATACTTCGGTATTTGGTAGGGTCAACTAATTTCCCATGTAAATCAGCATCTAATTTCTTGGTATGAGCCATTGGTGTGGCATAAGTATCATAGGTATTCATTCCAAATTTGTTTAACAATTCAAGGGCATATTTAGACTGACTCAGAAAAATACCACGGGGTAATTGATGAACTTGCAGTCCTAGAAAGAACGTAAGTTCACCCATCATGGACATTTCAAAATTTTTCTTCATGAGTTTTGCAAAAGCGATTGAAAACTTTTTATGTGTTGACCCAAAAATGATGTCATCCACGTAAATTTGAACAATTAAGATGTGTGCCCCGTGATATTGTATAAAAAGAGTTGGGTCAACCGAGCCTTTGGTGAAGTTATTGGCAATGAGGAAAGATGATAGCTTATCGTACCATGCCCGAGGGGCTTGTTTGAGACCATAAAGAGCTTTGTTCAGTTTGTAGACATGGTTCGGGAACTCAGGATCAACGAATCCATCTGGTTGGCTGACATAGACCGTTTCTTTAAGTTGTCCATTGAGAAACGCCGTTTTGACATCCATCTGATAGACCGTCATGTTCATATGAGCCGCGAACGCGAGAAATATCCGAACAGCCTCAAGACAAGCAACCGGAGCAAAAGATTCTTCAAAGTCTATTCCTTCTTCCTGACGATAACCCTTAGCAACTAGACGTGACTTGTTTCGGATGACGTTCCCTTCAGCATCCAATTTGTTTTTCCAAATCCATTTTAGGCCAATGACGTAGACTCCTGTTGGTCTTTCAACCAGTTCCCATACTTCAAGACGTTTGAATTGGTTGAGTTCTTCTTGCATGGATTCAATCCAGTTGTCTTTTGTCATTGCGTCTTTAATGTTTTTAGGCTCAGATTGGCAGACAGTGAGTGCATAAATGCAATGTTCACCGTCTGAGTGAAGACGTTGTCTCGTAACGACTGGTTGATTCGGGTTGCCAATAATGTTAGCCAGAGGATGGTCTTTTGTCCATCTATGTGTAGAGGGTTGATGTTGGTATACATTGTGCAGATTCTGAGGATTCAAATGGTTTGTTGAAGATTTCGCAACATCTGGTGCAGCAGTCTCATTAGCAAACGGGTTGAAGAACGCATTTGGATCAAAATCTGCAGGTGGGGGTACTTCATTCAGAATATCATCAGCTGGTTCATCATTGTTGGAAGCGGTGTGTTCAACTGTTGTGTTGGAGTCAATTGGTGTAGGTGCATCTTCAACAGTAGTTGTTGTAGCAGGTGTATCAGGTATAGGAATATTATCAGGTTGTGCAGCGGAGACAGCGGATACACCAGGAGCACGTTCATCAATATCATCACAGAACAGAGGAGCAAATAACCTTTCCATTTGTTGACGAGTTAGCTGAGGGCTTTCTTCAGCTGATGATGGGGGTTGAGGGAAGTTTAAACGGTTGTGACCGGGTTCTAAGCTGTTATACTCAGAAGCCATGTTCGTGAGTTCATCGAAATGAGCATGAATTGTTTCCATTACCTCCTTAGTTCGACGATTCCAGATTCGGAAACCTTTAGAATTGTCACAGTATCCAATAAAGACTCCAATATCAGCTTTGGCTTTGAGCTTTCCAAAATCATCACGATCATTATTCGGATAACAAAGGGATCCAAATACATGAAAGTGTTTGAGGTTCGGTTTATAGTTGTGGACAAGCTCGAAAGGTGTTTTGTTGTGGCGTTTAGTGATCATAGAACGGTTTTGAGTATAACATGCAGTAGATACAGCTTCTGCCCATAAGTAATCTGGAAGTTTAGCATTGATTAACATTGTTCTTGCAGCTTCCACTAACGTTCGGTTTCGTCTTTCAATAACTCCGTTTTGTTCAGGTGTACGTGCAATAGATGTTTGATGCTGAATTCCCACTTTCTCATAAAATTCACGAAGGGTTTTGTTAACAAATTCAGTTCCTTTGTCTGTTCTGATTATTCGGACGGTGTTTCGGAGCTGAACCTGTATTTTTGTGAGAAAGGTGATGATCATTTGTGGAGCTTGGTCTTTGCTACGAAGGAAGTAGACCCAAGTCCATCGTGAGTAGTCATCAACAATTACTAAGATGTAGCGTTTGCCATTGATCGTTTGCACGCGCATCGGGCCACACAAATCCATGTGAAGAAGATGAAGCACATGCTGAGAGCTGTGTTCCACCTTTGAAGGAAAATGAGCACGAGTGCTTTTCCCTTGTTCACAGGCTGAGCAAAGGTGATCTTTTGAATACCGGAATCGTGGGAGTCCTTCAACTAGTTTGTGTCGAGCAAGGTTGGTGATGGTTTGAAAGTTTAGATGTGAGAGACGACGGTGCCATAGCCAGGATTTTGTTGATGTTGCCTTAGAAAGTAAGCAGATGGGAGATGAAGCAACCAGTCTTGCATAGAGATAGTGTAGAGACTAGAATTACGCGAGCCAGACATAAGGTCGTTTCCTTGTAGATCACGAATGAAACAAGTTTTCTCCCTGAAAGCAACCTCCAAATCTCCATCACAAAATTGACCTACTGAAAACAGATTGTGACCGAGGCCTTCCACATAGTAAACCCTGCTGATATCGATGTTCCCATTAACATAATCTCCGTAGCCCATGATGGCTGCGAAGTGATCGTTCCCGAATCTGACAGTGCCAATGAACTTTGCAATAAAGTTTGATAACAGTTTAAGGTTGCCTGTCATGTGTCGGGAACATCCGCTATCAACAATCCAGAGAATGATCTGTATCACCTGCATTACACACAGACGACACAGATGGAATAGAAGTAGATGTGGAACCCGAAATGTTAGAGGGTTCCGAAGCAGATATTTTAGACATACACACATTGAGAATTTTAGGCATCCACTTAAGTCCTAGTGTGTTATATATCCATTTCTGCCATCTATAACTACTCTTCGCTTTAGTATTAGTGAAAGCACTAGGTGGTACTACATTCTTAGGAGGTGAAGCGGTAGCTACTGTGATAGCAATGGTTGCCTTAGAATCTAAAGAAGGTGGTTTACCAAGCACAGACTTAGAATGATTAGTGGGCCTAGAGGTATTCCGATTCTTAGGATTCCGTAATCTAGAGATTATAGCTTTAGCAACACATTTGTCATGACAATCAGAATTCATACTCTTTTGACAAATATCATAAGGTGTATCAGACTGAATATCAAAGGTACTTAACGGTTTAGCATTCGTGACATCACTATTTCTATTACATTTGCCAGACGCAACATCTATAGTGGAAGTAACATGAGTTTTATTCAGATTCCTAGGGTGTTCTTCTACTTTAGCATTCCTTATTGATCTTTTCTTAGGTCGCAACTTCCTGTTCTTCGATTGAGTGCTCCTAGGCTGTGAAGTGCGGACGTTTGGAAAAGATGCAACTATTCCTGTTTCAGTAGAGGGAAACACATTAGCAACTTGTGATTTGGCAGTGGGAATTCTAGGTTCACGATTACTAAGTGTGACTGGTGCTAATCTCTTAATCACAGTAGGCGGAAGTTGTTCATACTTTCCTAACATTTCCCGTAACTTAGAGATGGTGTGAATCAGATCTTGATTTTCAGAACGAATATTACCCGCAAAATTCATGACTTCTCTAGTGTGAGCAAGATAGTGATCAAGTTCGTTTGATGCTTCATCTCGAGTCTTTTTGAGTAAATCAAATATGACACTATATTCCTGTTTAACTTTTAAAAGTTCTTGTTCATATTTTGAGATTTGACTTTTCAAAGACACGTTTTGATCATCCAGTTGCTCAATTTTAGGATCAGAAGATTTTGCACTCAATTGAGCGATTTTCTTTTGAAAACTAAGTTGATGGTTGTGAATATCTTTTTCACACCAATGAAGACGACGTTTTGCATTGTAAATTTCCGTGTGTAATCGTTTATTTTCAGCTTTTAAAGACTCGATCTGAAGCACATTATCGGTGTTCTCAACAGTTACAACAGTTTCAACAATATCAGCAGAGATATGATCAGATGCATATGGCAACGAATATAATAGCACAACATTATGGATATCAGCACAGATAACATCTTCCAAGAGTCGATCAACATCTTTTCTCAACATTTTCTTTTTGCGTTTTGTGTTAGTAATAGATGTTTCTGTTTTCTCGAAAACGTTTTTCATTACCCCAAGTTCCTTATGAAAATCCTTTTCCCAGGCAATTGCACAACTTTTCAAGTTTTTAACATTAGGTAAAAGATTTTTCTGAAAGATGTCTCTTTGTTCTCGCGCCAGAGGCGATTGAAAATGTTCAACTTTGATTTCAGAACGATATTCTATCTCATGTTGTAAAATTTTGAGGTCAGCCATGAAAATGTCAAAATATCGAAGGATTTTTTGATTTTTAGGTTTTGAGTTTACTTCACTAATAGAAGGTAAAGGACCATAAGTTTGTGCAAATTCTGTTTTGGGATTAACATGAGAAGACTCAGGTGTTTTGATGATAACCCTTGGTGTGTTAGAAGAATCCGTTGGTGTGACGAAAGTGACCGCGTTTTTATAATTAAAAGGTTTGTTGTAAACAACATTTTTTAATTTTGATCGACTCTCGTCTTCTGCATCTAATTCCTCTTGACGATGATATTCAACAACACTCATGACAGTATTATCAATTTTGTATTCTGCACTGGAAACTCCAGGAGTTGGTTTGAATGTTTTTAGTGAAAGCTTTGGTTTGTAATCAGCTAGATTTTTTCCATATCCATTTGGATTAGGTTTTAAGGTAAACTTTTCAATAGCTGTTACTGATTCACCATGTTTGTAAACAACAGTTTTAAACTCTTTAAGTTTGTTTTGCAAACCGAGAATTTCTGCAAGAAGGTCATCTACCCGATTCGTTGAATGCTTTTTGTATGCGGAGAACTGTTTTTGACAATTTAACAACTCAGCCTTAGCATTTTGATTTTCCAAGGTGAGAGCGTTAATTTGCTTTTTATGTTCATGTTTTAGTTGTTCTAATTCGGATAACAAAGCATTCTTCGAGGCGGCTAGATCACGCATCTGTCTCTCTAAATATTTTTCGTTTTGATGAGATTTTGCAAAAGCGGCTTCAAAACCTTTTTCACAGTTTTCTTGAGTTTTGAAAAAGTTGAGTTGCATTTGTAAACATTCAAAATCCTTGGTTAACAGTGCATTTTTACTTTTTAAGGATTGATTTAATGCATAACATTCCTCCATTTTGATTTTATGGTCTTGAATTAACCGAGCAAAATCCGGATGAGGCAACAGATCATCTTGTTCAACGTGAGTCTCAACATGATCATTCTTTAGATCCTCAAGTACGACCACGGAGTCAATTTGATTATCAAAGGAAACCATGAGGTCATCTTGATCGTCAAATGTAACTACAGGGTTAACTTGAAAATCATCAGAAGAAGATGTAGAAGACTTATTTTGAACAGTCTGATCCGTGCCGGATTCAGATATTGGCGGAGATATTAGTTCAGATATGATGATGGTTTGTTCGGGTACCTGAGACAAGCCATCAGTGTCATACACTGGGCCTGTATCACTCATGTGCAGCTCATGCATATTAACCATCAACATAACAGCTGCATTAGCCTGCAAGTCCTCCATATCATCATCTGAGTCTGCATCTGCCATAAAGCTCTGTTCTTTGTTTGTGAGAGATCCACCAGCTTCATCCTTAAGAGCCAAAAGTAAGGCCTCTTTGAAATAAGCACTGCCCCTAGTCCTTGGCTTTGGGCATGCATTAGCCAGGTGTCCCTTCTCATTGCAGTTGTAGCATCGAAGACCATTTAACCGATTCTGAGCATTTCCCTGTTCCACCACTTGAGCTCTGTTGTTATTCCTACCCACAGCATTAAACCCTTGACCACCGCCCATCTGACGACCATAATCACGATTCTGAACTTCAACACGTCCATTGTTCACAACAGCTTGAGTCCGTGTGTTAGATGAGGAACGAATACGATTGTTGGATTTGTTGGTGTAACGGCCAAAAGCATTAGCAATCATCACAAATCCTTGTTGCAATGCTTCGAACGGATCGATTTCCTCAGTAGCTTCACTGACATATGCTTGAGCATTGTTGCTGTATGGAACCAATTGATTTTGTTGAGGTTGAGGTTGTTGCTGTGAAGGTGTGTTGGAAGCAGTTGGTTGAGTTGCTGGTTGAGATGGATAATTCTGTTGAGCATATAAGGCAAGTTGTTGATTGTCCGGTTGTGACTGTTTAGCAATTTGAGCACGGAGAATCCTTTCCCGATCAACTTCCTTCTCATGAGGCTTCAAGTAATCGTACAACAATCCATAAGTAGAATGATGCATATTCTTCGCTTGACGGAGAAAAATGACATACTTCTCCCATTCTGGACCAAGACTACTCAGGAACTTAGTATTCACTGCAATTCTTGGCATGATGATGTTGTGTTTATCCAAATCATTGATGATGTCTGAAAATCGATGATGATATGACTCGAGTGTCTCTCCAGGTTCAATCATGAAGTGTTCATAAGCCAAGTAGATTTTGGATTCCAAATCCTCCTGATTGAGTACCGATCCTTCCATAAGAAGACGAATATGATCCCACATTTTTTGTGCAGTCTTTTGAGCATCAACACTACGAAGAATTGGGTTTGGTAATCCTAAGAGGATGTATTCCATTGCAAGTTCATCAGCTTCATAGTGTAGAAGTTCTGTAGGATTTAAATCTGCAACAGTAGCAATGTTGGTTTGTTCATCTCTTGGTGGAACAGCAGTTGGATCTCCGGGTACAATGACGGTAGGCATCTCAAATGGACCTTCCAAGATAACCTTCTTTAAGAACTTTCCATGTGGCTTCTTCAGATCACAGAACCTAAAGAACCTTATCACCCATTGATCGTAGTTTCCTGGAGTGAGCATTGGAGGTCTATCAAGTGATCCAGCTTCATGAATTGATTGTTGGCTGCTTAAAGCTTCACACATCTTAGCAAACCAAGTGGGTTCCTTCATAGTGGTCCGTGATGGATGTTGATTGAAATCGGTTGTGTAGGGTTGAACTTGAAGGCTTGATTGTGGTTGAACCATTTGTGGTTGTGGAATTGCACCAAGTTGTGGAGTATGTTGCTGATTAAATTGTTGTTGATAAATAGCTTGTTGTTGATTCCATTGTTGATGTTGTGGAGTTAATTGTTGTTGTTGTTGATGATTATAAGTGTGAGGGAAATAGTTAGAGTATGGTGGTTGAGACATGATGATAAACTTGTGTGGTAAGGATGGATCTTTGTAGTCGAATGAACCTTTGTTGATGAAGTGTCCTTAGGCGTAGGAAAGACAAGAACCAAGTAGCACTTATGTGTAAAAACACCAAAAGTTACGCGTAACAAAGAGGAGTTACGCGTAGGTTTTAGCTTACGCGTAAGTAGGATAAAAGCACTAAAGTTAGGCGTAGACAAAAGTTAGGCGTAGAAAGTTAGGCGTAGGATTACCTTATGCGTAGACCGAAGTTTACGCGTAAAGTGAATCTTATGCGTAGAATTTCTACGCGTAAGCTTATGCTTATGCGTAATTTTAGGGTTTTTGCCCAAATGATCTTTTACACTTCACAGTGCAAAAGATATCCAAAGTCGACGTATTTTCAGACTTATCCAAGTAAGAAAACACGGAATAAACCAGAAAATTGAAGATCAAACCAAGGAAAGTCTTACGCGTAATATTAGGGTTTTGATACGCGTAGGATTACTCGTAACTTTGATTCTGTCCAAATGTGTTTCTAAACCAGTTTTTTGTTATGGAATAGCTTCAATAGTAACAAAAGAACACAAAAGTGTGAATTTTGATGTACCAAAACTGCTAAACGGGTTACGCGTAGAACGACACCCACGAACAAAAACAAGCTTAAAAACGTAAATCCACGCGTAAAGTTTGAAAATTTTTGCCAAAAACAAGTATTTTAACACCTCAAAACATTGAAAGTACAAGAATCTTGGATTAAAAAGTGTAAAAAACGAGTTTTTAAGATAACCAAAGATAGCGTTATCTCTACGCGTAAGATCCAAAACCAAAACTTCAAAAACAAACGAGTACACCCAACTATTTGGCGATTGATACCACTGTTAGGTCACTAGTTTTACAACACAAGCTTATAGAGAAAGAGATAAGGCGATTGAACAAGTAAACAAGCACACACACACACAATAGTATGAAACGGTTAGGCGTAGTGTAAGAGTGAAAGAATAACTTGAACAACCAACCCTCAAATGAGGGTTTACAAGATTATTTATAGGAGGGAACCTAGGGCAACACTCCTAGTTCCCATCCTTTCTTATGTGGGCTTGGGCCTCAGCTTATGGGCCTTCTACATAAGCTAGACCTTAAACAAACATAAAGGCCATAATAAAGCTATCTATTACACATGAGATATAAATACTTGAAATACTGTTTAGGAGTGATTCCAACAAGTTGTGATTCTCTGTCTTCCTTAGTTAATTAAGAACCCGAGAGAAGCATTTTGACATTATCCCAAACAGCCTTGGCTTCAGTGTTATGATTGATAAGCTTGTAGATATCTTTTGGAAGACCCTGAAGTATAATGTTTGAAGCCCTGATATCAGCATCGTATCTCTTTTTCTCCTTATCACTGAGCTCATCATACGTCTTTGGTCTGTCTAATCCTAAGATCATTGTTCCATCAGCAGCAGTTTCAAGTGTGTCTCTTGTAGTCTCAATCTGATAAGGTCCTTCATCAATTGACTTAAGAATGTTGACCCCATTTTCCTTTCCCAAACAGTACAACCTAATTCGTTGAGCCCATGAGTCATAGTCAGTTCTGTCAAGCATGGGTGGACGAGTATCTGATCCAGCTGCTTGAACGTCCTCTGCAACATAAGAGATGATTTTAGGTACGTTGGTAGACATGATTACAGATTTCACGGGATTTTAAAACTCGTGGATTGAACCGGGAAATAGATTCTTTCACGGGATTTTACTAAATCAAGAGAAAAGCGTAGAATGTAATCAAGAAGAAAAGCACTAAGTCACAAGAGACAAATCGCTCAACAAGACAAATCGCACAGACTACAAATCGCTCAAAAGTGACAAGTCGCATCAACTAACAAATCGCTTCAACAGTCAACTCACTTCAATAAGCAAGTCGCTTACCAATACAAATCGCTCAAACCAAGACAAATCGCTTAAGCTTACAACTCGCTTCAATAAGCAAGTCGCTGAAGAAATGACAAATCGCTGAAACAACACAAGTCGCTTAAAGTCACAACTCGCTTAAATAAGAAAATCGCAGAAAAGTGACAAATCGCTACTCCAAATAAATCGCACAAGTACAACCACTACCCGGACAAATCGCTTAAATAAGTGATTTGTAACAGACACAAATCGCTTCCAAACAAGGACAAATCGTTCAACTGAAATACTTTATCGAGACTCAAATCGCTAACTTTAAACTAACCAAAATGCCTATTTTAAATCCAAAAACAATCCAACCACAATGATTCAAGCCTTCCAAATCAAAACCTAAACACTTATGATGATCCTAAACACAAAAGTACAATCAAAATCCAAACTTTAACACAAGAAATGGTCCAAATGATGCAAATACCACTAAACTTTTTCAAACCCAAAAACCATATAAAACCACTAGAAATCCAAGAACATGTAAGAGAGATAATCAAACCATGGCTCTTGATACCATTTGTAACATATTGGATTTCACAAACACATCAAACCATGATCAAGTGGGGCGTATAACTTGATGTTTTTAGAGAGAGAAAGTTTAGAGGTTTGGGAACTTAGTGAGAGAAAGTGAAAGTCTTATTATGAGCTCCAACCCTCTACCTTGGGAGGTAGAGGGTATTTATAGTATCTTACATAAACGCCACCCACGTGCTGTGGATCAGGCATACAATGGGTAAAGACCCGTCCGTCCTCCACAGTGTTACTTAACTAAATACTATCTAACATTACATAACTGCGACTACGAGCTTTCTAACAATTACATATACTTGAGGTGACCGACACTTTAATAACTGGATTTACTAAATCCTAACAATTTTAAAGTTGGCATGTAGTGGTTTACCTTAAAATGTGTTGATTATAGTAATATCTGTTTTATTATAATTGTGATTTTATAGAAGTGGGTTTAGTTGGTGTTTATGCTGCAAACAGATGCTAACATTTTGATTATCAATTTTAGCCTACAACATGTCCGTTCATTGGGTGGTACGATCCACCCATGCAAAGGAGAGCAAGGGATGTGATCATCTACTTGCAGAGGACAATCTACAGGAATGAGGCGGCATTACAAGAATGCGAAGCCGCCCTCATTTCTGAGACTATGGAGGCGGTCAACGCTGACCGAACAAACGAGCTAGAGGCTGCTCACCAAGCAGCCTTGGATGATCTCCTTGTTGAGAAGGAGAAAGTTTGCCGTCTCAGGAACTTTTGTGTCTTGTCTTGGATGGTCATCTTCTTGGTTTTTCTATGGTTCTTCTATAGAGTTTAGAAAGGTAGTGGTTTTTGTGTTTTGAATCGGTGGTAGATGGTCTCCAATGTTGATAGTTGTGTTTAAGAAGTTTTAGTGTAGGTTGACTAAGAACAGTCTTTTGGTTTATAATGTTTGGTCCTTGTACAGTGGTAATATATTTCTTTTATGCTTTGGTCCTTATACTGTGCTGCCTTTACTAATAGGTCCTTTGCCCCAAAAATTCATATATCACTTGCCACACAAATACTAGTAAAATGATCAAACTCGTAACACAAATACAAGTATCAAAGATGGATGAATGATCAGAGATGGATGAACAGACACCACGTTTGAGTATAAACATAAACTTTATATGGTGTTGTTCATCCATTTTTGATTCTTCATTCCTGTTTGTGATAATAGAATAACAGTATCTAACTCAAAACACAGATCCAAGAAAAACAGATCCAAGAATCATAGACGTATGAAGTCTCAAGGATGGGTGAACCGACACCATTTCTGAGTATCAACATAAACTTGATATGGTGCTGTTCATACATTTTTGATCTTTCATTCCTGTTTGTGATAATATGTTGGGAATAATCCGTTACCACGGATAGTAGTGGTTTACACTGCTTGGTTTAACACTAGCAGTGGAAACGTATTCCCACTGCAAGTTCTTCATTACCACTGCTATTAGTTTATGATAAGGTTAAACACGTCTCGATAAGTATATAATAGATCTTGTGTATATTCTATTATGCTAGCTATATACTTATCTTGTAAAGGACTCCTTCTTGTATAAAAGGAGATCCTAGGTCATAGTCTTAGGTACGTATTACATTACAAGATTACCTACGAAAGCTTCAAGGTGTAACCCTAGTGATACTAAGATCACTCGTATTATTTCATTAATAATATTGGAGCTTGAGTTTTGTGTTAACTTGTGTTTACTCTCATACATCATATAATTCGTCTTCTAAGTATTACTTAAGTAAATTCCGCTTGCTTGATAATATTATACAAAATATCATTGACACAAGGAGAGTGTCCCAGATCCATCAAGTGGTATCAGAGCGAAGGTTCTGATATTTTGTTTTAGAAGATCCAAGGAATTAGCTTGACTCACTCACTCAATTCAATGGAGATGGAAAACAATCAATCAAACTCTTCTTCTACACCCAGACTCCCTAAGCTTAAGCTTAATGAGTTTGAGATGTGGAGGATACTGATTGAGCAATACTTCCTCATACAGGACTATGCTCTATGGGAGATCATTCAACTCGGTGATTTTTTCAAATCTGTGACCACTACTTCAAAAGTTGGTGACACAGATGTTGTGAAAGTTTCTGTGCCTAAATCAAATTCTGAAAAAGCTCAAAAGAAGAATGATCTTAAAGCTAGAAGTCTGTTGCTGATAACTCTTCCTAGAGACCAGATTATTGCATTCAGCAAGTTCAAGACTGCTAAAGAACTGTTTGAAGAGATTTGCTCAGTGTTTGGTGGTAATGATGCTACAAAGAAGACTCAAAAGACATTGTTAAAGCAAAGTTATGAAAACTTCTCTGCTTCAAGCAATGACTCACTTGATAGCATTTTCACCAAACTTCAGAAGATTGTTACACAGCTAACTGTGTTTGGCATTGAGGTAGAAAAGGAAGACCTCAATTTGAAGTTTCTAAGAAGTTTGCCTTCAGAGTTTCAAACCAATGTTACTGTCTGGGAAAACAAAACAGACATAGAAACAATGAAGCTCAATGATCTTTACAACAACTTCAAACTTATTGAACAAAGGTTGAAGAAGGCAGGGAAACTTGGTACAAGTTCTAGTAGCTTGGCATTGTTGTCAAATTCTGTTGACAGTGATGATTCTGAAAATGAAAGTGATGATGATATTGCCACTGTAGGTTCTAAAGTTTCCACTGGCAATGTAAATATTGCCACTGCAGGATCAAAGAAGAAGGTTGCTAGTATTGGAGATCCTACCTTTTATGCTTTTATCTCCACACAAGTTGATGGCTCTCTCTTAACTCATGAAGACATAGAGCAAATTGATGAAGATGACTTGGAGGAGATGGATATAAAATGGCAGATAGCTCTTCTTAGCATGAGGGCTAAGAAATTTTACAAGAAGACTGGAAAGCCTATTCACATTGATGGTGATGATACTGCAGACTTTGATAAGAAGAAAGTGGAGTGCTTTAACTGTCACAAGTTTGGACATTTTGCTAGAGAATGTAGAAGACCAAAGGCCAAGGACAACAGGTCTACGTGGTACAAGCAAAAGAAGGGACCAACTATGGAAGAACCAAAGGCAATGTTGGCTATTGATGGTGTGAGCTATGATTGGAGTTTCATGGCTGATGATCTTGAAGAAGAACACACAGATGCTGCTCTTGTTTCTGCTGAAGTTGCTCTTATGGCTTTCTCTGACTCTGAGGTACAAAACTCTGAATGTTGCTCTAAAACATGTAGGACTGCTAGAGAAGTTGAAAGACTTAATAATTTATATTCTAATGAAAAGAAGAGTTATACACTGCTAATTATACTGTAGCTAATCTTAGGAGAGCCATGGCAGTTTTAGAAAAACAAATAGAGCACTATTAGGCTAATGAGTCAAATTATAATGATGATATGATTCTTCTTAGAAGAGAGGTAGAACATACAACTGCTGTGAATGAAGCATACCAAAAGGAGCTTGAAAAACTTCAAAAGAAAATTGAAAATGTCAATTTAACTATAGACACATGTTATTGATACGCTTACACAGCGCGTTCGGGGTCAAAGGAACTTCCTTTTCGTCGAGCAAGTTTTTCAACACCCTAGGCAGTGAACCTAATCGTTGTAGTGTAGTATTAGGGTAAGCCACGAGAATTGATATCGTTCTCTAGGGGAATAGGAATGCTAGTGAGAAGTTACTACGCTAAGGTTGGGGTTGAGGAAGATTATTTTTTATCTTTTTGTATTTTTTAGAAAAGGAAAAGTACGAAACTCGGGGTTTAAATTTGGGGGGTTGGTATTTCTACCGATTACTCTAATATTATCTAATTATCTAAACTAAGGTGGTGGTAGTCTATGTCTAATTATTGTGTGCTCGTATGATAGTTTAAAGATGTGTTTACTTAGGTTTTACTACTCCTTAGTTATCTCCTATTGATGGTTGAATTGTCACGTCCTTATTCCTAGTTGCGTTGTGTGTCTAAAGTTGTAGGGTATGCGTTTCTCCATACTCTTTGAAGTTACCAAAGGGTCTCGTCTACAAAACCCACAAGGGATGATAAACTCTTACTCTAAGGCCTCTTTGGATAGTCTAGCTTACAACAACTCAAGGTGCTATAACCTAAGGTTCACAAAGATTAATCAAGCATTAAGTACACAACGAATGACCTATCGCATTACTAGATCATTAATCAACTAAGATAAGAAACAACCAATCAATATTCAATAACTAAGTTTCATATTCCCTAAGCAAACACACAAGTAAATTAGCCGGACATGGAGAACATGCAAGCATACAC
Source organism: Chrysanthemum seticuspe (assembly GCA_019973895.1). Classification (NCBI taxonomy): domain Eukaryota; kingdom Viridiplantae; phylum Streptophyta; class Magnoliopsida; order Asterales; family Asteraceae; genus Chrysanthemum; species Chrysanthemum seticuspe. The sequence continues at coordinate 87,546,694 of BPTQ01000006.1, read as the reverse complement.
ATAAATAATTGAAGACATAATTAAATTAATGAAGTAAACAACTTATCTTGGTGTAAGATAGGGTTTAAAACCCTAAAATACGACCTTGGTTCGGTTTAGGTTTTACTCCAAAAGTTTACCCAAAAGACTACTCTCTAAAACTGGAAAATTTGGATTCTATATATAAGATTACATGTGCGACGGCGTCACCTTATGATTTGTGACGCCGTCGTGTCGCCGTCATTAGGGTTTCGTCTTGGCCAAGTTAATCTTGCGACGACGTCACCTTATGCTTGTGACCCCGTCCTCTTTAGCTTCTGACGCCGTCTGGATTGAATCTAGGCCGTCTGAGATGCGATGGCCTACTCTTTTAAAGCCCGACGCCGTCCTCCAAAAACTAGCAATTTCTTTTCTGTGTCGTCACAAATTCCTCCGACGGCGTCGCAGATTAAGCAGTGATGCCGTCCCCTTGTAATTTAGCAGCTTGAGTGTCTCGATTCTTGACTTTGGCCATTTTATTCATATATCCGCGCCTTTTCGTCCAAATAAGTGCCATTACATCAGTTTGCCTTCCAGAGACCTAAAAAGTGAAAAGGAACGATATTAAGCAATAACGGATACAAAAGTGATCAAATAAGAGCTTAAACGACCCCTCAAAAAGGTACATTTTAAAACCTTATCAAATATCCCTACACTTGATATTTGCTTGTCCTCAAGCAAATGTGCTTTTAGCCAATTAATTTATAAGTTAGGGGTCATGAAGCATTGGTTTAAAATAGTCCACAACACATATAAGCCCCGCAAAAGTCATAACAAGCACGGAAATTACATATTAGCACCTCACATGGGGTGTTTGGATACTCACATCTCTCGGGTGTATATGAAATATAGCAAATTGGAAATGGAAGATAAACACTCATTAACCGGTCCTAGTACATAGATTACCATAGGCTTGAGAATAGATCAAACCTCCATCGCTTTGGCGTAAGCACCTAGGAAAGACTATCAAAGAGGTCTTTAAAGGGTTGTAACGTTAGGCTTACGGTAGGGAAACAAAGGGTTTGGTGGGATAGGCTATTTTAGTGGTGGCAAGTCAAAAATCTCAATGTTACATGCATACGAAGAATGGTGTTGCTAAGCCAAGACTCGACACTCTAAACTCTAGATAACTGAAATAAACAAACATAAATTTAAAGATAGATGTAGGATGGTAGCCCGTTTTTTTTTTTTTTTTTTTTTTTTTTTTTTTTTTTTTTTTTTTTTTTTTTCACACACTTTTACTCTACCATCCTCTACGATAACATCAAAATAATAGGGATTTATAGCACATCCCTACACTTGAGTTTTTATTACTCTAACACTAATATGACCCGAATTGAAAAGATCAAAACACTTGGAGTACGTTATTACGCAAATAAGGGAATTGGCGTTCCTTTTTAGCCATTTAAAGCTTTAACTTTTCCCATGAGTCCCAATTGTCCCAAAACTGTGTACAAAAGATATGACTCGACTTAGCAACTCATGCAAGCAACTAGATAATTGAACTAAGGGTTTAGGGTAATAACAATAATGCACTAAAAGTGAGTGCATACAAGGTAGGCTAAGGCGATTTGGGTGTACATTTGGGGGTGGGGTGTAAACAATGCTCTTCATTGATATTCCGGAAAAACCAAAACATCATGAGAACCGCGAAAAGGATAGGCTCTGAGGGGTTAACTAGGGGTATCGTGTACTAAAGATGAGTACAACGCAAAGGTGTAAGGGAATTACTCAACCGATGTGGAAGAAGTAATTATATTACGGGTATCAAACAAGGGTTATCCTAATGCCTCTTATCATTTAGTTATTCCTAACTACACAAGTGTAGTCTCACTAGCGATCTCGGAATGCATCACAAAACAAGTTCTAGAATCTAATATACTACCGGTTCACACTCTCAGCATTGAAGATGAATGCTTCAATTCCTACTAATCTAAGGGCGATCCTCACATTTTTGGTGGAATTTAAGTGGTAAAGGGTTTTGTGCTAGTCATATAACTTCCTATCCGTGAGACGCTTTTGTTAAGACTAATGGCCCACTCCTATATGTCATGAAAATTTTTAAATTTGGTGGCAAAATTACCCTAACCGACATTTTCTCATGGTTTATTACGCAAAAGCAATTAGACAAAGCAAATAATCAAGGATAAGCATAGTTTCAAAGTTCTCGTTTTATTTTCCCTCCCTACACTTAAACTGAACATTGTCCCCAATGTTCCCCGAAAGTATCAAAGTTATGATAAAAGAAGGTAGTCAAAAATGAAAGAAACTAATACTCCCCTGATTAGCTCGGTAGGATCCGTGTGTGAAGTAGTGGTTAAATCCTTTCCAAGAAGAATTTATGCGTGAAAAGCTCCTCAATCTTATGTAACTTCTTCTTGATAAACAAAACCTGCACACTTGAAGAAAACAAACGAAACCTTCGCGTAAAATCGGCGGTAATAATATATAAGACTCGATTTAAACTAGGATATAATGCTTGTGGAATGGATGTTTAAAGAATTTCTAAGAAAATTAAGACCTGGAAAATTCCAAAAATTTATAAGTAGCTCAAAAAATGAGAAAAAGTAATCTGATGTTTTTACTCCTTCCTGACGCCGTCAGGTTATCCTGACAAAAACTGGTATGCGATTTTCTGGAAAAATTCTGGAAAATTTACATCTTTAGAATCTGGAAAAATTTCTGCAAAACATCCATTATGACTCGATACAAGCATTTGACTCGAACAAACACACAAATATATCTTTTAATTAATTGTTATTCTCATGTTTACGTTTCTTATGAAAACGTGTGTAATCCTCCCTACACTTATCCTTTATGTAAAATACCTTTATATGCAATTAAGACGAGGTTAAAAACAAAATAAAGCATTTTTACAAATTTAAACATGAGAATAAACAATCAATAAAAAGAAGAAAGATAAATCACAAACAAAGATAAAACATAGAAGCAAGATAAATTATACCACATGTAAATAAACATCACATAGTTCAAAGGTCACTACTAATTTAGATGTCCAAGATTATTACATGCCAAAATAAAAATTGTTTCAATAACCAACCATACTCAATCCATAAACTAATACATCAATCACTGGGGAGGGGGTCCATAACGATAGTCATAACCAGGGGGAAGATGACCCAAATACCCATAGGGTGGATAGTCCTCCTCCCGCCCTGGGAAAGGATCAATCTGGAGATGTGGGTCAAGCTGATCACGCATGGACAGATGATGCATCTGTCTGACAGTATGGTGGTAGGTTCAGCTAGCCCTCTGGTCCTGTTGCGCCATCCATGTATCCATGCGCCCCATCCATGCTCCCTGGTAGGCCTGCCAATCTCCACTAGACATGTGCCTGTAGGCGTCAGTGGAGCTTCCTGCTTCACCCCCTGCTGGTGTGCTGGTACCTGTGGCTCCTCATCATTGTCGTCATCACCACCTTGAATGGCGGGCTGAGCATGGAACCAAGTATAACCTCTACCATAATCCATCAAGACATTCATAGCTTTCAGAGACTTAGCCTTAACGACCCTGGGTGCTGCCATCATACTCAGGTATGCAGGTACCTCCCCTGCCAATACACCTAAGGATCGAGCTAACCGGGTGATAAGCATACCCCCATACACCCTATCCTCCAACCTAATCCCACTTGCAGTTCTCAAGTAATCGGCCAACCAGAACGGGATGTTGCAGTGCACTCCCTCGGCCAATATGCAGTAGAGATAGAATAGGTCCGGTAAGGTGACACGATGGCTCATGGCATGTCGTCCTATGATAGAGAAGGTGAGGCAGCGATGTATGAGCCTAATCCATGGATCCCGGATTTGTGAAGCGAGGGTACCACCAGTAATGTACTCCCCATCAGCAATCGTGTTCCAGGACTGAATACCCAACATCTCGTCCTTATGGGTAATTCCAGCTGCAAATCGAGTCTTAAAAGCATCACTCTCAGCATCCTCAGATGTATACAGTCCCAACCTCCATCCAAACTCAAGCGTCGACATTTGCCTCCAGTCCCCTCCTAACCTAAATCGGATCCCTTGGAAATCAATATTATCCTGACATGCATTGATATTTGGCAAATATGATGCGTGAAACTCACGTACCAACTCGCCATACACGGGTTCTTTAATCTTAAACAGTCTTTCCCATTGGGGATCAGTGAACTTATCCCTTCTAAAACTATTCAAAAATTCCCTAGCCAAATCATTCTCCTCCAGAAATTCCCAGTCCAACACAGCCCCTGAATCAATAGTCTGATGGAGTAAATCGTTGTAACTGGCTTGACATCCTTCCTCAATAAATACCCCCACCCAATGATCGTGTCCGCAATGTTTTCTTGGGTATTAGAAGATTGTCCCCTAGTCCTTTTTACTCTTCTGCTCATCTGAAACAAGAAATCAAATAAGTGGAGAGCAAATGAGTATCATTTGCAATGCAAAGGACGACACAAGCAGGTACTGACGGCGTCACAGAATACACTTGATGCCGTCAGCTCGACCAACTTTTGAATCCGACATTTGCGAGGGAAAAGTCCAAGTTTCTAACCATAACCCTTGACCCAAACACCCTTGTTGCAGCAACAATGGCATAATGGCTAGGTGGTTTTGATTCCTAAGCCGTCAAGGCTTATCGCAAAGTTAAACCCCATATGATAACACTACTACTTCGCCTAATCTTAAGTCTTAACAAGATTTCAAGGGCAAAATAGATCAAATTAGTTGGGGTTTTCGGATTAAGAAAAGAGGGGAAAACGAAATTGAACATGAATTAGAACAATTCAATAGACAAAGATCAATGTAGATTACTTACCTCGTGGAGATTGTCATGGAAAAATGGTGGATTCGGTGTGGGGAATACGTTTTTGTGTGGTGTGGGGCGGATAAAAATGTGTAGGGTAAAGAATGAAAGAGATGGGTGCTGTATTTATACGTCTGATCTGGCTTAGCGACGGCGTCACTCGTTAAAGTGTGACGGTGTCACGCCCAAATTTTCGTAAAAGAAAATAGTTTTGTCAATCCGCCCGGATCAAAAATCTGGTTACTATTTTTGACAAGAAACTTGGTTTTTATTTTAAAATCAATTTGGTTAATCCACCAGTAATTTCCACGGTGGCAAGTAACGCATACGTCAAATTGTCTTTCAATTGAGATTCCAGAAATTCTGAAACATTGAGGTCGAGGGTTCTCTGCACCAGGTTTAAAGCCGAAAGAACTCTTCCCATTGTTAGGATAGCTGGGAAGCGTCACGCGCACCGTTCCAATAAATATATTCTCAGGGGATATTTGGTGACCGTCGAGACAGGAGTTTAAACAAGAATATGAATTGAGGGAGTGTGTCTTGTTTAATGAAATCGGAGAAAGTTTGGGGTTTATCTCAACGTGTTCTGGTATTGCATACACCTTCTCTATCTTTTTAGGTATATTGTTCTTCGTGATTTCATTACGGATATTTAGCATGAAGCTATCAGCTAGCTCCAAGAAAGTGTCGTGAGTCTTTCGCATTTGAGCTTCGAGGTGTTGTATTTCTTTTTCTTGTTTGTGGACAAATGTCAACATTATGTCCTTGAATTCATCTTGCCTAGACTTTCTTGGGAGCAGAAACTCCTTGACCGCGTTTACATGCTTATCAGCCCGGGTAGTTATTTCCATTAATGCATCCACTTGGGCTGCCATACTCATAATTGCTTGTGCTTGGGCCGTTAATCCGTTTTCTTGGACAACCGGAATTTCCCAACCTTCCTCTTCATATTGAGCTAGGTCATCAATAACCTCCCAGCATGCTTTAGCACTGAGACTACTTAGTCTTCTACCGGCGGCATAATCAATGGTCTGTTGGAGGGAAAGACTGACATGATCATAAAAGATTTGGACTTGGAGCCAAAGATCAATGCCGTGATGAGGGACTTTATGGAGTAAGTCCTTGAATCGAGTCCATGCTTCATAGAGAGATTCACCTTGACGTTGTTGGAACATCAAGATGTCATTCCTAAGTTTTGTGGTTCTCCCAGGTGGGAAAAATTGAGCAAGGAAACGAGTGGTGAGATCATCCCAACTTGAGATGGAGCCGGCGGGAAGTCGCTCAAGCCAATTACTAGCTTGGTCCCGTAGAGAGAATTGGAAGAGACGCAGACGCGTGGTCTCCCGAGTAGTAGCATCAAGGTCAATAGAATTGACAATTTTAAGGAAGTCCTTAAGATGCTGATTAGGATCTTCGGAACGAAGTCCATGGAATGCACATCCATTTTGCACCAACCGGATGGTGTCGGATTGCAGGGCCGTAATTTGGGCTTGGTCGGGAAGCTCAATGGTGTTCCTATAGCCTAGGTGGCTAGGTCTCGAGTATTCACCAAGAGTACGGTCTCTTGGAGGGACAATGATTTGAGGGGGGGTTTTCACCTTCCATGATGAAAAGTGATGGGGTTACGAACAAAGGTCACGAAGAAGGGGGATAGACTAAAAGGAAGCTAAAAATGAAAAAAAAAATTTACTTGATAGGAATCAAGCAAAGAAACCTAAACGAAGTGGACTACTAACTAGCTATTCTATTCCCCGGCAGCGGCGCCAAAAACTTGATACGCTTACACAGCGCGTTCGGGGTCAAAGGAACTTCCTTTTCGTCGAGCAAGTTTTTCAACACCCTAGGCAGTGAACCTAATCGTTGTAGTGTAGTATTAGGGTAAGCCACGGGAATTGATATCATTCTCTAGGGGAATAGGAATGCTAGTGAGAAGTTACTACGCTAAGGTTGGGGTTGAGGAAGATTATTTTTTTATCTTTTTATATTTTTTAGAAAAGGAAAAGTACGAATCTCGGGGTTTGAATTTGGGGGGTTGGTATTTCTACCAATTACTCTACTATTATCTAATTATCTAAACTAAGGTGGTGGTAGTCTATGTCTAATTATTGTGTGCTCGTATGATAGTTTAAAGATGTGTTTACTTAGGTTTTACTACTCCTTAATTATCTCCTATTGGTGGTTGAATTGTCACGTCCTTATTCCTAGTTGCGTTGTGTGTCTAAAGTTGTAGGGTATGCATTTCTCCCTACTCTTTGAAGTTACCAAAGGGTCTCGTCTACAAAACCCACAAGGGATGATAAACTCTTACTCTAAGGCCTCTTTGGATAGTCTAGCTTACAACAACTCAAGGTGCTATAACCTAAGGTTCACAAAGATTAATCAAGCATTAAGTACACAACGAATGACCTATCGCATTACTAGATCATTAATCAACTAAGATAAGAAACAACCAATCAATATTCAATAACTAAGTTTCATATTCCCTAAGCAAACACACAAGTAAATTAGCCGGACATGGAGAACATGCAAGCATACACACAAATAATTGAAGAAATAATTAAATTAATGAAGTAAACAACTTATCTTGGTGTAAGATAGGGTTTAAAACCCTAAAATACGACCTTGGTTCGGTTTAGGTTTTACTCCAAAAGTTTACCCAAAAGACTACTCTCTAAAACTGAAAAATTCGGATTCTATATATAAGATTACATGTGCGACGGCGTCACCTTATGATTTGTGACGCCGTCGTGTCGCCGTCATTAGGGTTTCGTCTTGGCCAAGTTAATCTTGCGACGGCGTCACCTTATGCTTGTGACGCCGTCCTCTTTAGCTTCTGACGCCGTCTGGATTGAATCTAGGCCGTCTGAGATGCGATGGCCTACTCTTTTAAAGCCCGACGCCGTCCTCCAAAAACTAGCAATTTCTTTTCTGTGTCGTCACAAATTCCTCCGACGGCGTCGCAGATTAAGCAGTGACGCCGTCCCCTTGTAATTTAGCAGCTTGAGTGTCTCGATTCTTGACTTTGGCCATTTTATTCATATATCCGCGCCTTTTCGTCCAAATAAGTGCCATTACAGCAGTTTGTCTTCCAGAGACCTAAAAAGTGAAAAGGAACGATATTAAGCAATAACGGATACAAAAGTGATCAAATAAGGGCTTAAACGACCCCTCAAAAAGGTACATTTTAAAACCTTATCAGTTATCATCAGTCTGAGTCAATTGATAAAATTTGGAATGCTCAAGTATATAATAAAGCTAAGTCTGGTATGGGTTATAATACTGCGCCTCCACCACTAAGGGGTGTTCATTCACCTCCAGGTATAGAGGATTTTAAGGATCTCGAAAGAGAATATGGTCCTTTAAAAGACACAGTTGTGAAGAGTGAGGAAGAGAGTAAGCTAGATAATGATGTTTTTGAGAGTGCTAGTGACTCATCTATTGTAGATGAGAGTGTTAAAAAGAATGTAGAGACTACTATCCCAAAAGTTGCTAATACTGTTACAGAGGAACCTAGGAAACCAGTTAATAAACCTAAACCAACTGTAAAGTATGCTGAGATGTGTGATGCAGGAACACTAATGATAAAAGAAAACATGGATTATTATTTTTATTACAAAACTGCACTGATAGTGCAGTAAAATTACATCCATGAGGTACAGAGTATAAACATTACTACATCAACTGATAAAACAACCACAAACAACCCATACCCTTCCTACCCATCATTCATCCTTTATGGCTTCTTGGAAAAGCCCCAGCTTGGCATCACCTTAGGAGCTCCACGCATGTTAATCCAGTCATACACCCTAGTGCTTGCTAAACCCATCACCACTATACCAGTAGGTGGTGAGGATGATGAAGGAACTGTTGTTGGTGGTGCTTGTAGAAATGGTAGTGAATGTGATGATTGCAGCTCTTCAGAAGGAGCTACTGCTGCAAGAGGAGGAACACTCAAGACTCTTCCAGAGGTCTCATCATCTGAAACATATGGAGACACATAGGAGCTGATTTCTGAGCTATCTTCTTTGATTATTGCATCCTGAGGCTCTGTTTGTAGTGATGAAGGTCCAGCTGAAAAAGGATTTGAAAGAGCAAGTGACTGCTTTCTCTTCTTGGATACAACCTTCTCATACTCCTCTTTTTCAACTCTCCCAGGGTTTTTCAAAACAAAATCATCCTAGGAACTATCAGATGAACTGCTAGAGGAGAGATTGATTGGACTTGATTGACTCATGGTGTTGTTTTGAGAGTGAAAGTTATGGAGTATGTGATTTCAGTGGTTTGTGTTAAATGATCTGTTTAATATATATTAAGTTGGATTCAAGAAGTTAATGAGGGGAAGGTGCAGGTAGTTGAGGAGTAAATTGGAGTCCTGTTTCTTGGAAAATGTCTTGATCTTCAAGTTGCTCTCCATGAGTTTCAGTTTCTTTTGCTCCTTTACTTGAATCTCCTTCATCTTCAAAATCAATTTTCTTCCCCTCAGTGTCAGAACCTGTTTTCCTCCCCTGTTTGGAGGAATTTCCCAAATCTTGATCAGCTGAATCACCATTAGAAGGTGAGGATGAAGATGAAATCATCATCTTTGCAGTCTGCCTGTGCTTTTTCAACCTCTGCATCTCTTCCTTTAAGGTCTGAATTTCTGTCTTTAAGAATTGAACATCCTTGGCATGGTTCTGCTTAACAATAGCCAAGTCTTTTTGTAGAAACTCAACCTGCTTTGCTAATTTTGTACACAAAACCATCAATTCCATTTGGTTGCCACTGCCCTCATCATTTCCAACTGTGTTACCTGTTGGGAGAGGTGAATCATGGGGCAAAGGTCCAGATTCCTCCATAGTGGGACTATGTGGAAGTCTAGAACCACCACTGCTTGTTCCTAGACCAAAAGGCTCAGAAACTTGCTGTGTTGTCATGAGAGGAGTCAAATGTTTTGACCTTCTCTCATAGGTTCTTGAAACTGGTGATGTATAATCAATGTTAGGAACATTAATTATGGGTGTGTTTTGTTCAGTGGATATTTTAGCAAGCATTTGGGGTAAGAGAGGTGTAAAAATCATATTGCCATCTTTATACAAATTTTGAAAAACTTTAGGCTTTAGGCAACTGATTTGATAAACAGTAGTGTGAGGTTGCAGTTGAAATTCATTAAGCACAGCTTGCACAAACCTTGGATACATTAAAAATTTGGTTTTACTTTGTACATTGCCTTTCATACTTGTAAAAATATAATTTGACCAATTGAAAATCTTATTAGAAACAAGACAAACCAAAGGATAAGCCATGGTTGAACTAAATTGCTCATAAGATGTTTTCTTAGGACTAAGGCAATGTAACAAAGTATGAATCAAAAATCTCCATTGGGGACAAAAACCACTCTTTTTGAAAGTAGCCTTTTTGTCAGTGGTATCATACCCCATGGATGATAAAGTATCATGAATGTCAGACATAGGTAATGTGATGAGACCATTAAGATCATCCAAGTGAAGTACTCTCCTCAAGGATGCCTCAGTAACATCAATGGTTACCCAATCTACAGTGGCTCTGAGAGCATCCACTGTTTCATGTGCATCTCCAATTTCAAGTGTTATGGACTGAGCAGAAGTCCAAAACTGTTTGATTTGAGAGATATAGATTGTGGGTTTGAAAAGCAAAGCATACCTTATATGAGTGGTATGAAGAAAATCCACAATCTGATGAAAAACAGGGCCACTCTTCTCGTTAGACTTTTATAGGTAGGCCACTAGGTTGTGCTCATCTGCAAAGTTTAAAGATGCCATAGAAACTTTTGATGAAAAATATTATTATGTCAGTAAGAATTGAAAGAATGACTAGCCAATTGAGAGAAAAAGATATATAGGGTTAGGGTTTAGAATTGATGCGCAAGTAAAATTATCTTTAGGAAGTAATTATAATATAGAAAGAAGATAATTTACTTAAAAGATTAACCCTATATATATGAATATCAGTGGTTACTTTCAACGGCTAGTAAAAAATTAATTACTGACATAATCAGTTGTAACGGCTAGAACAACAGTGGTAAAATAACACTGTCAGTGGAAACTGTGAACTAGCAGTGGTAATTTTTCACAAAAATTTCAAAGAGCAGTGGAAAATAAAATCATTAGTAAACTAAACTGCTCCCATCATAGTTTTTAGCAAACTATCAGCTATCAACGGATTTGATATGTCTTTACCATGAGCCGTTTGCTATGGACTAGCCAACTCTTAATCATAAAGAATATGGTGAGTTGATAACCATATAGTTTTGGGTAAACTATCAACCATAAACGGATTTGTTAAGTCTTTACAGTAGTCGTTTGCTCTGGACTAGTTGATGCTTATGTGTATTAGACATGGTGAATCAATAACCATTTGATGTGTATCTCATATATACACCTTTTAACTCCAACACCTCATCAAAACTTGATATACAAACTCATACAACAATTTCAGTACCCAACAGCCTCCCCTCAACACTAACATAATTATGGATTAAGCATTCCAATACCTGTTACCAAGTACTGAAATCTTCCCACATCAAGACCTTTTGTTAACAAATCAGCATAGTTGTCATCAGTATGAATTTTGACAACTTGAATTAGTCCCTTTTCATAACAGTCTCTAATGAAATGATGTCTAATTTCAATATGTTTGGTCTTTGTGTGTTGAACAGGATTCTTAATGATGCATATGGTACTGCTATTGTCAATATGAATGATGGTATTCATAAAATTGTACCCATAGTCCAAAAGTTGATTCTGAAGCCATAAAAATTAAGCACAGCAACTTGCAGCAGCAATATACTCTGCTTTAGTTGAAGAATTAGCCACCATTGTTTGCTTCTTGCACTGCCATGACACTAACCTATTGCCAAGGAATTGACATCCACCAGTTGTAGATTTTTTATCCAAGCTAGCTCCAGCATAGTCACTATCTGAGTAAGTAACCAGATATAAAGGAGAATCTCTGGAGTACCACAATCCCAGAGTAGGAAATGCTTTAAGATATCTGAAAATCTTCTTCACAGCAGTCAAGTGAGAGAACTTGGGAGTAACTTGAAATCTTGCACAAGCACACACATCAAACATAATATCTGGTCTAGATGATGTAAGATACATCAAAGAACCAATCATAGACCTATACATGTGCACATCAACAGCTTCACCACTATTTTCCTTAAGAAGTAGATGTGTAGTCTTGTCTGCAGGAGTGCTGGATGACTTTGCATCAGTAAACTTGAACTTCCTTAGTATTTCAGCCACATATTTGTCTTGATTAATGAAAATACCATCTGGCTTCTGTAGTACTTGAAGTCCCAAAAAGAATGTGAGTTCACCCATAGAACTCATCTGAAATTCTTCTTTCACCAGTTTCTCAAAATCTTTGCACATCTCAGGCTACTGAGGGGAGGAAAATTGATTTTGAAGATGAAGGAGATTCAAGTAAAGGAGCAAAAGAAACTGAAACTCATGGAGAGCAACTTGATGATCAAGACATTTTCCAAACTGCAACTGATTTTACCACTGATTTTACTTCCACTGCAGAGCCAACTTTTGCCACTGCAAGTGAAGAATTTGATAAATTGAAGACAGACAAAGGTAAAGCAGTTATGGAAGATGTACAACAACCTGAAGGAAAAACTTCAATGAAAAGACATGTTCAGATTGATCTTGATAGAGAAATTGCTCAGAAGATAGCAGAAGATCAAATTACTGAAAAAGTTGCTGAAAAGAAAAGATTGCAGGAGATGGAAGTTGTAAGCTTTTTGGAAGCTAAAAGATTGAACATAATGGAAAATACTGATTCAATTTCCACTGTTCAACCTACAATTATGAAAGAAAAGGCTCCAGAGTTTAGTTATGTTCCTACTGAAGAAGATATTCAATTCTTGATTGCTAATAATTTTGAAATCAAGAAAAAGGCAATTGACCTAGTTGCTGATGCATCCTTAACTGAGGAACAAAGAACAACTCAGTTGAAGGATTTTATCATAATGAAGAACAATCAAGCACTTGATAATGTAATCAGTTCAGTCAAGAAGAATCAGAAGAAACAAAGACAACCAACCAAGGCACAAATACTTGCATATATGAAGACTTATTGTTGTCATGTTGGTAACTGGAAAAGGCATCAATTTAAAGGAATGTCTGATGATCAAGTTGAAAGGGCTTACTACAGAACTGTGAAACAAGATAAATCTTTTATTCCAATGGGTTCTGAAGAAGAAGAAAGAATATTTCCTAGATTGAAGAGAAAGGCCAAAGTCAGTGATTCTCAAACTATTAAGAAGACTAAGGTTGATGAAGATCATACAAAGTCTACTGAGAAGGAGATTCCTACTGAGAAGTTCACTAAAGATCAAATGACTGAAATGATTGTGATTGAAGACAAAGATTTTTATCCAGAACCACTGCAAATTCGACATCCTATCATTGATTGGGAAGTTTACACTGCTAGCAATCTTGCTTCAACATGGAAGATTACAAGGCTGGGAGGAGAAACTTCATCTTTCATAACATTTGAAGATCTTATTAAAGCTTTTGACAGAGATGACCTTAATACATTATGGAAATTAGTTCAAGAGAGGTTTAATGGTCAAGATTTCAAAGATACAAAGGAGATGCAGTTATGGGTAAATCTTAGAAGGCTTTTTGAACCAAATGCTGATGATGACTACTGGAAAACCTTATTCACATGTCTTAGGACAAAATGGTTTTATTATGATTCATGTGATGTTCATCATGTCTCTACAGCTAATGGAGAAGACTTTTTCATGCTTGCTGAGAAAGAATATCCACTTAGAGCTGGAGCTCTTACAGTAATGTTAAGCTTACACATAAGAGTTAATGAAGATAGTGAGAAGGTCAGAGCATTATTACAAAGGCTTCAAGATCAGTGTTCAAGAGCTATACAAAAGTTAAGAGAAAAGAAGTGAAGTGTTTGATTGAATTCCCCAAATCCTTGAAGTTAATACATATTGAAGAAACTTATTGATTTGCAGAGAAATAATAAGTTTAGGGGAGGATTGTTGGGAATAATCCGTTACCACGGATAGTAGTGGTTTACACTGCTTGGTTTAACACTAGCAGTGGAAACGTATTCCCACTGCAAGTTCTTCATTACCACTGCTATTAGTTTATGATAAAGTTAAACGTGTCTCGATAAGTATAGAATAGATCTTGTGTATATTCTATTATGTTAGCTATATACTTATCTTGTAAAGGACTCCTTCTTGTATAAAAGGAGATCCTAGGTCATAGTCTTAGGTACGTATTACATTACAAGATTACCTACGAAAGCTTCAAGGTGTAACCCTAGTGATACTAAGATCACTTGTATTATTTCATTAATAATATTGGAGCTTGAGTTTTGTGTTAACTTGTGTTTACTCTCATACATCATATAATTCATCTTCTAAGTATTACTTAAGTAAATTCCACTTGCTTGATAATATTATACAAAATATCATTGACACAAGGAGAGTGTCCCAGATCCATCATAATAGAATAAAAGTATCCAACTCAAAACACAGATCCAATAAAAACAGATCCAAGAATCATAGACGTATGAAGTCTCAAGGATGGGTGAACAATAATTGACTTTGTAAAAGTCAACAGTTACTATGCGTATGAACTAGTAACAATACGTAGAAATACACGGTAAAGTGGAAAATCAATACAATAAAAACACAATTTAACCCATAGACTAACATGACATGATTTCATACATAATGCAAATGGATATATTTCCAAATGCATAAAATTTTGTAGTCTACAAAGTTTAGAAAAATACATTGTTTAAACACAGCAAATAATTTTTAGGGGAATACATATTCGATGGAAAACATTGGCTTTCATATGCTTAACCAACATTTTTTTTGGTGAAGAAAGCTTTGCTGCTATAATCTTGGTCTTAGTCCAAAATTGTTTTGGAGACCCACCAGAAGCAGCATCAACTTGAATTCCAGATTGAGACTGGACCACACTTGGTTGAAAATCACCTTCAGATTGAGCATCAGTTTGACACCGAGGTTTTTCATTTCCTTCAAAGTTGTGACCTGTAACCTTTGCCTTCTTCTTTGATGTAACTTTTGGCTGGGATGAACCTGTTTTTTGAGACTGTTGTGTACTGCCTTGACTTCCTATTACACCTCCTTGCCCAAGACATGTTTTTCTTGTTGTGTCCAGCATTGCCACATATACCACAAACCACACTCTTACTAGACTGTGACGAGTTATTGGTTTTATCACTATTATCATTTTCAGTAAAAGCCCTAGTTCTTTTCTTTCGTGGCCTACCTAATGGTTTATGATATTTAGGTGGAAGAATGGTTGTACGCACTTGTGACCTATTCCAATGTTGATAACCATTTAATGGCTGGATGTGGTGTTTGTAAGTTTCTTCCCAAGTCTTAAGCAAGTAACATGGATGAACCCATGATTCAACATATCCTACTTGCATTCCATTGAACCTCATACACCCGTGGGTAGCAACAACATGTTTACATGGCATACCTGTAAGCTCCCATCTTCTACATGTACAAGCCCTAGGTTGAACATTCACAAAACACTTATCTCCCCATCCACTGACCTCATACTTATCTCCATCAACCCGTAAAATGGTGTACTTGTAAGCCTCTTGCTTTATCAAGTCTAACATGAGTGTTGCCTTTGGTGTTAATGGTCAGGCACTGATACGCGTACAAGGCGCGTTCGGGGTTAAAGGAAACTTCCTTTTCTTCGAGCAAGTTTTTCAACCACGTAGGCAGTGAACCTAATCATTGTAGTGTAGTATTAGGGTAAGCCTCGGGATTGATATCGTTCTCTAGGGGAATAGGAATGCTAGTGAGAAATTACTACGCTAAGGTTGGGGTTGAGGAAGATTATTTTTTTATCTTTTTTATATTTTTTAGAAAATTGAAAGGTATAATCTCAGGGTATTAGATTTTGGGGGGGGGGGGGTGGTACTTCTACTGATTACTCTACTATTCTAATTATCTAATTAACTAAGCTAAGGGGTAGTCTATGTCTAATTGATGTGTGCTCGTATGATGATACAAATGTGTCTACCTAGATACTATTACTCCCTAGTTATCTTTTATTGATGGTTGAATTGTCACGTCCTTATTCTTAACGCGTTGTGTTTTCTAAGGTCGTAGGGTATGCTTTTCTCCTTAACTCTTTGAGAATACCTTAAGGTTATTTCCTACAAAATCTCTAGGATTCATAAACTAACTCGAAAGTTATCTTTGGATTTTTAGCCTACAATAACTCTAGGCGATTATAAACTAATGTTCACAAAGATTACTCAGGCATTAAAAACACAACGATGGCCTATTGCAATTCTAAGCCAATTACAATAAAGATAAGAGACAACCAATCAATAATTAATAACTAGGTTTCATGGATCTAGGCAAACACACAAGTAAATTAGCCGGTCATGGTAAACATGCAAGCATACACACATACAATCGAAGACATAATGAAATCAATGAAGTTGATTACTTATCTTGATGTAAAATAGGGTATGAGAACCCTAAGATACTGCCCAAGACAAACCAAAATCGTTTTAGGTTTTTACCCCACAATTCTACCTCTCTAAAAGCCTGAAAATTCGAATTATATATATAGAGTTACAATTGCGACGGCGTCACTCTTTAATTGTGACGCCGTTGGATCACCGCCATTAGGGTTTCGTCTTGACCAAGTCAACTTTGGGACGACATCACGTTGTGGTTGTGACGCCGTCAGCTTCAACTTCTGACGCCGTCTGGATCTGGATCTAGGCCGTCTGAGTCGTGACGCCCTAATCTTTAAAGCCTGACGTCATCAGGTACAAAATAGCAATTTCACTCCTGAGTCGTCGCAATTAGAGGGACGACGTCACCCTTTGTTTGTGACGCCGTCGGGTGCACTTCCAGCAGCTTGAGTGTCTTGATCTTGACTTTAGCCATTTTCTTCACATATTCGTGCCTTTTCGTCAAAATAAGCATCATTCTAGCATTTTGCCTTCAAGAGACCTAAAAAGTGAAAAGGAACGAAATAAGCAGTAACGGATATAAAAGTGGGCGATTAAGGGCTTAAATGACCCCTCAAAAGTGTACCTTTTAAATCCTTATCAAATATCCCTACACTTGGTATTTACTTGTCCTTAAGCAAATGTGCTTTTGGCCAATTAATTTATAAGTTAGGGGGCATGAAGCATTGGTTTAGAACAATTCACAACAAGTATAAGCCCCGCAAAAGTCATAACAAGCACGAAAATTACATACTAGCACCTCACAAGTGGTGTTTGGATACTCTCATCTCTCGGGTGTATATGAAATATATCAAATTGGAAATGAAAGATAAACACTCATTAACCGGTCCTAGTACATAGATTACCATAGGCTTGAGACTAGATCAAACCTCCATCGATTCGGCGTAAGCACCTAGGAAATACTATCTAAGAGGTCTTTTAAAGAGTTGTAACGTTAGGCTTACGGTAGGGAAACAAAGGGTTTGGTTGGATAGGCGATTTAGTAGTGGTAAGTCAAAAATCTTTATGTTACAAGCATGATAAGAACAGCTTTGCTAAGCCAAGACTCGAAACTCTAAACTCTAGATAACTTTGAAACAAACAAACATAAATTTAAAGATAGATGTAGGATGGTAGCCCGTATGTTTTTTTTTTCATTTTTTTTCAACACTCTTTTTTTTGATTTTTTTTTCATACACTTTTACTCTACCATCCTCTACGATAACATCAAAATATAAGGGATTTATAGGCACATCCCTACACTATAAAGGGAATTTTAATTTAACGTTCTTTCCCGTCACTCCATAAAATTTAACTTTTCCCATGAGTCTCAATCGTCCCAAAACTGTATACAAAGGATATGACTCGACTTAGCAACTTATGCAAGTAACTAGATAATTGAACTAAGGGTTTAGTATAATAACAATAATGCACTAAAAGTGAGTGCATACAAGGTAGGCTAAGGCTATTTGGGTGTGGATTGTAAACAATGCTCTTCATTGATATTCCGGAAAACCGAAACATCACGAGAACTGCGAAAAGGATAGGCTCTGAGGGGTTAACTAGGGGTATCGTGTACTAAAGATGAGTACATCGCAAAGGTGTGGGGGAATTACTCAACCGATGTGGAAGAAGTAAATACGGGTATCAAACAAGGGTTATCCTAATGCCTCTTATCATTTAGTTATTCCTAACTACACAAGTGTAGTCTCACTAGCGATCTCGGGATGCATTACAAAACAAGTTCTATAATCTATTATACTACCGATATACTCTCGAAGCATTAAAGATGAATGCTTTAATTCCTACAAATCTAGGGGTGAACCTCACATTTTTGGGGTGGAATTTGAGTGGTAAAGGGTTTTGTGTTAGTCATATAACTTCCTATCCATGAGACGCTTTATTAAGACTAATGGCCCATTCCTACATGTCATGAAAAATTTTAAATTTGGTGCCAAAATTACCCTAACCGATATTTCTCATGGTTTATTACACAAATGAAATTGGACAAGACAAATAATCAAGGATAAGCATAGTTTCAAAGTTCTCGTTTTATTCTCCCTCCCTACACTTAAACTAAACATTGTCCCCAATGTTCCCCGAAAGTATCAAAGTTATGATAGTGGTTAAATTATTCTTCAAAAAGAATGTATGCGTGAGAAGCTCCTTTCAATCTTATGTTTCTTCTTCTTGATAAACAAAACCTGCACACTTTAAGAAAATATACGAAACCTTCGCGTAAAATCGGCGGTAAAACTATATATGACTCTACTATACTAGGATATAATGCTTGTGGAATGGATGTTTGCAGATTTTCTGGAAAATTAAGACCTGAGAAATTCCAAAAATTTACAAGTAGCACAGAAAATGAGAGAAAGTTAGATAAGAGGTTTCTGCTCCTCTTGACGTCGTCAGGTTGCAATCCTGACGCCGTCAGGTTATCCTGACAGAAACTGGTCTGCTGCGTTTTTCTGGAAAAATTCTGGAAAAATTACATCTTTAGAATCTAGAAAAATTCCAGCAAAACATTCATTATGACTCGATACAAGCATTTGACTCTAACATACACACATATAGATCTTTTTCAATAATCGTAATTCTCATGTTCACGTTCTTTTGAAAACATGTGTAATCTTTCCTACACTTATCCTTTTTGTAAAATACCTTTATATGTAATTAAGACGAGGTTAAAGACAAAATAAAGCATTTTCACAAATTCAATCATGAGAATAAACAATCAATGAAAAGATATATGACACACAAACAAGCAAACCATTAAGCATGGGTTGCCTCCCACGAAGCGCTTTTCTTTATTTATGAGTCTTGTAGCTAGACTCGAAGTCTTGCCCCTACGTGACTTCGTTACCGTCACCTTCTTCCTCATGATGGTCTCTATTGGGGTTTTCCATATTATAGTAGTGCCCTATTATGCACCTTTCTAAGAAGTGATCTTCTCCCCCAATTGGTTCTATATTCCGGTCCTAGTTTCAAGCAATCCTTATAGAACCCAAAAATCTTATCCATCACATAATCTACTCCCTTCTCCTTATCCTCCTCATTCCTATAGTAGACCGATAGCTTAAGTTTTTTTTCATCATTGGATAATGATGAAAATTTCTCAATCTTAAACGGCATTTGGTAAGCTATGTCATCGGTCTCATCCTTGAATCTCACTATCTCTAACGACGGATCATAAGTCATCCCGGTGTTCTCTATGAAAGGCTTTCCTAGAATAACGTGGGACAAGCTAGGATCTATGGTCGTACTAATATCATCCACAATTATGAAATCCGTAGGATACGTGAAACTACCTACATAGACGGGCAATCCCTTAACTCTACCAAGGAAGTTACATCTAACTCTAGGATTATTGGGATCTTGCCTAGTTGGGATAGGCTTCTTCATCACCCAATTATAGTATGTGCTAGTCATGATGTTTATTGGGGACTTGCGGTCAATGTAGGCCTTTGCCACAAATAGATTTCCTATGCAACATGGTATGTTGAGATTCCAAGGGTTCCCAAACTTGATCCTAGGGCTTTTCCTAACATACATGTGTCGGAGGTCGCGCACTAAGTGTGGGTGGCGAGAGAGTTCCTCTTCCGTAGGAAACTTATTGAAATAGTCATCGCCTACTTCATCTACTTCATCGGTCGATTCATTCTTAGGCGTCTCACTAACCTCAAGTACCGTCTCATGGTTCGCTTCGTCATTAGTCCTATTAGGTTTCACTAAGGTGATGGTATTGACGAATTGAACGTGCTTGGCTAACTTACTTGGGTCCTTAATTTTCACACCGAAAGCTTCGGGAGAATGAGTCAAGATGGCATTAACCTTTTCGGTGGTCTTCCTATCACTATTGGTCATAGCTTTCAAAAGGTTATCTATCTTCCTATCCATCTCGGCTTGTTGTTGGTTAAAGCGGTCTGAAAGCTTGGCTATTTGAGCTTCTTAGGATGTAACTAGGTGTTGCAACATCCCTTCTATGTTTTGTTGGCTAGGGCCGTGAGAGGGGGGCCATGAGAAATCATTAGAGGTGAATTCTTTGGTTTGTCCCCAATAGAAGTCGGGTTTACCCTTCCATGCTTCTCGGGCATCATTGAAAGTCCTAGGTCCGGGTGTTGTAGGGAATCTTCCTCCCGTTCCATTGGTACGCGAGGATGCGTAGTCAACGGAAGCTTGTTCCGGGAGTCTTGTGCAAGTACGAGTGTCATGAGGACCACTACATGGCTCATACAAGGAAGAGACTTTGTTCACTTGGCGTGAAGACTTAGGATTTTCGTAGGAGCTCATTAGGAATTTGACTTGATCTTCAAGTTCGAGCATCTTATGATCGGAAGTTTATAAGTTAATGGGAGGCAAGGAGATTGCCTTGACGGTTTTGGGCAACTCACGGGGGTCATTCCAACTTTCGGTTTCATAGAGAGCAAGGTCCTCTATTGTACCCCACGATTCTTCCGCGGTGAGATCACTAAGTTTACCATCAGCCGCTTGGTTGATGGATTGCTTAGTTGGGAAGTTGACATGATCATAGAAGATTTGGACTTGGAGCCAAAACTCAATGACATGATGAGGGACTTTACGGAGAAAGTCCTTGAATCGAGTCCATGCTTCGTAGAGAGATTCACCTTGACGTTGTTGGAACATCAAGATTTCATTCCTAAGCTTAGTAGTTCTCCCCGGTGGGAAAAATTGGGCAAGGAAACGAGTGGTGAGATCATCCCAACTTGAGATGGAGCCGGCGGGAAGTCACTCAAGCCAATTACTAGCTTGGTCCCGTAGAGAGAATTGAAAGAGACGCAAGCGCGTGGTCTCCCGAGTAGTAGCATCGAGGTCGATGGAATCGACGATTTTAAGGAAATCCTTAAGATGCTAATTAGGATCTTCGGAACGAATTCCATGGAATGTACATCCGTTTTGCACCAATCGGATGGTGTCAGATCGAAGGGCCGTAGTTTGAGCTTGATTGGGGAGCTCAATGGTGTTCCTATAGCCTAGGTGGCTTGGTCTTGAGTATTCACCAAGAGTGCGGCCTCTTGGCGTGTCATTTGGTGGTGGGTTGATGAGGGGTGGTTGATTATCACCTTCCATGATGAAAAGTGATGGGATTACGAAAAAATTCACGAAGAAGGGGGATAGACTACGAGGAAGCTAAAAATGAGAAAGAAGCTTACTTGATAGAAATCAAGCAAGGGAAGGTGGAAATCTAACTAGCTATTCTATTCCCCGGAAGCGGCGCCAAAAACTTGATACGCGTACAAAGCGCGTTCGGGGTCAAGGGAAACTTCCTTTTCTTCGAGCAAGTTTTTCAACCACCTAGGCAGTTAACGTAATCGTTGTAGTGTAGTATTAGGGTAAGCCTCGGGATTGATATCGTTCTCTACGGGAATAGGAATGCTAGTGAGAAATTACTACGCTAAGGTTGGGGTTGAGGAAGATTATTTTTTATCTTTTTTATATTTTTTAGAAAATTAAAAGGTACAATCTCGGGGTATTGGATTTGGGGGGGGGGGGGGGGGGGTACTTCTACCGATTACTCTGCTGTTATAATTATCTAATTAACTAAGCTAAGGGGTAGTCTATGTCTAATTGATGTGTGCTCGTATGATGATTAAAAATGTGTCTACCTAGATACTATTGCTCCCTAGTTATCTTTTATTGATGGTTGAATTGTCACGTCCTTATTCTTAACGCGTTGTGTCTTCTAAGGTGGTAGGGTATGCTTTTCTCCCTAACTCTTTGAGAATACCTTAAGGTTATTGCCTACAAAATCTCTAGGATTCATAAACTAACTCTAAGGTTATCTTTGGATTTTTAGCCTACAATAACTCTAGGCGATTATAAACTAATGTTCACAAAGATTATTCAAGCATTAAAACATAAAAAGGGCCTATTGCAATCCTAAGCCAATTACAATTAAGATAAGAGACAACCAATCAATAATTAATAACTAGGTTTCATGGATCTAGGCAAACACACAAGTAAATTAGCCGGACATGGTAAACATGCAAGCATACACACATAAAATCGAAGACATAATGAAATCAATGAAGTCGATTACTTATCTTGATGTAAAATAGGGTATGAGAACCATAAGATACTGCCCAAGACAAACCAAAATCGTTTTAGGTTTTTACTCCACAATTCTACCTCTCTAAAAGTCTGAAAATTCGAATTCTATATATAGAGTTACAACTGCTACGGCGTCACTCTTTAATTGTGACGCCGTCGGATCGCCTCCATTAGGGTTTCGTCTTGAACTAGTCAACTTTGGGATGGCGTCACGTTGTGGTTATGACGCCGTCAGCTTCAACTTCTGACGCCGTCTGAATCTGGATCTAGGCCGTCTGAGTCGTGACGCCCTACTCTTTAAATCCTGACGCCGTCAGGTACAAAATAGCAATTTCACTCCTGAGCCGTCGCAATTAGAGGGACAGTGTCGCCCTTTGTCTGTGACGCCGTCGGGTGCACTTCCAGCAGCTTGAGTGTCTTGATCTTGACTTTAGCCATTTTCTTCACATATTCACGCATTTTCGTCCAAATAAGCATCATTCCAGCATTTTGCCTTCAAGAGACCTAAAAAGTGAAAAGGAACGAAATTAAGCATTAACGGATATAAAAGTGGGCGATTAAGGACTTAAATGACCCCTCAAAAGTGTATCTTTTAAATCCTTATCAGGCACTTGTGAATCACATTCACAACATTCACTATTCTTTTCATACAGTATTCTCTAATGTATTCCAAAGAAGTAATGATGGGTTGGTGCCTACCTCCCAATAGTTTCCCATTGAATACCTCACACATGTTATTAAGTAAGACATCAGAATGAGCCCTCCCCACACATTTATACAACATGTTTGATTTATACAAACAACAGTGTTGAACAATGTCGTAGAACAAAAGATGTACACGTAGACATAGATTTGGTTAGGTACCTGAAAAATGCGACCTTGACCAATGAGTTGGTGGTATCTTACTTAACCAAGCATGGGCAGGTTCGCTAAACCTCTTGAATGCCAGCATGGCTGCCTCAAATTGTTGGACGGTTGTTGCTGCTGCACATCTCCACAAATGTTCCTTGTATGCTTTAGCATTCCATTGCAATTTCATATTATCATGGATGTGCTTTAAACAATATATGTGTTCAGCACTAGGGAATACTGCTGCTAATGCTGGAATGATACCCTACACAAATAAACATCAATTCATTACTAATAAAACTTGCATTTATCGAAAATACAAGTGAATCTAATCAACTAAATGGTAACATCACCTTTTTCCTGTCGCTGATAAAAGTGTAGTTAGAGTTTGGTTGCAAGTCAATATCATCTCTTAGACATTCAAGAAACCAAATCCATGAGTCTTTGCTTTCAGCTTCTGCAACCCCGTAGGCTAAAGGGTATATTCCATTGTCGCTGTCTATACTGACTGCTGTAAGAAACTGGCCAGGAAAAGGACCCCTCATAAAAGCACCATCTGACCCCCAACAACTCTCTTTGACAAGCTTTATATCCTTCCTTCAAAGCACCTCAGCATACATACATTCTCTTGAAAACTCTGGTTGGACTTGTTGCATCTGTTGCAGTTTGTACACTTATACTAACTGTTGTATATGGGTTTGTTTTCTGCAACTCTTCAACATAGTCTCTTAAAAGGGTGTATTTGATAAGGTTTTAAAATGTACCTTTTTGAGGGGTCGTTTAAGCCCTTATTTGATCACTTTTGTATCCGTTATTGCTTAATATCGTTCCTTTTCACTTTTTAGGTATCTTGAAGGCAAAATGCTGGAATGACACTTATTCAGACGAAAAGGCGTGAATATACAAAGAAAATGGCCAAAGTCAAGAATCGAGACACTCAGGCTGCTGGAACTGAATGGGACGGCGTCAGGTGTTATCTGCGACGCCGTCGCATCACTTTTGTGATGGCTCAGTAGCCAAATTGCTTATTTACAAGTGACGGTGTCAGGTTTTAAAAGAGTAGGTCATCGCAACTTAGACGGCCTAGATTTGATCCAGACGACGTCAGAGACTGGAGGGGACGACGTCACAAGCATAAGGTGACGCCGTCGCAAGACTAACGTGGCCAAGACGAAACCCTAATGACGGCGACCCGACGGGGTCACAAATCAAAGGGTGAAGCCGTCGCATATGTAATCTTATATATAGAATCTAAATTTTTTAGTTTTCAGTGTGTAGTCTTTTGGAGTAAAAACCTAAACCGAACCAAGGCTGTCTTGTACAATATTTTAGGGTTCCAAACCCTATCTTACATCAAGATAAGCGTTTTACTTCATTAATTTAATTATGTCTTCAATTACTTGTATGTATGCTTGCATGTTCCCCATGTCCGGCTAATTTACTTGTATGTTTGCTTAGGGAAGATGAAACTTAATTATTGAATATTGATTGGTTGTCTCTTATCTTAATTGTTAATGATCTAGTAATGCGATAGGTCATCCGTTGTGTAGTTAATGCTTGATTAATCTTTGTGAACCTTAATTTATAATACCTAGAGTTGTTGTAGGCTAAACCATCCGAAGAGTACCTTAGAGTTAAAGTTTATAAATCCTAGAGATTTTGTAGGCGAGACCCTTTGGTAGTTTCAAAGAGTTAGGGATAAACACATACCCTACGACTTTAGACACACAACGCGATTAAGAATAAGGATGTGACAATTCAACCATCAATAGGAGATAATTAAAGAGTAATAAAACCTAAGTAAATACATCTTTAAATCATCATACGAGCACACAATAATTAGACATAGACTACATACACCACTAGATTAGATAATTAGATAAGTAGAGTAATCGGTAGAAATACCAACCCCCAAATCCAAACCCTGAGATTCGTACCTTTCCATATCCTAAAAAACATAA
Source organism: Chrysanthemum seticuspe (assembly GCA_019973895.1). NCBI lineage: Eukaryota > Viridiplantae > Streptophyta > Magnoliopsida > Asterales > Asteraceae > Chrysanthemum > Chrysanthemum seticuspe. Next base: position 87,521,477 of record BPTQ01000006.1, on the reverse strand, counting down.
AAAGATAAAAAATAATCTTCCTCAACCCCAACCTTAGCGTAGTAACTTCTCACTAGCATTCCTATTCCCCTAGAGAACGATATCAATTCCCGTGGCTTACCCTAATACTACACTACAACGATTAGGTTCACTGCCTAGGGTGTTGAAGAACTTGCTCGACGAAAAGGAAGTTCCTTTGACCCCGAACGACGCGTGTAGCGTTATCAAGTTTTTGGCGCCGCTGCCGGGGAATAGAATAGCTAGTTAGGAGCCCACCTCATTTGGGTTTCCTTGCTTGATTCCTATCAAGTAAGCATTTGTTCCCATTTTTAGCTTCCTCGTAGTCTATCCCCCTTCTTTGTGTTTGTGTTCGTAAAACCCTTTTCATTTGTCGCTATGGCAAGTGAAGTTGCATTTGAATCATTAACAAATGAGGAACAATTGAATTTCGCAGATTGGATTGCTTTTTATTGTTCTAATGAATTTGTGAGTGATCTTAGAGATATCCAAAAGGAGACGGGTGTAAGGTTGGATGGATTTGATAAATTTTGTGCTTGTGTGGCTTCTATTCAACGATCATTGTTAGAATCAACTCCTTTTAGTGAGACCTTCTGGAAATGTTTTGAGAAAAGCCTCCTAAGCATAAACCATCAGCTGTCACAACTTGAGGAAATGGATAAGGAGGATTTATCCAACCTTAGGCATCATGATAAAAAAGACCTAGTTTTTAAGAACATGGAACCTAAACTCGAACAAGATTGTGAGATGGTTATAGTTGAATTGCCTAGTTGCATGCGTGAGATAGATTTCACCAAAACATATGACACGCGTGAGGAATCCTTTAGGCAAATAGAACATAGTGATCAAATTTTTCAGAATGATTCTTATGAATCGGACCAAGAATTTGAAATGGCTAAAGAAGGATTTGAGATACTTAGGAGTGTATTTGGGTTAGATCATACTAAAACACATGATGAACTTTTAGGAGATCTAGATATAATGGAGAATGAGGTGGAAACTCCAAGCCCACAAGCCCTACCATCACTTGAGGAACACACATCGCCTATAACTTACCCGGGAGAAGTAGAAGAGACTATAGGAACCCCGATTGATATAGAACCTTTGGATCAAACGCCACTAGAGAATGTAGGTTTTGATGCTTGTTGTCATGACCTCTCTCTTAGTCCTAGAGAAGTTCCTAATTTTGATAAAACAGAGCCTCAACCAAAAACCTTACCCAATTTTCTGTCTTTAGATGTGAATCTTGGAATTGAATTAGGCCCCAATCCACCCATCAAAATAAATAATCTGGGTAGTTGCTTGATAAAGGTGGTAGACTCTAGGCCATGTAGAGTGGAAGTTAATATAGGAGTAACCCATGACCTTACACACTTATATCACCCATTCATGGTTGATAACAAGAAACATTATGGGTTTAAATCGGGTTTATTAGGTCAAGATAGATCCTTAACTAAGAATCTTTTGAAGTTGATAGAAGATGATCCATTTTTAGGAGAGAGATTTGATTCACCCGCTACACCAATAGACTTAGGTAAGGTTATAATGAATGGAGCACACTCCTTTGAGCATATAAATCACCCATCACCCTCTCCTCACGTAGCAAATTTCCACCCTAAGGGTGTGTATTGCTACTATCACCCGCACTTAAGCTTAAGTATAGGGAAAACCTCCCCTTTACCCGTTAAATAAGGGTAGAGTCAGGCTCGTGACTCGAACAAAAACAAGCGCTTCTTGGGAGGCAACCCATGTGTATTTGTTTTTCATTTTTATTTGTGTGTCGTATATCTTTTATTGATTGTTTATTCTCATGTTTGAATTTGTAAAAATGCTTTATTTTGTCTTTAACCTCGTCTTAATAACATATAAAGGTATTTTGCATAAGGGATAAGTGTAGGGAGGATTACACACGTTTTCAAAAGAAACGTAAACATGAGAATTTCAATTAATTAAAAGATATGCATGTGTGTTTGTTCGCGTCAAATGCTTGTATCGAGTCATAATGGATGTTTTGCAGGAAATTTTTCCAGATTCTAAAGATGTAAATTTTCCAGAATTTTTTCCAGAAAATCGCAGACCAGTTTTTGTCAGGATAACCTGACGGCGTCAAGATCGCAACCTGACTGCGTCAGGAAGGAGCAAAAACAACTGATTACTTTTCTCGTTTTATGAGCTACTTATATTTTTTTGGAATTTTCCAGGTCTTAATTTTCCAGAAATTCTGTAAACATCCATTCCACAAGCATTATATCCTAGTTTAGTAGAGTCCTATATATATTATTACCGCCGATTTTACGCGAAGGTTTCGTTTGTTTTCTTCAAGTGTGCAGGTTTAATTTATCAAGAAGAAGATACATAAGATGAGAAGGAGCTTTTCACGCAAACGTTCTGCTTGAAGAAAGATGTAACCACCACTTTACACGGATCCTACCGAGCTAATCAGGGGAGTATTAGTTTCTTTCGTTTTTATTACCTTCCATTATCATAACTTTGATACTTTCGGGGAACATTGAGGACAATGTTCAGTTTAAGTGTAGGGAGGGAAAATAAAACGGGAACTTTGAAACTATGCTTATCCTTGATTATTTGCTTTGTCCAATTGCATTTGTGTAATAAACCATGAGAAAATGTCGGTTAGGGTAATTTTGGCACCAAATTTAATTTTTTCATGACATATAGGAGTGGGCCATTAGTCTTAATAAAGCGTCTCATGGATAGGAAGTTGTATGACTAGCACAAAAAACCCTTTACCACTTAAATTCCACCAAAAATGTGAGGATCACCCTTAGATTAGTAGGAATTAAAGCATTCATCTTTAATGCTTAGTGTGTGAACCGGTAGTATAATAGATTCTAGAACTTGTTTTATGATGAATTCCGAGATCGCTAGTAAGACTACACTTGTGTATTTAGGAATAACTAAATGATAAGAGGCATTAGAATAACCCTTGTTTGATACCCGTAATATAATTACTTCTTCCACATCGGTTGAGTAATTCCCCCACACCTTTGCGTTGTACTCATCTTTAGTACACGATACCCCTAGTTAACCCCTCAGAGCCTATCCTTTTCGCGGTTCTCGTGATGTTTTGGTTTTCCGGAATATCAATGAAGAGCATTGTTTACACCCCACCCCCAAATGTACACCTAAATCGCCTTAGCCTACCTTGTATGCACTCACTTTTAGTGCATTATTGTTATCATCATAAACCCTTAGTTCAATTATCTAGTTGCTTGCATAAGTTGCTAAGTCGAGTCATATCCTTTGTACACAGTTTTGGGACGATTGTGACTCATGGGAAAAGTTAAAGTTTATGAAATGACGGGAAGTGAACGTTAAATTCAAATTCCCTTTATTTGCGTAATAATGTACTCCAAGTGTTTTGATCTTTTCAATTCGGGTCAAATTAGTGTTAGAGTAATAAAAACTCAAGTGTATGGATGTGCCTATAAATCCCCATCATTTTGATGTTATCATAGAGGATGGTAGAGTAAAAGTGTATGAAAAAAAAAATCAAAAAAATAGAAAAAGAGAAAAATAAAAAAAATAGAGTGTAAAAAAAAATGAAAAAACATACGGGCTACCATCCTACATCTATCTTTAATTTAAGTTTGTTTGTTTCAGTTATCTAGAGTCTAGAGTGTCGAGTCTTAGCTTAGCAACGCCATTCTTCGCATGCTTGTAACATAAAGATTTTTGACTTGCCACCACTAAATAGCCTATCCCACCAAACCCTTTGTTTCCCTACCGTAAGCCTAACATTACAACCCTTTAAAAGACCTCTTTGATAGTGTTTCCTAGGTGCTTACGCCAAAGCGATGGAGGTTTGATCTAGTCTCAAGCCTATGGTAATCTATGTACTAGGACCGGTTAATGAGTGTTTATCTTCCATTTCCAACTTGTTATATTTCATATACACCCGAGAGATGTGAGTATCCAAACACCCCATGTGAGGTACTAGTATGTAATTTCCGTGCTTGTTATGACTTTTGCGGGGCTTATATGTGTTGTGGATTATTTTAAACCAATGCTTCATGACCCCTAACTTATAAATTAATTGGCTAAAAGCACATTTGCTTGAGGAAAAGCAAATACCAAGTGTAGGGATATTTGACAAGGTTTTAAAATGTACCTTTTTGTTGGGTCGTTTAAGCCCTTATTTGATCACTTTTGTATCCGTTATTACTTAATATCGTTCCTTTTCACTTTTTAGGTATCTTGAAGGCAAAATGCTGGAATGACACTTATTCGGACGAAAAGGCGCGAATATACGAAGAAAATGGCCAAATTCAAGAATCGAGACACTCAGGCTGCTGGAACTAAAGGGGACGGCGTCAGGTGTTATCTGCGACGCCGTCGCATCACTTTTGTGACGGCTGAGTAGCCAAATTGCTTATTTATAAGTGACAGTGTCAGGTTTTAAAAGAGTATGTCGTCGCAACTCAGACGGCCAAGATTTGATCCAGACGACGTCAGAGACTGAAGGGGACGGCGTCACAAGCATAAGGTGACGCCGTCGCAAGACTAACATGGCCAAGACGAAACCCTAATGACGGCGACTCGACGGCGTCACAAATCAAAGGGTGACGGCGTCGCATATGTAATCTTATATATAGAATCCGAATTTTTTAGTTTTCAGTGTGTAGTCTTTTGGAGTAAAAATCTAAACCAAACCAAGGCTGTCTTGTACAGTATTTTAGGGTTCCAAACCCTATCTTACATCAAGATAAGTGTTATACTTCATTAATTTAATTATGTCTTCATTTACTTGTGTGTATGCTTGCTTGTTCCCCATGTCCGGCTAATTTACTTGTGTGTTTGCTTAGGGAATATGAAACTTAATTATTGAATATTGATTGGTTGTCTCTTATCTTAATTGTTAATGATCTAGTAACGTGATAGGTCATCCGTTTTGTAGTTAAGGCTTGATTAATCTTTGTGAACCTTAGTTTATAATGCCTAGAGTTGTTGTAGGCTAAACCATCCGAAGAGTACCTTAGAGTTAAAGTTTATAAATCCTAGAGATTTTGTAGGCGAGACCCTTTGGTAGTTTCAAAGAGTTAGGGATAAACGCATACCCTACGACTTTAGACACATAACGCGATTAAGAATAAGGATGTGACAATTCAACCATCAATAGGAGATAATTAAAGAGTAATAAAATCTAAGTAAACACATCTTTAAACCATCATACGAGCACACAATAATTAGACATAGACTACATACACCACTAGATTAGATAATTAGATAAGTAGAGTAATCGATAGAAATACCAACCCCCAAATCCAAACCCCGAGATTCGTACCTTTCCATTTCCTAAAAAACATAAAAAGATAAAAAATAATCTTTCTCAACCCCAACCTTAGCGTAGTAACTTCTCACTAGCATTCCTATTCCCCTAGAGAACGATATCAATTCCCGTGGCTTACCCTAATACTACACTACAACGATTAAGTTCACTGCCTAGGGTATTGAAAAACTTGCTCGACGAAAAGGAAGTTCATTTGACCCCGAACGACGCGTGTAGCGTTACCAGTATTGCTGCTTATGATCGCCCTAATCTCATTTTCTGCCTTATTTTTTGCCCTTAATGCCTTTTTCATAGACACCTGAACTTCAAACTGTTTACTGAGCTGATCTTGAACAGCCTTGATTGGAATATCTGGATTGACTTGAACTTGGTCAACTATTTGCTTCGAAAGAAACTTGTAGTCACAAGCTTTAATCTCTCTTGATTGCAAACATTTGTGTTCATCTCTGAAAGTTCGAACAATCCATACATCTTTAGCTGTATTTTTGGTTACATACAACAACCATGGGCAATCTGTTGCTTGCTCCTTAAGTGATCGCAAATATACATCCCTTCCAAGGCCTCTAGTTATCGGACCAGTTTTCCTCTTTGGGGCTTTTCCCAGCCCAACACCTTCAGTTATTCCACAAACATGTATTTTTCCAAGACACCTAACCCTAATTCTCTGTTTGTCATTCTTAATGAGTTTCAGTTTCCTCCTAGTCTTTATTGAAAGCAGGTAGATCATATCTTTCACTTCTTTTGCAGTTACAAAAGTTTGACCACAGAAAAAATATATTTCGTCCTCTGTTTCTGCTGCCTCACTTAACTTTTGTTTCTTGTATTCCCTCATTTTTTTCTTCCTAATAACATACTCATCATCATTCTCAGAACCACTTGCAAAATCATTATCATCTAACAGATCCAACTCACTTTTCTTAAAAAAATCATCTGGTATCTGGCTGGAGGTACCTATATATGATAACTCTGTAGTCTCAGTCACTTTGAATAGATTAATATCAAAATCAGGCTCCTCAAAAGTATTAGCCTCAACGACAACTGTGTTTCCATCACGATTGTTCTAAATATCATCATCATCACTCATATAACTGTCTGTGTCACTCACATTGTCATCACTTAAAGCTTCATCGATTTCACATACCTGTACAGATTTACCTTTTTGGATATGCTCCACAGGATTACATATTTCCTCCTCATGATGACCTAACTCTTGATCATTTTGACATACCTCTTCAGGACTATCTATTTGGATATGCTCAACATGTTTATCTATATGCTGGTTGACATCACCTACAACATCTTCAGTCTGACAGACCTCTACAGATGAAAACAAGGGTTCTGTTTCTGGCATCTGACTAGATTGTACCAAAGTATTGACTTCCAAAGGTTGATGTGTTACCTGACATATATCCTTTACCACAGATTTATTAACAATGTTTTCTAAGAACAATTTGTTTGAGCAATATGGAACAATAGCAATAGCTGCCTTTTTCTTTGTTGCATCCACATTAGCAATAACTGTCCTAATTGACTTTGGTGACATTTGATCAACATCCAATGTTGTCTTACCATTTTCAACATAAACCTCTATCATCTTATGGTCATCAACAAGATCTTTCAATATTTCTAAATTAGCACTCTCACTTAAGCTATACAAACCATCATCTAAATTACTACCAGGCTTAACAACATAATAGTAATTTTTTGAACCAAGCTCATAACCCAATTCATACATAAGAACATCCAACTCTTCGACTGACATACTATCAACATCAACCAAATCAACTAAATTTTCCATACCTCCAACGTAGATTCTACCAGGCCAGTATTTAAAGAAACCGTTGTGATGAACCCTCATGCTAAACATATCAGATCTACCACCTGAAAACATGTCAATATATGTTTAGGGCATTCTAAAAACTTAATTGGCATACAATAAATACCCCAATTAGAAATTCCAATGACTATAAAAAAAAAGTACCATATTTCCTCTTAGCAGAGTCGTACAGGACGGTATCATCAACTGGATAACTTGGATATCTTCTTACTTTCCATAGAGTAAAGTCCATGTTTCGGTTTTATGATTGATAAACAGAGGTTTTGTGACATGCAATTAGGGTTTGTGAATTCTGATAATTCTTGTAACGAAAGTTCTGGGACGAAAAATAATACAGACTATGTGTTTATGGGCCGGGAAGAGGGTTACATTACATGTGGCAATAATTAAAACAAATTTAATTGAAATAAGGAAATGACAATTGTGCCCTTGGACTAAAGACAAATCAAACAGCAACTGACGTGCTTGACTAACATAAATATGGTCAAAGGACCAGTTAAGAGTATGAAACTTGGAAAAGGGACTCCGGACGATGAAAAAGCCCAAGTTTGTCCCATCGCGATGCGCAACAACAAGTTTAGGGACGAACGGTGTATTTTAGTTTTCTTTTAATTAAATGACTAAAATTCTTTTAGTTTTCTTTTCTTCTTTTAATATCAACAAAACACAAATGTCATGTTGCAAAAAATACACACAAACAATACCAATCACACCCAAATATGTATTAAAAGTTAAAAGAAATAGTTATTTAAATTAGAAATTAAAAGAAAATAAAAGAAATACTCAGTTAAATATTCAAAAGGAATAAGACAAAGGGTGTTTTAGTAATTTCACTTTGGTCAGGGACTAAACATACAACCAAAACTTTAAAATGAGAACCACCGTTGCACTTTCAAAAGAATAAGGACCGAACCTGCAATTTGGCCAAACCACAGGGACCAAAAATGCAATTGACTCTTATTCTTTTTAAAAAACTAAGTCATTTAAAATATAAGTTTTGTTTGAAAGACATAAATTATTAAAAATTAAAATAAATCTTATATAATATCTTATAATAGAATGCTAATTTATGTAGCTTATATTAATAATCAATTTTTCTAGCTCTCGCTTAGGGGCGAAAACGAGCCGAGCCTAGCCCGAGCTTGCCAGAGCTCGAGCTCGGCTCGTTTATATATAAAAAGGGTCGAGCTCGTTTCGAGCCTCACATTTTGAGCTCGAGCTCGGCTCGTTAGCACAAAGCTCGGCTCGTTAACACAAGGCTCGAGCTCGTTAACACGGTTATACGTATAGAAAATATATATACGTATATATTTATAGGGCTCGTTTGTATAGAGGTCGGGCTCGAGCTCGATTATTAAATGAGCCCAAACTTAGGCTCGAGCTCGGGCTCGAGCTCGTTTAGGCTCGGCTCGTTCGAGCTTTTTACCAATTCGATCCCGAGCTTTTCACGAGCGGCTCGACTCGTTTCCACCCCTACTCTCGCTTCATCTCCATCTATAGCTACATCCCTATTTTCAGCAACAGATACTTGCGTCAAACATACGCTAAGTCAAATTCAAACATCACCTTATTACGTGGAGCACGAGGGAGGTATAACACAAATAGTCGTACCGTTGACGGTGAGGAAATAGACTACTAAAGAAAGACCTCCCCACTTATAAAAAAATACGAGTCTAAAAGTGTGTTTAAGATACTCATCTCTGCTATATATAAAATAATTTCTTAAAACTTAAAAATGAGCAACGCACAATTCTCAAATACTTTTTTAAAAACTTAAATTTAAATAATTGACTTAACGATGTTCCCAACTGAAAAATTAAAAAACATACATAAGACAACTTTCTTTAGATGTTATTATTAAGAAAAAGAAAATACTTTTCTTTTGTATTTAATCTAAATATTAATGATTCTAAAAATTTAATCACAAATACTATATATAAGACATCATCTCTATCTCTACTAATATAAAGGAAAAAGTATCAATTCTTGAAAGTGAAAACTGAAAGTTTGGTCAGCACCCAAAAAATGAATTTAAATTTCGGAAAGTGAAAACTGAAAAAAGGAAAATGTTGAAAATATTGAATTTAATATTGGTTGTAATGAGCACACGTTTCTGATTCAAACGAAATCAATAAAATTGGGCAAGTTGACTTTGTGATTATAGAAACAACAAATTATTGTTTATTTCTTTCATAGTTCTCATGTGTGATATAAAAGTTTATATACAATAAAGTACTTAGTATTTCTCATAAAATTAAAGTTTTATAAATGCAGTGTCAAACAAATTAAATGATTTGAAACTACTTTTTATTTTAAGAAACGCGCATAGAAGTAAACGTTTCGCGTAATAATTAAATTCTTTTTAATACCAACCAAAAGAAAAAGTCCTTATAAATACTAACTTTTCATGTTGAATGGTGATAGCATAAATTAATCAACATTATTATTGCTCTTAGAAACATAAGTTCCTGATGGAGAAGAATATTACTCCCTCCGTCCCAAATTAATTGTCCTTATTTGACTTTTTAAAGTCTTAATTTCTTAACTTTGATCTTAAATATTTTTATTTGTGTTATATAATAATTGATGAAAAATACATTATTAAATAATTGATCTTAAATAGTTTCATATTTTAATGACAACTATTTAATAATGTATTTTTCATCAATTATTATATAACACAAATAAAAATATTTAAGATCAAAGTTGAGAAATTAAGACTTTAAAAAGTCAAATGAGGACAATTAATTTGAGACGGAAGGAGTAATATTCTTCTCCATCAGGAACTTATGTTTCTAAGAGCAATAACGATGTTGATTAATTTATGTTATCATCATTGAACATGAAAAGTTAGTATTTATAAGGACTTTTTCTTTTGGTTGGTATTAAAAAGAATTTAATTATTACGCGAAACGTTTACTTCTATGCGCGTTTTTTAAAATAAAAAGTAGTTTCAAATCATTTAATTTGTTTGACACTGCATTTATAAAACTTTAATTTTATGAGAAATACTAAGTACTTTATTGTATCTAAACTTTTATGTCACACATGAGAACTATGAACGAAATAAACAATAATTTGTTGTTTCTATAATCACAAAGTCAACTTGCCTAATTTTATTGATTTTGTTTGAATCAGAAACGTGTGCTCATTACAACCAATATTAAATTCAATATTTTCAACATTTTCCTTTTTTCATTTTTCACTTTCCAAAATTCAAATTCATTTTTTGGGTGCTGACCAAACTTTGAGTTTTCACTTTCAAGAATTGACCCTTTTTCCTTTATATTAGTAGAGATAGAGATAATTCAAAAAACATATTTAAATAAATCATATCTACAAATGAGAAACCCAAAAAACATTGGTGTAACCGTGTAACCATTGTTTTTCTTAATCCTTAAACCAATACGTTAATCAACTTGAGGCGTAGTTTGAAATAGCGAAGTGCGTCACCTTGAACTTATAATATTCATACAATACTTCTATCATTAATATATATCGTTGATACATAAATCGTAGAAGTATCGGACGAATAAAAGAGATTCGTAATAGGTTACAACAACGAAGATCACAGGTAGATGAGACTCGAGAATATAAGACGACTATGGGATTCGCATGGGATGACAATGTTTTTCTTGCTAATAAAATGGACATAGTCAGAATGGTGATTGGTTTTTGCTTGTGACGATATAGTAGAATTTAAATGAGGCATTTTATTTGTTGGTGTTTTACTTTTAATTTAATCTCATGTTGGATGATAACATTAAATTAGCATGATCTTTTATATATCAAATTCTCGTGTTTATGCCCTCATTTGCATTAATATGATACTTAATTCTTTCTTATTCGTTCATGATAAATGAGGCGTTGGAGCGGAAAAGAAGTGATAAAAGGCCAAGTATATGTTCTGAAGATTGATTTACGAGGGCCTTTGGATTTTGTGTGCAGATTACACCGTAACTAGCTAATAAGGTTACAGAGTAAATATGAGCTTTGAAGGATACAACATAACCAATTCTTATGGTTACGTCGTAATTATTTTTGTGAAGGTTACGGCGTAACGTTGGAATTTAGTTACGCCGTAGAGATTATTTCGGAGGGATAAGTATGAGATGAAGAAGTGATAAGGTTTTAAAATGTACATTTTTGAGGGGTCGTTTAAGCCCTTATTTGATCACTTTTGTATCCGTTATTACTTAATATCTTTACTTTTCACTTTTTAGGTCTTTTGAAGGCAAATTGCTGTAATGGCACTTATTTGGACGAAAAGGCGCGGATATACGAAGAAAATGGCCAAAGTCAATAATCGAGACACTCAAGCTGCTGAAATACAAGGTGACGGCGTCACTGCTTAACTGCGACGCCGTCGGAGCATTTTGTGACGACACAGAAGCCAAATTTCTTATTTTCAAGTGACGGTGTCAGGCTTTAAAAGAGTAGGCCGTCGCAACTCAGACGGCCTAGATTTGATCCAGACGGCGTCAGAAGCTGAAGAGGACGGCGTCACAAGCACAAGGTGACGCCGTCGTAAGACTAACGTGGCTAAGACGAAACCCTAATGACGGCGACCCAACGGCGTCACAAATCATAAGGTGACGCCGTCGCATATGTAATCTTATATATAGAATCCGAATTTTTCAGTATTTGTGTGTAGTCTTTTGGAGTAAAAACCTAAACCGAACCAAGGCTGTCTTGTACAGTATTTTAGGGTTCCAAACCCTATCTTACATCAAGATAAGTGTTTTACTTCATTAATTCAATTATGTCTTCAATTATTTGTGTGTATGCTTGCATGTTCTCCATGTCCGACTAATTTACTTGTGTGTTTGCTTAGGGAATATGAAACTTAATTATTAAATATTGATTGGTTGTCTCTTATCTTAATTGATTAATGATCTAGTAATGCGATAGGTCATTCGTTGTGTAATTAATGCTTGATTAATCTTTGTGAACCTTAGGGTATAGCACTTAGAGCGGTTGTAGGCTAAACCATCCAAAGAGGGCCTTAGAGTTAGAGTTTATAATCCCTAGAGGGTTTTGTAGACGAGACCCTTTGGTAAGTTCAAAGAGTTAGGGATAAACGCATACCCTACGACTTTAGACACACAACGCGATTAAGAATAAGGACGTGACAATTCAACCATCAATAGGAGATAATTAATAAGTAATTAAACCTAAGTGAACACATCTTTAAACTATCATACGAGCACACAATAATTAGACATAGACTACATACACCTTAGATTAGATAATTAGATAAGTAGAGTAATCGGTAGAAATACCAACCCCCAAATCCAAACCCCGAGATTCGTACCTTTCTATTTTCTAAAAAACCATAAAAAAGATAAAAAAATAATCTTCCTCAACCCCAACCTTAGCGTAGTAACTTCTCACTAGCATTCCTATTCCCCTAGAGAACGATATCAATACCCGTGGCTTACCCTAATACTACACTACAACGATTAGGTTCACTGCCTAGGGTGTTATAAAACTTGCTCGAAGAAAAGGAAGTTCCTTTGACCCCGAACGACGCGTGTAGCGTTATCAAGTTTTTGGCACCGCTGCCGGGGAATAGAATAGCTAGTTAGGAGTCCACCTCGTTTAGGTTTCCTTGCTTGATTCCTATCAAGTAAGCTTTTTTCCCATTTTTAGCTTCCTTGTAGTCTATCCCCCTTCTTTGTGTTTGTGTTCGTAAAACCCTTTTCATTTGTCGCTATGGCAAGTGAAGTTGCATTTGAATCATTAACAAATGAGGAACAATTGAATTTCGCAAATTGGATTGGTTTTTATTGTTCTAATGAATTTGTGAGTGAACTTAGAGATATCCAAAAGGAGAAGGGTGTAAGGTTGGATGGATTTGAAAAATTTTGTGCTTGTGTGGCTTCTATTCAACGATAATTGTCAGGATCAACTCCTTTTAGTAACACCATCTGGAAAATATTTGAGAAAAGCCTCCTAAGTATAAACCGTCAGTTGTTACAACTTGAGGAAATGGATAAGGAGGATTTATCTAACCTTAGGCATCATGATAAAAAAGACCTAGTTTTTAAGAACATGGAACCTAAACTCGAACAAGATTGTGAGATGGTTGAAGCTAAAATACTTAGTTGCATGTGTGGGATAGATTTCAAAACATATGACACACGTGAGGAATCCTTTAGGCAAATAGAACATTGTAGTCAAGTTTTTGAGAACAATTCTTATGAATCGGACCAAGAATTTGAAATGGCCAAAGAAGGATTTGAGATGCTTAGGAGTGTATTTAGGTCAGATCATACTAAACATATAGGAGATCTAGATATAATGGAGAATGAGGTAGAAACTCCAAGCCCACAAGCCCGACCATCACTTGAGGAACACACATCGCCTATAACTTACCCGGAAGAAGTTTAAGAGACTATAGGAACCCCGATTGATATAGAACCTTTGGACCAAACTCCACTAGAGAATGTAGGTTTAGATGCTTGTTGTCATGACCTCTCTCTTAGTCCTAGGGAAGTTCCTAATTTTGATGAACCGGAGCCTCAACCAAAAACCTTACCCAATTTTCCGTCTTTAGATGTGAATCTTGGAATTGAATTAGGCCCCAATCCACCCATGAAAATAGATAGTCCGGGTAGTTGCTTGATAAAGGTGGTAGACTCTAGGCCATGTAGAGTGAAAGCTAATATAGGAGTAACCCATGACCTTACACACTTATATCACCCATTCATGGTTGATAAAAAGAAACATTATGGGTTTAAACCGGGTTTATTAGGTCAAGATGGATCCTTAACTAAGAATCTTTTGAAGTTGATAGAAGATGATCCATTTTTAGGAGAGAGATTTGATTCACCCGCTACACCAATAGAATTAGGTAAGGTTATAATGAATGGAGCACACTCCTTGGAGCATATAAATCACCCATCACCCTCTCCTCACGTAGCAAATTTCCACCCTAAAGGTGTGTATCGCTACTATCACCCGCATTTAAACTTAAGTGTAGGGAAAACCTCCCCTTTACTCGTTAAATAAGGGTAGAGTCAGGCTCGTGACTCAAATAAAAACAAGCGCTTCTTGGGAGGCAACCCACGTGTATTTATTTTTCATTTTTATTTGTGTGTCATATATCTTTTATTGATTGCTTATTCTCATGTTTAAATTTGTAAAAATGCTTTATTTTGTTTTTAACCGCGTCTTAATTGCATATAAAGATATTTTACATAAAGGATAAGTGTAGGGAGGATTACACACGTTTTCAAAAGAAACGTGAACATGAGAATTTCAATTAATTAAAAGATATATATGTGTGTTTGTTCGAGTCAAATGCTTGTATCGAGTCATAATGGATGTTTTGTAGAAAATTTTCCAGATTCTAAAGATGTAAATTTTCCAGAATTTTTTCCAGAAAACCGCAGACCAGTTTTTGTCAGGATAACCTGACGGCGTCAGGATCGCAACCTGACGGCGTCAGGAAGGAGTAAAAACAATAGATTACTTTTTTCTCATTTTCTGAGCTACTTATAAATTTTTGGAATTTTCCAGGTCTTAATTTTCCAGAAATTCTGTAAACATCCATTCCACAAGCATTATATCCTAGTTTAGTAGAGTCTTATATATATTATTATCGCCGATTTTACGCGAAGGTTTTGTTTGTTTTCTTCGAATGTGCATGTTTTATTTATCAAGAAGAAGAAACAAAAGATTGGAAGGAGCTTTTAACGCATACATTTTTCTTGAAAAGGATTTAACCACCACTTTACACGGATCCTACCGAGCTAATTAGGGGAGTATTAGTTTCTTTCGTTTTTCATTACCTTCTATTATCATAACTTTGATACTTTCGGGGAACATTGGGGACAATGTTCAGTTTAAGTGTAGGGAGGGAAAATAAAACGGGAACTTAGAAACTATGCTTATCCTTGATTATTTGCTTTGTCCAATTGTATTTGTGTAATAAACCATGAGAAAATTTCGGTTAGGGTAATTTTGGCACCAAATTTAAAATTTTTCATGACATATAGGAGTGGGCCATTAGTCTTAACAAAAGCGTCTCACGGATAGGAAGTTATATGACTAGCACAAAACCCTTTACCACTTAAATTCCACCCAAAATGTGAGGATCGCCCTTAGATTAGTAGGAATTAAAGCATTCATCTTTAATGCTTAGAGTGTGAACCGGTAGTATAATAGATTCTAGAACTTGTTTTGTGATGCATCCCGAGATCGCTAGTAAGACTACACTTGTGTAGTTAGGAATAACTAAATGATAAGAGGCATTAGGATAACCCTTGTTTGATACCCGTAATATAATTACTTCTTCCACATCGGTTGAGTAATTCCCCCACACCTTTGCGTTGTACTCATCTTTAGTACACGATAACCCTAGTTAACCCCTCAGAGCCTATCCTTTTCGCGCTTCTCGTGATGTTTCGGTTTTTCCGGAATATCAATGAAGAGCATTGTTTACACTCCACCCCCAAATATACACCCAAATCGCCTTAGCCTACCTTGTATGCACTCACTTTCAGTGCATTATTGTTATCACCCTAAACCCTTGGTTCAATTATCTAGTTGCTTGCATTAGTTGCTAAGTCGAGTCATATCCTTTGTACACAATTTTGGGACGATTGGGACTCATGGGAAAAAGTTAAAGTTTATGAAATGACTGGAAGGGAACGTTAAATTCCCTTATTTGCGTAATAACGTAACCCAAGTGTTTTGATCTTTTCAATTCGGGTCAAATTAGTGTTAGAGTAATAAAAACTCAAGTGTAGGGATGTGCCTATAAATCCCTATCATTTTGATGTTACCGTAGAGGATGGTAGAGTAAAAGTGTATGAAAAAAAAAAAAAAAACATACGGGCTATCATCCTACATCTATCCTTTAAATTTATGTTTGTTTGTTTCAGTTATCTAGAGTTTAGAGTGTCGAGTCTTGGCTTAGCAACGCCATTCTTCGTATGCTTGTAACATAAGAGATTTTTGACTTGCCACCACTAAGCCTATCCCACCAAACCCTTTGTTTCCCAACCGTAAGCCTAACATTACAACCCTTTAAAGGCCTATTTGATAGTCTTTCCTAGGTGCTTACTGTTAGGTCACTAGTTTTACAACACAAGCTTATAAGAGAAGAGATAAGGTGATTGAACAAGTAAACAAGCACACACACACACACGATAGTATGAAACGGTTAGGCGTAATGTATGAGTGAAAGAATAACTTGAACAACCAACCCTCAAATGAGGGTTTACAAGAGTTTATATAGGCAAGGAGCTAGGGCAACACTCCCTCTCCTTCCCTATTCCTTATTGGGCTTGGGCCTCAGCTTATGGGCCTTCTACATAAGCTGGACCTTAAACAAACATAAAGGCCATAATAAAGCTACCTATTACATATGAAATATAAATACTTGAAATACAGTTTAGGAGTGATTCCAACAATCTCCCCCTCAAGTATATATGAATGTAAACGGTGAAGGCGTTGATGTAATAGTAGCTGTGACGTCTTCTGACATTCTTCTTTCTTGTGAGAGGAATTGCCTTGATTCGAACAATCTCCCCAGTGTAGAGAGATCGTTATCTTTAAACAGTTATGCTTTGACGTCATCTTTAACTTTGTTCTTTGATCATTGTTCTTTGTGGTGAAAGTGATAGTATGTTGTTGTCTGCATCAGTCTGCCTCAGGTCAGCTTCGCTGCTCCAGTGTCTCCACGTCATTCTTCAACATGCTCACACGCTCTATGACATTGGAATTCAATACTGATGAAGTTCTTTAAATCTTTATCATTGTAGATTCTTTGGTTTGACGAAGAATCATTCTGACGGTTGTGTTGCTTTTGAATAGAACTTCCATTAGTGTTGATGTTGGCGTGAGCATGAGAAGAATCAGCACGATCATCCCGCTCCAGAGCTTCCATAAGAAGAAAACATTTCAAACGGTTAGTAATAAGCGGTTTCCGGCACTTACAAGTTTGAACTTCGAGAGTGTTAACAGCATAGTGTGAAAACACAACTCTAATTCTTACAAAGGCCGTTCCTGAACTGGAGTCCCACAAGTGAGATAACGCGACGTACCGAAGTACATCTACAGTTCAGATGAGTCGCTGAGGTACACCGAAGCATCACCTCACGACTGTAGACCGTTTGAGACACACTCCGCGTAATCCACGGGGAGTTACCGAAGTGACCTGCTGTCAGGGCTGTTTGATGTTGACCCTGGCAGGAGTTTCCATTCAATCACCGAGGATCACAGATGTGAACCTCTCATAAATGTTCTCGACAGATTGCTAAGATCTGTGAAGGACTCGATATGAACCACTGAATCACTGAAGATCTTATTTGTTGATCAACAAGTGATTAAATGTCAAGTGTTCCTAAGAGATCTTTTGATGAATCTCGTGGCTCTAGACTCAATAGTGCGTTTTGGTTTTCCTGAGCGGAGACTAGGGAGAGGGTCTCCTTTTTCAATACCAGCGATCTCTAAGAGAAAGCCAATAGTTTATGTAGGGTTCCCTGTGAGAATGAAACAAGCTTCTGTTGAGAGAAACTTGAGTGGCTAAGAAGGTTTAGTGCATGCGTCACTGGGTCCATGACGACTTTTAATCTTCAATACCGGTGTCACAAAGTGACAACCAGTAGCATATGAATTGAACCCGGTGTCTGCCCTAAGTTGAATAATCTAGAGGGCTATTTCTTTTCACCCTTTACTTTACATTTCTTTTTGATTCTTCAACTCCTTCTTTCTCCGATTCTCATTTTCTCCTTTTTATAATCATTCCTAAGGACTTCTAACACTAACTAATGGTAGTGTCCTTGGGTAGATCCCTCCGGCTCTGGCGGATCATAGGACGGTTATTCCTAACCTTAGTCACCTTATAACTCCATGACTAACCTATGTTTGCCATTAAAACCACTGTTTGTGAAAATATCTCTCAAAGGGTTTGTTAATGAAAAACATGTTTGAACCACAGTGATAGATGATGTTTTGCATAAATACTCCCCCTCCACGTGTGCTTAATAGATTTAATGGTTAAATGCACAGTGAGGAAAGAGCGCGCACTTTTTGAATTGATCCACTAAAGATAGACAATCTCCTGCGAGACACGGTTACGTTGAATAGTTAAAGAGTTACATTGTCAGTTTTTAGGTGACAACTAGCTCTAATAACTACCTTGAAGGTGTAGACAACCCTTGGAAGGTTGTCAAACCCGTCAGAGTTCATGTCTATCAAAAGTTTCTCGAATGGTACTTTCTACTTGGACAAGTCCTTTGCGAGACACGTTTACATCACTAGCGAACTAGCTTGAAATTATTACCCGTCCAGGACAAGTCTTTTCGAGTTACTAACAGTTTAGTACCATCAATTCGTTGGTTAAGTCTGAGGTACACAGATTCATTTGCATTTTGTACAACATATTTCTTATCACATAATTTTCTCCCCCTCAAAAATGGCATATAAAATGTTATTTTTGAACGTTTGAGAATAAATATGACCATTTTGAGTGTTGCGGGAAGAGTGACCACTATGAACAATTTGTGAACAAAGTTTTAATTCAAATACTCCCCCTCAACTAGTGATATTAACGGTTGATGTATTAAAATCATATGGGGAAGTACTTGTCTTTTTGAGCAAAACCTTAAATAATGAAAGGTTTGATAGGTTTTACTCAAAAATAAGAAGCTTTCGCTCCTTTTATAAGGATTGTGGCACTGAGGCGTACCACAGGGTCCTTTCTTGACCATTACGGGTTGTACACTGTTATGTGTGCACAAGCCATACACATATAAAATCATGCATCCAAAATTTTATGAAGGAAACAATTCAAGGGGTACCAGGAAGTGCAGTGATGTTCCTAGGAGTGCGCACAGGGCGTTGAAAGCCGGTGATGTTTCTCCTGGGTCGACCACCAACATAGCTCTCCAAGCTTCTGAACTGATCCCTTCTGAACAACCGTTCATCAATCATGGTGATGATCCTTCTCACATCCCTCCTTTCCTGAGAGTTCCAGCGCTTAGGATTCCCAACTTTCAAGCGTATATCCTTCAATCTGTACGCCAATCCATCCCTAACCATCTTCAAGGTATGATCCCCGAATTTGTGGAGCTCACTACACGCCATTAAGAAGTTTCTTCGAAGTTCACTGCGGTAAACAATGCCGAAAGGTTTGCTGATGAGCGTGAGTTGTTTAAGCTGGTTGATGTCGGGAAGATCAAGCTGTGGTGAAGTGAAATTTACACGTTTCTGATATGATTCAACAGCCATCTGGATATCTTCGACACGTTCTTTGATCACGATGCGTCTAATGAAGATGAGAACTGACTTGATAAATTCACGTTGAACTTCAGTCGAGAATTGTCTCATACGACCCTGTACTTTGGCAAGATACATGTCTTCGATGTCGTTGAGGGACATGTTCTCAAAGTCAGCTTCGGAGAATCCATAGTCCTGTTCATCTTGTCGTTTGACTATGATATTCTTTAAGAATGTGTAGTCCCACTTAGACTTGAGATCAATGTGTTTGATGGCCACGATGTCCTTTGAGCAATACACTTCATGTTGAGACTTCTGAACCAGGCAGCTTCTGTAGTAGATTCTTCGGCGTTCAGGCCAATGATGAATCCCATATAATGCATCTTGGTCGTATGCTTGCACGTTGTCAGAAAACAAGTGAGTTGCACGTTCCTCGATAGCTATGCAGTTGGAGTAAATAGCCGCTGGGAATGGAAGAGTTAATGATGTAGCGTATTTTCTTGAACCATCGCCACCATGGAGAAGAAATTCCAGGTCTTTGTTGAAGAAATATCTGAAGGGAATCCTTGGTTCATCTGGTTGGCCGATTGTTGGTAGAGGTTTGGTCCAGTCAGTGTAATATGGAGGGTTGTTCCGTTTAGTGAAGTCGATGTTTGCTTCTGGGTTGAGCCAATCCATGTTGTTAGACATGGCTCGAGCAATGTTTTCAAGGTGATATTCAACCTCGATTGCACTTTCCGAGCTGTTTTTCAAAAGAAGGAATGCGTCATTCTTGATGCGCTTCAACTAGGATTTCGTCATCTTCTTCACATGGAATCTTTCTTGCAAGATTTTTGCATGCTCCAAGGTACTACCGTCTACCAATTCTTGACCTTCTTCAGGGTAGGGAGTGTCGTTAACAAGAGTAGCAAACCAATCAAATTCTGCAGTTTTATCGTCATCAAGCCATGATACGACGTCATTCAGAGTCGTTTTCTTCTTCTGTTTTGAAGGTTTTGATGATGATTTTGGTTTCTGCTCTTGTTTAGGTGAGGTGGGTTGTTGTCGGGGCTCAAGGACCTCTTCATCGTCACCACCCGTGTACTCAAAGTAGTCACCTGTTTTATGAGTCAGGGGTGGTAACTCGGAATCGTCCCGAGGTTTATCAGTAGAAGACTGAGGTGATGGAGACTTATGTTGAGAAGAAGTCCGATGTGGAGGAGGTGGCATAGATGTAGATTGACCAGACTGCTTCTGACGTTTAGGTGCAGAGTCCTTATCCTTGTCATCGTCATCTCTTGGTCGTTTGGATTGAATGGCTGACTCCTTGCATGATGATCTGAGTTGATAGTCAAGTAGAATTTCGAAAAATTTAGCTTCATCTGAAGTAAACGTTCCAGATCTCTTTGACATTTGCATCACAAGTTTAGCAATTAACTCAGATTCAGAGAGATCAGCTTCCTTTGCCATTGTATGTTTAACCAATGCTATGATGTTAGGGGTGAGTTGTCTGGAAAATACTTCTTTTGTCACACTGGGGACAGTGTCGAGAAGAAACTTGTGAGTTTGATCTCTTGTTGACTTCTCCAGTTCCTTTTGGACTTTAGGAACGATATCCTGAAGGTACTTTTGAGTGTAACCTTTAATCATTTCATTCAGTTCCTCCTGACGATGACTCTTCATGAACGTCTGAACAAATTTCCTTTCTTTCTCCATCTTGTCTATCTCATCATTTAAGGACTGAATTTGGTCAGCAAACCAATTCATTTTTCTGTAAGTTATGTCCTTCTTTCTGATTTGTTGGACAGCTTTTACAATCCTTTTATGAGACTGAGAGATCCAAGACTTTGGTGGTTTCTTCACTGATTTGGATGATGATCTGGTTGACTTTGTTGATGGTGGTAGTGATGAGTGAGACGAAGAATCCGATGATGAGGAGACATGAGGAGACTTCATGTCCTTAGGAGTTTCTGAGGTTTTCTCCTTTGAGTGTGTTGGACTGTCTAGAAGAAACTTGGTATAATCATCCTCGTCATCTTTAGACTTTTCTTTCTCAGTTTCCTGTTTCTCAAAATCATACACAATGGTGTCTTCAACAGGCGGTTGTTGTTGCAAAAGAGTGGTGGCACCAGATCCCTTATCAGGTTGATTAACCGCATCAGGATCTGGAGAGGAGTGGGCAGCACCACTTGATCCTCCGGGGCCACCCATTTGATCTTTAGCAAATTCAACGGCCTTTTGAATGTGTCGGACGTTGTGAAACTTTTTCCTGTATGATTTATCCAATTGCTATTCTTCTTCTTCTTCAGAGCTCTCATCATAAGGTACAATAGCTGGAGTCTTCCCTTTTTCTTGGACAGCTGGAGGACTTGGAGGTTTTGTCACTGAGGCAGGTGTTTCGGTTGCAGTTGCAGAGTAATGAACCTCTTCATCTGTCTCAGTATCTTCAGAGCTCTCATCCCTAAGTTGTCTTTGAGGTTCAAGTGTGGGAATAGGTTCGGCTTCCTTTACGGGAACAATCCTTATAGAAGGAGCTTTCCTTTTAGGAACCTTCCTTTGACTCACAGAACTTGTTGTGCTTCCTGCACTTCCTCTTCTGGTTCTCCTGACAGGTGTTCCAGAAGATTTTTCGTCAAGATGACCAACTTTGCCTTGTCTAACTGCTTCCAGATATCTCTTGTACGTTTCGAGTTTTCTGACATCTTCAGTTAGAAGGAAATCTGGCAATACAGCACCTTGTTTCTTTGTGGACGTTTCCTTGATTCTGACAGATAGAATAGGTTCCGTCAACATGTCGTGATTGTCAGGGTCATTGAGCCTCTTGGGAATATCAGGATGAAGTCCAAGTGCTCTTTGTATCAACAGTTTAGTATATCTGATGTAGGGAATCTTTGAGCCAAGTTTGTTGAGAAATGACATCATGTCATCCCAAATCAGAGCTTCAATAGTGATGTGTTTCATGTTGACCAATGCCCAAAATATTTGCAGTTCTATGAGCTTAGGATGCTCATAGCCGCTGTCACGACCAGAAACAGACTTGGTGATGATCATGTAGAGTGTTCTCCATGGTTGAGGAATACTCTTAAGCTCTACGTGAGAGTGCTTGGTGATTACTCCTGTAGCCTCATCATAACCGATATTGATTAAGAATTGGAGAGTTAGCTCTTCAGCAGGTGTGGCATAAAGTTTGGTTGGATTGACTTCAGGAATAAGGAGAGCAGCCCTTAAGTCTGCAGGTGTAATGGTGACTTGTTTGTGGTTCAGAGTCACCGTCACAGCAGTCCTTCCTTTGACCCTTTCCATAGTGTTCCAGAACTGTTGGATGTAGATCTCAGGAATAGTTGCAGAGTGAGTAAGCATGTTCTGATACGGATGAGTCCTCAGAATATCGATAGCAATAAGACATGAAGATTCAGAGCAAGTGAGGGTGTCAAAGTCAACACGGAGGTTATTCTTTCCTATCTTCATTGGATAGCCATGAGGATAGATATCAGCAATGGAGAGAACCTCAGGTGCATCCACATTCATTTGTTCAGCCATGTAGTGATCATTTTGACAGTTTTGGTCCCTCCACCTTTTCCATTTTCATCCAAAGCATTTTAACTTCCATTATTTGTTACCAAATGAAGATTTTTGGAAAGAGATTTGACGACACTCCCCCTCGACTTGAGAAAATAATGAAAGGTTATTAATTAAAGTCCGAGGAGTGTCATTGAACCAGGAAATTTACCACCATTTGTAAAAGAATCAACCGAGATGTGATGACATGCAAGTACACAGATGTTTTGAAACAGTTAAAGGATTATTTTCTCCCCCTCAACACTTGATCGGAAAAATACTGAATTTTGAAAGATTGAAGTGTTGACGGAAGAAATGTACTTACCATGTTGAAAGAAATATAGATTAGAAGAATATTTTTGTTGTTTTATCGAATTTTATATTTTTGTATTTTGTTTTTGAAAATTTATTTACAAAAGATGTTTTGGTGTTTGACAGGTTTTAAGACTGTTTTAAGAGGTCATCCAATTCCTCTTGAGTCAAACACCGCATACCAATTCGGTGGACCAACTCATTAAACCTAGCGGGAGGTAAGGCTTTGGTGAGCAGATCTGCCAATTGGTATTCAGTACCCACAAAGTATAATTCAACGGTACCCTGTTCCACGTGGTCCTTGATGAAATGATAGCGTAGATCGATGTGCTTTGATTTCGAGTGCTGAACTGAGTTGCACGAGATTGCAATGGCACTCCGATTGTCGCAGTACATCGGGATTCTGTCAAATACGTAACCATAGTCTTTGAGTTGTGTTCTCATCCAAATGACTTGAGCACAACACGCGGACATGGCTACATATTCTGCTTCGGTTGATGACAGCGATGTACAATCCTGTTTCTTTGATTGCCAAGACACCAGTTTATCACCGAGAAATTGTAGAGCTCCTGAAGTACTTTTCCTTGAGTCTAAGCATCCTGCGTGATCAGCGTCTGAAAAAGCGATTAGTTCAAAACCAGAATCCTTCGGATACCAGATCCCCAAATTAATGGTTCCCTTGATGTATCGGAGGATTCTTTTAGCCTCAGAGAGGTGGGTTTCAGTAGGTCGCGACTGATAACGGGAGCATAGATAAACAGCAAAGACAATATCAGGTCTGCTAGCTGTTAGATACATGAGAGACCCAATAATACTTCGGTATTTGGTAGGGTCAACTAATTTCCCATGTAAATCAGCATCTAATTTCTTGGTATGAGCCATTGGTGTGGCATGAGTATCACAGGTATTCATTCCAAATTTGTTTAACAATTCAAGGGCATATTTGGACTGACTCAGAAAAATACCACGGGGTGATTGATGAACTTGCAGTCCTAGAAAGAACGTAAGTTCACCCATCATGGACATTTCAAAAATTTTCTTCATGAGTTTTGCAAAAGCGATTGAAAACTTTTTATGTGTTGACCCAAAAATGATGTCATCCACGTAAATTTGAACAATTAAGATGTGTGCCCCGTGATATTGTATAAAAAGAGTTGGGTCAACCGAGCCTTTGGTGAAATTATTGGCAATGAGGAAAGATGATAGCTTATCGTACCATGCCCGAGGGGCTTGTTTGAGACCATAAAGAGCTTTGTTCAGTTTGTAGACATGGTTCGGGAACTCAGGATCAACGAATCCGTCTGGTTGGCTGACATAAACCGTTTCTTTAAGTTGCCCATTGAGAAACGCCGTTTTGACATCCATCTGATAGACCGTCATGTTCATATGAGCCGCGAACGCGAGAAATATCCGAACAGCCTCAAGACGAGCAACCGGAGCAAAAGATTCTTCAAAGTTTATTCCTTCTTCCTGACGATAACCCTTAGCAGCTAGACGTGACTTGTTTTGGATGACGTTCCCTTCAGCATCCAATTTGTTTTTCCAAATCCATTTTAGACCAATGACGTAGACCCCTGTTGGTCTTTCAACCAGTTCCCATACTTCAAGACGTTTGAATTGGTTGAGTTCTTCCTGCATGGATTCAATCCAGTTGTATTTTGTCATTGCGTCTTTAATGTTTTTAGGCTCAGATTGGCAGACAGTGAGTGCATAAATGCAATGTTCACCGTCTGAGTGAAGACGTTGTCTCGTAACTACTGGTTGATTCGGGTTGCCAATAATGTTAGCCAGAGGATGGTCTTTTGTCCATCTATGTGTAGAGGGTTGATGTTGGTATACATTGTGCAGATTCTGAGGATTCAAATGGTTTGTTGAAGATTCCGCAACATCTGGTGCAGCAGTCTCATTAGCAAACGGGTTGAAGAACGCATTTGGATCAAAATCTGCAGGTGGGGGTACTTCATTCAGAATATCATCAGCTGGTTCATCATTGTTGGAAGCGGTGTGTTCAACGGTTGTGTTGGAGTCAATTGGTGTAGGTGCATCTTCAACAGTAGTTGTTGTAGCAGGTGTATCAGGTATAGGAATGTTATCAGGTTGTGCAGCGGAAACAGCGGATACACCAGGAGCACGATCATCAATATCGTCACAGAACAGAGGAGCAAATAACCTTTCCATTTGTTGACGAGTTAGCTGAGGGCTTTCTTCAGCTGATGATGGGGGTTGAGGGAAGTTTAAACGGTTGTGACCAGGTTCTAAGCTGTTATACTCAGAAGCCATCTCCGTGAGTTCATCGAAATGAGAATGAATCGTTTCCATTACCTCCTTAGTTCGACGATTCCAGATTCGGAAACCTTTAGAATTGTCACAGTATCCAATAAAGACTCCAATATCAGCTTTGGCTTTGAGCTTTCCAAAATCATCACGATCATTATTCGGATAGCAAAGGGATCCAAATACATGAAAGTGTTTGAGGTTCGGTTTATAGTTGTGGACAAGCTCGAAAGGTGTTTTGTTGTGGCGTTTTGTGATCATAGAACGGTTTTGAGTATAGCATGCAGTAGATACAGCTTCTGCCCATAAGTAATCTGGAACTTTAGCATTGATTAACATTGTTCTTGCAGCTTCTACTAACGTTCGGTTTCGTCTTTCAACAACTCCGTTTTGTTCAGGTGTCCGTGCAATAGATGTTTGATGCTGAATTCCCACTTTCTCATAAAATTCACGAAGGGTTTTGTTAACAAATTCAGTTCCTTTGTCTGTTCTGATTATTCGGACGGTGTTTCGGAGCTGAACCTGTATTTTTGTGAGAAAGGTGATGATCATTTGTGGAGCTTGGTCTTTGCTACGAAGGAAGTAGACCCAAGTCCATCGTGAGTAGTCATCAACAATTACTAAGATGTAGCGTTTGCCGTTGATCGTTTGCACACGCATCGGGCCACACAAATCCATGTGAAGAAGATGAAGCACATGCTGAGAGCTGTGTTCCACCTTTGAAGGAAAATGAGCACGAGTGCTTTTCCCTTGTTCACAGGCTGAGCAAAGGTGATCTTTTGAATACCGGAATCGTGGGAGTCCTTCAACTAGTTTGTGTCGAGCAAGGTTGGTGATGGTTTGAAAGTTTAGATGTGAGAGACGACGGTGCCATAGCCAGGATTTTGTTGATGTTGCCTTAGAAAGTAAGCAGATGGGAGAGGAAGCAACCATGTCTTGCATAGAGATAGTGTAGAGACTAGAATTACGCGAGCCAGACATAAGGTCGTTTCCTTGTAGATCACGAATGAAACAAGTTTTCTCCCTGAAAGCAACCTCCAAATCTCCATCACAAAATTGACCTACTGAAAACAGATTGTGACCGAGGCCTTCCACATAGTAAACCCTGCTGATTTCGATGTTCCCATTAACATAATCTCCGTAGCCCATGATGGCTGCGAAGTGATCGTTCCTGAATCTGACAGTGCCAATGAACTTTGATAACAATTTAAGGTTGCCTGTCATGTGTCGGGAACATCCGCTATCAACAATCCAGAGAATGATCTGTATCACCTGCATTACACACAGACGACACAGATGGAATAGAAGTAGATGTGGAACCCGAAATGTTAGAGGGTTCCGAAGCAGATATTTTAGACATACACACATTGAGAATTTTAGGCATCCACTTAAATCCTAGTGTGTTATATATCCATTTCTGCCATCTATAACTACTCTTCGCTTTAGTCTTAGTGAAAGCACTAGGTGGTACTACATTCTTAGGAGGTGAAGCGGTAGCTACTGTGATAGCAATTGTTGCCTTAGAATCTAAAGAAGGTGGTTTACCAAGCACAGACTTAGAATGATTAGTGGGCCTAGAGGTATTCCGATTCTTAGGATTCCGTAATCTAGAGATTATAGCTTTAGCAACACATTTGTCATGACAATCAGAATTCATACTCTTTCGACAAATATCACAAGGTGCATCAGACTGAATATCAAAGGTACTTAACGGTTTAGCATTC
Source organism: Chrysanthemum seticuspe (assembly GCA_019973895.1). Taxonomy (NCBI): domain Eukaryota; kingdom Viridiplantae; phylum Streptophyta; class Magnoliopsida; order Asterales; family Asteraceae; genus Chrysanthemum; species Chrysanthemum seticuspe. Next base: position 87,494,254 of record BPTQ01000006.1, on the reverse strand, counting down.
GTTACATCACTATTTCTATTACATTTGCCAGACGCAACATCTATAGTGGAAGTAACATGAGTTTTATTCAGAGTCCTAGGGTGTTCTTCTACTTTAGCATTCCTTATTGATCTTTTCTTAGGTCGCAACTTCCTATTCTTCGTTTGAGTGCTCCTAGGCTGTGAAGTGCGGACGTTTGGAAAAGATGCAACTATTCCTGTTTCAGTAGAGGGAAACACATTAGCAACTTGTGATTTGGCAGTGGGAATTCTTGGTTCACGATTACTAAGTGTGACTGGTGCTAATCTCTTAATCACAGTAGGCGGGAGTAGTTCATACTTTCCTAACATTTCCCGTAACTTAGAGATGGTGTGAATCAGATCTTGATTTTCAGAACGAATATTACCAGCAAAATTCATGACTTCTCTAGTGTGAGCAAGATAGTGATCAAGTTCGTTTGATGCTTCATCTCGAGTCTTTTTGAGTAAATCAAATATGACACCATATTCCTGTTTAACTTTTAAAAGTTCTTGTTCATATTTTGAGATTTGACTTTTCAAAGACACGTTTTGATCATCCAGTTGCTCAATTTTAGGATCAGAAGATTTTGCACTCAATTGAGCGATTTTCTTTTGAAAACTAAGTTGATGGTGGTGAATATCTTTTTCACACCATTGAAGCCGACGTTTTGCATTGTAAATTTCCGTGTGTAATCGTTTATTTTCTGCTTTTAAAGACTCGATCTGAAGCACATTATCGGTGTTCTCAACAGTAACAACAGTTTCAATAATATCAGCAGAGATATGATCAGATACATATGGCAATGAATAGAATAGCACAACATTATGGATATCAGCACAAATAACATCTTCCAAGAGTCGATCAACATCTTTTCTCAACAGTTTCTTTTTGCGTTTTGTGTTAGTAATAGATGTTTCTGTTTTCTCGAAAACGTTTTTTATTACCCCAAGTTCCTTATGAAAATCCTTTTCCCAGGCAATTGCACAACTTTTCAAGTTTTTAACATTAGGTAAAAGATTTTTCTGAAAAATGTCTCTTTGTTCTCGCGCCAGAGGCGATTGAAAATGTTCAACTTTGATTTCAGATCGATATTCTATCTCATGTTGTAAAATTTTGAGGTCAGCCATGAAAATGTCAAAATATCGAAGGATTTTTCGATTTTCAGGTTTTGAGTTTACTTCACTAATGGAAGGTAAAGGACCATAAGTTTGTGCAAATTCTGTTTTGGGATTAACATGAGAAGACTCAGGTGTTTTGATGATAACCCTTGGTGTGTTAGAAGAATCCGTTGGTGTGACGAAAGTGACCGCGTTTTTATAATTAAAAGGTTTGTTGTAAACAACATTTTTTAATTTTGATCGACTCTCGTCTTCTGCATCTAATTCCTCTTGACGATGATATTCAATAACACTCATGACAGTATTATCAATTTTGTATTCTGCACTGGAAACTTCAGGAGTTGGTTTGAATGTTTTTAGTGAAAGCTTTGGTTTGTAATCAGCTAGATTTTTTCCATATCCATTTGGATTTGGTTTTAAGGTAAATTTTTCAATAGCTGTTACTGATTCACCATGTTTGTAAACAACAGTTTTAAACTCTTTAAGTTTGTTTTGCAAACCGAGAATTTCTGCAAGAAGGTCATCTACCCGATTCGTTGAATGCTTTTTGTATGCGGAGAACTGTTTTTGACAATTTAACAACTCAGCCTTAGATTTTTGATTTTCCAAGGTGAGAGCGTTAATTTGCTTTTTATGTTCATGTTTCAGTTGTTCTAATTCGGACAACAAAGCATTCTTCGAGGCGGCTAGATCACGCATCTGTCTCTCTAAATATTTTTCGTTTTGATGAGATTTTGCAAAAGCGGCTTCAAAACCTTTTTCACGGTTTTCTTGAGTTTTGAAAAAGTTGCGTTGCATTTGTAAACATTCAAAATCCTTGGTTAACAGTGCATTTTTTCTTTTTAAGGATTGATTTAATGCATAACATTCCTCCATTTTGATTTTATGGTCTTGAATTAACCGAGCAAAATCCGGATGAGGCAACAGATCATCTTGTTCAACGTGAGTCTCAACATGATCATTCTTTAGATCCTCAAGTACGACCACGGAGTCAATTTGATTATCAAAGGAAACCATAAGGTCATCTTGATCGTCAAATGTAACTACAGGGTTAACTTGAAAATCATCAAACGAGGATGTAGAAGACTCATTTTGAATAGTCTGATCCGTGCCGGATTCAGATATTGGCGGAGATATTAGTTCAGATATGATGATGGTTTGTTCGGGTACCTGAGACAAGCCATCAGTGTCATACACTGGGCCTGAATCACTCATGTGCAGCTCATGCATATTAGCCATCAACATAACAGCTGCATTAGCCTGCAAGTCCTCCATATCATCATCTGAGTCTGCATCTGCCATAAAGCTCTGTTCTTTGTCTGTGAGAGATCCACCAGCTTCATCCTTAAGAGCCAAAAGTAAGGCCTCTTTGAAATAAGCACTGCCCCTAGTCCTTGGCTTTGGGCATGCATTAGCCAGGTGTCCCTTCTCATTGCAGTTGTAGCATCGAAGACCATTTAACCGATTCTGAGCATTTCCCTGTTCCACCACTTGAGCTCTGTTGTTATTCCTACCCATAGCATTAAACCCTTGACCACCGCCCATCTGACGACCATAATCACGATTCTGAACTTCAACACGTCCATTTTTCACAACAGCGTGAGTCCGTGTGTTAGATGAGGAACGAATACGATTGTTGGATTTGTTGGTGTAACGGCCAAAAGCATTAGCAATCATCACAAATCCTTGTTGCAATGCTTCGAACGGATCTGTTTCCTCAGTAGCTTCATTGACATATGCTTGAGCATTGTTGCTGTATGGAACCAATTGATTTTGTTGAGGTTGAGGTTGTTGCTGTGACGGTGTGTTGGAAGCAGTTGGTTGAGTTGCTGGTTGAGAGAGATAATTCTGTTGAGCATATAAGGCAAGTTGTTGATTGTCCGGTTGTGACTGTTTAGCAATTTGAGCACGGAGAATCCTTTCCCGATCAACTTCCTTCTCATGAGGCTTCAAGTAATCGTACAACAATCCATAAGTAGAATGATGCATATTCTTCGCTTGACGGAGAAAAATGACATACTTCTCCCATTCTGGACCAAGACTACTCAGGAACTTAGTATTCACTGCAATTCTTGGCATGATGATGTTGTGTTTATCCAAATCATTGATGATGTCTGAAAATCGATGATGATAGGACTCGAGTGTCTCTCCAGGTTCAATCAAGAAGTGTTCATAAGCCAAGTAAATTTTGGATTCCAAATCCTCCTGATTGAGTACAGATCCTTCCATAAGAAGACGAATATGATCCCACATTTTTTGTGCAGTCTTTTGAGCATCAACACTACGAAGAATTGGGTTTGGTAATCCTAAAAGGATGTATTCCATTGCAAGTTCATCAGCTTCATTGTGTAGAAGTTCTGTAGGATTTAAGTCTGCAACAGTAGCAATGTTGGTTTGTTCATCTCTTGGTGGAACAGCAGTAGGATCTCCGGGTACAATGACAGTAGGCATTTCAAATGGACCTTCCAAGATAACCTTCTTTAAGAACTTTCCATGTGGCTTCTTCAGATCACAGAACCTAAAGAACCTTATCACCCATTGATCGTAGTTTCCTGGAGTGAGCATTGGAGGTCTATCAAGTGATCCAGCTTCATGAATTGATTGTTGGCTGCTTAAAGCTTCACACATCTTAGCAAACCAAGTGGGTTCCTTCATAGTGCTTCGTGATGGATGTTGATTGAAATCGTTTGTGTAGGGTAGAGTTTGAAGACTTGGTGGTGGTTGAACCATTTGTGGTTGTGGGATAGCACCAAGTTGTGGAGTATGTTGCTGATTAAATTGTTGTTGATAAATAGCTTGTTGTTGATTCCATTGTTGATGTTGTGGAGTTAATTGTTGTTGTTGATGATTATAAGTGTGAGGGAAATAGTTAGAGTATGGTGGTTGAGACATGATGATAAACTTGTGTGGTAAAAATGGATCTTTGTAGTCGAATGAACCTTTGTTGATGAAGTGTCCTTAGGCGTAGAAAAGACAAGAACCAAGTAGCACTTATGCGTAAAAACACCAAAAGTTACGCGTAACAAGAATAGTTACGCGTAGGATTTAGCTTACGCGTAAGCAGGAAAAAAGACTAAAATTATGCGTAAACCGTAAGTTAGGCGTAGAAAGTTAGGCGTAGGATTACCTTATGCGTAGGACTATGTCTACGCGTAAGATGAATCTTAAGCGTAAGATTTTCTACGCGTAAGCTTTATGCTTAAGCGTAAGATTAGGGTTTTATCCCAAGTGATCTTTTACACTTCACAGTGCAAAAGATATCCAAAGTCGACGTATTTTCAGACTTATCCAAGTAAGAAAACACGGAATAAACCAGGAAAATGAAGATCAAGCCAAGAACAAAGTTACGCGTAGAACTACTCGTAAAACTAGGGTTTTGATACGCGTAATCCTACTCGTAAGAATGATTTTGTCCAAAGATGTTTCTAAACCAGTTTTTGTGTGATGAAATAGCTTCAATAACACCAAAATAACACAAAAGTGTGAAACTTGATGATCCAAAGCACCTAAAACCGTTACGTGTAGGATAACACTTTCGTACAAAAACAAGCTTAAAAACAAGGAAATACACGTAAAGTTCCAAACTTTTTGCCAAAAGCCAATAGTTTAACACCTAATAACGTTGAAAGTACAAGAATCTTGGATTCAAAAGTGTAAAAAATCAGTTTTTAAGCGTGACCAAGTTTAGGAACCGGTGTTACGCGTAGGACCAAAACCTACTTCAAACACAACGATTCACCCAACTATTTGGCGACTGATACCACTGTTAGGTCACTAGTTTTACAACACAAGCTTATAAGAGAAGAGATAAGGCGATTGAACTAGTAAACAAGCACACACACACACGATAGTATGAAACGGTTAGGCGTAATGTATGAGTGAAAGAATAACTTGAACAACCAACCCTCAAATGAGGGTTTACAAGAGTTTATATAGGCAAGGAGCTAGGGCAACACTCCCTCTCCTTCCCTATTCCTTATTGGGCTTGGGCCTCAGCTTATGGGCCTTCTACATAAGCTGGACCTTAAACAAACATAAAGGCCATAATAAAGCTACCTATTACATATGAAATATAAATACTTGAAATACAGTTTAGGAGTGATTCCAACACTTACGCCAAAGTGATGGAGGTTTGATCTATTCTCAAGCCTATGGTAATCTATGTACTAGGACCGGTTAATGAGTGTTTATCTTCCATTTCCAACTTGTTATTGATAATGCTACACGCGTCGTTCGGGGTCAAAGGAACTTCCTTTTCTTCGAGCAAGTTTTATAACACCCTAGGCAATGAACCTAATCGTTGTAGTGTAGTAATTAGGGTAAGCCACGGGTATTGATATCGTTCTCTAGGGGAATAGGAATGCTAGTAGGGAGTTACTACGCTAAGGTTAAAGTTGAGGAAGATTATTTTTTATCTTTTTATATTTTATGAAAATGGAAAGGTACGAATCTCGGGTATTGGATTTGGGGGGTTGGTATTTCTACCGATTACTCTACTATTATCTAATTATCTAAACTAAGGTTGTGGGAGTCTATGTCTAATTAATGTGTGCTCGTATGATAGTTTAAAGATGTGTTTACTTAGTTTGTATTACTCCTTAATTATCTCCTATTGATGGTTGAGTGTCACGTCTTATTCCTAGTTGCGTTGTGTGTCTAAAGTTGTAGGGTATGCGTTTCTCCCTAACTCTTTGAACTTACCAAAGGGTCTTGTCTACAAACCCACTAGAGATTATAGACTCCTACTCTAAGGCGCTCTTCGGATGGTTTAGCCTACAATCACTCAGGTAATTATACTCTAAGGTTCACAAAGATGAATCAAGCATTAAGTGCACAACGGATGACCTATCGCATTACTAGATCATAAATCAACTAAGATAAGAAACAACCAATCAATATTCAATAATTAAGTTTCATACTTCCTAAGCAAACACACAAATAAATTAGCCGGACATGGAGAACATGCAAGCATACACACAAATAATCAAAGACATAATTGAATTAATGAAGCAAAGACTTATCTTGATGTAAGATAGGGTTAAAAACCCTAAAATACTGTACAAGACACCTTAGGTTCGGTTTTAGGTTTTTACTCCAAAGACTCTCCACACAAAGACTGAAAAATTCGGATTCTATATATAAGATTACAATTGCGACGACGTCACCTTATGTTTAGTGACGCCGTCGTGTCGCCGCCATTAGGGTTTCATCTTGGCCACGTTAACCTTGCGACGGCGTCACCTTATGTCCGTGACGCCGTCCTCTTCAGCTTCTGACGTCGTCTGGATTGCATCTAGGCCGTCTGAGTAGCGACGACCTACTCTTTCACCACTAGACGCCGTCTCTCGAAAATACGAGTTTTGAGTTCTGTCCCGTCACAATAATTTTGGGACGGCATCACCAATAGCACCTGACGCCGTCGCCTTCTAACTTCAGCAACTGTGAGTGCCTTGATTTTGACTTTGGCCATTTTCTTCATATATTCGCGCCTTTCCGTCCAAATAAGTGCCATTCCAGCATTTTGCCTTCACGAGACCTAAAAAGTGAAAAAGAACGATATTAAGCAATAACGGATACAAAAGTGATCAAATAAGGACTTAAACGACCCCTCAAAATGGTACCTTTTAAAACCTTATCAAATATCCCTACACTTGTTATTTGCTTGTTCTCAAGCAAATGTGCTTTTAGCCAATTAATTTATAAGTTAGGGGTCATGAAGCATTAATTCAAAACGGTCCACAACACATATAAGCCCCGCAAAAGTCATAACAAGCACGGAAATTACATACTAGCACCTCACATGGGGTGTTTGGATACTCACATCTCTCTCGGGTGTATATATGAAACATAACAAAATAGGAAATGGAAGATAAACACTCATTAACCGGTCCTAGTACATAGATTACCATAGGCTTGAGAATAGATCAAACCTCCATCGCTTTGGCGTAAGCACCTAGGAAAGACTATCAAAGAGGTCTTTTAAAGGGTTGTAATGTTAGGCTTACGGTAGGGAAACAAGGGTTTGGTGGGATAGGCTATTTAGTGGTGGCAAGTCAAAAATCTCTATGTTAAATGCATATGAAGAATGGCGTTGCTAAGCCAAGACTCGACACTCTAAACTTTAGATAACTGAAATAAACAAACATTAATTTAAAGATAGATGTAGGATGGTAGCCCGTTTTTTTTTTTTTTTTTTTTTTTTTTTTTTTTTTTTTTTCTTTATTATTATTTTTTTTTATTTATTTTTATTTTATTTTTTATCATACACTTTTACTCTACCATCCTCTACGATAACATCAAAATACTAGGGATTTATGAGCACATCCCTACACTTGAGTTTTTATTACTCTAACACTAATTTGACCCGATTTGAAAAGATTAAAACACTTGGGGTACATTATTACGCAAACAAAGGGAATTTGAATTTAACGTTCCCTTCCCGTCATTTCATAAACTTTAACTTTTCCCATGAATCCCAATCATCCCAAAACTGTATACAAAGGATATGACTCGACTTAGCAACTTATGCAAGCAACCAGATAATTGAACTAAGGGTTTTGGGTGATAACAATAATGCACTAAAAGTGAGTGCATATAGGGTAGGCTAAGGCGATTTGGGTGTATATTTGAGGGTGGGGTGTAAACAATGCTCTTCATTGATATTCCGGGAAAACCGAAATATCACGAGAACCGCGAAAAGGATAGGCTCTGAGGGGTTAACTAGGGGTATCGTGTACTAAAGATGAGTACAACGCAAAGGGTGTGGGGGAATTACTCAACCGATATGGAAGAAGTAATTATATTACGGGTATCAAACAAGGGTTATCCTAATGCCTCTTATCATTTAGTTATTCCTAACTACACAAGTGTAGCCTCACTTGCGATCTCGGAATGCATCACAAAACAAGTTCTAGAATCTATTATACTACCGGTTCACACTCTAAGCATTAAAGATGAATGCTTTAATTCCTACTAATCTAAGGGCGATCCTCACATTTTGGGTGGAATTTAAGTGGTAAAGGGTTTTGTGCTAGTCATATAACTTCCTATCCGTGAGACGCTTTTGTTAAGACTAATGGCCCACTCCTATATGTCATGAAAAAATTTTAAATTTGGTGCCAAAATTACCCTAACCGACATTTTCTCATGGTTTATTACACAAATGCACTTGGACAAAGCAAATAATCAAGGATAAGCATAGTTTCAAAGTTCCCGTTTTATTTTCCCTCCCTACACTTAAACTGAACATTGTCCCCAATGTTCCCTGAAAGTATCAAAGTTATGATAATGGAAGGTAATTAAAAACAAAAGAAACTAATACTCCCCTGATTAGCTCGGTAGGATCCGTGTAAAGTGGTGGTTAAATCCTTTTCAAGAAGAATTATTGCGTGAAAAGCTCATTCCAATCTTATGTAACTTCTTCTTGACAAACTAAACCTGCACACTTGAAGAAAACAAACGAAACCTTCGCGTAAAATCGGCGGTAATAATATATATAAGACTCGATTTAAACTAGGATATAATGCTTGTGGAATGGATGTTTACAGAATTTCTAAGAAAATTAAGACCTGGAAAATTCCAAAAATTTATAAGTAGTTCAGAAAACGAGAAAAAAGTAATCTGATGTTTTTACTCCTTCCTGACGCCGTCAGGTTATCCTGACAAAAACTGGTCTGCGATTTTCTGGAAAAAATTCTGGAAAATTTACATCTTTAGAATCTGGAAAAATTTCTGCAAAAACATCCATTATGACTCGATACAAGCATTTGACTCGAACAAACAAACATAAATATCTTTTAGTTAATTGTTATTCTCATGTTTACGTTTCTTTTGAAAACGTGTGTAATCCTCCATACACTTATCCTTTATGTAAAATACCTTTATATGCAATTAAGACGAGGTTAAAAACAAAATAAAGCATTTTTACAAATTTAAACATGAGGATAAACAATTAATAAAAGATATACGACACACAAATGAAAATGAAAAACAAATACACATGGGTTGCCTCCCAAGAAGCGCTTGTTTTTGTTCAAGTCACGAGCCTGACTCTACCCTTATTTAACAGATAAAGGGGAATTTTTTCCTACACTTAAGTTTAAGTGCGGGTGATAGTAGCAATACACACCCTTAGGGTGGAAATTTGCTACGTGAGGAGAGGATGATGGGTGATTTATATGCTCAGAGGAGTGTGCTCCATTCATTATAACCTTACCTAAGTCTATTGGTGTAGCGGGTGAATTAAATCTCCCTCCTAAAAATGGATCATCTTCTATCAACTTCAAAAGATTCTTAGTTAAGGATCCATCTTGACCTAATAAACCCGGTTTAAACCCATAGTGTTTCTTGTTATCAACCATGAATGGGTGATATAAGTGTGTAAGGTCATGGGTTACTCCTATATTAGCTTCCACTCTACATGGCCTAGAATCTACCACCTTTATCAAGCAACTACCCGGACTATCTATTTTGATGGGTGGATTGGGGCCTAATTCAATTCCAAGATTCACATCTAAAGACGGAACATTGGGTAAGGTTTTTGGTTGAGGCTTCGGTTCATCAAAATTAGGAACTTCCCTAGGACTAAGAGAGAGGTCATGACAACAAGCATCTAAACCTACATTCAAAGGTTCTACAATCGGGGTTCCTATAGTCTCTTCTACTTCTTCCGGGTAAGTTATAGGCGATGTGTGTTCCTCAAGTGATGGTAGGACTTGTGGGTTATCCGATGGGATTGGATTTTCTAATCTATCCTCCATCTTATCAAGATCACCTATGTATTCATTTTGTACTGTGGTAGCGCCTAACCATGACATGCACCTTGGTACATCAACTCTAATCATCTCCTTCCTAAACAACCTTTCCGACCGAAGTTTCCAAATTGAAAATAGGTCTAAAGATTCATTTTTTGGGTCCCATGTTCCACTTCTAAATTGGGCGTGAATCTCAAAGGTTTCCCATGCATTTCGAATACCACGTCCCCAAATATCCCCATCCGCTACATAGTCAAGTCTCCTTTGGGTTTCGTGGGCGATACGAGGGTAAAAGAATTGTAGTGGAAACAGTAAATCAATACCATGATAAAGGACTTTTTGTAATAAATATTTAATTCGAGTCCACGCCTCAGGAAAGGATTCATCATGATATTGCTGGAACCTCAAGATCTCATTTTGAAGTGGAAAGGGTAGATTATGTAGTGGATTTCGTTGATTGGGTGACAGTTTTGGCAGATTCGCGTTCTCCATAACGGCTAACGGAATAGTTAATGAAAATGGTTACGAACAAAGGTCACGAAGAAGGGGGATAGACTAAGAGAAAGCTAAAAATGAGAAAAATTTACTTGATAGGAATCAAGCAAAGAACCTAAACGAGGTGGACTACTAACTAGCTATTCTATTCCCCGGCAGCGGCGCCAAAAACTTGATAACGCTACACGCGTCGTTCGGGGTCAAAGGAACTTCCTTTTCTTCGAGCAAGTTTTATAACACCCTATGCAGTGAACCTAATCGTTGTAGTGTAGTAATTAGGGTAAGCCACGGGTATTGATATCGTTCTCTAGGGGAATAGGAATGCTAGTAGGGAGTTACTACGCTAAGGTTAAGGTTGAGGAAGATTATTTTTTATCTTTTTATATTTTATGAAAATGGAAAGGTACGAATCTCGGGTATTGGATTTGGGGGGTTGGTATTTCTACCGATTACTCTACTATTATCTAATTATCTAAACTAAGGTTGTGGGAGTCTATGTCTAATTAATGTGTGCTCGTATGATAGTTTAAAGATGTGTTTACTTAGTTTGTATTACTCCTTAATTATCTCCTATTGATGGTTGAGTGTCACGTCTTATTCCTAGTTGCGTTGTGTGTCTAAAGTTGTAGGGTATGCGTTTCTCCCTAACTCTTTGAACTTACCAAAGGGTCTTGTCTACAAACCCACTAGAGATTATAGACTCCTACTCTAAGGCGCTCTTCGGATGGTTTAGCCTACAATCACTCAGGTAATTATACTCTAAGGTTCACAAAGATGAATCAAGCATTAAGTGCACAACGGATGACCTATCGCATTACTAGATCATAAATCAACTAAGATAAGAAACAACCAATCAATATTCAATAATTAAGTTTCATACTTCCTAAGCAAACACACAAATAAATTAGCCGGACATGGAGAACATGCAAGCATACACACAAATAATCAAAGGCATAATTGAATTAATGAAGCAAAGACTTATCTTGATGTAAGATAGGGTTAAAAACCCTAAAATACTGTACAAGACACCTTAGGTTCGGTTTTAGGTTTTTACTCCAAAGACTCTCCACACAAAGACTGAAAAATTTGGATTCTATATATAAGATTACAATTGCGACGGCGTCACCTTATGTTTAGTGACGCCGTCGTGTCGCCGCCATTAGGGTTTCGTCTTGGCCACGTTAACCTTGCGACGGCGTCACCTTATGTCCGTGACGCCGTCCTCTTCAGCTTCTGACGTCGTCTGGATTGCATCTAGGCCGTCTGAGTAGCGACGGCCTACTCTTTCACCACTAGACGCCGTCTCTCGAAAATACGAGTTTTGAGTTCTGTCCCGTCACAATAATTTTGGGACGGCGTCACCAATAGCACCTGACGCCGTCGCCTTCTAACTTCAGCAACTGTGAGTGCCTTGATTTCGACTTTGGCCATTTTCTTCATATATTCGCGCCTTTCCGTCCAAATAAGTGCCATTCCAGCATTTTGCCTTCACGAGACCTAAAAAGTGAAAAGGAACGATATTAAGCAATAACGGATACAAAAGTGATCAAATAAGGACTTAAACGACCCCTCAAAATGGTACCTTTTAAAACCTTATCAGTTATATTTCATATACACCCGAGAGAGATGTGAGTATCCAAACACCCCATGTGAGGTGCTAGTATGTAATTTCCGTGATTGTTATGACTTTTGCGGGGCTTATATGTGTTGTGGACCATTTTAAACCAATGCTTCATGACCCCTAACTTATAAATTAATTGGCTAAAAGCACATTTGCTTGAGGACAAGCAAATACCAAGTGTAGGGATATTTGATAAGCTTTTAAAATGTACCTTTTTGAGGGGTCGTTTAAGCCATTATTTGATCACTTTTGTATCCGTTATTACTTAATATCGTTCCTTTTTACTTTTTAGGTCTCTTGAAGGCAAATTGCTGCAATGGCACTTATTTGGACGAAAAGACGCGGATATACGAAGAAAATGGCCAAAGTCAATAATCAAGACACTCAAGCTGCTGAAATACAAGGTGACGGCGTCACTGCTTAACTGCGACGCCGTCGGAGCATTTTGTGACGACACAGAAGCCAAATTTCTTATTTTCAAGTGACGGTGTCAGGCTTTAAAAGAGTAGGCCAACTCAGACGGCCTAGATTTGATCCAGACGGCGTCAGAAGCTGAAGAGGACGGCATCACAAGCACAAGGTGACGCCGTCGTAAGACTAACGTGGCCAAGATGAAACCCTAATGACGGCGTCCCGACGACGTCACAAATCATAAGGTGACGCCGTCGCATATGTAATCTTATATATAGAATCCGAATTTTTCAGTATTTGTGTGTAGTCTATTGGAGTAAAAACCTAAACCGAACCAAGGCTGTCTTGTACAGTATTTTAGGGTTCCAAACCCTATCTTACATCAAGATAAGTGTTTTACTTCATTAATTCAATTATGTCTTCAATTATTTGTGTGTATGCTTGGATGTTCTCCATGTCCGGCTAATTTACTTGTGTGTTTGCTTAGGGAATTTGAAACTTAATTATTAAATATTGATTGGTTGTCTCTTATCTTAATTGATTAATGATCTAGTAATGCGATAGGTCATTCTTTGTGTAATTAATGCTTGATTAATCTTTGTGAACCTTAGGCTATAGCACTTAGAGCGGTTGTAGGCTAAACCATCCAAAGAGGGCCTTAGAGTTAGAGTTTATAATCCCTAGAGGGTTTTGTAGACGAGACCCTTTGGTAAGTTCAAAGAGTTAGGGATAAACGCATACCCTACGACTTTAGACACACAACGCGATTAAGAATAAGGACGTGACAATTCAACCATCAATAGGAGATAATTAAGGAGTAATAAAACCTAAGTGAACACATCTTTAAACTATCATACGAGAACACAATAATTAGACATAGACTACATACACCTTAGATTAGATAATTAGATAAGTAGAGTAATCGGTAGAAATACCAACCCCCAAATCCAAACCCCGAGATATTTTCTAAAAAACCATAAAAAAGATAAAAAAATAATCTTCCTCAACCCCAACCTTAGCGTAGTAACTTCTCACTAGCATTCCTATTCCCCTAGAGAACGATATCAATACCCGTGGCTTACCCTAATACTACACGAAAATGATTAGGTTCACTGCCTAGGGTGTTATAAAACTTGCTCGAAGAAAAGGAAGTTCCTTTGACCCCGAACGACGCGTGTAGCGTTATCAAGATGGATTACGGCATAACTCGGATAATTAGTTACACAGTAATTAATTACTTGGGCGCAAAGTTTTGAGGTTCAGGGATTTGAAGCGGTAAGTTTATATTTATTTTATTCACTTCGAGGACCAAGTATAATTATATCAAGAACGACGAGGGGCTGAAACCGTAAGTATTATTAAGGCTTTTGGACTTAATTTGAATCAACACGCTACTTCAGGGACTAAAAGTGTCAACCAAGTGCAATATAGTTTCAAGAAAATCAAAGGATGAGAAAAAGTACGAAATATAATTTTTATGGCGTAATTGCATATTTTGGTTACGGCGTAACTTAGTTACGACGTAACTAAATATGTTAGTTCCGACGTAATTGTTCGAAAGCCGATTTTATTTGCACCGACTTTAGTTACGGCGTAATTAGTCCTTAAGGTTACGCCGTAACCATGTCGGGGCCTATAAATACATCCCTTAATCTGTATTTTTTAGCATCTCTCTTCACCCCTCTCCCAGGGGTCGATTAGGGCACCACTCCAGGGCATTTTCCAGCAGTCCGAAGCCAGTTTTGAAGGAAGAATTCACTCGCAATCATCATCATTATGAGCTCTACATCAAGTAATTTCTATCAAACATTATGTTCAATTCAATTTATGATTTATTCATTTTTCTTGGTATGATTTATCCCTGGTGCTGGCCTAGTTATGATTCTTTAATTGTTTTGTTTACGTTTACCTTTACTTCCGTGCAATTATTTCTAAGTGTATTCATGCATAGTTTATTGGTAGCCACCCTTGGTTCGGTAGTTTTGAATGGCGGTAGAGGCCAATTGCCTAGGAGATATGACCAACTGACCTTAGGTGAGCGGACTGAGACGGGAAGGGTAAGATATGACCAACTGACGACCCTTTCTACTTGTGCGATTTGACCAACTGATCACCTATCGTTTGGATGAACTTAAGAATTAGGGGGTGAGTGTCTAAGTTCCTAACGGTCGGGCACTCACTATTATAAATCTAGCATGTAGTGGTACTTAATGACTCGGCTTAGGGGACCAGGAACAACATGACTGATGACGGTGCGCCTGATTTCTCCTGTGGTGGCATCTTTGCTGATAGGTTAAGGCGAATTGACCAAATGCTGTCCTCTCGACTTTGACCCCACCTGAAGTAATTGGAAGTAAGTAGACGTAGACATAACCAGCTAGGAGGAATAACTAGGTTAGGACCACTCTCCTTCTCTTGCCTTTATCTGCTTTCCTTTATTTCCTTCTTTTATTAGTTATTTTTATTATTTCAATCTTAAAGCAATTAAAATCGTGACATAGACTTAAGTTAATTTCCAATCCACGTAGCTCTTGGGATGACCTCGGTTTTACCGAATACTACACTACACATGACCGGGTACACTGCCCGTTAGTGCACTAGGGTAGACCATAGGTATAACGAGACATTATAAATATTAAGACCTGGTCAGTAAAGCCTACATCGAGTTTTTGGCGCCGCTTCCGGGGAGCTAAATAGGATTTTAATTTAAGTTTTTCTTTTATTTTTGTTTTTAGTTTTCTTTTTCTCTTCTTTTCTGCTTTTTGTTTGTTTTTGATATTTTAGGATATGGAAGATTCAGATTTTGACATGCTCACTATGGAAGAATATATTGCGTTGATTCGAGATAACCAAAGATCGGGCGTGGTATGCCCTGAATTGAATGATGACATCGACTTTGAGATCAGCTGCCAGTTCATGAGGGAATTTAGACAAAAGCTTTTCACGGGGACTAATGATGAAGATGCCCACCTGCATGTGCGAAGAGTATTGGAGATCGCAGATCTTTTCCATGCTCCAGGAGTCACTCAAGATGCATTAATGCTTAGAGTGTTCCCAATTACACTCACTGGTGCAGCCAGAAGATGGATGAAGATGCTTCCTGTTGGGTCGATCAATACATGGAATCTTTTGGAGAAAGCATTTATTAGAAGATATTATCATCCTTCAAAGATTGCCAAGAATATGGAAGAAATAAGGAGTTTCAGACAGAAGATGGATGAAACGCTAGATGAAGCTTGGAAAAGATATAATGACCTTCTTTATAGATGCCCAACGCATGATATCAGCAACCATCAGATGGTCCTTATTTTCTACAAAGGTTTAAACATCTCGTCCCACCAAATGCTCGACTCTCAAGGACCTATTCCTACAATGCCACCTGCACAAGCCCTTAGATAAATTGAAATGATGGCTGACCATTCACGAAATTGGTATGATGGAGCAACCACTTGGGGCACAAATAGCAACAACTTGGATGACATTGGCGACATCACCAAGCAGCTTGATAGACTTGGATGTGATATGAAGATGGCCAAGGAGAGCATTCATGCTATACAAGAGCACTCTCTACAAGAAGAATATGAGCAGGTTAAGTATATTGAGTCATTGGAAGAAGCCGTCAATAAATTCTCGGATAATCTAAAAAGGATGGACGACTCGAATGATGAATGGATTAGGAAATTCAAGGAGGGGGCGGACTTAAATTTAAAAAACCTTGACACCAAGAGGAAAAGTTTGGAGGCTATGGTTGAAGAGTTAAACCAAAAGGTCCTGGAAAGTAAAAAGAATGCAGTTGGAACTATCAAAGCAACAGTGGGAAAGATGAAAGAAGTCAACAAGGAGCCGGTTCCTCGTGATTTACCTTATATCAGACCCTATGTACCACCTATCCCATTTCCAAGACGTTTGAAGACTGTGAGAAAAGAAGAAACAAGCGACACTCAATTGAAGAAAATGGAAGCAAAGAACTTACAGAGTGATGAAGCAACGCCACAAGCTAATGAGGAATCAACCACAACACAAAACAGTATTACTTCTAACTCTTCTTTTATTCCTAATAATCTTGCTTGTTTTTCTATTCAGGATGCTGAAATCATGGATGAAATCGTGCAATCCATCACATCACCCGATAATGGTTATGTAGCTTCGGCTACTGAACCAATTCTAGTTGATCTTGCAAAGGAATTTGAAGACAAAATCTTGGACACCTCAGTGATTAACAAGGAGACATATGAGCCGATTAATCAGCCACATCACGAGGTGAACAAATCATCAATGCCATCAACTAAAACGGGTAAAGTATGGAGGGAAATGACATCTCCTTTCAGGTATGATCATAATTTATCATTTCCCCATCCCGTAGTAAATTCACACCCTCATGGTGTTTATTGCTATTTTCACCCACACTTGATTTCAAGTGAGGGGATGAACACCCTTTTTCTTAGTAAATAAGGGTGGAGTCAAGCTCGTGACTCGAACAAAATCAAGCGCTTCGTGGGACCTATCTTTTCTTTTTCATTTTATTAGTATAGTTGGATTTTGTGTTTTCTAACCATTTTTGCAGGAAACGAGGAAGTAATTGTTGCTGCAGTTTGCTGATCTGACTAGAGTTATGGCATAACTCATCTTAGTGATTACGCCGTAACCAAATTTTTAGCAGCAGAATTCTTGACGCATTAATTATTACGGCGTAATACCATCTCCTTGGTCACGACGTAACCACTCGCTTTGCAGCTTATGTCAGGTTTTGCTAGTTACGGCGTAACTCCCTCATAAGAGTTACGACGTAACCTTCATCTGCTTTAATTCTTTCATTTTAAAACACAATAACCTTGTATTAGTATTTTAAATGAACTATGTGGTTGTGTTCTGTTAGATATTAGTTTTCACATACACATCAAACCATAACACAAAGTGGCGTATAAATGGAATTCTAGAGAGAGAAAGTTAGAGGTTTAGGGAACTTAGTGAGAGAAAGTGAAAGATATTATTATGAGCTCCAACTCTCTACCTTGGGAGGTAGAGAGTATTTATAGTCTTACATAAAACGCCACACATCGGGCTGTGGATCAGGCATACAGTGGGTAAAGACCCGTCCGTCCTCCACGGTGTTACTTAACTAAATACTACTTAACTTAAAATAACTACGACTACAAGCTTTCTAACGATTACATATACTTGAGGTGACCGACTCTTTAATACCTGGAATTTCTAATTCCTAACAATCTCCCCCTAAGGGAGGTCACCTCAATCATGTACTAAAATTACATTGAATACAGATAGATATTACATTAACAATTGTTCTTGCATTCTTGATGTAGTCCTTTGTTCCTAAGCTCGTAGTCATTGATTCTTCACATTGCATGTTTGGTTACTTCAAGTGGAGGTCTTTTACTGATCCATGTGATAGTAAATTTGAGCCAGCTATTGAGATCATCAGCAATCAAAGATCTCTGTGACATCCATTGTGGTGTTGGTATTATGTGATGTTGTGACATTCGGACCGACATGCTCACATTCTGGATCATGATATCTTCTCATCAGAGTAGCGGAAGCTTTTGTTGAATCATGATATTGGCAGCAGCGTAGCAGAAGCATGGAGTGAAAATATCAGAGTCAGTAATGCACTAATCATGATTTCTTTTGAGTTGAATGTGTTAAGTGAGCATGCGGCTATGGATTGACCGCTTCCTTCTGATCAGCTGCAAACGTCGGGCGTACCTGCATACAACAGTTAGCAATAAATCGCACGAAAGTGTCTTTGATCACTTTCGTTGAATTGAGGTACACGGCCCACGGTTCCCCGTTGATCAGTACAAGTACTGCCTGTGATCAGGTATAATTCCGAAGAATTTCCTTGACAGGGTTTCGCAGCTGCTCTAGCTGTTCTCAAACCGGAACATCTCAAAGAAGACAACACGGAGTGAGTGAACCAGCGAATTTTAAGTCCACTGATTGATGAAAAGAGATTTAAAAAAAATAATCGTGTATTGCTCAATAGAAATTGTTTTTGCAATACAACGAAGGTTTTGTTGAAAATCAATTATCAATCATAAAAACACCTTTTGGTTTGAAAAAATGAGTACACGGTCAATGTGCTAAAGAAAAGAGTTGTTAAGCACAAAGACCGGTTTTTCAAAGGTATCCGTCAATCCATAACCTGAACCAGGATTGATTCAAGAGATTGAATCGCCCCATTGTTTCTGTTCAGTTGTCACATGGTTGATCTATATAATAGATCTCACATGCCACCTACCAGGAGCTTGTTTGATGTTGGCTCCAGAAGGCTTTCCATCTTCATTGTGAATATGTAAACACATCACTCAGATGTTCTGGCAATACCACAAGGATAATGCGTAGGACTCAAGATATAATCTCTCTTTCCACATTGTGTGAAACAGAGAGTCTTCATTGAAAGTGTCATAATGAGATTCATTGATGATCTCGTGGCTCTAGACTCAATTTGTGCATGTTTGGATCCTGTGCCGGAGACTAGGGAGAGGGTCTCCTTCTTCAATATCAACAATCTCTAAGAGAAAGTCGATAGATAATGTCGGTTCCCCGTGAGAATGAAACAAGTCCTTTTAAGAGGAACTTGAGTGGTTTGGAAAGTTGAAGTGCAGTGCGTCACTGGGTCCATGACGTCTTGTCTTCAATACCGATGTTACCATCAGTAGCATATGAATTGAACCCGGTTTCTGCCCTAAGGTTGAATAAATGGAGGGCTATTTGTTTTCACCCTTTTCTCATTCAATTCTTTTTAATTCTTCAACCCCTTCAGTGCTTACCGACACTTCATAACTAGAACCTTGTTGGGTTTATTCCAGTACTAGCTCAGTCTTAGTCTGCACTCTTCCCATTCCTCATTTTTCTCCTTTTATCATCATACCTAAGAACTCTACACTAACTGGTGGATAGTTCCTGGGTAGATCCCTCCGGTTCTGGCGGATCATGGGAACAAAAACCTAACCTTATCATCCTTATATCACCGTACATAAAGTAAAGTTGGTCGGTCTATTTGGTATTGTTCATCTGCCGTTGGAACCACTTGAAAACCATTTGAAAATCAATTCAGATACTTATGATATATTATCAAAGCATTTTGTACCTGACATTGTTTTTGATATTTTTAGAACGAGAACTCCCCCTCAACATGTGCATCAAGTATTAGAAAATGTTTTGCACACGGAGGCAAGAGAAAGAATTAACTTCTTTGATTACCATTTTCTAAAAGATATCAACATCACTTCCTAGATCAAATCAAGTAGATAACGCATTTCCGGGAAGGATGAGGTTTACACAAGTTTGCTCCCCCTCAATATGTGCCTCGAGGTTTGAAAAGAGTTTTGCACATACTAGAGGGAACCTGCACATTGAGATAAATGATCACGTTTCAAATCATAGGTTTAAGATAGATGCTCCCCCCAACATGTGCAATTTGAAAAATTGAAATCGTTTGTCACATGTGGGAAGGACAGCGTGAACATCCATATAAAACCATTTACCGAATTATCAGTTTAAATCCAATTTAAATCACACATTCTCCCCCGATCACAATTATCAAATCATTTGAGATTTGTGATCTCTTATGGATTTAAATTTATTTAGAAGGCTTTTAAGGAGAATTGCGACTTGATTATGAAAGCGTTTTAACTGATAAGGATCGGTTTTTAAGACTTTAAACTCCATTGAAAAAAAACATGCAAGTACATCTTTTGAAAACAATTTAATGGCAAATAAATTTTTAATTTAATTGAAATCATTCTCCCCCTCAATCAATGACATAGGTTGTTGATTGAGAGATAGAGATTTTGACAAATAAGTCCTGATGATTATCAAAAATAGAGACCGAGTTATTTTTCAAAGCATTTAGTTTTCAGCAGATGAATGTTAATAGAATCAGAGCATGGAATATTGAAAGCATGATAAAACATGGCTCTGTTCTTTCTTTTAAAACCGGGTTATTGCCTGAAAATGACAATAAACCATTTTTTTCTCTTTCTCCCAAAAATATATATATATATATATATATATATATATATATATATATATATATATATATATATATATATATATATATTTTTTTTTTAAATAATAAAAATTCGAACAATATCTAAAGTCCCGTGTCATTCTTTGAATGACAACAACAAGACCGTAGATATAATCGAATCGAGAGAAACATGACAAAATGACAATATTTTTTGAAGATTTTTCGAATTTTTCAAATTTTTATGGATTTTGAAAGTTTTATATTTTTCTATTTGATTTTTGAAGGTTTTATAATTTTGTATTTTGTTTTTCGAATAGATATATACAAGAGACAGATGAAGATAGACCTTTACTCCTCGTCTTCCTCCTGAAGATGTTTGAGTGTTTCTGGTTGAAGGCTTTTTAAGCCAAGACGTGGAAGAATAAACTCAAAACGTTCTCTTGGAAGAGCTTTGGTGAAGATGTCTGCTAACTGATATTCAGACCTCACAAAATAGAGTTCCACCACACCTTTTTCCACTTGTTCCCTGATGAAATGATGTCGAATGTCGATATGCTTTGCTCTTGAGTGTTGAACGTTGTTGCATGAGAGAGCAATAGCACTTTTATTATCACAGTACAGAGGGATTTTGTTGAATTCAAAGCCATAGTCAGATAATTGAGATCTCATCCATAAGATTTGAGCACAACAGGATGACATGGCTATGTATTCAGCCTCTGTAGAGGAAATAGAAGTACTCATTTGCTTCTTTGAAGACCAGCTCACAAGCTTATCACCCAAAAACTGAGCACCTCCAGACGTACTTCGACGTGTATCTTGACAACCTGCATGATCAGCATCTGCATAGGCCGTTAGTGACATACCGGTGTCCTTCGGGTACCAAAGACCCATATTGATGGTTCCTTGGAGATACCAAAAGACCCGTTTAACTGCTTCAAGGTGCTTTTTACTAGGCTTAGCCTGGTATCTAGCACACATGCAAACAGCGAACAAGATGTCTGGTCTACTAGCAGTGAGGTACATCAGGGATCCAATCATACTACGATATTTCGTTTGGTCAATCATGATCCCTGAGTGGTCCTCATCTAGTTTGGTTCGATCAATCATGGGGGTGTCAACAGGGTCACTTGAATCAAATCCAAATTTGTTTAAGATCTCTGTTGCATATTTAGATTGATTTATGAAAATGCCTCTGGGACTTTGTGAAATTTGTAATCCCAAGAAAAATGACATTTGTCCCATCATTGACATTTGAAATTTTGAACTCATTTCATTCGAAAAACGATCACATTCCATTGGGTCTGTCGAGGCAAAAATAATATCATCAACATAAATTTGAACATGAATTAAATGTTTGCCTGACTTCCTAGTGAACAATGTAGGATCAACTGCACCTTTGCTGAATCCGGTTGATAGAAGAAACTTTGACAGTGTATCATACCATGCCCTTGGAGCTTACTTTAAACCGTAAAGAGCCTTCTTCAAACGATAAACGTGAGTAGGATGCTCTTGATTCACAAATCCTTTAGGTTGGCTGACGTAGACGACTTCTTTAAGATCTCCGTTCAGAAATGCCGTCTTCACATCCATCTGATAGACTACCATGTTCTTACTAGCAGCATTAGCCAGAAAGATTTTGATTGCCTCGATTCGAGCAACAGGAGCAAAAGATTCTTCAAAGTCAATAACCTCCTCTTGACGGTATCCTTTAGCAACTAATCGAGCCTTGTTCTTCAACACATCACCATGCTCATCAAGTTTCACTTTGAAGATCCATTTAAGAGCAATAATCATAGCACAGTCTGGAGCAGGTACTAACTCCCATACATCAAGTCGATCAAACTCATGAATTTCATCATGCATGGCATTGAACCATCTATCTTCATTCATGGCGGTTTTAACATCTTTTGGTTCGATCTTAGATAGTACGGAGTTGAAGAAGCACCATAAGGCATCAGTTGCAAGTTGTTTCCGGGTTGATACATGACAAGAGGGATTTCCAATGATGTTGTCTAATGGATGATCGTGAGTCCATTTTCTGAGGTGTTCATGTGGCAGTTGTTGAGGAACTGAGGTAGCTGAGTCGATGTCTCCTGAAGAAGATGGTTCTGATGATGATTCAGGAGCAAATATGTTTTCAAATGGAGCATCTTCAGGAGTAGCAAAGGGATTAACTTCATCATTGATGCCAGAAACATTTCCATGATGTACATTTGAAGGATGATGATTTGTTGATGAGACTGAAGGATCAGCAGCAGGTGCTTCTTGACTTAAAGATATTGATACTGAGGGATTGACTTCATTTACAGGAATATGAGCATCCTCTGTTGTAGGGATCAACACCTCATTAGTAATTGAATCATACAGTTCATCAAACATAGGATCAAACAATTTCTTTAAATCATCTTCAGATGGAGGTACATATGGAGTTTTCTGAGAAGAGTTTGGAACAAGGGATGAACCAATGGGACTGTTTTGAAGTGCGGGTCCTGAGCTGGAGTGTCCAGGAGCCATTTGACCGGTCAGCTCATCAAACGTAACGTGAATTGTTTCCATGATATTTCGGGTTCTTTTGTTATAGATTCGGTATCCCTTTTTGTTTGAAGCATATACAGCAAATACTCCAATGTCAGCTTTAGCCCTAAGTTTGCCTAAGTCTTGACCCTCATTAGTTGGATAACACAATGCACCAAACACACGAAGGAAAGAGAGATTAGGTTTTCTGTTGTGGACAAGTTCATATGGAGTTTTTCCATGAACAGTGTGAATCAGAGAACGATTTTGTGTGTAGCATGCAGTGGCAATAGCTTCAACCCAGAGAAACATTGGAACCTTTGAGTAAATCAGCATTGTTCTAGCGGCTTCTACAAGAGTTCGATTTCGTCTTTCAACTACACCGTTCTGTTGAGGAGTTCGAGGAACACTTCTTTGATGGCTGATTCCAATGCTTTCATAGAAGTCACTAAGTTGTTTGTTAACAAACTCAGTTCCATTGTCTGTTCGGATAATTCTGACGGTTTTGTTAAGTCGAACCTGCAGCTGTTTGATGAGTTTGATGATGATATCAGGAGTTTCATCCTTTGTCCTTAAGAACTTGACCCAGGTGAATCTAGAGTAATCATCAACCACAACCAACACATATTTCTTACCAAAGATGTTCTGCACTCTCATTGGTCCACACAAATCCATATGAAGGGTATGAAGAACTTCTGTAATTGAGATTGTAGGTTTGGGTTTGTGGGCAAACTTTTTGCTTTTACCCAATTGGCATGCTGAACAAAGATGATCCTTTTCATACTTTAGTCTAGGTAAACCTACAACTAAGTCCTTTCTGGAAAGATCGTTGATGGTGCCGAAGTTCAAGTGATTGAGACGACGATGCCATAACCATGACTTTGTTTTTGAGGCCTTTGATAACAAGCAGATTGGAGAAGCCCTCATCATGTCATCGATAGAGATGGTGTATAGATTTGAGCCACGAGTTCCTTTTAACAGTTCCTTACCATTAAGATCTCTAACAAAGCAGGTATGTTTTCTGAAGGCTACTTCTAGATCAGAATCACAGAATTGACCAACAGAGAATAGATTATGACCCAAGCCTTCCACATAGTAAACTCTAGAGATGACACTATCACCAACAACGTAATCTCCATAACCCATAATAGCACCAAAATGATCATTACCGAATCTAACAGTCCCGATGAATTTGCTCACGAAGTTCATGAGCCGCGACCGGTCTCTAGTCATATGCTTGGAACAGCCTGAGTCCAGGTACCACAGAACGATTTGAACGATCTGTAGTTGAACACAGACAAGAATGGATAACTGGATAATTGGGATCCCCATGCAAGAATGGGTTCCATTTGGTTAGTTACAATGATTGGAACACCCACATCATAAATAGAAGCATTCATATCAGAAAGTGAGGCAATGGAATCATTGTGAATAGATGCAGTGCTAGTGTCTGTATTAGCCCTATTCACAGTGTGATCACTTCTTAAGGGAATAGTTCTACCAGTAGGCATCCATTTTCTAGTGGGCATTATCTGATTAGTCTTATGACCAACAGGTATCCAATAAAAGCCTATTTTACTGAATGTTCTTCCTGTGGGTTTCCACTGTTTTCTAACTTTCTTTGGTTTTTGCCTTTTAGCCTTCTTAGCATGAATTTTAGCATTAACAATATTAACTGGACAATTAACATCATTAGGCAAAACATTAACACCACATTCATGATTAGAAACAGAATTCAAGCAGACATCAGTACAAGGTTTGCAAATAGTATCGGAATTCGAATTAATTACAGTACGCCTATGGCTAATACTAGAATCAACACGATTCGTTTTATTCAATTCAAGCTTAAAGTTCCTAGATTGTTCTTAGCTTGAGAGGTCCTATCATTCCTTGTATTGTCTTGAGACTTTGACCTGCTCCGTTTAATGTCACTGGTTACTCCTGTAGAGGGAATGGGAACATTAGTTGGTTTAACTACTCTTTGCATCACCTGTTTAGATGTGCTGGGATCTGAACTACATGCAGGTGCACTAAGGTTCACTTTCTTAAAACTAGAGGTACTGAGATTTGTACTCCTAGAAGGCACACTTGAGTTCTCTTTCTTAGCATTGACAGATCTGGAATCTGAACTACTTAAAGGCACACTACGGTTCACATTCAAAACATTGGGAATTGAATGCATATCATACTTGGCCTTAGGCATCGAGCATGGAATCAGAGGATTAACTCTCTCACCTAATGACTTTGGGCATATTGTGATCAAGCATTCTAAGATTTCTTGAGATCGTTTGGCATATAGGCATGCATGTCCAATTGCATTATCATGAGGTTTCTCTAGCTTATCCTCTTCAATAATCTCACGCAGACATTCTAAGCAATCCTTAAGAGATGAGAAGTATGTTTGAATAGCAAGTTTGTTGTTCCTTAGATGAGGAGGGACATATGTCACAGACAAAGCATATCTATTACAAGAGTGAACCTTTGATACATCATTCTCCCCATTGGTCATTGGCATTTTCCCTTTTACCTGACTCTTCAGATTCTCAATTTCCTTTTGCAATGAAGCTATTTGTTCGTTATTTTTGTTACGAGTGACCTTAATTGATTCAAATAACTCATTGGAATGACGTTTAACCTTTTCATTTTCTTCTAGAAAACTTTCGTTTTCTTTTTGTAAAGCATTTACTAGGTTTTGAAGATGAAACGTTTGAGAATTCTGAGAATCTAAAGGAGGAGGCATTTGGGAGCCTGTCATATTGTTCGTTTGACCCTTTAATTGAGAGATTTGGGCTTTCAACTTTCTGATCGTGTTGCACTGAGCTTGAATCTGTTCATCACGTTTGTTAATTTGAAAAACTGCATCAAATTCTGGAGCATCTGATGATGTCTTGATATTTGAAGTTTTGACATTTTCTTTAAGATGTTGATATTTTAGTTGTAAATTAAAATGCTCAACTTCTAGTTTAGAAAAATGTTTAACCAAATTGTCGTGATCATCCAGTTCAATTTTCCCGTTTAGTTTAGAATTAGTTTTTTCAAGCTCAATGACACGATCATGGGAGACTTTCAGGGCAACCGATAATTCATGAAATTTGGAAGCATTAATGGAACAGTTTGTAGCAGTGAAAAACACATCTTGAGCAATACATTCAGAAATCAGGTTCTCATTTAATGTATGCAAGTTCTTCCTCTCAATCTCATTATATTTTAGTGCTCGCTCATAGTCACTAACTTCAACTATCATTGCATCAAATTCCTTTTCCATTCCCTTAATATCAGTTTCTATCCCCTTTTTAAGACTCTCAAAGTGATCTTTTAGAAGTTTAAAGAAAGGCATGACCTCAGTTAAATAACATTCTTTCATTTGTTCAAAACCCCTTTCTCCTTCAGTTATACCAGTGGGTGTGATCCTTTTCTTGCAAGTTTTCTCAAAATCAACAAATAGTTGAAATATAACGTATTGGCTAATTAAGGTCTTGCTTTTAGTGGCAATTGTTCTAGGAACAAAATGCATTGGTGTATTAGGAGGATACACAGTCGCTCTAGGCATTTTCCAAAGGGGAGGGTTTGTTTCAACAATGTTTTCGGCTTTCTGCTTATCTAAATCCATTTTCCAGAAGACTTGTTCGGGAGTCAACAATGTCTGAGGCTTAAACTTGTTCAAGGAAATCCAGTTTTCCTTCTTGTATTCATGAGGAGTGATAATTATTTTTTTCTCTTTGCATTTAGGATCATTTAGTTTCTTATTCATCCTTTCCCTAGTGATTTCATCTAGTTTCTTATCATCCTCTGTGCACTCAACGCAACTAGGTTTTTGTCTAGGTTTAAGAATCTCATTGCCATCATAGATCACATTTTGAGCTGCTTTTGCTATCTTTCCGTACTCAGGGTTGGGTTTATCTATAATGGGAACACTATGCTTATCGCTTAGAACTCTATGTTTAGTGACCATGTGAGCAGTCTGAATGGTGTTTCCTTGTATGTACAACTTGTTTTCAAGTTTGTTTTTCAAAGTTTTCAGATTAGAAAAGTCTCTCAAGAGTTTTGATTCCTTTGCATTAAATTCTTGCTTAAGCATTTTCACATTATCTTGAAGTTCTTGTTTTTGCTTAGCTGTTTTAGAAAGTTTTTCTTGCAAGGAATTTAATTCTTGTTTCAATACTTCTTCTCTAAAATTACTTTTTCTAATGACTGTACGCACTTGGTCATCCATTTCCTGCTCACGAGTGGTCAATTCAAATTTTGCACGTTGTTCATAAATAGCAACACGTTCTTTATAGGCATTTAGTTCAGAGATTACAGAATCATCAGGGGCACATGCAGTGTATTCATCAAAAACATAGTCATTGTTGACTGCAGAAGATGCATCACTTGGTACAACTTCACTTTCACTTTGTTTCACATATTGATCATATGGGACAATGTCGGTGTTACCCATATTTTCAATATTTGATTCAATAGTTTTAGTTGATAGTACTTTGTCATGCATCTTTTGCACATCAGCATCATCGTATAGTTTTAGTACCTCTGAGATGAGTTTGTCTTTGGAAGGGCCAACTTGTAGTGAAGAAGAGACCTTGGGAGAAACCATTGGAGAAATGCTAGCCATAAAGATTGTGTGTGCCGTAGGTCCATCATCCACATCAGAATCGTATGCATCACAATCAGCGACTTGAAAGGCATTCTGATGATTGTGACCTATCTCCTGAATAGGCTGCTCATCCACATCTGCATCATAGGTCTTGGCATTGCCTTCAGCAAGAAACAGCAATTCCTCTTCATCCAAAGCAGCACCATTGTCCTGAGCTTGTACAAGCAGCATCTTATCTCTGAAGTAATCAGCATTCTGTGGACGCTTTGGAGATGTGCAGTTTCTTGCAATGTGTCCCTCACCACCACAGTTATAACATTTGATCGGCTTAGCATGACCTTGGTTACCATTCCTTCCTCGATTCTGGTTACCAACATAACCTCTACCAGCTCCACCTCTTCCCTGATCATACTGTCTTTCCTGAACTGGTTGCACCACGATCCTTCCATCTTTAACAGTAGCTTGATTGTATGGGTTAGATGCTGTTCTGAGGTTGTTGTTGGTTTGTGGGAGAGAATTCATGTTTTGACTAATCAGAAGAGCTAGTTGATTAATGAAGTTACCCACGTGTGCATCAGCATCAGCTTGTTTGAACATAGGATCAGGAATGAGTTTGTGATTACCATTACCCAAGGGTATGACTTGTGAAGCTTTGGTTGTGATTCCGATGTTTGAGTAGAAGGCAGTTGAGTCATTAGACGAGCTTGTCTCTCCCTGGTTGGTTTTGAACTGATTGAGAATTAATTTTTCAAACATAGCATGTCTCTCATTCTGAAGGAGGAAGGCATAGAGTTGCTCATAGTTTGTATTCTTCAATCCTTTAGTGAGCTTCACACCGGTGACAAACTTGTGCCATTCGGGATTCATGTTGTTCACAAATTTTGAGTTCAGCTGAATGTTAGGCATAGTCATTCTGATGTTCCTCATGTCATTCAACAACTTATGAAATCTCACATAGTACTCATAGACACTCTCATCTGGATTCATCTTGAAGTGTTCAAATTCATCATAGAGTTGTGATTCTCTGTCTTCCATAGTTAATTCTGAACCAGAGAGAAGCATCTTGACATTATCCCAAACTGCCTTTGCATCGGTGTTGTGATTGATCAGTTTGTAGATGTCTTTAGGAAGACCTTGAAGAACAATGTTAGAAGCCCTGATATCTGCATCGAATCTCTTTTTCTCCTTATCATCAAGCTCATCATACATTTTAGGTCTGTCCATTCCGTAAATAGGAGTTCCATCTTCATTAGTATCAAGTATATCTCTAGTCGTCTCAACTCGATACGGTCCTTCATCAATGGATTTGAGAATGTTGACACCATTTTCCTTTCCAAGGCAGTACAATCTGATTCGTTGAGCCCAAGAATCGTAGTCAGTTCTGTCAAGCATGGGTGGACGAGTATCTGACCCAGCTGCTTGAACATCCTCGGAAACAGTGGAGATGATAGTAGGAACGTTGGTAGACATGTTAACAGATGATACGGGATTTTATAACTCTATGATTAAACCGAGAAATAGATTCTTTCACGGGATTTTACTAAATCAAGAGAAAACCGTAAACAATCACCCAAGTCGCTAGAAGATAATGCATCAAGTCGCTAACACCTAATTCGTTACACCACTAAGTCGCTAGAGTCCCAAGTCGCTAGACAAATGCAAGTCGCTAAGTAGTAACTCGCTAAGCCTCAAGTCGCTAGCAAAATTTTGGCAGCAATTCGCTACTCAAGTCGCTAAAGATACAAGTCGCTAAAGAGCAACTCGCTACAGACCAAGTCGCTACCACCAAGTCGCTACCCGTAGTGGAGAGTCCACTACTTGTACTGTTAATCGCTAGATCTAAGTCGCTAGCTCCAAAACTGTAACTCGCCACGAAATTGCAAAGCAAGTCGCTACGAAGAATAAAGTCCGAATGTCAAGTCGCTAGCAAGAAAACCACAAAAACATCCCTTTTCAATCCAAAAACTACCCAACCACGATGATTCAAGCTTAACAAATCAAAACCTAAACACTTGTGATGATTCTAAACATAAAAGTACTATCAAAATCCAAACTTTAGCACTAGAAATCACCCAAATGATGCAAAAACCACTAAACTTTTTCAAACTCAAAAACCACCTAAAAACCACTAGAAATCCAAAGATGTGCAAGATATGATCAAACCATGGCTCTCTGATACCAATTGTTAGATATTAGTTTTCACATACACATCAAACCATAACACAAAGTGGCGTATAAATGGAATTCTAGAAAGAGAAAGTTAGAGGTTTAGGGAACTTAGTGAGAGAAAGTGAAAGATATTATTATGAGCTCCAACTCTCTACCTTGGGAGGTAGAGAGTATTTATAGTCTTACATAAAACGCCACACGTCGGGCTGTGGATCATGCATACAGTGGGTAAAGACCCGTCCGTCCTCCACGGTGTTACTTAACTAAATACTGATGCGTTTGGTTGTCTTAAGTGAATTCAGATTATTAAAGTTTGCTCATGAATCTCAAAGCGGGACACGTTTGTTCGTGTGTCTTCGATCATGCCGAGCAAATCCAGGGGAGTTTTCTGTTCCAATTCTAACCCTTCTTATCTTTCATTTTTATGCTTAAGTATGACCCAAGTGGGGGGGAAGGGATTAGACATAGACACCCGCTTGATTTTACTTGCCCTTATTTTTTCTAGTTTTTGATGAAAAGTGTTTCATTAATATTTTGACATGTTTTTCATTACTTAACTGGATTAATCTAGACTGAGCACACCTACCCTATATTTCCATTGTGTGAGGATAAGCCTTTCCGTTTTCCCCTTATACATAATTCCATAAAAATGAGTGTGCCGGTGGCTGTAGTTGACTTTAGAACTTGGCCTTGCATATCTTTTCGAGACCATTATCATGAGCATTACACTGAGGTAACTTGGTGTGATCGGTGCAGCTAGGATTTAAGGCAATTTTAGGATTAAACCCAAATAGCCCATATATGTATTGTGTATATTGACTTTTCGCATCGATTAGTCAATCCCCCTGTTAAACCCTATTTTTGCACTCACCATTAGTGCAAGATACCCCTAGATACACCCTTCAGAGCCTTTCCTTTCATTTTGTTCACCCTATATATGTTTTGTTACACCCATCGCCTAGCCTACCCTGTAGTTTCCTTATGTCCATGGTCCGGGCGCTGTTGGTTAATTTTGGTTCCACTAGTGAAAGTCGCGGGTTTTGAATAAAGGGTTGTGGAAGAAAATCGGGTTTAGATGATAGTTGATCTCAAGTGGGGGGATACTTTTTATGTTCGTATCGTTTATCCATGTATACCTTGTCTTGCATCAAAAAAAAAAAAGTGAAAAAAAAGCATGCAAGCAAGTGTTTTGTCTATAATTGGTGTTTTTGCCTTGTTCAACTGGCGCAAATTTTTACAAATCCGTTTTGTCTTACGGATAAAATTAGAAACCCGAACATTTCTATCTCGCCTTTCAAATTTTAATCAATATTCGTACAATGGGGACATTGTACATTTCAAGTGCGGGGATGGGAGATAGAAATGGTCGATTTTGACAAAAATATGTGCTAAATTGACTCAAATTTTAAAATTTCTTATATAGCACATTCTTTTTTCATTGATGATGAAGGCCGAGTTAATGCATCTTATTTGCCTAGATTATGGAGTTTATGAGGCACCACATTACATTTCTTATGCATTAACTCGTGTATTGGATTATTGAAGACCCCTTGACTCTTGACCCTCGATTTTTGCTATGGGATTGAATGCGACTAGTGGTGGGGTGACTGTGGACTTAGGAATCTATTTGTTTCGTGTCTTTTTATTTACACCCATTTAAAATTTCCCATGTCTTATCCTACCCTTAGTCATGAATCGAGCTTAGGTGAGGAAGCGAGCAATCATTGGTGTCTTGGCCATGAATTTGGTCATGTATCATTGGTTTTGTCCCCTTCGCCGTAGCTCGTTAGTAATGACAAAATAACCCCATAAGCCTATGTTGTGTCAACCCATTGCCTTTTAGAATAGCTGCATCTATAAACTCTAGTGGTGGAGATTAGTATCTTTGCCAAGCCTATGATAGAATACTCGCCATGACTGAGCAGTTGAGTGATCACCCCAAAAATATTAAACACGTGAATTATGTGAGAGAGTGTGATTTCAATTCCCTTTTCGTGAGGTGCCCGGTTTGGAATTTTCTAGCTTAGGTGATTTTTAAACTCATAACTTCCAATTAATCATGGGAGAAATCTTTTTAAGAATTATTTAAAGGGTCTACTTGAGGACAAGTAGGATTCAAGTGGGGGGATATTTGATAACATCAAATTAGCCTGATCTTTTATATATCAAATTCTCATGTTTATGGCCTCATTTGCATTAATATGGTACTTAATTCTTTCATATTCGTTCATATTTGCATTTCAGGATAAATGAGGCGTTGGAGCGGAAAAGAAGTGATAAAAGGCCAAGTATATGTTCTGAAGATTGATTTACGAGGGCATTTGGATTTTGTGCGAAGATTACGCCGTAACTAGCTAATAAGGTTACAGCGTAAATATGAGCTTTGAAGGATACGGCGTAACCAATTCTTATGGTTACGTCGTAATTATTTTTGTGAAGGTTACGGCGTAACGTTGCAATTTAGTTACGCCGTAGAGCTTATTTCGGAGGGATAAGTATGAGATGAAGAAGGATTACGGCGTAACTCGGATAATTAGTTACGCAGTAATTAATTACTTGGGCGCAAAGTTTCGAGGTCCAGGGATTTGAAGCGGCAAGTTAATATTTATTTTATTCACTTCGAGGACCAAGTATAATTATATCAAGAATGACGAGGGGCTGAAACCGTAAGCATTATTAAGGCTTTTGGACTTAATTTGAATCAACACGCTACTTTAGGGACTAAAAGTGTCAACCAAGTGCAATATAGTTTCAAGAAAATCAAAGGATGAGAAAAAGTACGAAATATAATGTTTATGGCGTAATTGCATATTTTGGTTACGACGTAACTAAATATGTTAGTTACGACGTAATTGTTCGAAAGCCGATTTTATTTGCACAGACTTTAGTTACGGCGTAATTAGTCCTTAAGGTTACGCCGTAACCATGTTGGGGCCTATAAATACATCCCTTAATCTGCATTTTTTAGCATCTCTCTTCACCTCTCTCCCAGGGGTCGATTAGGGCACCACTCCAGGGCATTTTCCAGCAGTCCGAAGCCAGTTTTGAAGGAAGAATTCACTCGCAATCATCATCATTATGAGCTCTACATCAAGTAATTTGTATCAAACATTATGTTCAATTCAATTTATGATTTATTCATTTTTCTTGGTATGATCTATTATATGTTTGGCTAAGCACCCTGGTGCTGGCCTAGTTATGATTCTTTAATTGTTTTGTTTGCGTTTACCTTTACTTCCGTGCAATTATTTCTAAGTGTATTCATGCATAGTTTATTGGTAGCTACCCTTGGTTCGGTAGTTTTGAATGGCGGTAGAGGCCAATTGCCTAGGAGATATGACCAACTGACCTTAGGTGAGTGGACTGAGACGGGAAGGGTAAGATATCACCAACTGACGACCTTTTCTACTTGTGCGATTTGACCAACTGATCACCTATCGTTTGGATGAACTTAAGAATTAGGGGGTGAGTGTCTAAGTTCCTAACGGCCGGGCACTCACTATTATAAATCTGGCATGTAGTGGTACTTAATGACTCGGCTTAGGGGGCCAGGAACAACAGGACTTATGACGGTGCGCCTGATTTCTCCTGTGGTGGCATCTTTGCTGATAGGTTAAGGCGAATTGACCAAATGCTGTCCTCTCGACTTTGACCCCACCTGAAGTAATTGGAAGTAAGTAGACGTAGACATAACCAGCTAGGAGGAATAACTAGGTTAGCACCACTCTCCTTCTCTTGCCTTTATTTGCTTTCCTTTATTTCTTTGTTTTATTAGTTATTTTTATTATTTCAATCTTAAAGCAATTAAAATCGTGACATAGACTTAAGTTAATTTCCAATCCACGTAGCTCTTGGGACGACCTCAGTTTTACCGAATACTACACTACACACGACCGGGTACACTGCCCGTTAGTGCACTAGAGTAGACCATAGGTATAACGAGACATTATAAATATTAAGACATGGTCAGTAAAACCTGCATTATTGGATCTGGGGATGGAGAGAGAGATGGATGAGGAAGAAACAGACGGTTATAGGATTTTGAGAGTGAACTAAGCAAGAAAATAGGACATGTCAAATCTCAATAATGCCCTTATTTATTTGTTAGTGATTTTAGATTTATTAAATTATTTAATTGTCACCAATGAACTATAAATGCCATGTGTGAGATTTTTATTGATGCCTATTATTTTTCATTTTAAAGTGTTCATCACATGAACATAAATATATATATATATATATATATATATATATATATATATATATATATATATATATATATATATATATATATATATATATAGTGTGATTATTGTAAAAAGTGATTAGTGGTAAAAGTATAGGAAGGAATTTTGACCATAAGATATTTCAATGCAAAATAAATTAATGGATGAGATCAAATTGGGTTATTAATGAAATTTATTAATTTTAGTGGGTCATTACTTGTTATTGTGAAACTCAAAAAGGTATCATAGTCTTTTAATCGATAGCATTAAACGTTTATTTTTCTTTAAAAATATTAATGGCATGACACATCTACTTAATGACATATGAGAAGGTTGGAAAGCATGTTTTTGAAAATTTTCTAACGTTTTTTTCTTCTTATCATTTATGAGATCTATTAATTTATCTTAATTGTCATTAATTTATCTTTTTTTTGACAGACTTGAAATTTAGGGCCATATTACAAAATCTTAATATATTTATAGTGACACACTATGGTTCGCGCACAACTTTTTATAACACATATATAATGACACACTAAATTTTTTTGATACGTTTGAAGTGACACACAAATTTTATTGACACATTTTAGTGACAAATTAAGTCTTTTCATACACTTAGTTTAATAATACATTTATAGTAACACACAACTTTTATGACACATTTTTGTATGACACGCTTAGTCTTTTAGTACATTTGTAGTGACACTCTACAAAATTTTAGAACATTTTTCGTGAAGCACTTTTTATCACACTAAATTTCTTAATACATTTGTACTGGCACACACTTTTTTTGATACATTAGTATTTGGTAGTGACACACTAACTTTTATGACACATTTTTAATAACAAAATATGTTTGTTGACACACTTAATTTCATAATAAAAATTCTAGTGACACATTAAGTTTTTTGACCCATTTTATGTGACACATTTAATTTTTTAATACATATATATTGACGCACTAATTTATTTTAACACTTGTTGTTCGAACACATGCACTCTTAAAATATATATTGAAAACGACGTCCACATTTTTATTTTTATTTAGTGTGGAAAAGTGAGGTAAGTTAACAAAGGCATATTAAAACTTAAAATAGAGTTAAAAGAGGTTTTAATGAGCATTTAAAAAAGAAAAGGTTAATGTCTAAAACACCCTTATTAATCAAATGAAATATGTTACATTTTTAACCCATTTTATCCTTTTTAAAATTGGCCAAAGGTGAAAAGTTGAAAAGTTGAATTGTTAAAATTGGTTAAATGAGAGAGAAATCCATAGTGTAATTAATACTCTTATTAAAACACCCCATTACTTAAAAGTACAATAATTTATTCACATTGTACAACCAATTAAAAACACATCTACCAAATTAAAAACAACTAATTAAAACACCCCTTACTAAAAAGTACAATAAAATTTTCATAACGTACAATTTAAAGAAGCTACAAGATAATCCAAAATATAAAATAATTAAACACACTAATTAATGATATTTTTAAAACACTCTAAAATGAAAAGTACATGTTATTATACATATTATACAAATTAATAAAACACACAAAACTTCATACAAGCTAACAAGTTGATATTACATATAGTTTTGAAAACCGGACCGGATCGGACAAATGTGTTCAACCGGGAACCGGTGTCCCCACCGGTTCGGCTAACCAACTGCATCATTTTGAAAGTAACCATTTGCAACCATTGTTGTGGTAATTTTTTTGAAGGGAATATGTGTTCTGTGTGTCTTGTTTTTTGGTATACAATCGATAGCTATAAAGAGGTTGTAGAGGAAAATGGACGTTTTTTTTTGGGTAAAGGGTTACCCTGGTAAAGTAGGTAGATGGACGGTTTCCAACACTTTGAGCGGGAAAAGGGACCAAAGGCGCAAAAAAAAATTAAAGGGGAATAGATGTAAAGCTTCCTCCAAAAGCTTGGCAAGACTTGATGCAAGAACTAGTTGTATCGCATGCTTTGTGGACAAAAAAAAAACTGCCATAGTAAACATTATTATTGGATTGTTGATTATTGTTAGGATCGTTTGGATGGGTGAAATGGTGAATCAGGAGGTCTTGGAAGATGGAAGAACATCATTTTCAAGTTAGTGAGAGAAACAAGAGAGAAGGGAAAACTAGTAGGTGTTTTATTATTGGAAAATGAAAGATTATATTAAAAGTCTCACCCTCCTAGGAAAGTCTAGGAGGGTATTTATAGCTAAACACTTACAACTATGGCTATATGACATAACAAGCCCATGCGTTTTAGCTAACAAGGATAGAAAATGTAATCCCGTCAATGTCGTTCTATTTACGAGTTAGGAGCGATTCCAACAATCTTCTCCCAATGGGACGACATAAGGGATTACTTACAACATTTACTAAAAATATATAAAACAAATAAAGAAAGGTCTTCATAAGCTCTTCAAGTGCTGAGGATGATGAAAGTTTACGCTCTTTGTCTTCTTCTGGTACCTTGACTTGAGAACCGTTTTCTTCACTTGTAGGCAAATGATGTAATATGCATAAATTGGATTAACTTCCCCCCAATTCATGCTGCATGACTTTAGCAGCTTCTCCGTACACTTCTTTTAGGCGAAGTTTCTGAATCAGCTTCCCCCCAAATTGACAACCGTCTTCAGCAGATTCGAAACTTTGATGTAATGAAAATTTCCTCTAACTTTTGAAGTTTTCAGTACGCAGCGGAATTTGTAGATGAGCAGTAAACCGCACAAGGTAAATCTGACTTATTTCGGAAAATCCGTTCGGGGGTAACATGCAAGAAATCAACATGATCATCTCACATATGTGGAAGCTTCACACTAAACAATACGCGGAAGACGAGATGAAACGACTTCCCCCTGAATGTTGCGGTCTATCGGAATAATAATTACTTGTGAATATGCAATTACTCGATAAAATGACCGTGTATGAGGCATCACAACATCATATTTAGGTAACTTCACGCATGATAACTCTGTGAAAGTGAGACGATAACACCAACTTGAGAAATTTGCACCATAGATCATCTCATTTCTTCCCCCTAATTACAGAAATTCATAAAGGAAAACGGGGTTTTCTAAAAAAAATCCAAAAAATATCAAAGAAGCCATGAACACCTATACTCTCTTCCCCCCGATGTTTTCAATGAATCAGAATCATACACCATATATGTTGATGATGAATTGGAGACAGCGAAACCATGTATGTCCAAGTAATCGAATAATTGTGAAGTACCATAAATATCATGTGAGAATCAATTGCAGATAAGACTTCTCTACTCGTGTATACTTTTCTCATCTAACTCTTTACCGACCCCATTATCATTCTGACGGCTTTTTGTAGTGACTACTGAGGGAGAAAACCCAATATGACGAACTTGAGATTGAAGTAAAATAACCCGAACTTGTGTCTTAAACTTGCACTATTGTCAGACGAAGAACCCTTTTTCTTATAACCATCGAAATAAGGTAAACTTGAAGTTTCTCAAATTATCCACAGCTTTGTGTGACACTTGAGCACAACAACGTAACTCCTTAAAAGTGATAGTTATACGCTGTGAGCACAACAACGTAACTCCTTACATCAGGTACAACTAGATAACTCAAGTCTTTGTCATTCGTAACGGTTAAAGCTAGAACAAGGATCTCGAAGAATCATGCATCCAACCAACCCCGATATCTTCAGATACCAAGTACACGCACCCGTGATATCCCACTTCAACCTCAAATAAATAATAGTGGATTCTCGCCGTAATCACATCTTGCGGTTAAATGCCCAAAACTAGCCTTAGTTAACGGTTAAAAATGAACTATGATAATGGTTTCCCAATTCTTGTCAAAAATTTGTATCCCCGTCAAAAACTTGTCACCAACTAATATACCAGTCACTTAACTATAACATCAAAATTGTGAATCCAATATTTTTGTATGAAAGCAAAATTATTCGGATAACAATTTTGCGTCTATAGATTCAGACCAATCCATAACCATTTTGTCCAACCTACTCGTTTAAATTTAAAAGTCATTAGGCCCAAGATAGATCCAGTAACAAGGCAAAAGAGATGTATCTTGGACTCCTGGGTCCAATTCACACGTCCAACCAACCCTAACCAAATACGGGTATAAAAGAGTATTGAACAAAATAAGCACAACCCTAATCATGTTTTGTCCGCCTACCATCTAACACACTCCACTCTCATTTTGCAAAAAATGCACAAACATATGATACTCAGCCTCTCTCATCCATCTCCTCATCTCGTATCTACTCACAATCTGTTTAACACAAACCAGACGCCACCTTTTGAAGCCAAATGACATTCCAATAAAAGTCGTTACAAACAAGCCACATCTCAAATGTAACCCTTTCACTGGTTTCTTTTAACACGTAACGAACCCTGCAAAAATCATTCCCATTTCAAACCGGACGAAACAAACAAGAAAAATACTAAACCTTTATAACCCTCAAGAGATCTCAACTCTTTAATTCTTCTCTTTTATGCTTGAATCGTGAGATGGTTTTGCTACAAGATCCTAAACGGGTCTCGGGTAGGATTTTTGACTAGTTTCGTATTGTCTTTAACCGAACACAAAGAAGGATGAAACAAGATTTGTTTGTCCTTTTCTTTTGAAAGTTCGAATAAATAAAAGAAGTTATTAAGCTTATCACGGATCATTGATGGTTTATGTTCAATTACATATGATCTTTAAAGATCTATGATAAATCTTGAACAAACTGAGATCTTTTTAATATTGTTATACTTTTATGTTTGATTCGAGTGACGTGAAGAAGTTGACATGAGGTGAAGTAGATATGATTGTGATATTTGAATGTAGATGGGTTAGAATAGCATTAGAAATGGAGTAGTGTGGATTTGTAAACTGTCGAGTTGTTGGACCAATGATGTTAAAGGGCTGAGGTCGTGATGTAGTTGGTATATTGTTGGTCAATTTCTAAAATGAGTCTTCTTTATCATCTACTTTTCTGTTCTTACGCGTAAGCATGTATGACTTAGGCGTAAACTTTTTAAGAAATTTCTTATGTGTAAGGAATCTTCCTTATGCGTAGACATTT
The DNA here is from genome assembly GCA_019973895.1 of Chrysanthemum seticuspe. NCBI lineage: Eukaryota > Viridiplantae > Streptophyta > Magnoliopsida > Asterales > Asteraceae > Chrysanthemum > Chrysanthemum seticuspe. The sequence goes on along the minus strand of BPTQ01000006.1, from coordinate 87,455,299 downwards.
GTTACTCGTATGCCCTTATGCGTAAACAAATACGCGTAAGCCCTTATGCGTAGTCTTCCTTACTCGTAACGTTAGCTTATGCGTAAATCTGGGTTTATGCGTAAGAAAAAGTTACTCGTAACGTTTCTTACGCGTAAAGATGGTTCCTTACGAGTAACTTTCCAAGTTACTCGTAAACAAATCTGAAGGTGAGTCCTTAGGCGTAAAAGTAGGGTTTTGACCATTTGACCATTTTTCCGGCGACCTTTTCCGACCAGTTTTGAGAAACCCAAAAAGTTGCATAGTGAAAGGTACTTTTGACCATGATATGACCAGATGACCATAAATAAAAAACACGGATTGGTAAAAAAATCATATAAGCTATAAAAGTTAACAAAGATACTGTTTTGATAGAAGAATAATACAAAAACAGATATTTCAAACTTTTGTAACCCACACGAATATTTGACCAAAAACAGATACAATCACAAACAAAACCTGTAATAAACTGTTAAACCCAAAAAACTTTATGAAAGGTTAAAACTTGGTATAAACAGATTTTTATAACAAGTTTTTGACAATAAAACATCACCAAAAATCAACCCATGATAAAAAAATCCAACCTGGCTCTGATACCAATGTTAGGATCGTTTGTATGGGGGAGGTCTTGGAAGATGGAAGAACACCATCTTCAAGTTAGTGAGAGAAAAAAGAGAGAAGGGAAAACTAGTAGGTGTTTTATTATTGGAAAATGAAATATTACACTAAAAGTCTCACCCTCCTAGGAAAGTCTAGAAGGGTATTTATAGCTAAACACTTACAACTATGGCTATATGACATAACAAGCCCATGTGTTTTAGCTAACAAGGATAGAAAATATAATCTCGTCAATGTCGTTCCATTTACGAGTTAGGAGCGATTCCAACAATTATGGTTTTAATTGATAATAAACTGCACACGGGGGTAAACAATCGGGTTCATTAAGTTTGAGTCGAGGGATTAATTCTTTGCCCGTTGCTCGATAATAAATAGTACCTCTTTTGTTGCGACTAGATATTCACTCGACTTGGAGCAACTAAAAAATACAAAAAATAAAACAATTGTTAAATTACAACTTGTAAAAACAATTCTTATTAGATTTTGTTAATAACGAGGCCTATTGGACTATTCAACACATGCCACCGATAATTCGTTTTGGTTGCTGTTTTGGTTTATCGTCAGTCCACACTTGTAGATGTAATATGGGTAACTAATTTTGTTATTTGGGCTACCAAGTTAGTACTTTAGGCAACCTTTACATATTTAAAGAATAAATTGTACAATGGGTCTTTAGCATTTATTAGTACTTTGGCCCACACTTTTATATGTACTATGGGCAACAACTTTTAGTGTTATGTGGGAACTTAATTTGTACCGCAGGCCAACCTACTAGACGTAATCTAGACAGCTATAGGACATACTTGGTCAATATGTCTTGTACGTTGGGCAACCCTAATTCATATGCATATCATCATATATGGACTTTGCCACACACTATTAATGTTTATAACTTTTCACCTAATATAACCACACACTAGTTTCCATGTGCTGTTTTACTTCACTCAACAAATAACAGCAGAAAAAGTTAATCAAAACAAAATAACATCAGCACAAATAAAAAATGAACCCTGTTGCGAAATGCAAGGTGTTAATGCGGTATGAAGATCTTGTGTGTGGTGTTTTTGTAGGATCATTCATTTTATGTTGTTTGATGATTCGGGTGGTCTAGGGAGATGATTATACAAGTGTGCCATGTTAGAGAGATGAAGAGAGTAGAGAGGGTGATTCTAGAGAGATAAACAAAAAGAGAAAAGGTTTGATTGAATGAGAAGCACCACCCCTTCCAAGGATGGAAGGGGTATTTATAGTTACAGACACTACGTCCTCCTGTCAGACAGTGGATTAGGCATACAGTGGGTAAAGACCCGTCCTTCCTCCACGGTGTTGCTCTAAACTAATTAACTAACTAATAACTAGCTAATAACTACTAAATAACGTAAAGTCTACGAGCTAAGATATGCTAAACAATAATTGGGGTGACCGACACTTCCTTATGGAATTTTCAATTCCTAACAATCCCCCCCTAAGGGAGGTCACCCCATGATTTACATTTTGAATCCTAGCATTCTATCTTTGTCTTTATGCTCGAGCTCGTAGACTTCAATTCTTCAATGTCCGCATTCTTTGTGCTTTAGCAGTGATTCTTCAAAGTCCGACTGCTTTGTACTTTTAGTGGAGGTCTTTGATCTGATCCACATCTTGATGATCTTCAAGCTTTCTTTGAGATCATCAGCCACAGTAAATCTCTGGATCACCCTTTGTTGTGTTGCCTTCATGTGATGTTGTGACTTTTGGACCGACATGCTCACACTTTCTGGATCATGACATCTTTTCATCAGAGTAGCGGAAGCATATTTGTATGTCTTTGAATGTCATGATTTTCTTCAATTATATTGGCGGGATCGTGGGAACTAATACCTAACTTTACCATCCTTATAACACCATGCATAAAGTAAAATGGTCGGTCTTTTGGTACAGTTCTTTCCTTCTTGAAACCACTTGAAAAATCATTTGGAAAATCAATCAAGGTACTTGTGATATAATATCAAAGCATTTTGTACCTTAATTGTTTTGATCATTTAGAAATGCTCCCCCTCAACATGTGCATATGATTTTGAAATTGTTTAGCACATGGAGGCAAGAGTTCTTTGAAATATATACTTGATCACAATTTCCGTGGAAAAAGCCATTTGATTTTCTTGGTAAATTCTCCCCCTCAAAATGTGCGATGGATATTTGAAAATCATTTTGCACAGAGGAAAGAGTTCTTTGAAGTACTTTCACGATCACATTGCCATACAGAAAACCATTAGAAAATCAATCAAGGTACTTATGTTAACACATGAAAGCTTTTGTACCTTGATAGTTTATTTTCTTTTGAAATGCTCCCCCTCAATATGTGCTTCGAGATTCGAAAGCGTTTAGCACATATGGGAGAGCAGCCTCCACAATTGAATCAAATGATCACCTTTTATCAGATTTCATAATTAAATCACAAATTCTCCCCCGATCAAAAATATCAAACCCTTTGAGATTTTGGATCCCAAGTGATTTAATAAGGTTTAGAAAACATGAGAGAAAATGTGGCATGGTTTAAATACTCATCTTCTTTTTTTGGATAAATGCTCCTCCTCAATCATGTGCATCATATATTGAAATCGTTTGGCACATGGAGGCAGGAGTGCCTTTAAAGGACTAAAACAAATTTGAGATTTAAATCACGATCTCTCCCCCGATCAAAAATTTCAAACCTTTTGAGATTTGTGATCCTAATAGATTTAAATTATTTAGAAAAGTTTGGGGAAAGACGTGGCCTGATTTAATTTTGAAAATTGACTGATAAGGACCAAATTTTCGACATTAAAGATTGTTAGTGTCAGGTATGATAGTTTTTAAGAGATCATTAAGTAAAATAAAACAATTTCACAATCAAACAAGAACAGAAAAATTTCATTTTGTAAGATCTTTGAGTTTTAAAGAAAATCATACCATGACATAACATTAAATCTTTAAATCACCACCTTTTTGTAAAAACGGACTTTAATGATGATATATTGTTTGAAAAATACTTAATTTGAAATCACTCTCCCCCTCAATCCATGACCGTAGTCGTTGATTGAGTGACTTAAGTTTTGAAAAATGAAGTCCGGTTGATTTCCAAAATTTAGTCCAATTTATTTTCAAACAAATAATTTTCCATTTTCAAAAACAATATTTTCAAATTTTTTTTAAAATATGGTATCATCCACTACTTTTTCCTGCACAAAGATACGTTAGGTGGTTAAGCTGCTTCTGTTGTTGCTGTAAGGCTGGAAGAAAACTGTCTGCTGATGAAGTGAGACCTCTGATGTTGCATTTGTCATGCCAACTTTCCATAAAGGTCCAATTAAGCTCCGTTTCTTCTTTTGTCGACCCAAGAAATAGTTGCCCTTTCCATTCGGCATCAAATCATCTTCTTTTGTGGGATTCGGATTGGGAACATTCTTTTATACCATGATATCTGCATACGTTAGTGAACATACATACATATATATGGTGGTCGACATCACCCAAACAGTAATCGACTAATAAAAATCAATCCAACATATCAATCAGATCATACAAAGGCATGAGGATTATGTGTTCATCAATCTCTATTCATCTAAACCAAACAATCATATCCTAGAATCCTAGTCCTTCAACATAGGCAAATATCTTTTTCTGATAAGCACGTATGATGATTATATAAGCCCTGTTAGATGATATAAATTTGAAAACATTCTCCCCCTCAATCAATGAATCATTTCATAAAAAGTTTTAACCATGCTGAAGTCATTGATTGGGTTTTGCAAATTTATGAAAATTCTGATTTTGATTGATTTTCAAGCAACTCGATTTCCACCATTTTGAAATACAACAAATATTTTTCTGAATAATTTTAGACGAAAAAACATTTGTGTAGGAACAGCAGTCCTTCGACATAATTTCCTCATTTTGATTTTGGATAAAAAATTGGTTTAGCGCAATACTTTCCTTTCTTTAAAAGAGCGGGTTGCTATCTGAAATAATAGCAAACCATGGTTAAGCGCGAGTTACAGTCTGAAATAACTGCAAGCCATAGTTTTAGACATGTTTTGAAAAGAAATATTTACACCTTCTGCTCGAACTTCATCTATGGTCCCGTGCCATTGTTGAATGACATTTCTAAGACCGTAGATGTTATCGATACTAGAAGACATGTCTTTGAAAAACAATATTTTTGAAGTTTTTAAATTTTCTAATTTTTTTATGGATTTTTGTTGGTTTTATATTTTTCTATTTTTTTGTTGGTTTTATATTTTTGTATTTGATTTTTTTTGATAAATATTTACAAAAATAGAGTAGATGATATGGTTTAAGAAAGATGATGATACGAGTACCGAGATAAGGATATCGAACAGCCCCAATGTAAAAGATAGAAGTCATCATCTCTTAAACATTCACCACCAAAGCTTTCGAGGCTCCTGAATAGAGAGAAATTGAACCATCTGAAAGTGAGACTTTGGCAGCTTCCCCCAAACCGAAAATCCTTTAGCTGAGCAGATTCAAAGCTTTCTTTCAAGCATCCCTTAGCCAGGTGCACAAAGATGCACACCATTATCATCGATCTTGCTGCTCCTTTTAAGAACGATCTTTGTGATTCTTCGTTCGGGGTTATATCATCAACAAGAACAGCAACGTATCATCCCACACATAAAACAATCTTCTCATATTTCTTTTCTACTAACGTCTGAAGCGATCCATACCAACAGTTTTCAAGAGACCACTTCCCCCAAGTAGATGAATTGATGCAGTCAGTCTCTTAGAATAGAGCTCACGAACCCGAATACACGTATACCCAAAGACATAGAAGCTTATAACATCGAAGTAGCAGATTAAGTCCAATAGCCAAAGAATAACCCCGATGCATACTTTTCTCTCCCCCTGAAGAAAGTGTATGAAGCTCAAGAACCCGAAGTACCCGAATGCCCAAAGAGAGAATAACCGATAACATTGAAGAAGCAGGCCGAATCACTGATTATCTCTGCGGATGTCAACTCCGGAATAAGTGATTATATATCTAAATCACTGATTAAGCTCTCAAGTGAAACAGCTAAGCGTCCCCGATGTACACAATCTCTCTCCCCTAATGATTGTGATAACATCGAAATCATCATACACTTGTGTACCTCTTTTATCTTCAGAAACTAACTCTTTCATCTCTTCCCCCACATAACTAGAGTAAGAACACTAAACGCCATGAGTTAAACCTTGAGTTTCTCTGCGTTAATGACAATTGTCTTCCCGGGATATCTTCAATCACTTAGAAGTATTAAGTTCATCAAGTTTACTCGCGTTTAGATGCTTGTCTCCTTCCCCCTTGCTGGTTTTGATGCTTCAGAATTAGCAACACATTATACGCCCATTTACTAGAAATCTTTTGAGAAGACCATTAGAAATCTTGTGAGACTTAACTTGCTGAAGAATAGTATGAGCAAGTCTAATTAGGGATTAAATCTGACTTTTCACTCTCCCATAATTAGTGCTCTCGCCTAAACCAACAATCTGTTTGATAAATGCCCATAATAAGAAGAAGTCTTTGGATAATAAATGCAACTCGTCTTTTAGTCTTCTAACATGCATCAGAATATGTAGAACCGACTGTAGACTCGACCTTCTTCAAGATTGTCCAATTGGGGAATTGAAATTCAACATCTTCATCTCACCAAATGCGTTCTAATTAACTTAAATGTAGCAAATCTCCTTAACTAAGATCCCTCCCAATCAAACAAGAACAGAAAGATGTTCATCAAAGAAATCAGCCCATCAACTAGAATCACTTTGTCATTAATCATCAATCCGTGAGAACATGTCAATCAACAGCTCTTAGAAGAAACTCCATGTAAAGGTGACCCGATAAGAAGAAGCTCGGTTCTTACATGAGTTAGGAGCCGTATAACCATATATTCTCAAATATAACTCAACATGTAGAATTATCATACTTCTTCTCCCCTTCAAGAATTGCATACGGAGATGGCATTCTTGATTAAACAAATGAAAATCATCCAAATGTAGTCTATTCACACTTCTCCCCCTCAAAGGTAGCAAATGATGATGCCATCGTCATTGTAATTGAGCAAGTGGAATAAGAGAACAATCATCGGTAGTCTGGTTCACTTGATAACTGAAAGCGCGTGGAAAAAGTATGAAGCATGTTGATGATAATGGTCATTAATGAGAAGATTTCTCTTCTTCCGAAGATAATGTGCACTGAAGTGTACACGTTTCTTTTATTTAGGGTACGAGGCTTGAACTGTTGTGTTCAAACGTCATAAGAAGATTTCTCTTCTTTCAAAGATAAAGCGCACTGAGACGTACACTTTTCTTTTCTTTAGAGAACGAGGCTTGAACTGTTGTGTTCAAATGTCATAATCTCACTCTTTTCAGCATCTCTTGGCAAAACTTGTAATCACCCCATTATCATTCTATAGGCTCTTTGTCGTGACAGCTGATGGAGAAAACCCAATATGATGAATTTGACCCTGAAGTAAAACAACCCGAACTTGTGACTTAAACTTGCACACATGTAACAAAGAGCATTGCCGAGAATTCATGCCCTTTTGAATCTCTAAGTACTCTATACTCTTCAACCAACCAACCATCAAGTATTAGACGTACATCACCTCTTGAAAATCCATAATTCAATGTGACACTGAGCACTACAACATAACTCCTTAAAGTGATAGTTATTTTGTGGTGGTAAGAGCCCAATTCCCCCAAGTGGTAAAAGAAAAGGAAAATCACCCAAAAATAACTAGATTTCCAAGTCTTTGTTTTTGAAAATATTAAAAGCTCGAACAAGGATCTTGAAGAATCTTCATCCAACCATCCCCGATACCTTCAGATACTAAGTACACTCGCCCGTGAAATTTCACTTCAACCTCAAATAAATAATAATGAATTAACGCCGTTGTTACATCTTGTGTTTAAAAGCTCAAATCTAGCCTCCTTTGACGTTTTAAGTGAACTATGATAATGGTTTCATCCCGACCATGGTTAAATGAGCATAACCCCGTAAAACTTTGAAATAACCAAACTGCCATAAAGACAATCTAAACAAACACCCAATTCATGAAGTACACCCTTTTATCCCTTCTTCGAAGCAGAAACCGTAGCACCATCATCAGATGCGATCCCGAAATACACTTTCCTTTCTCCAGGATGGTTCCATCATTACGGGATTTTACAATTCTATGGTTTAAACCGAGAAATAGTTTCTTTCGCGGGATTTTACAACACCAAGAATAAACCAAGAGATAGATCCAGAAATGCACTTGACTTTTACCAGGATGTTTCCATTGTCACGGGATTTTACAAATCTATGATTTAAACCGAGAAATAGATTCTTTCACGGGATTTTACAAAATCAAGACTAAACCGTAAACAATGTCAGCTTGAATGTTTTATGACAACTTTGGTTTTGATGAATATCTGTTTTAGGGGAACATGCAGCGGTTCTTCAACGGTTCATTCTCCATCATCAGCAATATCATCAACAATTCTTTACCCAAATGTATACAACTTCACAAACCACACTAAGTCGAGTAGTAAATACTACTTCCCCCTGAGGTTGACTGTAAGACATCAAAGTACACGATTCTCCCCCATGATGGTTTCGAACTTTCGGAAGCATCATAACGTGTACGACCATTTGCACCAGAAGTTCTTGTCATAAGAAAACATCTTGAAAGATCATGACTGACGTTGAAGATACTTGAAAGATTTTGCTTAGACTGTGAAGTATCATTGAAATTTTATGGAATTGAATAACTCATGAAAATTGCTGATCACATCACATCCATAAAATACTTTGGTAAGAAAATCTTCCACATATTTTGTCGGCTATTGCTGTGACCACTGGGTGAGGTAAGCCCGATATACCAAACTTGAGCATGAAGAAGAATTCCAAAGATTTGTTACTTAAGCTTGTACTAATTCTTGTGAAAAAGAAACGGTGTACCCAATGTACAAAATCTCTTGACGTATCCTCAGCTCCGTGAGACACCGAAGTGATAGCCACTTTGTGTGTTAAGCAAGAAAGAATCACAAACGTAACTAAATAGCCAAGTCTTTATCACACTCTATAAAAGCCCAAACAAGTCATCTTCGCGGAAGGGTAGAAAGAAAGAAGAAGAAATAAGTAAACGTGCCCGGAAAACCTCACTTCTAGTCCAAGTAAGAAATAGCAAATACACAACCCCGTAATCAACTTTGTTCAACCATCAATTCAAGTCGTGACATAATATTCTCCGTGAAAATGCATACACCAAAGTTTCAAACCTCATAACCCATCGAATCTCACCATCACACCTTGCATCAAGTCTCTTTGAATAATCAAAGCTCATCATCAAATCTCATTATCACAATTCTCATTGTCATACAAAACTTACACTGGATCCACTCAACTTACTAACCTTTTGTTATATAAAGTTCAAAGCCCAAAGATTAGCGATTCGGTGATTACAATCGGCCCAGTTTAGACTCCATCCAGCTCAATCCATACGATAATATTCACGAGCCCAGATCCAAATACCGAAAGTAATTTGAAGTAAGGCCCAATGATAATTCCGAAAGTAATTTAATCACAAAACGTCATTTGTTCCAAATACTAACACATTATTCCAAAACGTTATTAGTTCCACATTCCAATGATAATATTCTCAAATGTAATATTCTCAAATGTAATACTGCAGCGGTGCAACCCAAGATAAATACAATGAGTGAAAGATCAGGCCCAAAAACATGTTATACGCCAAGCCCATTTCAATAATTATCACTCGGACCATGTACACAATATCACTCGGCTTAACACAACCTTTAACCAAGCCCACTCCAATCACAGAAATGCCCTAAAAGCTCTGGGTATAAAATCTCCTCTTATCTCACATTAGCCCCTAATAATTCTCTCATCCAAACCCTAATCACACACTTATTCGCTTCCCTATCTCCTTCTACATCCGACTTTCAAATCAAATCACAACCTTGTCCATCTCAAACATATCTCTTACATGACTGCTGCTTAAATCACATGTCGTGCATCTTGACAACTCAAAATATTGTTGTACAAAATGACCTAGCCACATGGATGGCTGAGGGTCGACATCAAAGCCACAGGGATGGCTTGATTACGAGGTTCTTGATTCGGATTTGCCACAGGTATGGTTAAGGTGTGACTCCCATGAGGTTACCTTCAATGGTTCAAGGTAGGTATTGATCAAAAATCCCCTTCTTCTCTTATTATAACAAATGAACGAATTTAAGAAAATAAGATTAACATACTTGTTAAATTTTATTTCTTGTTGATTCGGATAGTAAATGAAGTGAGACTTCAACAAATTGGATCTGTGATGATTTCATAAATTCGTGCTTATAGACCCTTGGTCTTGATAAACCTTATGAGTTTCACGAATTATGAGAAACTGAGATTCATTTTAATTCTCATTTTGTCCATGTGAGATAAGATCAATGAAGAAAGATTCGTGTTTAAGGCCTTTTGAGGTTCTTGAAATATTTTGAGACACACGAAATCAAAATCTGAGATCTTTAGTATATGTAACTTTTCAGTTTCGAGTCTTGTTTAGTGATCAATGATGTGATAGGTTCATAAAAAATCTTTTAAAGATTAAAACTTGTTGAACCACAACTGAGATCTTTAAAAATCAGATTCGAGTCATATGAATCACAGATTCGAGTCTTATAAGATGAGAGGTGAGTTGAGACTTGTGAATTACAGATTTGAGTTTTGCAGTTAGATGTCGAATCTTGTTGATGTTGTGAGTTGTTGTTGATGTTTAATGGTGATGAATGATGTTTATAAATTTTATAGCGTATGATGCTTAATGATTAAGTTCAGATTGATAATTGAGTTGTGATCTGATGTAGACTAATTATTTTCATGACGTTATTACTTTCATTATCTTCACCCTCAAATCGCATCCTTACATACTAACAAGTCGCATTAGACTTTTCAACAAACCGCATCTGTCAAATGTCTTGAAACCGCATAAGTATTTCAAAAACTCACAAACTGCATAATCTTTTATAACAAACCTCATAGGTACCAAAACACAGTTGTGACAAAACGCATAAAAGTCAAAACTTTTATGTCAAACCGCATAGCATTTAAAGGTCAACAAACCGCAATTGACTCAATAGTCAAACCGCTTTTGACCCATTTTGACAAACCGCATCGTAAAAGTTTGTCAAATCGTATCCAGTTTATGAAACTGACAAACCGCATAGTTTAAAAATGCGTCAAAACGCACTTTCTGTCAAACCGCATGTGAGACTATGAATCTGGACATGTATGACAAACCGCACAAGCGAGTAAGTGACAAACCGCATCGAAGATACTTCGAATCTGGACATTTAAAATGACAAACCGCATAGAGGAATTAGACAATAAACAGCATAAAAGACAGTATTATATCAGAACCAAACTGCATCGAAGAATCAGTGTCACGAGCAGATTCAAAACTAATCATAAATAGCTTCATAAAACCAGTTTAACAACCTGCTTAATAATAAGAAAACACATCAACAGCAACAACATGCCTAACAACAACATCACATCAACACCCACATCAACAAACAGCAGTAAACACATCAAACATAGCACAACCATATCAAACCGCATACATAACAACACAAACCGCATCAACAAGTAGCATGAAAACCGCATGAAACCATGAATCGAGCACGAGAATCAACACAAACAACAAAACCTATGCTCTGGTACCATTTGTACGATCATTCATTTTATGTTGTTTGATGATTCAGGTGGTTTAGGGAGATGATTATACAAGTGTGCCATGTTAGAGAGATGAAGAGAGTCGAGAGGGTGATTCTAGAGAGATAAACAAAAAGATAAAAGGTTAGATTGAATGAGAAGCACCACCCCTTCCAAGGATGGAAGGGGTATTTATAGTTACAGACACTACGTCCTCCTGTCAGAATGTAGATCAGGCATACAGTGGATAAAGACTCGTCCTTCCTCCACGTTGTTGCTCTAAACTAATTAACTAACTAATAACTAGCTAATAACTACTAAATAACGTAAAGTCTACGAGCTAAGATATGCTAAATAATAATTGGGGTGACCGACACTTCCTTATGGAATTTCCAATTCCTAACAGTTTTACTCCCAGTTGACATTAATTATTCGAGTCTTGTGCGGTACATCAAGAAAAAGTTCAAAGTTAACGATGTAAACGGGATAAGTTTAACCTATAACATGTCCTCAACCACAACGAACATACTTGACGACGATGACTTGGAGTTTTTCAAAAGTATAGTTGATGGGTCGCAGTCAGAGGTTCAAACCATATGCATCAACCAAGTTAAAGAACTCGTTGTGGTAACCCAGTCTTCTTGTTCGCAACAAGTACATGTATATCTTAATGATCCATTGTTACCTGAGCAAGATGCGAATATATGGCAACGAAACAACTTTACTCATATACCGCCCACACCCCAACCACCACCTTTTGATAACAGACTTGAAAGTAAAGATAGAGGTGTTATGAAAGTGAATGATAGATTTGATGATAAGGCAGAGTGCATATATGAGGTATCTTTGAAATGCTTAAAAGAAGGGTATGAATTTTATGTTCATAAATCGTGTACGATTAGGTACGCAGTAAAATGCGTGCAGCCAAAATGTGATTGGCACATAAACTGTCGTAGGATTCCAAATTGTATCCAGTTTAGAATCACTGCAATTAATGACTGTCATACATGTTCCAAAATCCAGTTCAATCCAAATCATCGAAATACTAGAGCAAAAACCCTGTCTAAATTACTACTTCCAAAAATCACAGATGTTACACGCGTTTATAAGCCAAGGGACATTATCCATGATTTGAATATAGAGTTGAATATAGATGTTTCATATAGAAAAGCTTGGAGGGGGAAACAATTGGCAATGGTATCAACCCAGGGCTGTCCAAAGGCATCATTTGCGCAGTTACCCTACTACTGTCATAACCTAAAGCTCGCAAACGAGGGGACTGTTACACAAATTGAGACAGATGATCAACGACGTTTTAAGAACCTTGTTATATCTTTCGGTGCTGCGATAAGCTAATTGCCTTGAATGTTTTTAAATAATTATTGGCTACTATATAATATGTTTTTCATACAAGTATCTTGGTCAATAGGAATAGTTTTTAGTTTAGCATGTGGTTGTTGAGTAATATACTTGTATACAACACAAAATGGAATATAAAAAACTATACATACATAAAACCATAAAATATTTACATACAACTAGTTTTTACTTGTCTTATAAAAGTTGAGCATGCTAGCAAAGTATCTAACAATTTATGTCAGATAAGCACAAAAACATCCGGAATTGGATTTACGCATGGTGATACTATTGTTTGTTTCACAGCGCACCTGTCAGTACAAACATAAAACAAATTATTTGTTATTAACTTACTTAGCAATGCATTAGAATACTATACAAAGTTCACTTAAATACATGGTTTATAAGGATTTTACCTTGATATACAATTAGTTGTTATCCACTATATAATCGTATTTATATATTACAGATTAAGAGTTTCCTATGCTATATGCGGCCCCTAATCATAATCGACGCGTCACATCTTAAAGGGCCCTACGTAGGAACAAACCTGGTAGCCGTGGGAATGGATGGAAACAATCAAATTATACCAATTGCCACCGGAGTTTCGCAAGGTAAGAGTGGTGAATCATGGACATGGTTTTTGACAAAACTGAAAGAATCCATAGGGGAAGTTGCTAATTTGGCAATTATATCTGACAGACATCATGCAATAGCCCTTGCATGTAAAAATGTTTTTCCAAATGCCTTCCACGGGTATTGTTGTCGCCATTTGATGTTGCATACACGTATGCAAAGCGATAGCCTAAAGCGTTTATATTGGAAGACGTGCAAAGCTTACACAAGGGAGGAATTTGCAAGCCTAATGTCTGAGATTCGTGTAGTACGTCCGATAGCTCACAGAAAACTAGTTGCAGCAGGTATTGAAAAATGGTCGAGGGCACATTGCCCTGCAAACATGTACAACTACTTGACCTCAAACAGTGTGGAATCGATTAATGCTTTAACAAAGGATGTGCGCAAGATCCCAATAACGATGTTGATGGAATGGTTTAGAGTTCTTTTTCAAAAATGGTATTACGAACTGCGCGCAAAACATGTAGGTAGAGCATATTATGTTATTATTAGATAGTTTATTAAGAAATAATTAAGTAGTCGTATTCACTAATGTGTCAATATGTTTAAATGTTAGATGCACCGGATGACGAACTTACAGACTGGGCGACCGCGAAAGTGAAAGACATAATGGAAAAAAGTGCACACTAGAAGGTTTTGGGAATACTTAAGGACAAAGTGTATGAAGTACACGACACAAAAAAACATCATGTTGTTGATTTGGTAAACGGTGAATGCAGTTGTCGTAAATGGCAGCTTTCAGGCTTGCCTTGAGGACATGTTTGTGCTGTAGGTAGATTTGCAGGCCTGACCAGTGTTAAGAAATTTGCAAAAGCTTGGTTTTAGAATATAACTATTAAAGCGACGTACCAAGACATCATTTACCCATTAAAAGATATGACGCTGTGGGACACTGAAGTGAACTTAGAAGATATGTTGCCCCCTGTTATCGGTAAGTGTAATTCATGCAGGCCTAAAAATAAAGACCGAATACCATCTCAAGGTGAGGAGCCTAAGAGCAACTATTGTGGAAGGTGTGGCACAAAAGGCCATAACCAGCTAACATGTAGAGTACCTTTGGTGAAAAGAAAAGTAAGTATTTGTTCAACTTTACAAAAAACTTTAAGGTTTTGTTGTTAATTGGCAACTAGCCTGTATTGACACACATGTACAGAGAATGGTTGGTTACAAATGAAAGGCTAAGCCAGGTACACCAGGTGCAAAAAAAAGGCTCGTATGATGGGGAAATATCTCAGTTAACTAGCAACAGCAAAAGCGAGCCAAACAGAGACCCTAATCATGGGGTGATTAATGCGGCGGATCACATCAACTCAAGTCAAACCATTGAACAACCAAGCTCGTCCGCTCCACACATCAATCTTCTATCTGATTTCCCTAATCCAAAAAGCTTTTTAAAGTAAGCGGGAACATGGTTTTTATTAATGCATTCACTGCCTAAGTCCTACTATAGTGTGTTTTGTGTAAGGATAACGTTTATGTGTATTTGGCTTTATAATAATGGATGGATCTTAAACTATTATTTATTTGTGTCATGCGGTTGCTAGCTAATAGGGGTCGTGCATCTGTGTGGTATGAATATATTCATTGAATATAAAAACGCAGTCTATAAATGTACCAAACCATCATTCAGGCATCCAGGACTTCCATCATAATCCCTTTCCCGTTCTGTATGGCCCACCTGTAAGTGGTTATAGAAACCCTTTTTCCACTTCTTAACACACCCTCTTGCTCAACAACTGGTTCTTTTCCCTTGGCAGTCCCATGACCTGGCTTGTTTTCATGTACATCCTCATAAAATAGTATCTCTTTTCCCTTCTCGGCGGCATTTCCAGTTTGGAGTTCCACACCCTTTCGTTGCAACCGTTTTTCAGTTCGTTGTGCACTACCCCCTTTTTCTCTGATCTCGAACCCTCTATCAGTTTTTGTGATAGACACACGGCTTGTTAGCTTCCTTCTTTTGAACGGTGTTGCACTACTGCAACGCATGCCAGCGTCCTCTTCCTGCCATACCATGTTTTTGAAATAAAATTGTGAAAAAGCCTGTTTCTTGTGCACAACGTAGACGTCCATTGATCCATTCTCATCCGCAATGTCATACATTCGCCGAACGTCATTGTCTGTGTGCAACAAAGTTAAACCATCTTCGAGTGACTTGTTTGGTGCAACACAAAAAACCCTGGTAAATGCACCCCTGGTGGAGCTAAAACACCAAACATCAGCAAGGCGACCACCTACATAGCGGAGTGGATGCAATTGAAACTTCCCGTTGTGGTGAACTTTAAATATGACTTCTTTGGTTTCCGCCATGTCCTATAAAACATAAACCCTAGTAACAATTAGAATCAACCACTAGACTTTAAGAGGTATACTGACCATACATATAAAACATAAACCCTAATAAAAAATTCAATAACTTTGAATTAAATAATAATTTAATAATAGGATATAAAATATAAAGCTGCAACAGTTATTTATATTCATATATAAATATATCAACGAATATCAACAAATAAGGTATCAAAGTACATACGGGAGAGTACAACAAACCTAGATTTTTTTATAAAAAAAGATGAAAATGACATCGATTATTTTTTGGATTTTTCAATGAAAGTGACCTAGGGTATAAAGCAGGAATGTTGGGATATTGATTGTCGGGACCATAAGGATAAGTGATGTGTGGGGTAAAAAAGTTGAAGTGTTTGTCATGCTAGGTCCCTCTACTTTTTACAACTAAAAATGTTGTATGTATGTCTATATAAAGTTTTGTTTGGGCCAAAAACGATATAGTTATAAAAGGTACCTTTTTGCAACTTTTATAAACTCCTCACCACCCAATTTGTCGGTCAACATTTTCCTACATTTCCACAAACTTGTAAATTAAAAACCTGTTTATTATGACTTCAAGAACATTAGCTACTACCCGACTAATTGGTGGCAAAGTTGAATAATTTTGCAGATGCAGTCTTCGTCTAACAGTCAAGACGTCAACAACAAGGGCAAACCCTGGGAAGCGATTCGTAAAATGCTCTATTTGTGATGTATATCAGTTTTTGGATGATGATCTTCCAAGTGAATACTATAAAGATCTGGTGTATGGGTTCTTTGAAAAGGAGAAAAGATCGAAGAAGTCAGTGGATATTGAACACTTGGTTGATACTCTTGCTTTGGACAAGTCAATCTTGGACAAAGAGTTGACTGATGCAAATTCAAAGTTGAAGCTGTATGATAGGTTGTTTTTCATTATGTTAGGATCTTTGTCAGTTATTTGTGTTGGACTTGGTATGTTAATAGGCAAGTAATGTAATGGAATAGATATATATGTTTAATTATATATGGAATTTACTTTTGGAGAAGTGGCAAGTTTTTATTTTCAGTGTTAAATTGTAAAGCACAGCGGAACAACAAAGTATATACGGTACAAATTACCTTTACATAATGTAAGCAATAACATAGATCACATAAAGTGGATACCCTAGAGTAACAGATTCAGGTTTAGATCTTTTGAATACATAATCAACATTATACAGTGTTCATTTCATAAAGTAGAAACAATCTTAAACTCATTTCTCGAATTTTGTGATGTGTTATATTTTTTTTCTGTAAGTATACAAAGGGTTTCATTGGATATGATAACGACTGTTGCGAATAGGACAAATTCATGATAATGTTGTAACTGTTGCTCTCGTTGGTGGCTGCTGCTGTTTGTAAAGGTAGTCATGGTGGTGCAATTTAATGCAAAACATATGACAAGTATATTACGACCGTCAGAATAAATACTTAAAACTGCTAGTGCACGTTAGTACTGCTAGTGCTGAAGACCAAGTAATATAAACATGTTGTTAGTAAAAGTAGTCTAAGGTTGCTTCTATCACAAATATAGCCATGCTTAACGTTACAACTGTGTGTGTATAAGCATGTTATACTAGCATCAGTGAATGAAGCTGATTACGTGGGTAGGTATGTGTGTTAATGTGGGTAGTTAATGCCCCTATCCTTCATAATAAGAAAGGCAAACGGGTATATTTCAATGTAGGCTGACCTTATATTTGACTACTCAAAAGTTCATTCAATAGTGTACAAAGAGTGTCTGTTACTCTTCAATTAAAGTCTCCTACCAACTAGTATGGCACATCGTTCAAGTATAATAAATGAAGATAAAAAATACAGATGGTTATGGTATTAGACGTTCTTATATAATACGTCAATGCTATTATTTTATTTATAACACCAAACAAGTTTCACCATGGTAGAGGAAACCGGTTGTGAAATGCTATGCATTACGTGATGGGTGGAAAGAAAAAACAAGGTTGGTTTAACCTTTGATGCTAGGCGTCCAACAAATAGAGAATTCATGTGGTATTGTTGTCCAATGCATATTTACGGAAGGGAACACACTACTGATAGTGGGGTTACTGCAGGTGGACTTGGTGGTGTACATGTTAGATGGGTAACACTAGTACAGGTGGTAGAGGTGATGGTGTGATGGGGCTACATGTTGCAGCCTCTACTGGCGGTGGTGGTTCAGTGAGTATCAGAGGTGGAACTGGGACTACAGCAAACCCTGATGAAATTCATGATTCTATGTGTACCCAACCCAGTGACATTAGTGATGAAGAAACCCAACCACTTGCAAGTCGAATAACAAGTGAACCACCTACAACTGAACGACCAGTTGAACAAGATGCAGTTGATACATCTAGACAATCACATGCAATTCATTGAATAAGTGAGCTACGACCTATTCTCGTTAAGTTGTATTTGATAATATATGTAAGTTAATGTATTTGTTATGTTATGACAATGGAAGAACCTATTTAGTTAGCAAATAATGGGTAAATGCAAACACTTGATAAACAATATGCAAAATGTATAATCAAGCTGTAAAACTATCAAATACATTTTTTGGGTGCCTTTTTAGAAAGTCAAAGTGGGTAAATACAAACAAGTCTGGATAGAGCACTATACCAGGAAGAGATAGTTACCATGCACGTGGCCAGTGCATAGACGTTGCCTTACAAAAAAGGCTAGACTAGAAAATCTTTTTTGACTTTAAAGTAATGTTAACACAACTGTCTCTAAACGTTAACAACAACATCAACATGCTGCATAACAATACCTACACTCCAACCTTCCGTTCCTTAAATACCAAGTTGGTTTTAATCCCGAACCTCCTCGACGCCGGTCTCTTGTTAGAGCCTTGAAATGCCTCAACATCTTGAACTTCCGTAAACCCGCTCTTGGTGTTTGAAAGCATAGCCTCCTTGCATACAGTTTCCTCGAAACCTTATGCCCATACCTGGCCTTGACACAAGTCCCTACTTCTTGTGGAACGGAAGAAGATCCTGCATCCAACAAAACCTGATTTGGAAGAGAATTTGTCGGTACATTCGTTAAAGTGGCACCATCGTATTCGATAACCCGTTGCACCCAGTTATATGGTCGGGAAGTAGACCACCCAACATCCATTGCTACAAACCCCACAAATCCCCCATAGTACCATTCATCGTCGCTGAACTCAATGGCATCATCAACACTTTCGCTATGCAAAAAATACATGAAAAGATTCTTTCCTTGGAATCCAATTCCTTTACTTCTAGGTTGGGAAGGAGGGGTTCTTAGGGGAGGTGAACGCCCTTCTTCCTCCTCCCATGCAACAATATCAGAGTAATATTTAGATGTAGCAATTTGCACAAGTTTATCATGTCTCGCAAGCTTTGCATGCGTTTCCTCATCAAGAAGATTAAAAGTTAGGTTAGGATAATAGAAACATGATAAGTTATCAGGTTTATGTGCAACGTACAAGCCGATTAATACATATTCCTTGGCAAGTTCATACATCCTTTTAATATCATTATCACATTCAACAATTGTCAAACCAGTTGATAGAACAAATCTTGGCCTACAAAAATACAAAGCCTGTATCTCACACTCAAGCTTGTAGGCCAACAAGTCAAGCATTTGATTAAAGTTCATCATTAAGGAGTTACTAAACCTTAGCACAAGGGTTCGCCCAAACTCATAACTTAAATTAGGCAAGCGAATGAAGTCACCATCGTAGTGAATCTCAACTACAGGATATGCAGCTACAGACCCTGGCATCCTGTAATAAAGGTATATAAATGTATACAAATAAGAATAGCAAGTATGGTAAAAAATCTAGTCAAGGTAAGTGAGAACCATGCGGTAACATATCAACATTTTTAGGAAAGGGTAATGGCATGCATACCTTAGTTTGAGATCAAATAAGGCAACTGAAGGCTTACAAGAATTTTTTGATGAAAGAGATGGTTTGGAGATAGGCATCCTGACTTGTGTACAAATGTGATCTTGATGAAGATTTGCTATATATTAGCAAAGGTAGTATTATTTTACTATTAACAATGTACTTATATATTATATGAGACTTATGATCCATTGATTTTGATATGGAAATAGTAATGGGGTAAATGTTACTTTATTTGTTTAACGTTTTTATGTGTAGTGTGTTTGTTTAATAATATGGGCGTTAATGAGTTGACAAACCAGTCGTGGCCTGTTTAATTTTTTAGGCATGGACGTCTAAATGTCTATTTTTATAAAATGGACGTCCAAATGAAGAATAAATGAAATAGAGTTGTGGACTTTTGAAAAGAAAGAAGATCTTTAGACCTTCAACAAATTTAGCTGTAACATGTGTAGATACTTTTACGTCGTTTCTCCCATTGTTGTTCTTTTAAATGAATGTTACACGTACCCAAGGGTGATGCATTGTAAGATTATTGATTTATGTATGAATGTTATAAGTGTCTTTAATGTAGTAAATACTTGTTATGAATGCATTATCTAGTCATGCATGTTTTATGTGTGAATGAATATATCAATGGATGAGGCATGGTATATGTTTGATTGTAAAATTTATTTGATAAAATATCGTATATTGAAAACCGATAGTGCATGATAAAACAATGAAAATGATGTTGGAGATAAGTTAAAAACTGTTGATACAAAGGATAAAATATAACTCTATGAAAAAACCGGATCATCTTCTCGCGATATGCTAGCTCGACGTCAGCAGGATCATCAAATTGCAATGATAGACCATGTGCCAATCGATATAAAAATATACAAACCCACACACCACAATCACCAAAAATCCCCTAGCTTAAGATCGATTTCGGATAGCCTAAATGTAATCTCATAGTCGTTCGAACGTATTCCAGTCTTATCAAAAACGTTTGCTTGCTCTACAACAACTGGTAGTTTGGCTTGTAGAATAACTGAAATTGTTAAAATACATAAAGGGGTGATCTTGATGGAGGGTTGTCAAAAATGTTACTATTCTTTACTGGAAATAACCAAGTTATTCATAAATTAAACTTGTTTGTTCAAGACGGATTAAAAATAATACGTAGTATACTGTTGTTAATTCAAGATTTGTCCAAAAGTATTATATGTTTCTTATTCGTGATTCGTATAAGTTCGACCATTTGCCAAGTGCTTCGCTATATATTTTTTATAATACATTTTATTTCATTACATTAAGAGATAACAAAATAGAGCAACGAAGCAAAAACATTGATGATCAGTCCAAAACAAAAAAAGATGACAATGACAGAACTTGAGAGAGAGCACATAACAAGCTAGGAGTAGAGGTTTAATATTTTTTGCACATCAAGGCCAGAAAGGAGCTTTTCTTGAGTACTTGCAGCTGCGTCTCATTGATGAGCCTCAACATCCTGTTTTTCTCTAGCTCCTTATCCTGGATTTCACGTAGGAATTCCATACAAGCACTGGCAAGAGTGGACCCAAGCACACACTCCAATTGCTTGATATGCTCACCCTTCACACTGCAACGACGAGTTAGCTCCATCACATTTGCATGCATGTCACTTATGAACTTTAAGTCACGTCCATTGTCACGCACAAACACAGTGTTAACCATGTCGTAAAGATCGTTATCCATTTCTGTTGTAGTAAATGCTGTTGTGGGTAGTGTGTGTCCCTTGACAAAAGTTGTTTGAAAATGGAATAGATGGTGTCCGTTTATATAACCAAAATGGGGTGGGGGGTGACATGGAATTTATTTTCAATTAAAGTCAAAATAAGTAAATGTGGATAGTCAAGTGGTCAATAGTTGCGCCTTGTCAATTAATTAAAATGCACATTAGGTCAAATGGAATTAATAAAGCTTCTCTAGTACTCAAACGATTCCTGGTCAAAAGATAACCATTTTTGGGAAACTAAACCATTTGGGGGCAACTAAACCAGTTAGCCTGTTGTTTACTTGCAATTCAAACAAATGTTTTAGTCAGGTATGCCACGTGGTCCATAACTTTATGCTATGTATGGCTTAGGAAAATTATTATTTAAGTTTGTTTATTAACATACAAGCCATTAAACAGGTTTATGTTGATTAGTTTTGGTTACATCAAGTAACATACAAATGGTATTATTAGGTGTAAATTTACTTTATATTTTTTGTAACAATATACAACTATAATAGAACTAACAATTTATTTCATAAACTCTGAGTATGTGTGCACTTGCCTGTGGTTTCTTCAGTATTGCATGGATATTTAAAAAAAACCCAAATCGGGGATGCACAAAAGTAGAACAAACTTTATTAATGAGGAAAGGATGTACTGAAATGATGGTGCTGCCTAGTGGCATGTACTTGAACTGTTTATGTCCATTAATTTTAAAGTTTACGTATTCCCATAAAAGGTACATTGAAACATGTGTCTAACAAGTTACTAGAACGAGTAATATTCTTGGGCAACCACATAGATACGATGAGCAACTGGGAGAGACACAATGTAAATTAAAATCATGAAAAACATTTGTTTAAATAGGGAAGCAAGCAGATTTATGTTGTTTATTTGGGGTTGCTTCTAGTTAACCAACACAGTTTATTCTTAGGTGTACGCTAGGTATTCCTTTTTGTGGTAAACAAAAAATGGGGTTTAAAAAAAGTAGGAAAGTTTATTAATAGTGAATAGTGTAAAGATCGTTGTAACTCTTAGACGAGGTCTAATATTTTATCTAGGAACACATAATAATGAAAGCGGAATATTCAAACATAGAATCAACATTATTATGAACAAGGTTTTTTATTATCATAAACTAACTAACTAACTATAATAAAGATCAAAGACTTGATCTAACACTAACTAACTAAACCCTAGGCGTTTTCCCTATGCCTAGGTTCCCACACACACACACCTTTTAGGTTTACATCTTGTACGTACTATAAAACTAATGACCCTATGTCTCTTTATATACTAGAGACAACTAGGGTTTACAAGAGCAATCATAATACAATTAGGAAACTAAATATTCTTTTAAGCATATCTTCTAGAATCTTCCAAATCCTCCATCTTTTTGTAGTTTCCCTTCTTGTCACTTTTAATCCTTCATGTTTCATTCTTCTTATTTTGTATCATCAAATCTATAATAGACCCAACAAATAGTTGTAAGGAAAAGGATGGTGCTAAATAGTGTCATGTACTTGAAGGGGACTACTATCTTCAAAACTCAAAGTCAAACTGCTACAACACAACACCCAATAAACTTTGGCCAACAATAAATTTGTTATGGAGTAACTAGACACAAATAATGGGCAACCTAGTCACAAGCATGGTGTATGGTCACAAACTATAAGAAATTATAAGTTTATTTATGTATGTGTTGTCCATAATTGTAATCATATGTACTGGATAGGAAGAAGGGAAAATCTTAGATTGATTTCTACATATGATAGTAAACTTGTTAATGTTGTCCATAAGTGTATAATATCTGTTTGGTTATAATAATGCAAATTCAACCAAAAAAAACACATAACAAAATAATTGTGTTATAATAACAAGATACCTGTAAGCACTCCCTAACACGAACATACCATGCACATGACTCATAGTCACACATGTCGCCGGTATCATAGAATGTTACCACTCCTGTAGGTATGATAAATTGGGCAAGACACCAGTGTTTAATTGGCTCGTTGAAAGGAATTAAAACCTAAAAGAAAATTGGTGGTGTATTAGGATATAGTTAGTGAGCGTATAAAAATAATAAAATTGACGTTTTATTATTGTGGTCAACGTATATACAAGAATACAATTTGTCGTGTTTGTCTACACCGTAAACTTACTTTAACTGTTGTTTGACTTAACATGGTCTTGTAAACGGTAGCAAAATATTTGTGCATTTGACATAACTTACTGCTGCTTAGCATGGTATTTCCATTGTATAACAACTGCATGTGTTAGCGAAAATGCTGCTAGTGTATTAAATATACTGGTTGGTGGTTCCATAGATAATCAATTGAAATCGGTGGACTATAAAGTTGCTCTAGAAGACATCAATCTTAAGTTCATTAGAAGCTTGTCACCTGAATGGGCTATGCACACTGTTGTCTGGAGAAACAAAGATGACTTTGAAAATATGACATTGGATAATCTCTACAACAAGTTTGTTAGGTCACCATGTTTGTAACACAAGCATCAATATGAAGAAATAAGGTAAAGAAGTGATCGGTTGAACAAGTCACAAACACACACACGAATATAAGAAAGGTTTAGGCGTAGGTTTATTAGTGAAATGAACAACCAACTCTCAAATGAGAGTTACGAAGGTATTTATAGGGGAAGGGAGCTAGGGCAACACATCTAGTCCCTTTCTTTCCTTATTAGGCTTTGGCATAGGCTCATGGGATTTCTACATGAGCCATGCCTTAATAACTAACATAAAAGCCTTAATTAAGCTAACTATTACATATTGATTACTAACACTTGAGAAATGGTTTAGGAGTGATTCCAACAATCTCCCCCTAAGTGTTAGTAATTGATATCTTAAGTAATCTTAAACAGTTGTTGGTGCAGATGTAATAGTAGCTTTGACGTCTTCTGACATTCTTCTTTCTTGTGAGAAGAAGTGCCTTGATTCGAACAATCTCTCCAGTGTAGGGATCTTGTTTTCTTTGAAGTATTTTGCTTTGACTTCTTTGATTTCTTTGTTTTTTAATTCTTTGTTCTTTGTGGTAGTTGTGATAGAGTGTTGTTTGTCAGCTACAGGTCAGCTTCGTTGCTCCAGCGTCTCCATGTTTTTCTCCAACATGCTCACACACTCATTTGATAATGAATTTCTGATGTGAAGTAGTTCTCGAGTCTTTATAACTTTGTAGATTCTTTGATTAGATGAAGAATCATTATGACTTTTGTGTTGCCTTTGATTTTGAGAGAACTTCTTTTGTGATGTTGTTGGTATGAGCATTTGGAGAATCAACACGATCTCTTCTTCCCGCGAGCATCCATCAGCATCAGCATCTCCGGTACAGTCACGAACACCAATTGATCATTCTAATCTTTTCATAAAGAATTGATTACTACAATTGTTCTACTGATGAATGTATTGATTGCATTCACCTTGGTCGGGCGAATCAGCCATCCGAATCCCGTAAGGGACAGTTGGCATTACATTGAACAAGTTCAAGTAATGACCCACATATTCAGGACTCGATTCTTGAAAGGAATCTCCTTAGCGGGATTTCCAGCACTTACAAGTTCGAACTTCGAGAGTGTCAACAACATAATGTGGAAACACGTCTCTAATTCTAGCAAAGGTTGTTCCTGAAACCGGATGCCCTCAAGAAGGCTAACACGATATACCGAAGTACATCTACGGTTCAGCTGAGTCGCTGAGGTATACCGAAGCATCACCCCACGACTGTAGACCGTTTGAGACAACACTATGCGTAACCCACAAGGAGTTACCGAAGTCACCTACTGTTAGGGCTGTTTGATGTTGACCCTGGCAGGAGTTTCCATTCAATCACTGAGGATCACAGTTGTGAACACCTCATAAATGTTCTCGACAGATTGTTAAGATCTGTGAAGGACTCTAGAATGTGTCACTTGCGTCCTTATTGTTGAACGATAAGTGATGAAATGTTAAGTGTTCCTAAGAGATCTTTTGATGAATCTCGTGGCTCTAGACTCAATAGTGCGCTTTGGTTTTCTTGAGCGGAGACTAGGGAGAGGGTCTCCCTCTTCAATACCAGCAGTCTCTAAGAGAAAGCCGATAGTTTACGTAGGGTTCCCTGTGAGAATGAAACAAGCTTCTGTTGAGAGAAACTTGAGTGGCTAAGAAGGTTTAGTGCATGCGTCACTGGGTCCATGACGACTTTGATCTTCAATACCGGTGTCATCTAGTGACTACCAGTAGCATATGACTTGAACCCGGTGTCTGCCCTAATTTGAATAATCTGGAGGGCTATTTGTTTTCACCCTTTTTCTTTACTTTTTTTTTTAATTCTTCAACTCCTTATTTCTCCGATACTCATTTTCTCCTTTTTAAAATCATACCTAAAGACTTCTAAATTCTAACTATTGGTGGTGTCCTTGGGTAGATCCCTTCGGCTCTGGCGGATCATAGGACGGTTATTCCTAACCTTAGTCACCTTATAACTCCATGACTAACCTATGTTACCGTAAACCATTTTCATGAAAATCTCTCAAAGTGGTTATGAATAAAAGCATTTTGTACCACTGAAAGAGTTTTATATTTTGCAGAAATACTCCTCCTCCACACGTGCTTAAGTATTTTGACAGAAATCTGCACGGTGAGAGAAGAGCGCGCACTTTTGAATTGATCGACTCAAGATAGACAATTCCCCACGAGACACGGTTACGTTGTGTAGTTAAAGAGTTAGATTGTCAGCTTTTAGGTGACAACTAGCTCTAATAACTCCTTGAAGGTGTGGACAAACCTCGAAAGGTTGTCAAACCCGTCAAAGTTCATGTCTATCAAGAGCTTCTCGAATAGGTACGATCTACTCGGATAAGTCTTGGAAGACAGATCTTTTCGATGTATGACAGTTTATATCTCGTCAATTCAAGAGTTAAGTCTTTAGCACGAAGATTCAATAGCAATTCACAACATATTTCTTATCACATAATTTTTCTCCCCCTAAAAAATGGCATAGAAATGTTATTTTTGACGAAATTTTGATATCGAATATGTCCATTTCGAGTTTTGTGGGAAGATTACCACGAAGAACAATTTGTGAACAAAGTTTTAAGCAAATACTTCCCCTCAATAAGTGATATTAACTTTTGAGGTTTTGAAAATCATAAGGGGAAGTACTTGTTCTTTTGAGCAAAAACTTTGAAAGTGAAAGTTTTGATTAGTTTTACTCAAAAGTAAGAAGCTTTCGCTCCTTTTATAGGATTGTGGCACTGAAGCGTACCACAAGGTCCTTTCATGACAAGTACGGGTTGTACACTGTAATGTGTGCACAAGCCATAGTTAAGTATAGATCACACATCCAAATATATAATGAAAGAAACAAATCAAGGGGTACCAGGAAGTCCGTCAATAACACCAGGAGTTCTGTCTGGACGTTGGTAGCCTGTTAGAGATATGCTTTGACGGCCACCCACGAAACTCTCCAATGTCCTCATCTGATCCCGACGAAACAACCTTTCATCAATCCTGGTAATGATCTTCTTTGCATCCCTCCTTTCCCTAGAATTCCATCTTTTCTTCGACCCTATGCCTTGATTAATCTCCTCTAACCGATAAGCCATTCCATCCCGAACCTTCTTTAAAGTATGATCACAAAATTTGTGGAGCTCCTTGCACGCCATGAAGCAATTACGGTGAAGTTCATTGCGGTAAACTACCCCGAATGTTGGTTTCTTAAGTATGGTGTACTGAGGCAGATGATTGATATCGGGAATGTATAGCTGTGGTGGTGTGAGATTAACACGTTTCTTATATGATTCCACGGCAAGTTGAAGATCTTCAACACGTTCCTGGATGACGATGCTTCTAATGAATATTAGCAATGATTTGATGTACTGGAGCTGGATGCTCGTTGAGAAGTGTTGCATTCGCCCTTGTACCTTGGCAAGATACATTTCTTCAATGTCATTGAGCGACAATCTCGGAAAATCTGCTTCAGAAAAATCATATTCCTCTTCGTCTTGACGTTTGACTTTGATTGTTTTCAGAAATGAATAGTCCCACTTAGACGACAGGGTAACATGCATTATAGCAACGATCCGTTCATCAATGAACACCTCTTTTTTCGATTTAAGTACCTAGCAGCTGCTGTAGTAGATTCTTCTTCGTTCTGGCCAATGATGAATCCCATACAGTGCGTTGAGGTCATACTTTACCACATTGTCAACGAACATATGTGTGGCTTCTTCCTCGATGGCCACGTTGTTGGAGAATATTGCTGCCAGGAAAGGGAAGGTGAGTGAAGTAGCGTATTTCTTGCTTACATCACTACCGTGCTGAAGAAATTCCAGGTCGTTGTTGAAGAAATATTGGTATGGAATCTTCGGTTGATCAGGTCGGCCAATGGTAGGTAGAGGCTTTATCCAGTCGGTGTAGTAGGGAGCCTTGTCAGGCCTGGTGAAGTCGATATTGGATTCAGGGTTGAGCCAATCAATGTTGTTGGACATAACTCGGGCGATGTTGTCGAGATGATATTCGACTTCAATTGCACTGTCGGAGCTGTCTTTTAGCAGTTGAAAGGCTTCGTTCCTGATGCGTCTCAACTCTGATTTCGTCATCTTCTTCACCTTAAACGTTTCCTGAATTAACTTGGCATGCTCCAATGTTCGACCATCTACCGGTTCTTGGCCTTCCGGTAATTGAGGGTAGCATCAACAAGCTTTGAAAACCAGTCATACTCTTCAGATTCTTCTTCATCTAGCCATGACACAACTGAAGTAGACATTTGTTTCTTTGGCTTTGATGATGATGTTGGTTACTTTGTTGATGTATAGAAGAAGGAGGTTGTTGTTGGGGCTCAGGAATCTCCTCATCGTCACCACTAGTGTATTCAAAATGATCACCAGTTTTCTCCGTTGATGGTGGAGACTCAGAGTCCTGAGGTTTGTTTGTAGCAGAAGGACGTTGTGGATATCTTCTAGAGGTGGGGGTCCTTTGGGGTGGTGGTGGCATAGAAGATGAATCATCATTTTTCTTCTTACGTTTCGGCTCAGAATCCTTATCCGCATCATCATCATCGTCTCTTGGACTCTTAGCCCTTTCAGCTGACGCTTTGCATGAAGTTTGGAGTTGATATTCCAGCAATGCCTCAAATAGTTTAGCTTCGTCAGAAGTAAACGTTGCTGATCGTTTAGACATTTGTAACACTAGCTTGGAAATCAACTCTGCATCAGAGACAACCTCAGGCTCAATTGGATTGATTTTGATTGCTACAAGAGTAGATTGCATTGTTTTCTTGACCAATTGCATGAGATTCGGATTGAGTTGTATGGTGAACATCTCTCTTGTCACTTCAGGGACGGTGTCGAGAAGAAACTTGTGAGTATATTCTCTAATTGTCTTGTCCATTTCCCCTTGGATATCTCTATTTAGAAACTGTTGAAGCTGTTCCCTTTCATCTGAGAACTTGTTCATCACATTCTGAAGAACATTGATCCTGTCTGCAATTTGATTTAGTTTCTTGTTGACCACGTTTTTCTTCCTTACTTGCCTGACAGCTTTAACAATCTTGGTCTTTGCTCGTGATGCCCAAGAATCGGTTGGTTTCTTTACAGATCTGGATGCGGATCTGGTGGTGGTGTCTTTGGATGGTGGTGGTGATGAATGAGAAAATGAATCAGATGAAGATGATTCATGAGAAGGCTCAGGGTCCTTTGGTGGCTCAGAAGTTTGTTCCTTGCTACGTTCGGGACTATCTAGAAGATAATCATCGGCTTCCTTTTCAGCTTTAGCCTTTTCTTCAGCCTTAACCCTAGCCTCTTCATCTGCTTGAGTTTGAGCTTCTTCTTCTGCTTTTTCTTTAGCAGCAGCCTCAACATCTTCATCAGTAATTTTCTCAGTCTTTTCCTTCTTCTTTTCTGGTTCCTCAAAGTCAAAGATAATCTCATCCTCTAGTTTTTGTTGTTCTGATTCGTGGGTGGTGGTACCAGTTTCCTTATCGGGTTGATTAACCGCATCGAGAACTGGTGTGGTTAGTGCACCACCACTAGACCCTCCAGGGCCACGAGTTTGTTGTAGGTTGAACTCCTTAGCAACATGTTGTAGTCTGAGATTCTTCAATTTCTTTCGGTAATCTTTGTCTTCATCCTGTGGCTCTTCATCTGAGCTCTCTTCTTCCTCTTGCTCAGCAAATGGAGTTTTTCCCTTGTCATTTTTGGGACTGAGAGGTTTTGCAACTGTTAGTGTATCATCTGTTGCAGTTTCAGAGTAGATAACCTCTTCATATGTACCAGTGTCCTCGGAGTCCTCGTCCATCAATTTTGGTTCCGGTTTAGGATTAGGGATAGCAACCTTTGATGGAACTTTCCTTTTGAGGGTATGATTCCTCTTTGGATACTTTCGGGTACTACCAGTGTTTGCAGCACTTCCAGCACTGCCCGATCTCCTTGTCTTCTTTACAGGTACAACGGAAGACTTTTCATCAATGAAACCAACTTTGCCTGATGCTACACCTTCTTGATATCTTTTGTATGATTGAAGATTCTTTAAGTCATCAGTGAGAAGGTAGTCTGGCAAGACTGCACCTTGTTTCTTTGTTGTTGAGTCTTTGAATCTGACAACATTTGATGTAGGCTCAAACAACTCGGAGTGATTATTGGGGTCATCAAGTCTCAAGGGAATGTCAAGATTATTCCCGAGTATCCTTTGGATCAACAATTTGGTGTATCTGATGTAGGGAATCTTGGTGCCAGGTTTCCTGAGATATGACATCATATCATCCCAAATCAGACTTGCAAAGTCGATGTGCATCATGTTGACCATGCCCTAAAATATTTGTAGTTCCATGAGCTTAGGATGCTCATAACCACTATCACGTCCAGAAACTGATTTGGCAATCATGATGTATAGAGTTCTCCATGGCTGAGGAATGTTCTTTAGATCCACTGAAGAATGTTTAGTGATGATCCCAACAGCTTCATCATAGCAAATATTGACCATGAATTGGAGAGTAGTCTCTTCTGAAGGAGTAGCAACATAAGTATCAGGCTGGATGGCAGGAAGAAGGATAACTGCTCTTAAGTCTGCAACAGTGACGGTGACTTGTTTATTGTTGAGTGTCACTGTAACAGCATCTAGACCATCAACCTTCTTCATAGTGTGCCAAAACTGATGAATGTAGATCTCTGGTACTGCTGCAGAATTTGTGAGCATGTTCTTGTATGGATGAGTCTTTAGAATATCCACAGCAATCTGACATGAAGACTCAGAGCATGTGAAATTATCAAAGTCCACTTTGAGATTGTTCTTTCCAATCTTCGTCTGGTAACCATCAGGGAATATGTCTTCCATTGTGAGAACATTTGTTGCATCAACGTTTTCCATTGTGACGTCCATATTGTGATCTGAAAGATATTGAGCCACAAGAACCAACATATCGAAAGACATTACGTTAGCCAAAAGTTGATTTTATTTTCCAATTATTGAATATGTTATGTTGATGAATGTTACGAGTCTAACGTCAATTGTTTGTCCAATAGTCCAAAGTAGTCGTGATAAGTTTCGTGAGTTTATTAATTTTGAATTTTAAAGTCCAAATGTTCACTCATTTACACAACATATTTACCATTGTAGCTTATTAGTGACATTTTGGTTTCGTGACGTTATGATTTATTTATTTACAAGTTTGTACACGTAACAATTCATTGGTAAGGTTAAAGTTTTGGCTTATGCGTAAAAAGTAAGTTTATGCGTTAACAGTAGAAACCATACGCGTAAGCATAAGCTTATGCGTAGGAACTTTTCTTACGCGTAGGAAAAGAGGTCTTGGCATAAGGCTTACGCGTAAGCGCATGTTGGAGCTTATACGTAAGACTCAATTTTACGCATATCCTTCACAGGATACGCGTAGTCCCCTTTGTAGAACCTTACGCGTAAGATTTCTCTTACGAATAACATTCTACGCGTAAGGTGATCCTTATGCGTAGAGATCCAATGGTCAACCTTGATTCTGAATTTTCACGCGTAAAACCTTAAATAAGTTCATCATAACATGTCCATTAACATAATTTTTCAATCCCTTTCAATCTCTCATATAAACACAAACATCCACGGTTATGCGTAGGATTTCCTTACGCGTAGAACTTAAACCCTAGAATTCAAATTTTACGACTAAGAAATCTAGCCATAGGAAATGCACCAAATTAATTCTGGGATGTCTTAGAGTCTATATGAATGTGTTGTACCAAGTTTTAACATCAAAAACCTTATGAATCAAAAATACCCAATTCGTATGATACTAAACCCTAAATCTTTAATTTTGCATAATTTGAGTTTCTCGGCACGATTCAAGGTGAGTTTTGGTTAATTCAATGTGTATTAAACATCATATAAGCAGATAATTATCCAGAAACACTCTCACATGAAAACCCTTTAAATCCACGCATAAACCCTAATTCTTGAAAAACGATTAAGGACGTTTTCTGGGTGGATTTTGATGTTGGAAAAGTTTATAACACTTGATTTTAAGCATTTTGACACAATTTTTATCATCATAAACACCCAATGATGATTTCGTGTTCATACGCATACGCGTAGAACACAAAAACATCCCAAACTCAAAATCTAGCCGTTGGATTTTCATGAAATTAAAAACCAATGTTTATAATATCCCAATGAAGCTTAATACACTTACAAATTAGGAGTTTAAAGCACGGATTTGTAGATTAAATCTTAGGCTTAGGATTGGTTTTTGAAGTAATAAATGTATGAATTAAATGATTTTGAAAAATTAGGTGGAGTGGTTTTAATAAAATGAGTTTAAACTTTTGACAACTTTGGTCCCTCCACCTCAACCATTTTCATCCAACGCCCATAACTTCTATTTTGGTTACGTAAAGCATGATATTTGGGAAGAAACTTGACGACACTCCCCCTCGACTTTGAAAATATTGAAATTTTATAAGTTTGAGCCCGAGGAGTGTCAAGAAACAAGAAACGTGTCCACCATTATCAAAGATACAACCGGTATTGGGTAACATGCAAGTACAAGGTTTTATGAAACATAAAATTTTTACTTTCTCCCTCTCAACACTTGACCGAAAAAATACTGAAATTTGAAAGAGTAAAGTGTTGACGGAAGAGTTGTACTTGCCATGTTTAAAGAAATTTTAGAGAGAAGAATATTTATGAATTTTGAAAATTTTATATTTTTGTATTTTGATTTTGAAAAATATTTACAAAAGAGGTTTTGGTGTTTGACTGGTTTTAAGATTGTTTTAAAAGTTTGTCCAGTTCCTCTGGAGTCAAACACCTCATACCAATCCGGTGGACCAACTCAGTAAACTTAGCAGGAGCTAAAGCTTTGGTGAGAAGGTCTGCCAATTGGTATTCAGTACCCACAAAATATAATTCAACGGTACCCTTTTCCACATGCTCCTTGATGAAATGATATCGAAGATCGATGTGCTTAGACTTCGAATGTTGAACAGAGTTGCACGAGATCGCAATAAGACTTCGATTGTTGCAGTACATCGGGATTCTGTCAAATTTGTAACCATTGTCTTTGAGTTGTGTTCTCATCCAAATGACTTGAGCACAACACGCCGATATGGCTACATATTCTGCTTCGGTTGAGGACAGCGATGTACAATCCTGCTTCTTCGATTGCCATGACACCAGTTTATCACCAAGAAATTGTAGAGCACCTGAAGTGCTTTTCCGAGAATCTAAGCAACCTGCGTGATCAACGTCTGAAAATGCTATTAGTTCAAAACCATAATCCTTCAGATACCAGAGTCCCGAATTTATGGTTCCCTTAATGTATCGGAGGATTCTTTTAGCCTTAGAGAGGTGAGTTTCAGTTGGTCTTGTCTGATAACGGGAGCAAAGATATACAGCAAAAACAATGTCGGGTCTACTGGCTGTTAGATACATGAGTGACCCAATGATACTTCGGTATTTGGTAGGTTCAACCAATTTCCCATGCAAATCAGCATCCAGTTTCTTGGTATGGGTCATTGGTGTGGCATAGGTGTCACAACTTTGCATTCCATGTTTGTTTAAAATTTCAAGAGCATATTTGGACTGACTCAAGAAAATACCACGGGGTGATTGATGAACTTGCAGTCCAAGAAAGAATGTAAGTTCACACATCATGGACATTTCAAAATATTTTTTCATAAGTTTTGAAAAAGCTTTTGAGTACTTTAGATGTGTTGACCCAAAAATGATGTCATCCACATAAATTTGAACGATTAAAATGTGTTCCCCGTGATATTGTATGAAAAGTGTTGGGTCGACCGAACCTTTAATGAAATTATTGGCAATGAGAAAGGATGATAACTTATCATACCACACCCGAGGAGCTTGTTTGAGACCGTAGAGAGCCTTTTTCAGTTTGAAGACATGATTTGGGAACTCTGGATCAACAAATCCTTCCGGCTGACTAACATATACCGTTTCCTTCAAATGTCCATTCAGAAAAGCGGTTTTGACATCCATCTGAAAGACCGTGATGTGGATGTGAGCCGCAAATGCCAGAAAAATTCGATAAGCCTCAAGTCGAGCAACCGAAGCGAAGGATTCCTCGAAATCTGTTAGGATTTGGAAAATTCAGTAGTTAAAGTGTCGGTCACCTCAAGTATATGTAATCGTTAGAAAGCTCGTAGTCGTAGTTATTTGATGTTAAGTAGTATTTAGTTTAGTAACACCGTGGAGGACGGACGGGTCTTTACCCACTGTATGCCTGATCCACAGCCCGTAGGTGGCGTTTATTTTTAAGACACTATAAATACCCTCCACCTCCCAAGGTAGAGGGTTGGAGCTTCAATACCATTTTTCTTTGTTTCACATAGTTCCCAACTCTCTTCCCTTTCTCTCTCTAGAACTTTCTCTCTCTAAACATCTTGAACGCCCCACTATGATCATGGTTTAGTGTGTTTGTGAAATCCTATATCCTACAATTGGTATCAAGAGCCATGGTTTAATCACTCATCTTTCATGCTCTTTGTTTTGGTGGATTTCATAAGGTTTTTGGGGTATTAAGTGTTTAGAAGAGTTTGATTCATTTGGACAAATTCTAGTTTTAAAGTTTGAATTTTGCTTGTACTTTTATGTTTAGGATCATCATATGTGTTTATGTTTTGAATTGGAAGGCTTAAATCATTGTGGTTTGGTTGTTTTTGATTGATAAAGTAGTTATTTTTGAACTTTGTACTATGCGAGTTGAGTCTCGGACTTGAGTTTCTTCAAAGCGAGTTGCTTTGTTACTGGATGCGAGTTGAGATATGTGACTTGGCTATTTAGCGAGTTAATCTTTTAAGCGACTTGGTGGTAAAGCGAGTTGTGTCTGTTTGCGACTTGCTATTAAGCGAGTTGATTCCTAAAGCGACTTGTTTCATTAAGCGAGTTAATTGTGTTGCGAGTTGATACTAAAGCGGGTTGGCTATTTAGCGACTTGTTTCATTAAGCGAGTTGATTGTGTTGCGAGTTGATACTATATGCGACTTGGCTATTAAGCGAGTTGACCCCTTAAACGACTTGTTTCTTTAAGCGAGTTGATTGTTTAGCGAGTTGATAGTTAAGCGAGTTGAGTGTTTAGCCACTTGTCTATTGAGACTTGTTACTTCTTCGTGCTATATTCTTATGGTTGTTCTTTTGGTTTAGTAAAATCCCGTGAAAGAATCAATTTCCTGGTTTAATAAAAGAATAGTAAAATCCCGTAGAACTTGTAATCATGGCAAACATCGTTCCTACTATTGTTTCTTCCGTAGCTGAGGACGTTCAAGCAGCAGGGTCAGATACTCGTCCACCTATGCTTGACAGAACTGATTATGACTCATGGGCACAACGAATCCGATTGTACTGTTTGGGAAAAGAAAACGGAGTCAACATTCTCAAGTCAATCGATGAGGGACCTTATCAGATTGAGACTACTAGAGACTTAATTGATACAGCTGCAGATGGAACAATGATCTATGGAATAGACAGACCAAAGACGTATGATGAGCTCAATGATAAGGAGAAAAAGAGATTTGATGCAGATATCAGGGCTTCTAAAATTATACTTCAAAGTCTTCCAAAAGACATCTACAAGCTTATCAATCACAACACTGAAGCAAAGGCTGTATGGGATAATGTCAAGATGCTTCTCTCAGGTTCTGAATTAACTATTGAGGATAGAGAATCACAACTGTATGATGAATTTGAACACTTCAAGATGAAACCTGATGAGAGTGTCTATGAATATTACGTAAGATTCCACAAGCTTGTTAATGACATGAGGAACATCAGAATGACCATGCCAAACATTTAGTTGAACTCTAAATTTTTGAACAACATGAATCCCGAATGGCACAAGTTTGTCACTTCTGTGAAGCTAACCAAAGGATTGAAGAATACAAACTATGAGCAACTCTATGCATTCCTTCTTCAGAATGAGAGACATGCTATGTTTGAAAAAAGGATTCTTGATCAGTTCAAAACCAACCAGGGAGAAACAAGTTCATCAAATGATTCAACAGCCTTCTACACCAATGATGGAACTACTACTAAAGCATCTCAAGTCATTCCAGATTCAAGTTTCAAACAACCTGATGCCAATGCAGTCATTGAACACTTTATCAACAAACTGGCTTTTATGGTTAAACAAAACTTAACCTTCACTCCTCACACTAACAGACTTCACACTAATAATGAAATCAGGACTGCATCCAATCTACACAATCATGCTTTGGTCAGAGATGGAAAGGTTATGGTACAACCAGCTCAAGAAAGGCAGTATGAACAAGGAAGAGGTGGAGTTGGTAGAGGATATGTGGCAAATCAGAATGGGGGAAGGAATGGAAATCAGGGACAAGCAAAACCTATCAAGTGCTACAACTGTGGAGGTGAGGGACATATTGCAAGGAACTGCACATCGCCAAAACGCCCTCAGAATGCAAAGTACTTCAGGGATAAGATGTTGCTTATGCAAGCTCAGGATAATGGTGCAGCTTTGGATGAAGAGGAGTTGTTGTTTCTTGCTGAAGGAAATGCTAAGACATATGATGCAGATGTGGATGAGAAGCCAATTCAGGAGATAGGCCATAATCATCAGAATGCCTTTCAAGTCGCTGATTGTGATGCATACGACTCTGACGTTGATGATGAACCCACTACACAAACCATTTTCATGGCTAGCATTTCTCCAATGGTCCCTCCTAAAGTCTCTTCATCACCACAAGCTGGTCCATCCAAAGACAAAATAATTTCAGAGGTACTAAAACTATACGATGAAGTTGATGAGCAAAAGATACATGATGAAGTACAATCAACTGTAACTATTGAGTCAGATATTGAAAATATGGGTAATATCAATATTGTCCCATATGATCAATATGTAAAAAAAAAGTGAAAGTGAGATTGTACCAAGTGATGTATCTTATGCAGTCAATGATGACTATGTTTTTGATGAATACACTGCATGTGCCCCTGATAATTCTGTTATCTCTGAACTCAATGCCTATAAAGAACGTGTTGCTATTTACGAACAACGAGCTAAGTTTAAATTAACCACCCGTGAGCAGGAGATGGATGACCAAATGCGTACAGTTATTAGAAAAAGTAACTTTAGAGAAGAAGTCTTAAAATAAGAGTTAAACTCCTTACAAGAAAAGCTTTCTAAAACTGCTAAGCAAAAACAGGAACTTCAAGAAAATGTTAAAATGCTTAAGCAAGAATTCACTGCTAAGGAATCAAAACTTTTGAATGATTTTTCCAATTTAAAACTTTGAAAAACAAGCTTGAAAATAAGTTGTACGTACAAGGGAATACCATTCAGACTGCTCACTTGATCACTAAGCATAGAGTTCTTAGCGATAAGCATAGCATTCCCCTTGTTGAGGAACCAAATCCAGAGGTCATTAAAAAGGCTAGAACTGCTCATAAGGTAATTTATGATGGCAATGAAATCCTTAAGCCTAGACAGAAACCTAGTTGCGCTGAGTGCACTGAGAAAGATAAGAAATCAGATGAGGTCACTAGGGAGAAAATGAATAAAAAACTCAACAACCCTATATGTAAAGAGAAAAACATAACCATCAAACCCCATGATTACAAGAAGGAAAACTGGATTTCCTTGAACAAGTTTAAGCCTCAAACGTTGTTAACTCCCAAACAAGTGTTCTGGAAAAAGGATTTAGATAAGCAAAAAGCAGAGAACCTCGTTGAAACAAACCCTCCCCTTAGGAAAATGCCTGCAGCGACTGTGTATCCTCCAAATACACCAATGCATTTAGTTCCTAGAACTATTGCCACTAAAAGCAAGACCTTAATTAGTCAACATGTTATATTTCAATTATTTGCTGACTTTGAGAAAACTTGTAAGAAAAGGATCACACCCACTGGGATAACTGAAGGGGAAAGGGGTTTTGAGCAAACAAAAGAATGCTATTTAACTGAGGTCATGCCCTTCTTTAAACAACTAAAAGATCAATTTGAGAGTCTTAAAAAGGGGATAGATACAGATATTAAAGGAATGGAAAAGGAATTTGATGCAATGATTATTGAGGTTAGTGACTATGAGCGAGCATTAAAATATAATGAAATTGAGAGGAAGAACTTGCATACCTTAAATGAGAATCTGATTTCTGAATGTATCTCTCAAGATGTGTTCTATACTGCCACTAATTGTTCCATTACTGCTTCTCAATTTCATGAATTATCTGTTGCTTTGAAAGTCTCCCATGATCATGTCATTGAGCTTGAAATCAAAAACTCTAAACTAAGTGAGAAAATTGAACAGGATGATCACGATACTTTGGTAAAACATTTTTCTAAACTAGAAGTTGAACATTTTGATTTACAACTAAAATATCAACATCTAAAAGAAAATGTCAAAACCTCAAACATCAAGATATCCTCAGATGTTCCAGAGTTTGATGCAGTTTTTGAAATAAACAAACGTGATGAACAGATTCAAGCTCACTGTAACACGATCAGAAAGTTGAAAGCCTAAATTTCTCAATTAAAGGGTGAAATGAACAATGTGACTGGATCCCAAATGCTTCCTCCTTTAGATTCTCGAAATTCTCAAAATTTTCATCTTCAAAACTTGGTTAATGCTTTACAAAAGGAAAATGAGAGTTTTCTAGAAGAAAATGAAAAGGTTAAACGTCATTTCAATGAGTTATTTGAGACAATAAAAGTCACTCGTAACAAAAATAATGAAAAAATAACTTCATTGCAAAAGGAAATTGAGAATCTGAAGAGTCAGGTAAAAGGGAAAATGCCAATGACAAATGGGGAGAATGGTGCTTCAAAGGTGCATGTCAGTAATAAATATGCTTTGTCTGTGAAATATGTTCCTCCTCATCTTAGGAATAACAAACTTGCTATTCAAACATATTTCTCACACCTTAAGGACAGCCTAGAATGTCTCCGTGAGATTATAGAAGAGGATAAGTTAGAGAAACCACTTGATAATGCAATTGGCCATGCATGCTTATATGCCAAACGATCTCAAGAACTTCTAGAATGCTTAATTACAATATGCCCTAAAACCTTAGGTGAGCAAGTCAATCCCTTGATACCTTGTTCTATGCCTAGTGCCAAGTATACAACTCATTCAATGCACAATGTTATGAATGTGAACTCTAGTATGCCTTCAAGTAGTTTAGATCCCAGCACCTCTAGTGTTAAGAAAGTGAACTTCAGTGCGCCTTCAAATAGTTCACATCCCAGCACATCTAAACAGGAAATGCAAAAAGTAGCAAAACCAACTAATGTTCCCATTGCCTTTACAGGAGTAATCAGTGACATTAAAGCGAGAAGGTCAAAGTCTCAAGGCAATACAAGGAATGATAGGACCTTTCAAGCTAAGAATGTGCATTGGAAAAGAGTAGAAGATCACCCTAGGAACACTATGTCTGAGTCAAATAAAACGAATCATGTTGATTCTAGTATTAGCTATAAGCGTACTGTAATTAATTCAAATTCTGATACTATCTGCAAACCATGTAATGATGTCTGCTTGAATTCTGTTGCTAATTATGAATGTGGTGTGAATGTTTTGTCTAATGCTGTCAAATGCCCAGTTAAAATTGTTAATGCTAAAAATCATGCTAAGAAGGCTAAAAAGCAAAGACGAAAGAAAGTTAGAAAACAATGGAAACCCACAGGAAGAACATTTAGAAAGATAGGTTATCAATGGATACCTTTTTCTGCTAAGACAATGCCCTCTAGAAAATGGATGCCTACTGGTAGAACTATTCCCTTAAGAAGTGAACATACTTTGAATAGGTCAAATACAGACACCAGCACTACATCTATTCCTAATGATTCCATTGCTTCTATCTCTGATGTGGGTGTTCCAATCACTGTTACTAACCAAGTGGAACCCATTATTGCATGGGGTTCCCAATTATCCAGTTATCCATTCTTGTCTGTGTTCAACTGCAGATCGTTCAAATCGTTCTGTGGTACCTGGACTCAGGCTGTTCCAAGCATATGACTGGAGACCGGACGCGGCTCATGAACTTCGTTAGTAAATTCATCGGAACTGTTAGATTCTGGAATGATCATTTTGGTGCTATTATGGGTTATGGTGATTATGTAGTTGGAAAAAGTGTAATCTCCAGGGTATATTATGTGGAAGGTCTTGGTCATAATCTGTTCTCTGTTGGTCAATTCTGTGATTCCGATCTTGAAGTGGCCTTTAGAAAACATACTTGCTTCATTAGAGAACTTGATGGTGTAGAATTATTAAGAGGCACTCGTGGTTCTAACCTATACACCATCTCTATCGAAGACATGATGAAGTATTCTCCAATCTGCTTGCTGTCAAAGGCTTCAAAAACTAAGTCATGGTTATGGCATCGTCGTCTCAATCATTTGAACTTCGGCACCATTAATAACCTTTCCAGAAAGGATCTTGTCAGAGGCTTACCCAGATTGAAATATGAAAGAGATCATCTTTGTTCAGCTTGCCAATTGGGTAAAAGTACGAAATATGCCCACAAACCAAAACCCACAAACTCAGTAATGGAAGTTCTTCATACCCTTCATATGGATCTGTATGGACCAATGAGAGTTCAAACCATTAATGGGAAGAAATACATTCTAGTAGTTGTTGACGACTACTCTCGATTTACTTGGGTAAAGTTTTTGAGGACTAAGGATGAAACTCCAGATGTCATCATCAAACTAATCAAACAGCTTCAGGTTCGACTCAACAATACAGTCAGAATTGTTCGAACAGACAATGGCACAGAGTTTGTTAACAAAGACTTAATTCAGTTTTATGAAAGTGTTGGAATCAGTCTTCAAAGAAGTGTTCCACGAACTCCTCAACAGAACGGTGTAGTTGAAAGACGAAATCGAACTCTTGTGGAAGCCGCAAGAACAATGCTAATTTATTCAAAGGTTCCAATGTTTCTATGGGCTGAAGCCATTGCTACTGCTTGCTATACCCAAAATCGTTCCCTTATTCATACCTCTCATGGAAAAACTCCATATGAACTTGTTCATAAACGAAAACATGATCTCTCCTACCTTCGTGTGTTTGGTGCTTTGTGTTATCCAACGAATGACGGTCAAGACCTAGGTAAATTAAGAGCAAAGGCAGATATTGGAATTTTTGTTGGTTATGCACCAAACAAGAAGGGTTACAGAATCTACAACAAGAGAACCCGAAATATCATGGAAACAATTCACATTACGTTCGATGAGCTGACCGGTCAAATGGCTCCTGGACAATCCAGTTCTGGACCCGCACTGCAAAATAGTCCCATTGGTTCATCCCTTGTACCAAATTCCTCTCCAGCAACTCCATATGTACCTCCAACTGAAGATGATTTAAAGAAATTATTTGATCCAATGTTCGATGAACACTATGAACCAAATGCTAATGAAATGTCAAATCCATCAACAGAGGCTACTCCTATTCATGTGAATGAAGTCAACCCTTCAGTTTCAATATCATTAAGTCAAGAAGCGCCTGCTGCTGATCACTCTGTCTCATCAACAAATCATCAATCTTCGAATGTGTCACACCCCCAATTTACCTGTTTTGCAGCGGAATGGAATTCCTGGGGGATTGACTGTCATAGCACCACATCACAGTTATATTGAACGACCTAAAGTGTCGTTTTAAAAACACATCGTTGGATATTAAATAAAAGCATTCAGAATACAACATCGGTCCCAAAAGGTTTACAAAGTTTGCAGAAATATAAATATATTACAAGTCCAAACGATGGTTTTGAAAGAAAGTGTCATAATGTACAATGATGTAATTCGACGCCGCGACTCAAAAGGTTCCTTAACCATGCCATGCGAATGTCTTAGTTACCTGAAAATACATTGCTAAAACGGTCAACAATAATGTTGGTGAGAAATCATAGGTTTATGTAAATGTTTTATACGACTACACAAGTATAGATCAGGCATGACAATCAAGTCACGTAAAAATGTTACTGGTATGACAATTATGTCACATAAAAATGTTACAATTGCTTAAGCGCATGATACCGAAGCTCCGACTGATGTACGCCCCAAAAGAGTGTCTTGCCAAACAACTCTGGTAATGTTTATGAATGAAATGCATCCGTATGACTAGTTGGGATTCACCAACCCGGATGGAGGCGTCACCCTCGATAGATCTATCCACTCACACACGCTTCTAGGAAATTAACGGCTCATACATTTGAAATGGGGACTTTTAACTGGCAACTTTGTAACTCAAGCAATGTAAATGTATTTAACATACTTGGTATCGTAATAAAAATGTTGTGCAATGTATTCTCCCCCGTAGGTTTGAAATAAGTAAAACTTGAATAAATCGGGGCTATGAAAACTCACTTGGTAAACTGGTATGATGACAAGAGTGAGTACACCGAGGTATAATGTGATGCGTTAACCGGGACCTATTACGAATGATATGACATGTCATGAGTTGCAATGTAATGTTATGCATGCATTTCGTATGTTATTTATACCATTTGCGAGTTTTGAAAATATTACTTATCGTCGAAAAATACTCTTTTGACGTCTTGACCCTTCAAAACTGACTTTACAAGTATTTACGTCAAAATGTCATCCTACAATGGTTTTATAATGATTTATGGTGAAATTTTCACTTTTCGTCGCAAAACAATGTCGTCGGAACTTTTATGAAAATGACAAAAATGGCTCCGAAAAACTAGTCGTAAAATGGTGTACATCGATCGTTAGAGAACGAACTCGACGGTTTTGGAAAGTTTGTATCGAAATCTAGAAGTTTCAGTTCAGGAGTTTTCGTCCAAAAGGTCTCGATCATAAAGATAATAAGGGTTTAAGATAGTGATTTTGGCTAATTGTTGTGTAAAAAGTGAGTTTCGGCCAAGTTTAAACATCCGTAATTAATTTATTACAACTCCGCTATACAAACGGCTTGTCGTTTTGAAAAATATGCTCGGTGATCTTAATTTTATTAGAAGACATTTCGTTACAAAAAGTTCCACATCATGGTTAAAAACAGCCCTCAACATGGATGTTTCAGCTACCGTAACACTTGTATCGTAAAAATAATATAGTTTTTCAGAAAATAATAGTTACGGCAACTTTATGAAAACGTGCATATCTTTGTCGTTTCAAATCCGTTTTCTACGTATAATACGTCCTTAGCTTCGTATCAAAGTATACTAATATATTTTTGATAAGTCGAAATAATTTGCAGAGCTAAAGGCTTGTTTTTGACTTGGACAAAATAAAAACAACATGCTGAAATTTCTGAAAAATATATATTTCGTCGTCAAACTTTAAAAATTCATAACTTCTTCGTTATAACTCCGTTTTCATCCGTTCAAACGGCCACGGATTCTTTTTAAAGTATATTTTCTAAATATCAAGGCCAAAATGTCGTGCCTACTGTCGGATTTTCCAGAAAATCAAAACAAGGACAGAACATATTTTATACTTATCAAAAATAGTTTTTCTCGGACAAAACCTATTCTAATCCCTTCAAATCAACTCCAAAGCTAATCTAATCCTACCATACACCTTCTTAGGGTGTCATGGGTTCCTAGACATCATCAAGACCAAAGTATACCAAGGGGATAATTATAGGATGACGATATATATATAAAACTCCAAAAATCAAGTAAAAATTGTATAAATCACATATGTCTTGCATGTTTGTACCAAAAATGAAAAGATTCATATGAAATGAAAAGGAAACATGAAAAATGAAAGAAACATGCTTACAAGTGAATATGATGAGGTGCAAGTAACAAGGTTAAACCTAAACACTCTTGGTTTTTATTTCAAAACCTTATAAAGAGTATTAACTAGATTGTAAAAACACTAGAGAAAAATTTTGATGATGATCCCTTGGAGACC
Source organism: Chrysanthemum seticuspe (assembly GCA_019973895.1). NCBI lineage: Eukaryota > Viridiplantae > Streptophyta > Magnoliopsida > Asterales > Asteraceae > Chrysanthemum > Chrysanthemum seticuspe. The sequence goes on along the minus strand of BPTQ01000006.1, from coordinate 87,411,645 downwards.
CTCTTGATGGTCGGTTTGTGGAGAACCAAAAGAAGAGAGAAAAACCTTTTGTTAACTTGTAGAATGAGATGCATGTATGAGAAAAATAAATGGAGTATAAGACTTTTAATTTGAGTATGAATTATTATCAATCACAACCCATGCCACATTTATGACTAACCCTCCCCCTTGGTCGGCCAAGGGGGGAGGGATGTAAGATATTTATTTATTTTTTTTTTTCAAAATATTGTGTAATTATTTATTTGTGTACTTATTATAAGAAAATGTAAGTAAATTTGTAGGAAATTGTAACTTGTAGGATAAATGGTAACTTTTAGGTACAAGTAAGTTTTTTAATAGATCAAAATAGAATGTAATGAAATAATAAAAATTGCAAAAATACATTCCTTGTGAAATTTGAGTGATAAAATAATTATCGTATAGTTTTTAAGAAAAACGTCGTAATAATATAACTTTAACGATTTATATACGAAATAAATTCAAAACACTAGTTAAACTAAAAATATAGTTTTTATAACTAAATGTAAGTATAAAAATATGTCGGGATCATTTTTGAAAGTAACGGATTAACTATTTAAAATAATAACTCACGCGATAACGTTTATTTAATATAAAAATTACGCGTTTAATGTGAAATGAAATGTCATGAATGAACTAACGAGATGCAAATGATGTCAATGAAATGTAGACTAATCCTAGTCCATATAAAATGTACGTGATGTTATGATCATGAATTCGCCGCTAAACCATAAAGGTTACGCGAATTTGAAACAAGTAAACCAAGTTTACGATAAATGTTGAAATTGTAAGGCATAAATTGTTTCGAGAAATGACCTGAAAGTACGGGTTGTCACAGAATGTACATCATGGAATTGTTTCCGGCATCAATGATGAAGTTAATCCCTTTTCTACTCTTGAAGATGCTCCATTTGAAAATATATTTGCTCCTGAATCATCATCTGAACCATCTTCATCAGGAGACATCGACTCTGCTACTTCAGTTCCACAACAACAACCACATGAACACCTCAGAAAATCGACACATGATCATCCACTGGACAACATCATTGGAAATCTCTCTCGTCCAGTATCCACAAGGAAACAACTTGCAACCGATGCCTTATGGTGCTTCTTTAACTCCGTACTCTCTAAGATCGAACCTAAAGACGTTAAAACTGCTATGAATGAAGATAGCTGGTTCAATGCCATGCAAGAAGAAATTCATGAGTTTGATCGATTAGATGTATGTGAATTAGTACCTGCTCCAGACTATGCTATGATCATTGCTCTTAAGTGGATCTTCAAAGTGAAGCTTGATGATCATAGAGATGTTCTGAAAAATAAGGCTAGATTAGTTGCAAAAGGATACCGTCAAGAGGAGGGTATAGACTTTGAGGAATCTTTTGCTCCAGCTGCTCGTATCGAGGCTATCAGAATCTTCTTGGCTAATGCTGCTAGCAAGAACATGGCTGTCTATCAGATGGATGTGAAAACAGCCTTTCTTAATGGAGGTCTGAAAGAAGTGGTTTATGTCAGCCAGCCAGAGGGTTTTGTGAATCCAGAGCATCCTACTCATGTTTATCGCTTGAAAAAAGCCCTTTATGGTTTGAAGCAAGCTCATAGAGCATGGTATGATACGCTATCAAAGTTTCTTCTATCCACTGGATTCAGCAAAGGAGCAGTTGATCCTACATTGTTCACCAGAAAGTCAGGCAAACATTTAATTCACGTTCAAATTTATGTTGATGATATCATCTTTGCCTCAACTGACCCCAATAAGTGTGACCGTTTTTCAAATGAAATGGGTTCTAAATTTCAAATGTCAATGATGGGACAAATGTCATTTTTCTTGGGATTACAAATTTCACAAAGTCCTGGAGGCATTTTTATAAATCAATCTAAATATGCAAATGAGATTTTAAAGAAATTTGGATTTGATTCTAGTGACCCTGTTGACACTCCCATGATTGAACGTACTAAACTAGATGAGGACCACTCAGGGATCATGGTAGACCAAACAAAATATCGTAGTATGATTGGATCCCTGATGTACCTCACAGCTAGTAGACCAGACATCTTGTTCGTTGTTTGCATGTGTGCTAGATACCAGGCTAAGCCTACTAAAAAGCACCTTGAAACGGTTAAACGGGTCTTTCGGTATCTCCAAGGAACCATCAATATGGGACTTTGGAACCCGAAGGACACCGGTATGTCACTAACAGCCTATGCAGATGCTGATCATGCAGGATGTCAAGATACTCGTCGAAGTACGTCTAGAGGTGCTCAGTTTTTGGGTGATAAGCTTGTGAGCTGGTCTTCAAAGAAGAAAATGAGTACTTTTATTTCCTCTACAGAGGCTGAATACATAGCCATGTCATCTTGTTGTGCTCAAATCCTATGGATGAGATCCCAAGTATCTGACTATGGCTTTGAATTCAACAAAATCCCTCTGTACTGTGATAATAAAAGTGCTATTGCTCTCTCATGCAACAACGTTCAACACTCAAGAGCAAAGCACATCAACATTCGACATCATTTCATCAGGGAGCAAGTTGAAAACGGTGTGGTGGAACTTTACTTTGTGAGGACTGTATACCAATTAGCAGACATCTTCACCAAAGCTCTTCCTAGAGAACGTTTTGAGTTTATTCTTCCACGTCTTGGTCTTAAGAGTCTACAACCGGAAACACTCAAATGTCTTCAAGAGGAAGAAGAGAAGTAAAAGGTTTCCCTCATCTATCTCTTGTATATATTTATTCAAAAAGCAAAATACAAAACTTGAAAAAAACCTTCAAAAAGAAAATATAAAAATATAAAATTCTCAAAATCCATAAAAATTAGAAAATATTGAAAAATTCCAAAAATATTGTTATTTTGTCATGTTTTTCCTTATTCGATATCATCTACGGACTTTGTGTTGACATTCAAAGAATGTCACGGGTTTTTAGATGTTCTTCGAATGCACATAGTTTTTGCATAAAAAAAATGAGCAGGAGAAAAATGGTGGTTTATTGTCATTTCAGGCAGTAACCCGTTTTAAAAGTAAAGAACAGAGCCATGCTTTATCTCATGTTTCAAATCTCATGCTCTGATTCTAAAAACAAATGTTTGTCATTAACAAGACAAATGTTTCCTTTCAAATAATTTTCCTTCTAATGATTCTTCTGAAAAATATTTGTCATCTAATGAAAACAAAATTGTTTTGAAAACACTTCGGACTCTATTTTTGAAAATCAAAAGAAATTATCAAGTGTCTAAATCTCAATCCATCAATCAACAACCTTCGTCATTGATTGAGGGGGAGAATGATATTTCAATTAAATCAAAAAGTGTTCTTCTCAAACAATTAGCACTTAAATGAGCAAGGTCTACTCTAATTATTTTACAATATTTTATACAATTGGTTCAAGACCTTGGCTATTATTATGTTTTCAAAAGATAATCATGCATGTTTAATCAATAGAGTTTAAAGTCTCAAAATCCAATCCTTATCAGTTAAAACGTCGTTCATAATCAAGTCACAATTCTCATTAAAAGCTTTCAAAATCAATTTAAATCTACAGAGATCACAAATCTCAAATGATTTGATAATTGTGATCGGGGGAGAATTTGTGATTTAAATTGGATTTAAACTAATAATTCGATAAATGGTTTCATAAGTGTTTAGCAAGTTTTCCTCCCCGCATGTGACAAACGATTTCAAGTTTTCCATGCACATGTTGAGGGGGAGCATCTACTTTAAACCTCAAATTATTGAAACGTGATTGAATTGTCTCTAAGTGCAAGTTTCTTCCAATATGTGCAAAACTCTTTCAAACTTCGAGGCACATATTGAGGGGGAGCAAACCTTTGAAAACCTCATCCTTCCTCAAAATGTTTATATACTCAAATTGATTGGGAAGTGATGATGATCATTTTTAGAAAATGTTAATCAAAAGATTGGACCTTTCATTCTTAATCTAACGATTTCAAAGATCTCTTGCCTCCATATGCTAAACAATTTCTGAATGTTATGCAATGTTGAGGGGGAGCATTTCTAAAATATCAAAACAATTCAGGTACAAAATGCTTTAATAATATATCACAAGTATCTGGAGTGATTTTCAAATGGTTTTCAATTGGTTTCAAGGCGGAAGATCAATACCAAAAGACCGACCAACTTTACTTCATGCATGGTGATATAAGGATGATAAGGTTAGGTTGAGGTCCCATGATCCGCCAGAACCGGAGGGATCTACCTAGGGACAATCCACTAGTTAGTGTAGAAGTCCTTAGGTATGATGATAAAAGGAGAAAAAATGAGATATGGGAAAAGTGCGGACTGAGACTGAGCTAGTACTGGAATAAACCCAACAAGGTTCTAGTTATGAAGTCTCGGTAAGCACTGAAGGGGTTGAAGAATGAAAAAGAATTGAATGTGAAAAAGGGAGAAAAGAAATAGCCCTCAATTTATTTAACCTTAGGGAAGATATCGAGTTCAATTCATATGCTACTGGTGGTTACCAAGGTAACATCGGTATTGAAGACAAGACGTCATGGACCCAGTGACGCACTGCACTTCATCTTCCCAAACCACTCAAGTTCCTCTTAAAAGGACTTGTTTCATTCTCACGGGAAACCGACATAATCTATCGACCTTCTCTTAGAGATTGTTGATATTGAAGAAGGAGACCCTCTCCCTAGTCTCCGGCATGAGAACCAAATATGCACAATTGAGTCTAGAGCTACGAGATCATCAATAAATCTCATTAGGACAATTTCAATGAAGACTCTCTGTTTCACACATTGTGGAAAGAGAGATTATATCTTGAGTCCTACGCATTATCCTTGTGGTATTGCCAGAACATCCGAGTGATATGTAAACATATTCACAATGAAGATGGAAAGCCTTTTAGAGCCAACATCAAACAAGCTCCTGGTGGGTGGCATGTGAGATCTATCCAATAGATCAACCATGTGACAACTGAAAAGAAACAATGGGGCGATTCAATCTTTTGAATCACTCCTGGTTCAGGTTATGGATTGACGGATACCTTTGAAAAACCAGTTGTTGTTATTAAAAACTCTTTTCTATAGCACATCGACTGTGTACTAATTTCTCAAAATAAAAGGTGTCTACGATTGATAATTGATTTTCATTAAAACCTTCGTTGTATTGCAAAAACAATTTCTATTGAGCGATACACGATTGTTTCTCAAATCTCTTTTCATCAATCAGTGAATCTCAATTCACCGGTTCACTCACTTCGTGTTGTCTTCTTTGAGACGTTCCGGTTTGAGAACAGCTAGAGCAGCTGCAAAACCCTGTCAAGGAAATTCTTCGGAATTATACCTGATCACGGGCAGTACTTGTACTGATCAACGGGGAACCGTGGGCCGTGTACCTCAATTCATCGAAAGTGATCAAAGACACTTTCGTGCGCTATATTGGTAACTGTCTTATGCAGGTACACCCCGACATTTGCAGCTGATCAGAATGAAGTGGTCAATCCATAGCCGCATGCTCACTCAACACATTCAGTTCCAAAGGAATCATGATTAGTGCATCAATGACTTAGATATTTTCACTCCATGCTTCTGCTACGCTGCTGCCAATATCATGAATCAACGAAAGCTTCCGCTACTCTGATAAGAATATATCATGATCCAGAATATGAGCATGTCGGTCCAAATGTCACTACACCACTATGGATGAGTCAGAGATTAATGTGGCTGATGATCTCAAAGCTGGCTCAAAACTCATTATCACGTGGATCAGTTAAAGACTTCCACTCAGATTATCCAAACATGCGAAAATGAAGAATCAAAGACTACGAGCTACAGAACAAAGAACACGAACAAGAATCCAAGAACAATCTCAATGTAATATATGTTTGTATTCTATGTAATTTTAATGTATGTTTGAGGTGACCTCCCTTAGGGGGAGATTGTTAGGATTTGGAAAATCCAGTAGTTAAAGTGTCGGTCACCTCAAGTATATGTAATCGTTAGAAAGCTCGTAGTCGTAGTTATTTGATGTTAAGTAGTATTTAGTTTAGTAACACCGTGGAGGACGGACGGGTCTTTACCCACTGTATGCATGATCCACAGCCCGTAGGTGGCGTTTATTTTTAAGACACTATAAATACCCTCTACCTCCCAAGGTAGAGGGTTGGAGCTTCAATACCATTTTTCTTTGTTTCACATAGTTCCCAACTCTCTTCCCTTTTTCTCTCTAGAACTTTCTCTCTCTAAACATCTTGAATGCCCCACTTTGATCATGGTTTAGTGTGTTTTTGAAATCCTATATCCTACAAAATCAATCCCCTCTTCTTTTCTATAACCCTTAGCCACCAGACGTGACTTATTTCTGATAACCGTTCCGTCAGCATCTAACTTGTTCTTCCAAATCCATTTTAGACCAATAACATAGACCCCTGTTGATTTTTCAACCAATTCCCATACTTCAAGACGTTTAAACTAATTAAGTTCTTCTTAAATGCAATGTTCACCGTCAGTCTGAAGATGTTGGAATCACTCCTAAACTAGATTACAAGTGTTAGTAATTAATATGTAATAGTTAGCTTAATTAGGCTTTTATGTTAGTAATTATGGCAAGGCTTATGTAGAAAGCCCATAAGCCTTGGCCCAAGCCCAATAAGGAAAGGAAGGGAACTAATGTGTTGCCCTAGCTCCTTCCCCTATAAATAGTCTTGTAAACCTTCACTTGAAGGTTGGTTGTTCATTTCACTAATAAACCTACTCCTAAACCTTTCTTATATTCATGTGTGTGTTTGTGACTTGTTCAACCGATCACTACTTTACCTCATTTCTTCATATTGATGCTTGTGTTACAAACATGGTGACCTAACAGTGGTATCATTCACCATCTAGTTGGGTGAAACAAACTTGTTTTTGAAGTTTTTTATGGTATACGCGTGGGTTCTCGTTATTAAACTTTCATACGCAAAAAGTTCTAAATTTTTCACTTTAAAATTCAAGATTCTTGTACTTTAAAGGTTATTTGGTGATTAAGTTTAAGTTTTTGGCAAAAAGTTTGAAACTTTACGTGCATTTCATTATTTTTGAGCTTGGTTTTATTCGTGTGGCTATTTCTACGCGTAAGTTTTTGGATCATCAAGTTTCACACTTTTGTGTTAGTTTGGTGATATTGAAGCTTTTTCATCATAAAAATCTGGTTTAGAAACACTTTTGGGCAGAAAAATCTATTTTGGCAAAGTTTGGTGATTCCTACGCATAACTAAACCCTAGTTTTACTCATAAGGTTTGAAAGTCTACGCATAAGCTTCTCAACGTGTGATCTTCAGTGCTATTGGTTTACTCAGTGTTTTCTTGCTTGGATAAGCCTGAAAACACTTCGACTTTGGATATCTTTTACACTGGAATAAGTGTAAAGGATTTTTGGGCAAAACCCTAGTTTTACGCCTAAGCTAATTACTTACGCGTAGAATACTTTACGCCTAAGCATTTTCTTACGCCTAAGCTCTGACTTATGCATAAGCTAATCTTACGCATAAGCATTCTACTTCTAAGCCTTTTAGTTTACGCCTAAGCTAAGTGTTTCTCCTTTATACGCGTAAGCTTCTTTCTACGCGTAAGCTTCTCTCTACGCTTAAGTTTCTTTCTACGCGTAAGGTAGTTGTATACGCCTAAGCATCTGTCTACGCCTAAGCTGGTTTCTACGCCTAAGTGTACTTCATCAACAAACATCTAGTTTCATTCAACTACAAAGATCCATCAACAACACAAGTATTTAAAAAAAAATCAAATTTTTACGCGAGATTCAAATTTTGGTTTAACTGTGAAAATTTTGGTCGAAAATTCAAATTTTTGGGCCCAAATTCGAATTTTTCAGGTCAAATTTGGCGTCACAATTGTCAAAACTCAAATTTTTCTTACAACCTTAGAATTGAATTTTATAGTGAATTTCAAATTTTGGAAGTCAAAATTTTTTATAATTATTTTTGGAGGGAAATTGAAATTCACTATATCGACCTTCTGTGTACTATATCGACTTCGCACATTTTCTCTTTAATTCTTCTGCAGGGTAGAGAAAGTGTATTCATCAATGGCACGAATGAGTGTACAAAAGTCACAAATCTCCTCACCTACCAACATCAGATTTGTGGAAATGAACAAAACATGGATGTCACTGACTAAGTTGATGAGCTCAAAAGGGTTGTTAGCATTGGAAATACGGAATGCTCAACGGGTTGTTGGGAATGTTGTGATTACTTCAACTGTCGGTAATGCGGACAATGAGGTTATAACATTGGAAAAGCAGGAAGACAACAGCAGATCAGGGGAAGATATCATACCCATCTATGACACAGAGCCCAACTATGACAAAGAACAAATGGTTGAGGAAGATATCTTACCCACCTATGACACTGACACAGAACAGATGGTTGAGGTAAAATCTACTGTTGATCATACTCTGCCTACAAATGCGACACAACATACTGAGCAACCTGAATTCAGAAATGAAGGAGAGGTTGACCAGTGTGTTGCACAATGTCCAGAAAACTATCTTATGTCTGAGCCCTTACTTGCAAACAATTCAACTGAAACGTCAAATCAAACTCTTGAATCTGAAAACATTCTTCTCAAAAAGACCATTGCTCAGTTTGAAAAAGATTTTTCAAAACTAGAGGCTCATTGCATCTCTCTTGAACTTAAAATGCAAAACAAAATTTTAAACTCTGATCCAAATAGTAAATCTTTGAATGAACAAAGTAATCATGTGGATACATTAGTAAAAGAAAATGAGCATTTAAAGGCTCAACTTCAAGCAAATGGGCTTGCACATGTTGCTTTACAAAACAAACTGAGAAGATTAACTGACAAGAGTGTGGATACTAATTTTACAAAACCAACAATCTTGGGGAAGTCGTCTCTAAAACCAATCAGAAACCAATCAGTAGTTAGACAACCAACTTCTTTTAAATCTGAACGTTCAAAATCTTCAAAACCACGGTTTGCCTCCCAATTTGTTGAGAATAATCATTTGTAAAAACCGGTCACTCCACATTTCGGGCCAAAGAATAATGCTTTTGTTTCTGTTAAACATATTTCTGTTAAACCTGTTTATGTTATACTTGTTTCTGTTAAACCTCAACATGTAGTTGCACCTGGCCAGTCTAGGATTAGTTCGAAAAAAAAGTCTAAACCGAGCATAAAAATTCAATATTAATATGATACAAATGACTTGCACAAGAAATATGATCTAGAAAAGGCTAGGAAAAGGGCACTACTCCAAAAGGATGGAATCTTAGGTTCACGACCTAGTGTGATACCTTCTAGTGTGTTGCATAACATTGCTTGTAGTAGCAAACCAAAACCTAAGTTTAATCAACAAACAGTTAGAAATAAACCCGTTGATCTAAACGTAAAATTTCAAAAACCTAATAGGTGGATCAATATAGAACGCAGACTCTTCTCAAAAGAAGTTTCAACATCCCCTAGATCTATCCTTAGATGGATTCCAACGGGTAGAGTTTTCAACACTGTTGGTCTTAGGTGGATTCCTACAGGCAAGATACTAAATAGTTGCATCAAAACAAGTGTGAAACCCACAACATCCATCCTTGAGGTAGGAAAGGAAATCATCAAAATAGCATGTTCAGGAGTCTAGAAGATTATTGACACTACATCTTTATGCTTCTAATATATGGAACCCAGTTACACTTGGGGATCCATGTCTTTTCTATCTTGCCCCCTCCTATTTTCTTTACAGGTACAACAGACATGGCTCTTACTGCAAAACAGGACCCGTTTTTCACCATCAAAAATATCATGATCCATCAGTTGCATCACAAATTGTACTTAATCGTCAAGAATTGGAAACATTGATTGCTCCTCTGGTTAAAGAGTCTTTCTAAAGTCGTGCTTCAGATGTATCGAATGTTTCCGCTACACAACCTGATAATACTCTAATTTCTGATACACCTGAATCTACAACAACAACCGTTGTTGTAGCTGCACCCCCAGTCGAATCTCTGACAACAGAAGAACAAAATGCTTCCTACAACAATGACACAGCTAATGATCAACATAATGAACAGAGAAACTTATCAGCAGTTGATTCTCTCATGATATTTATGGTACTTCACACTTGTTCGATTAATCGGACATACATGGTTTCGCTGTCTCCTTATACATGGTTTCGCTGTCTCCAATTCATCATCAACATACCTGGTGTATGATTCTGATTCAATGAAAACATCAGGGGAAGATAGTGTAGGTGTTCATTGTTTCCATGATGTCGTTTGCGAAAACCCTATCTCTTCTTGGATTTCTTCAATTAGGGGGAAGAAATGAGACGATATGTGGTTCAAACGTCTCACTTTGGTGTTATCATCTTACTTTCTCAGGGTTATCGTGTGTGAAGTTACCTAAATATGATGATATGATGCCTCACACATGGTCATTTTATCGAGAAATTGCATACTCACAGGTAATTATTATTCCGATAGACCGCAACATTCAGGGGGAAGTCGTTTCATTTCGTCTTTCATGGTTTGTTTGGTGTGAAGCATCTACATTCGTGAGAAGATTTTGTTGATTTCTTGTATGTTACCCCCGAACGGATTTTCCGCAATAAGTCAGATTTACATTGTGTGGTTAACTGCTCATCTACAAATTCCGCTGCGTACTGAAAACTTCAAAAGTTAGAGGAAATGTCAACTTCATCAAAGTTTAAATCTGCTAAAGACAGTTGTCTATTTAGGGGGAAGCTGATTCAGAAACTTCATCACTCAGGGGGAAGCTAATCAGTTTCATACTTATTACATCATTTCTCTGTTTATATTCATAATGGCTTCTGAGCAAACCAGCTTGGAACCCGGACATAACCATCTAAACTTTCCCCAAACCCCATCATCAGCTGAACCAAGCATTCTGCTTACTCGTCAACAAATGGATCAGCTATTTGCTCCTCTGTTTAGTGATGATATTGATCAACATGCTCCAGATGTATCAAATGTTTCCGCTGCTCAACCTGGTAATAATCCAATACCCGATACACCTGAAACAACAACAACTGTTGAAGAAGTACCTCCAATTGACTCTACAACAACAGTCGAACAAACTGCTTCCAATGACGCTGATCCAGCTGATGATATTCTTAACAATGAAGTACCCCTACCTGCAGATTATGATCCAAATGCGTTCTTCAACCCTTTTGCAAATGCTTCTGCCACTTCTGATGTTGCGGAATCATCTACAAGTCAATTTAATCCTCCTAATCTGCAGAATGTATATCAACATCAACCCTCCACACAACGTTGGACTAAAGACCATCCTCTTGTGAACATCATTGGAAACCTGAATCAACCAGTCATAACTAGACAACGTCTTCAGACTGATGATGAACATTGCATTTATGCACTTACAGTTTGCTAATCTGAACCCAAAAACATTAAAGAAACAATGACTTATGACAACTGGATTGAATCCATGCAAGAAGAACTTAATTCGTTTAAACGTCTTGAAGTATGGGAATTGGTTGAAAAACCAACAGGGGTCTATGTTATTGGTCTAAAATGGATTTGGAAGAACAAGTTAGATGCTGACGGAACGGTTATCAGAAATAAGTCACGTCTGGTGGCTAAGGGTTATAGACAAGAAGAGGGGATTTATTTTGAGGAATCCTTCACTCCGGTTGAACGACTTGAGGCTGTACGGATTTTTCTAGCATTTGCGGCTCACATGCACATCACGGTCTTTGAGATGGATGTCAAAACCGCTTTTCTGAATGGACTGTTGTTCCCTATTCACTATCGTTTAAAAAACAATTAAGTACTTAAAACAATTTAATAGTGAATAATGACTGAAATTAACGTAAGTAAAACACATAAAGTAATTTTCAACATCATATTCTTATTAGAAATAAATCAAAAGAATACGTTACCCAAGTACTTGCGGAATAGTACTTGGGATTGAAATGACAAAGTTTGGGGTGACTCCTCTCTAAGCTCAGGCTAAGTCTGAGCACAACTCTTAGAACCGACTGAGCTATCTCAAGGATAAAGTTGTATTTGGAGGAGTGAAAAGTAGGCTTGTGTGTGTGTTTTTACAATTCACAAGCTTCAACTTTTCACTCATTCTCTTATGCTATTTATACAAGTATGATTTTAACTTTATCCTATAAGACAAACACATTGATCACAGTAATCACGAATATAGATATATTCGATTACTGTTTACTTTGCTATTAGTAGTCAGGCGGCGAAGCTTCTTTCCTTAACAGAGAATCCTTTAGTATCGCCGCTTACTATAAATGGGAAGATATGGCTTTAGTAGATAGGAACTTAGTTTTATCTGGGTAAAGCACTTGGGGACTTAGTTTTATCTAGTTAAACTTTTCCCGCCTAGTCCCGCTCATTCTTCAGTCTTTAAAGCCTTCAGTCTCTTCCTTCAGTTTGTCTTCAGTGCTAACAGTTGGAGAGGAGTCTTAGGGATTCAGTGAGTTATTTTCATCACTCACTGAATCCACCATCATCTTCTTGACTTAGTCTTCACCCATTAAGTTCCGCCTTGCTGAGTGGAGAGGCTTCTTCTTCGCCTCGTACTGAGTAACCTGAAGATGGCTCACTGAGAGACTATGCACTCAGTGACCTGATAGTGTTTAACGGATTAAACACTTAGGTTATTTTCTATTCAAATCCTAGATTAAGGGTTTTGGGTATTTACTGAAGCCAACAGTCTCCCCCTATTTGGATATACAAATAGCCTAAGTATTTGATCAGTGTAAGTGAGCAAATGGCTTCTTCTTACACTGAATGTACTAATGAATACAATATGGAACACTGAGTATTTTAACAAAAACATACATCTTTATTAATCATCTTACATGGTTCCTATCACTAGTACAAAGAAAAGATAACATGATGTCAGTCCAGATGGATTCCCAGTGCTTCAAGCTTCACTTTCTTGGTGATGAGTGTTTCCCTGTCAGGATGGTCTCTTATATTAGCATTCAGGTCATGACAAAACCTGATGTTTGCTGGGGATTGGATCTGAGAGGCCACTGGAATATAGCTGATCATAGTAGCCACTCCTGCCTGATCGATATCACTCCACCTTTGGAATGTTGGGTTCCCGTAGACATCAATGAAAAATAGCCCTCTTTCAGGCTTTTCAATCACTAGACAGTTCACAAATTTCACACCCTCAGGTAGCTCTCTGTTGCATTCTAAGCCAGGCACTTTGATCTTAGGCTGGAACTCAACTCTTTTCCTTTTTCCAGTGGATGCTTGTAGTTGAGATCCTTGAGGTGCAGTCAAGGCAGGCTGAATTCCCAGTTGGGATGGTGCATCTCTCAGCCTTTCATATCTTTTGCTGAGCATCTTCATTAGGTCCTTGACCACCTTACTTTGCTTCTTTTCAATGATTGGACCAAGCTCATCGAGTTCAGTGATCCCAAAATCAACAAAAGTTAAGGGATCATGAATCTCGAAATGTCTCTTATCACCCCCTGTAGACATTCATTGCTAGTGGTTGGAGTTGGGGATGATTTTGACATCAGTGATTTTCTCTGGCTTCCTTCGGCTTGTCATTGTCCAGTTGTAATGATCAATTCGTTCTTTCCTGACAACTTCAGCTTTCTTTTTCTTTGCTTCAAACTGCTTTCTCATTGCAGCCATCTGAGCAGCCTGAGCATCCTTGAACTTTTGTCCTACCTGACCCTTTTGAAGCTTGCTTGGATCTAATCCCATGTTCTCAGCTTCTTCGGCGACAACCTTTGCCAGTGCTTCTCTATTCCTTTTCTCTTCCTCAGCTAGTTTCAATCTTCTTTCTTCTTTAGCAAGATGTTTACTCAGCTGTTGTGGTGTGAGCAGGTATTCAGTGTCGCCGATGTTATAGGGAATCTTCTCAGGCTCAACAGTTGTCATTTTGCCTTTGCCTTTGTCCTGGCCTGAGGAAGATGATGCAACTAAGGGTGGTGTATTTGTCATGATTGATGTTGTGACTGTCAGTGTTGTTGTTGTTGATGTTTGTGGTGGTAGTGAGGAGATGGGTATTGCTGAGACTGGTGCAGATGATGTAGGAGCTACAGAGACTGGTGGTGTTTGCTCCCCCTAAGTGTGAAGAGGAGTTTCTTCAGTAGTATTCTCCTCCTCAACTGTTGTCGGAGCTTCAGTGAGGGCAAGAGTTGGAGTTGGTGTTGAGGGGGACGGAGCTGCTTGACCCTTGAAGGCCTGATAGATTTCGGTGATCATGGCCTTAATCTCTAAAGTATCTGCTTGAAGACCAGTGACCTTTGCATCCAGGTTAGCTTGAGAGATCTCCAATGCAGTCATTCGGGGACCAAGATTCCAGGCCATAGAAGATGAGGCATGAGCCATAGCAGCTACCTGAGTGTTCAAAGAGTCCACTGAGGTTTGAAGAGACTGAACTGAAGATTGGAGACCCTGAACATTTGCATATTGGAGCATTTCAATCAGTTCAGTGAGTCGAGATGAATTTTTCACATACACCTCAGTGGCTTCCAGCACTTTGGCATTGATTGCTGGGTCTTCTTTAACAGCATCCCTGATTTCATCAATTGTAACTCCGCATGACTGAAGATGCTTGAGAAACTAAACCAGATTTTCATCCAGTCTGATAAGGTGTTGGTACATGAGATCTCTGTGCTCATGAACATTTTCATTGAAGGTGAGCACATCAGATCGAAGATCAGCGTAGCTGGCTGCCGCTTCAGTGTGTTGATCCCAAAATTGTTCAGTAACCCCAGTGTACATCTTCCTTGAGGCTTTAGTGATCCACTGAACCAGCTGTCTTTTAGTGACTGGAAGAATGTTGTCAAAACGGTTAAATTCCCCAGAGCTAGATGATGAGGAGTCTAATTCATTATCTTCTGGATGAAATGGTGACTCGGTATGCTCCTTTGGATCAGGCTGAGGCTCTTGTTCAGATTGAACCTCAGCGTCCATTTCTTCTCCAGCTGATAAAATTTCATCTTCAGTTTCAGCAAGTTCATCCTCTAAGAATAGAATACCAGTGACATCAGCAATTGTGATTAAGGGGTTGGTGATGGGTTCCATATCAGCGGGTGGTATATATCCCTCTGAGTCTTTGTCCCCCGTTGACCCCTCAGACACTGGTGGGAGTTTCCCAGTGCCTTCTCCGAAGTCAGGATTGGTTTTGGGTTCCGTATCGGCGGGTTGTTTCTTTCCCTCTGAGTCTTTGTCCCCCAGTGACCCCTGAGACACTGGTGGGTGTTTCCCAGTGCCTTTGACGGAGTCAGTGATTGTTGTATCCCTATCAGTGGGTTGTTTTTTTCCCCCTGAGTCTTTGGGATTGATTAGTGTGCCCTCAAACAAAGACTTGGATTTGTTAATGTCATCATCAGGCGTAGTGGAAGGCGCTCCCCTACCAGCGGGTTGTTTGTTTCCCTTTGGATCTTGGGGAGTAGTAGATGTGACCAAGGGCACTGACTGTGATGTATCAGTGTCCTTCGTTGTCACGGGGGTGGATGTTTCCTGGTCAGTGGGTGTCTGTTTAGTCTCGGGCTTTTTGTGCCTTTTAGGCAGTGTTCCTGAAGCCTCAGGGCCCTGAGACTTTGGTTTAGTCTTAGTCCCAGTCTGAGACTTCCCCTTTCTTTTTTTGGGAGCAGGGTTTGGAGACACTGATCCACTCTGATTGTTTACAACAATCATGTGGGCCGTCAATTCAACAGGAGTGACAAGGGATGGGTCTTTTTGAAAATTTGATTGGCTCAGGATGCCTGGTAAAGCACCAAATTTTTCTTCCTGAGGATAGTTTGTACCCAGTAACACTTGCAAAGCACAAGAGACAAACCTAGGATACGAAACGTATTTCGCCCTAGTTTTGCTCTGTAGCTTGGTCACGAGATCACTGTAAATGATCTCCCCTATGTCGACAGTGACCCCATTCATCAAGCAGTATGCCATCATCAACTGAATAGAGTTAACTTGTTCAGTGGATGAGTGGTTCCCGCCGAGGACCTGAACTACGAAAGTGAATAGGATCCTCCAAGCCACGGGAAAAGAGCTTTTGGTGACTGGGGTCTTATCCAAAAAAGTTGGATCTAAAATGAATTATTTTAACCCATCCTTCACTGTGGAAGGTTCAGGATGGGCGACATAAACACCTTTATTGTAATCCAGCCCTGTTGAAGTGCAAAACATTTTGTAATCCAGGGTGAATCGTTGTTGCCCCCCGTGAAGACTGAATCTGATGAGATATTCCCTGAGAGGTCTGAGGTTGTTCTCATCAGTAGAGGGTGTCGGGTCATAGGCCTTGGCTGTAGCCCAAAATTCCCTGAGGAGATTTTGGTAAACAATGGAGGGACACTGAACAAAGGCCGTTTTCAGTGGGCAATTAAACAAAAAATTTATAATGTCTTTGTAGGCTGGGACGGTTTCAGGGTATTCAAAATTTCCTATGACATTATTAGTTTTAAATTCAACATTTGTAAGATCCCCTACCCACTGAGAAGCAAACTGGAGAGATTGAGTTCTAGCCATTTCCATTAAAAGATTTTAGGGTTTTGAAAATATTTTGACTAGAATAATCAAAGTTTTTTTTTGATCTCTCAAGTTTGTGATGAAAAAATTTTGTAAATGTTTACAAGAAGGGTTTTCCAAAAGAGGTTTGAAAAGTTATTGAGCACACACAAATATTTCTGAGTTTTAGAAATGATTTTGACAGAGTTTTGTTGCAGAAAATAATTTGTGTGTGTTTGTTTGTGTTGGAAGAGGGTATTTATAGAGTGGTAAGAGGGGTGATTTGTGCACAAATGGGAATATTAAAAGTCGGTTTTTGAAAAACGTTTGAATTTTCACATTTAATGCTACCACTCCATTACCCGTAGTAAAATCCCGTTTTTCAAGGGAACAGTTGCAGTGCACAGTAAAAGTGCACTTTTGCAGAGATAAAATATCAATTTGATATTTTTATGAGAGGCATTAAATGCCAAGTGGGATGACAGTAAGACAAAGAGACATATATTCCTATATTAAATTAGCATAGTTACCAACCTAGGACATTTAAGTAACTGATACTTGGATCATTTAGTTACTCATTCAATGCTCTTTGTCAAATGTCACGGACCCTGAATGAGTCTTACTCATTCAGTGAGAGGTTTGTTTTGGATGTTCAGGGAGGATGAACCATTTCAGAGAACTTACTGAGATTGGTTTTCAGATACCTGACTTTCAATGTCAAGCATTCCCAATTCAGCTTTCAGTCTCCTGAAGGTAGGTTCATCCAAGGGTTTTGTGAAGATATCAGCCAGTTGATATTCAGTAGTGATGAAATGAAGTTCAATGTCTCCTTTCATTATGTGATCCCTGATGAAGTGATATCTAATATCAATGTGTTTGGTTCTTTGGTGGAGGACAGGGTTGTTGGAGATTAAAAAGCACTGGTGTTATCACAGAAGATGGGCACTATTTTGTAATGGATGTCATAGTCACTGAGTTGACTTTTCATCCATAATACATTGGCACAACATCCTGCTGCAGCTACATATTCAGCTTCAGCTGAGGACATAGCCACTGATTGTTGCTTTTTAGCACTCCAACAAACTAGTTTTCCTCCAAGAAATTGACAGGACCCTGAGGTACTTTTTTTGTCCATGTTGCAGCCAGCATAATCAGAATCAGAGTAACCCTTGAGATCAAACCCTGAGTATTTTGGATAATAGAGTCCAAGGTTTGGGGTTCCCTTCAGGTACCTGAGTATTCTTTTGGCTGCAGTGAGATCGGATTCTTTAGGATTGGACTGATATCTTGCTATTAGACAGACTAAGAATTGGATGTCTGGTCTAGAAGCAGTTAGATACATCAGTCAGCCTATAATCCCTCTGAAATGAGTTTGATTGACTGATTTGCCAGTGAGATCAGGTCCAAGGTTGTTAGGTGGGACCATTGGAGTCTTTACTGAGGCACAGTCAGATATCTCATATTTCTTCAAGAGATTTCTAGTGTATTTCTCTTGACTGATGGATTTTCCTTTATCAGTTTGCCTGATTTGTAGTCCAAGAAAGTATGTGAGTTCCCCCATCATGCTCATTTCAAAATTCTTTGTCATCAGTTTTTCAAACTGTTTGCAAAGTTTGTAGTTTGTTGAGCCAAAGATGATGTCATCAACATACACTTGGACCAGTATCACATCATGTTGAGTTCTATAGACAAATAGTGTGTTGTCTATCTTTCCTCTGACAAACTTGTTTTGTATCAGGAAGGCTGAGAGAGTTTCATACCATGCCCTGGGAGCTTGTTTAAGTCTATAAAGTGCTTTGTCAAGCTTTCAGACATAGTCAGGGAATTCACTACTCTCAAAGCCCGGAGGTTGCTGAACATATACATCTTCCTTGAGATCACCATTTAAGAATGCACTTTTAACATCCATTTGGTAGACCCTGAAGTTCATGTATGTTGCATATGCAAGGAAGATCCTGATGGCTTCCATTCTTGCAATAGGAGCAAATGTTTCATCATAGTCAATGCCTTCTTGTTGACTGTAACCTTTGGCTACAAGTCTGGCTTTGTTTTTAATGACAGTGCCATTTTCATTAGTTTCGTTTCTGAAAACCCACTTCATTCCTATGACTACTACATCCTGAGGACATTTGATCAAGGTCATGACCTTGTTTTTATCAAACTGTTGCAGTTCTTCTTGCATAGCCTGAACCCAGCTTGGGTAATTTAGAGCCTCAGTGACACTTTTGGGTTCTATCTCTGATAGGTAATCAGCATATAGACATTCATTGGCTGAAGCTGCAGTTAAGTTAGCAGTCATGCTTCTAGTGAGCATGCCCTCAGTGGGTTCACCAATGATGTTTACAAGCTCAATGTCCTGAGATCTTGTCCACTGATAAGATCGTTTATAAGCTAAGCTAGGGATCAATAACAAAGATAATAATATTGTACGCAGCGGAATAATCAAAACAATACTTTGTTATTGAACAAGGTTTTCATTCACTTAACTAATACTCTAATAAATATTAGACGTTTATAGAAACACGTCTACTAACTAAACTAATAACCTAGGTGCTTACAAGACATTACGCCTAGGACACACTAATCTAAAACCAATACCCTAGACGTTTTCCCCTAACGTCTAGGCTAAACACACACCATTCAGTACCATTTTCAGTTCTGATTTGTTTCACTGTAATGTCATTCTGGTTTTCAATGTTCCTGATGAATGACATTATAGTATCAGCTGCCTGACTCTTTTTGGAAAGAAAGTATACCCAAGTGTATCTTGAAAACTCATCAACAATGACAAGTGTATACTTCTCATGCTGGATTGATCTAGGACTGACTGGTCCAAAGAGATCCATATGCAAGAGGTGAAGGCAGCTTTTGATAGAGAAATTTTGCTTGGTTTTGAAAGATGCTCTTTTATGTTTGCCTTTTTCACAGGCTGAGCATGGTTTATCTTTTGCAAAAACCAGTGATGGTAAGCCAAGGACCTTGTTTGGTTTTGCCAAGTTGTTGATGTTTTTGAAGTTTAAGTGTGAGAGTCTCTTGTGCCACAGCCAGTTGATAGTTTCAGTGGCTTTGGCAAAGAGACAGGTTCCATCTTTAGAGAGAGTTGGCATGTCTAAGACATAAACATCGTCTCTCCTAGGAGCAATCAATACAACTTCCTTGTTGGCATTGAAAATGGTACCTTGTTTGTCATTGAATTGTACAATGTACTTAGCATCACATAGCTGACTGACACTGATGAGATTGTATTTGAGACCATTGACATAAGCAATCCTAGAGAAAACAATTCCATTGCAGTTTACTGAACCATAACCTTCAGTGGGACATGATGAGTTATCACCAAATACTACCTTGTGCAGATATTCCTTCACACCAGTCATGCTTCTTGAACATCCACTGTTTAGATGCTAGATAGGCTCCCTGGCATGTCTCTGCACAAGTAGTAAACTGAATTAGTTTCTCTTCGTGACCCACTTACTAGTGGGCTTGGGTCTCATGGTCTCTTTGAATTGAGCAATCGATTCATGGTCAGTGGTGGAGTGCAATGAGCTACCACAGGTTTTGCATTTAGAGACTGAGGATGACTCAGTGGATTTGGGTTGCTTTGAACTTCTCCTTGCATGGATGACATTGTCATGATGGGATGTCTTATGAGCTGTGTTACCGCAAATATCACAGCATATGTTCATAAGACAATCATCAGGGCGATGATCATTAAAGCCACAGTGTGGGCAAGGAGGAAAAGGCTTTGCTCTCAACTTTTGAGCTGACTTGGATGAAGAAGCATACTGATGACCAACTTTGGTGTAGTTTGCTTGACTGAGAGAGCTTACATATTGCAAGTGGTCAGTAGTTCTGTGATCATCCTTTTTGCAGATCATGCAAAAAAGGATTCTATAACAGTTGTCAGTGGTGTGACTGGTATAGTTGCACAGATCACACTTCTGCTTGTTTTTGGTGGTGGCTTTTGATTTTGAGGAACTAGAGGAAGCTGACTTTGTCTCCTTGATTGATTCAGGGATCTATTCAATGGATTCCATTTTGTCAGTTAGCTTCCTCACAAGTTCAGTCAATTGCTGAATCTGATCAGCTTCAGTGGGGACTGAGGATATCGAAGTTTCAGTGGGGGTGGATTCTTGTTGAGTTGGTTTTGATGGTCTTTTCAGGATGGTTCTACCAAGTCCAGACCTTTCTTTAGGAGAGTGTGGATTTTATTGTAATGGAGTAATCTCAGAGCTAGGATTGGCACCCTGAAGAGGTTCCAAAGGTGGAAGTGGTGCTTGAGATTCATCTTCAGACTCAGAGATGTGTTCAGTGCTACTGGGCACATCTGGGAGTCCAAGCATGCTCTTTAGAGCTTGACTTTCAGGCTCTAGAATTCTTCCAGAGTCAAAGTTAGGAAGCTTACTCTCAGGATTAAGTCTTTCAATCCAATCACTGGGCTTGGGAACAGACAACATATTAGTAATCATGCCACCAGACACAAATGGTTTAGGACTCTGGTCTTTGTTGTGAGAGTCAGAAAGATGATGTTCACGTATGACTCTCTTTTTGCTACTGGGGGCACCCACAGCATCAAAGACTCTTGGATTCTTGTTGGTCCAACTATCAATGATTTCTTTTTCTTTCTTAAGTTCATCTTGAAGAGCCTGATTTCTTTTAACTAATTTAGTGTTTTGAATTTGTAAGGTGATAGCCTCAAGCTTGTTTTGTTTTAACACAAGTAACTCATCCCTACACTTATTCAATTCAAAACTTAACTTGTTGTACTTAGAAAAAAGTTTTAGTCTTTGCTCCTCTACAAACTTAAGATCAACATTGATATAGTTCATATAGGACTGCCAATCAGAATCATCATCCATAGAAAGTAGAATATTTACCTTCTTCATTGTGATGTTGACCCATTCTCCATTTTTGGCATGATTCTTTCCAACAGCTAGCTTGTCTTCCTCTGAGAGGGCCATCAGTGCGCTGACATGCACCATTTCATCATCTGATGAGACTGGCTCTTCATCCCAGTCAAAGGTTTCAGCAACAAGACCTTTGTTTTTACCCTGCACAGATTGAACACTTTTTGGTTCTGAGGGACTGGCCTCAAGTAATGCAAGCTTAGCTTTGATTTTCCTATACTTAGCTTCAAAATCTATTGTTTTGTTCTGGTCAGATTTATTCTGAAAGTTTTGATGAGACTGATAGATTTTAGGTTGAAATTTGCTAAAGCCTGAGGACTGATTTGACCCTGATGGTCTGTAAGAGGGTTTAGAAATTGTTTTTGAAAAACAGTCCTTTGCAAAATGACATCTTTTTTGACACTTAAAGCACTTAGTGTCCTCATTTGCTTTAGCAGTTGAAAAACCTTTGTTTCTTTTAATAAACCTTCGAGAGTTTGCAAGGAGTGCCCTTTCCTGAAATTCAACATTCAGGTCATTTAGGTACTCCTCACTTGATCTCTCATCAGGCTCATCATCAAAAATTTTCTTGAAAATCTTGAACCACATTGTTAGAAAAGAAGGCAGTTGATATAGGTGAGGTGATGGTCAGGGACTTCTTGACTTCCTGAGACTTCTTTAAGTCAGGGTATCGTCTGTTGATGAGGTTTTCCTCATAGACAAATTTCCCATAAATTTCAGGAAGTTCAAGATTTTGAATATGATTTGCATTTCTAAGTCCCTGAGAGAAGTTCAACCACTTCTCAGGTAGACAATTGACAAAACCAACATTAATCTCATGTTTGGACAACTTAACACCATCATTTGCCAGTTCATTTAAAAGAGTTTTGTATCTGGTGTAAGTTTGTGAGAGAGTTTCAGAGTCCCTAGCCCTGAAGGTATTATACTCAAGTTTCAGGTCCATAATCATGTTTTCCTTGGTATCAGATGGGCCTTCATGGCTATGGACTAGGTCATCCCAGGTTTGTTTAGCTGTATTACAGCTTATAACTGACTCCATTATATCATCAGGAAGACATGATATGATGATACTTTTGAGTCTTTGGTCCTGATTGACCACTCTCCTTTCATCCTGAGTCCACTGAGCTTCAGGTTTGGGCAAACCTTCAGCAGTCTTTGGGATAAATGGACCTTCATTTATACACTTGACATAATAAGGTTCCATCCCAATCAAATAGCAAAGCATACGCTTCTTCCATTTGTTGAATTTGCCAACTTCAAGTCTAGGGGCAACAGCTGAATAAGCTCCACCCTTTTTATCGACTAGTTGGGGTACATCAGTTTCAGCCATAGGGATCCTGATTTAAAAACGTTTTAGAGCGGCTTAAAAGGTTTTATAATCAGCCTTGCTCTGATACCACTTGTTGTTCCCTATTCACTATCGTTTAAAAAACAATTAAGTACTTAAAACAATTTAATAGTGAATAATGACTGAAATTAACGTAAGTAAAACACATATAGTAATTTTCAACATCATATTCTTATTAGAAATAAATCAAAAGAATACGTTACCCAAGTACTTGCGGAATAGTACTTGGGATTGAAATGACAAAGCTTGGGGTGACTCCTCTCTAAGCTCAGGCTAAGTCTGAGCACAACTCTTAGAACCCACTGAGCTATCTCAAGGATACAGTTGTATTTGGAGGAGTGAAAAGTAGGCTTGTGTGTGTGTTTTTACAATTTACAAGCTTCAACTTTTCACTCATTCTCTTATGCTATTTATACAAGTATGATTTTAACTTTAACCTAGAAGACAAACACATTGATCACAGTAATCACGAATATAGATATATTCGATTACTGTTTACTTTGCTATTAGTAGTCAGGCGGCGAAGCTTCTTTCCTTAACAGAGACTCCTTTAGTATCGCCGCTTACTATAAATGGGAAGATATGGCTTTAGTAGATAGGGACTTAGTTTTATCTGGGTAAAGCACTTGGGGACTTAGTTTTATCTAGTTAAACTTTTCCCGCCTAGTCCCGCTCATTCTTCAGTCTTCAAAGCCTTCAGTCTCTTCCTTCAGTTTGTCTTCAGTGCTAACAGTTGGAGAGGAGTCTTAGGGATTCAGTGAGTTATTGTCATCACTCACTGAATCCACCATCTTCTTCTTGACTTAGTCTTCACCCATTAAGTTCCGCCTTGCTGAGTGGAGAGGCTTCTTCTTCGCCTCGTACTGAGTAACCTGAAGATGGCTCACTGAGAGACTATGCACTCAGTGACATGATAGTGTTTAACGGATTAAACACTTAGGTTATTTTCTATTCAAATCCTAGATTAAGGGGTTTGGGTATTTACTGAACCCAACATGGACAACTGAAGGAAACGGTATATGTTAGTCAGCCGGAGGGATTTGTTGATCCAGAGTTTCCAAATCACGTCTTCAAACTGAAAAAGGCTCTTTACGGTCTCAAACAAGCTCCTCGGGCGTGGTATGATAAGTCATCATCCTTTCTCATTGACAATAATTTCATTAAAGGTTCGGTCGACCCAACACTTTTCATACAATATCACGGGGAACACATTTTAATCGTTCAAATTTATGTGGATGAAATCATTTTTGGGTCAACACATCTAAAATACTCAAACGATTTTTCAAAACTTATGAAAAAACATTTTGAAATGTCCATGATGGGTGAACTTACATTCTTTCTAGGACTGCAAGTTCATCAATCACCCCGTGGTATTTTCCTTAATCAGTCCAAATATGCTCTTGAAATTTTAAACAAACATGGAATGCAAAGTTGTGACACCTATGCCACACAAATGGCACATACCAAGAAACTGGACACTGATTTGCATAGGATTAGTTGACCCTACCAAATACCGAAGTATCATTGGGTCCCTCATGTATCTAATAGCCAGTAGACCTGACATTGTTTTTGCTGTACATCTTTGCTCCCGTTATCAGTCAAGACCAACTGAAACTCACCTCTCTGAGGCTAAATGAATCCTCCGATACATTAAGGGAACCATTAATTTGGGACTCTGGTATCCGAAGGATTCTGGTTTTGAAATAATAGCTTTTTCAGACGCTGATCACGCAGGTTGCTTAGATTCTCGGAAAAGTACTTCAGGAGCTCTACAATTTCTTGGTGATAAACTGGTGTCATGGCAATCGAAGAAGCAGGATTGTACATCGTTGTCCTCAACCGAAGCAGAATATGTAGCCATGTCAGCGTGTTGTGCTCAAGTCATTTGGATGAGAACACAACTCAAAGACTATGGTTACGTATTTGACAGAATCCCGATGTACTGCGACAATCGAAGTGCTATTGCAATCTCGTGCAACTCCGTCCAACATTCGAAGTCCAAGCACATCGATCTTCGATATCATTTCATCAAGGAGCATGTGGAAAAGGGTACTATTGAATTATACTTTGTGGGTACTAAATATCAACTGGCAGACCTTCTCACCAAAGCCTTAGCTCCTGCTAGGTTTACTAAGTTGGTCCACCGGATTGGTATGAGGTGTTTGACTCCAGAGGAACTAGACGAATTTTTGAAACATTCTTAAAACCAGTCAAACACCAAAAGCTCTTTTGTATATAAATTTATCAAAAACAAAATAGAAAGTTATAAAATCTGATAAAATCCAATATATATATATATATATATATATATATATATATATATATATATATATATATATATATATATATATATATATATATTCTTCTATCTAAATTTCTTTCAAACATTGCAAGTACAAATCTTCCATCAACACTTTGTTCTATCAAACTTTTCACAATTTTCCCGAACAAGTGTTGAGGGGGAGAAAGTAAATATTTTTCAGTTTCATAAAACCTTGTACTTGCATGTTTCCAAAAATATGTTGTTTCTTCTAAAATGGTGGATACCTCTCTTGTCAAATACTCTCCTCGAACTCAAATGTTTTCAATAATCGAGGGGTAGTATCGTTAAGTTTCTTGCCTTACAAGTGTTTTGTCTAACCTAAACGGAAGTTAAAGGATCTTGGTTGGAACCTCTTTGATGTTGAGGGACTGAATGTGTCAACTTAGCAAATTAATTTTAAACAAAATCATTCACCTAACACATTCAATGCACCACTTCATGTGCATTTACTCCTAAACCACCAAGATCAAACGGCCCAAATCAAATCTTCAAAATCCGTTCAAGCTGTTCATAATTTGTAAGTTCTAAATTGTTTTGATCATGATTCTAAACAAGGATTTCAAAAATCTTTCAAATCCAATGGTTAAAACTCTTCAAACTGATTTTGGAAAATTGTTCACTTGAACGAATTGGGTGCTTATGCATAAAAGTGTTTGGATTGAAATGAGTTATGTTAAAACCTTTCTTAGTGTCTATTAAACTTGTTTCAATCGTCCAAAACCATCCTGAATCTTCAATTTCACTAATTTGAATTCTAGGGTTCTTGCGCTCATGTAGGGCTTTTCTATTCTGTGATGTTTTATGTGGTCAAGAAAGTGTTAGAATAAGTGTATATGCATGTTTTGAACCTATAAATTAGCCTAGAAACATCCAAACTGTAAGAATTTAAGTTTTAGGTTTTTTAGGGTTCATCTCCCATGAATCTTCTGATTCTGTGGTGGAAATGTGTTAAATCTTGTTCCATTGCACTCATATGACATCTAGGACACTCCAGAATCATTCTTGTTTGATTTGTGTAGCTATATCTCTTACGCGTAGATTAAGGGTTTAGGATTTTACGCCTAAGTCTTTCTGTGTGTATCTGATATATTCTTGTGCTTGTTTTGTGATCTAAAAAATGTTTGGAATAAACTGTAATCAAGTTTTCATGTTTATATTTAACTGGTTAACTATTCGTAATGTCATAATCTTTAGGTGTTCAAACCATTACGCTTAAGGATTACTTTTATGCATAAAGGTAATGCCTAAGAGAAATCTTACGCGTAACACTTACGCATAAGAGGTATACAGTAGATTACGCGTATCTTGGAAAGATATTCGTAAACAAGGCTTGTTACGCATAAGCTTTACTCTTACGAGTAAACTTTACGCGTAGCATCTAGCTTATTCCTACGCGTAAGCCTATAGCCTTTGAACTTGTCTTACGCATAAGAAACTCATACGCATAAGCTTGGTCTTACGCTTTAGCTTACTCCTACGCATAAGCTCCTTTCTTACGCATAAGGATCCTTGTTACTCATAACCCACTATTCACTACATTCTGGCCTGTTACGCATATGTTACTTGTTAAATGTTACGCATAAGTCACAAATACCTGATGTTTCATATAAGCTTAAAAGTTAATATGTTGTGTGTTAAATGAAAATTTGGACTTGAAAATTCAAAATTAACTCGATCACGTAATTTATCACATCAACTTCAAACAATTGGACAAATGTGACTTAGGACTTGTAACTAACATAAACATGTTACCATCAAACAAGTAATTAGATAATAAATCAGACTAAAATAAACACATTCTGTTTCCATATGTCTGTCTATTTGTCTAATGACTTTTAGATCACAAAATGGCTGCAAATCAAGCAAACATCAATGCCCCGGCTGAGCTCACGATGGCAAACACATTCCCAGCTGGATACGACAAAACAATTGGCAAGAACAATCTCTGTGTCATCTTCAACAACTTCATATTCTCTGAATCTTCTTGCAGAATTGATGTGGACATCCTTCTGCAACATCCATTCAAATTCATGCTCACAAAGTCATCCTGATGATAAGTATGATTCAATGGATGAGGTAATACAATTTCATAAGACATTAAAGCAGAAAAGGATGGAATACCATGCTTCAACCTTTCCGGTTAATCAACCCGGTGGGGCAGGAGGGTCAAGCAGTAGTCCTCCACTTATGGAAGATCCATTGAAAACAACTCTTACCCCATTCGATCCGGTTAATCAACCCGGTAAGGATCAAGGTGTCACTGTCACTACAACTGTTGAAATGAAGCAACCACAACAACAACTAAAACAACCGCAATAAGAAGAGCATGGTGAAGATGTGAAAATATATGACGAAAGAGATTACGGTCATGATAAGGATGAAAGAGTCACTAATTATGATAATTTGGTGGCTAAAGAGGAAATGATGCTAAAAGAGGCTGAAGAAGCTGCTAGAGCTGAAGAGGAAAAGTTAAAGAAGGAATCAGACAACTACATAGTTGACAATCCAATATACAAACCTCAACAGTCTTCTGAACCACCTCTTGACACTTCCACCAAACCCAAATCATCATCTCAATCATCACCTCCATAAACAAAAGAAACAACTAAGTCAACAACAAAATATGTTAAGAAGACAACTCCATCCAATGATT
This sequence comes from Chrysanthemum seticuspe, assembly GCA_019973895.1. NCBI lineage: Eukaryota > Viridiplantae > Streptophyta > Magnoliopsida > Asterales > Asteraceae > Chrysanthemum > Chrysanthemum seticuspe. The sequence goes on along the minus strand of BPTQ01000006.1, from coordinate 87,383,942 downwards.
CGACAAATGGTTAAGTAGGTTATCACCACTACACAACAAACTTCACAGTCACCACCAACTGCTCAACCAAGGGTTTCAGAAATCACACCACCAATGGAGAAAACCAGTAATCACTTACATACACTGGTGGTGAGGATCTTAACTCACCTGAGCCCCAACCTGAACCGCAACCAAAATTTAGATCAAGTACATTACTGCACTCCTTATTCTCATACGCTTAAAATCAAAGAGCGTGTTGAAGATCTCCACCTCGGGGTCGAATCTTACAAAAATTCTACACTTCAACGGAATCAATCAAGAACCTCAGTACAAAATCGTTCATAATCTAAAGTTTTGGTTCGTCTACCAAAGTGTAATTCATCATACTTGCTTCATGGCTTTCGATGATATTCACAAAGTTCTATGACGCCACCCTGAAGATGGTTCGAGATGGATTGGCATATCGTTTGAAGGACATTGAGTTAGGTATAATTCAAACGAAGAGATGGAATTCAAAGGATCGCAAGGATGTTCGTTTATTTATAACTAAGATTGATTCATCAAGATCAGATGCAATGGTTGGAGAACTATGTGGGAGGAAGACCAAACTTTCTAATTCTGACTTTCCAACGTCATCAGAAAGTAGTTGATCGTCTATAATCATTGGGTACTCTCTTAACTCTCTTGATTGTGATTTGTTTGTTTGAGTTATTCATCATGGCTTGTGCACACATAACAATGTACAACCCATACTTGTCATGAATAGGTATGCTTCAGTGCCACAATCCTTATAAAAGGAGCGAAAGCTTCTTACTTTTGAGTAAAACTAATCAAAACTTTCACTATCAAAGTTTTGCTCAAAAGAACAAGTACTTCCCCTTATGATTTTCAAAACCTCAAAAGTTAATATCACTAGTTGAGGGGGAGTATTTGCTTAAAACTTTGTTCACAAATTGTTCTTCGTGGAAATCTTCTCACAAAACTCGAAATGGACATATTCGATAACAAAATTTCGTCAAAAATAACATTTATATGCCATTTTTAAGGGGGAGAAAAATTATGTGATAACAAATATATTGTGGATTGCAAATTGAATTCTCGTGTGATAAGACTTTAACCCATGAACTGACGAGCTCTAAACTGTCATACATCGAAAAGATCTGTCTTCCAAGACTTATCCGAGTAGATCGTACCTATTCGATAAGCTCTTGATAGACATGAACCCTGACGGGTTTGACAACCTTTCGAGGTTTATCCACACCTTCAAGGTAGTTATTAGAGCTAGTTGTCACCTAAAAGCTGACAATGCACTCTTTAACTATACAACGTAACCGTGTCTCATGGGGAATTGTATATCTTGAGTCGATCAATTCAAAAGTGCGCGCTCTTCTTTCATCATGCAGATTTCTGTCAAAATACTTAAGCACGTGTGAAGGGGGAGTATTTCTGCAAAATATAAAACTCTTTCAGTGGTACAAAATGCTTTTATTCATAACCACTTTGAGAGATTTTCATGAAAAATGGTTTTATGGAAATAGAGATATAAGGTGACTATGGTTAGGAATAACCGTCCTATGATCCGCCAGAGCTGGAGGGATCTACCTAAGGACACCACCAATAGTTAGAATTTAGAAGTCCTTAGGTATGATTATAAAAAGGAGAAAATGAGAATCGGAGAAAGAAGGAGTTGAAGAATTAAAAAGAAATGTAATGAAAAGGGTGAAAATAAATAGCCCTCCAGATTATTCAACTTAGGGCAGACACCGGGTTCAAATCATATGCTACTGGCTGTCACTAGATGACACCGGTATTGAAGATCAAGGTCTTCATGGACCCAGTGACGCATAACAGAAGCTTGTTTCATTCTCACAGGGAACCCTACGTAAACTATCAGCTTTCTCTTAGAGATTGCTGGTATTGAAGAAGGAGACCCTCTCCCTAGTCTCCGCTCAGGAAAACCAAAGCGCACTATTGAGTCTAGAGCCACGAGATTCATCAAAAGATCTCTTAGATACACTTAAACTTTCATCGCTTGTCGTTCAACAATAAGGACGCAAGTGATACATTCTAGAGTCCTTCACAGATCTTAGCAATCTGCCGAGAACATTTATGAGGGGTTCACATATGTGATCCTCAGTGATTGAATGGAAACTCCTGCCAGGGTCAACATCAAATAGCCCTGACAGTAGGTCACTTCGGTAACCCCTTGTGGGTTACGCTTAGAGTTGTCTCAAACGGTCTACAGTTGTGGGGTGATGCTTCGGTGTACCTCAGCGACTCACCTGAACCGTAGATGTATTTTGGTATATCGTGTTAGCCTTCTTGAGGGCATCCGGTTTCAGGAACAGCCTTTTCTATAATTAGAGATGTGTCTTCACATTATGTTGTTGACACTCTCGAAGCTCAAACTTGTAAGTGCTGGAAATCCCGCTAAGGAGATTCCTTTCAAGAATCGAGTCCTGAATATGTGGGTCATTACTTGAACTTGTTCAATGTAATGCCAACTGTCCCTTACGGGATTCAGACGGCTGATTCGCCCGACCAAGGTGAATGGAATCAAGACATTCATCAGTAGAACAATTGTAGTAATCAATTCTTTATGAGAAGATTACAATGATCAATTGGTGTTCGTGACTGTACCGGAGATGCTGCTGCTGATGGATGCTCGCGGGAGGAAAAGATCGTGCTAATTCTCCACATGCTCATACCAACAACATCACAAAAGAAGTTCTCTCATTATTAAAGGCAACACAAAGTCATAATGATTCTTCATCAAATCAAAGAATATATAAAGTTATAAGGACTCGAGAACTACTTCACATCATAAATTCATTGTCAAATGAGCGTGTGAGCATGTTGGAGAAAGACGTAGAGACGTTGGAGCAACAAAGCTGACATGTAGCTGACAACAACATACTATCACAACCACCACAAAGAACAAAGAATTAAAGAACAAAGAAATCAAAGAAGTCAAAGCAGAATACTTCAAAGAAAACAAGATCCCTACACTGGGGAGATTGTTGGAATCAAGACAATTCTTCTCACAAGAAAGAAGAAGGTCAAGAGACATCGAAGCTACTATTACATCAACACCTACAACGTTTAAAAATCATTTTAATTATTAATCACCAACACTTAGGGGGAGATTGTTGGAATCACTCCTAAACTAGATTACAAGTGTTAGTAATTAATATGTAATAGTTAGCTTAATTAGGCTTTTATGTTAGTAATTATGGCAAGGCTTATGTAGAAAGCCCATAAGCCTTGGCCCAAGCCCAATAAGGAAAGGAAGGGAACTAGTGTGTTGCCCTAGCTCCTTACCCTATAAATAGTCTTGTAAACCTTCACTTGAAGGTTGGTTGTTCATTTCACTAATAAACCTACGCCTAAACCTTTCTTATATTCGTGTGTGTATTTGTGACTTGTTCAACCAATCACTACTTTACCTTATTTCTTTATATTAATGCTTGTGTTACAAACATGGTGACCTAACAGAAGACGTTGTCTAGTTACGACTGGTTGATTCGGGTTTCCAATGATGTTCACAACAGGATGGTCTTTAGTCTAACGATGTGTGGAGGGTTGATGTTGATATACATTTTGCAGATTAGGAGGATTCAAATGACTTGTAGATGATTCCGGAACATCAGAAGTGGCAGAAGCATTTGCAAAAGGGTTGAAGAATGCATTTGGATCATAATCTGCAGGTGGGGGTACTTCATTGTTCAGACTATCATCAGTTGGATCAGCGTCATTAGAAGCAGTTTGTTCGGCTGTTGTTGTGGAGTCAATTAGAGGTGCTTCTTCAACAGTAGTTGTTGTTTCAGGTGTATCAGGTATTGTATTATTATCAGGTTGAGCAGCGAAAACATTTGATACATCTGGAGCACGTTGATCAATATCATCACTAAACAGGGAGCAAATAGTTGTTCCATTTGTTGACGAGTAAGCTGAACGCTTGGTTCAGCTGATGATGGGGTTTGGGGGAAGTTTAGATGGTTATGTCCGGGTTCCAAGCTGTTTTTCTCAGAAGCCATTTCTGTAAGCTCATCGAAATTTGCATGAATCGTTTCCATAATCTCCCTTGTACGACGATTCCAAATCTGGTAACCCTTAGAGTTTTCACAGTATCCAACAAAGACTCCAATGTCAGCTTTGGCTTTGAGCTTACCAAAGTCATCACGATCATTATTTGGGTAACAAAGGGATCCAAATACATGAAAGTGTTTGAGATTCGGTTTACGGTTGTGGATAAGCTCATAAGGTGTTTTGTTGTGGCGTTTGGTAATCATTGAACGGTTCTGAGTGTAGCATACAGTTGATACGGCTTCAGCCCACAAGTAATCTGGAAGTTTAGCATTTATCAACATCGTTCTTGCAGCTTCCACTAACGTACGGTTTCGTCTTTCAACAACTCCGTTTTGTTCTGGTGTACGTGCAATTGATGTTTGATGCTCAATGTTGGGAATTATGCAAAGTGGAAATTCTGCTGATGTTACTGCTGAAGGATTCTGCTCAAGTGTATGGATTCTACTAAAGACTTAATTCTGCTGAAGTATTATAAACGTGTAGTTGGTTTATGCGGATATAGATATTCCGCGTATTCTATAGTTAGTTAGGATATGCATGAGCTTTATTAGGAAGTTATATTGTATATCTTATTTAGTTTTATGTTTATACGTTTCTTGGGAAACGGGTTAGGGTTCCTTGTGTATAAAAGGAACACAATAGTATGAGTTATGTACGAGTTGAAAAACAAAGTTTTAGTATTATTAAAAGATCCATAGAGGATCAAAGTGTTCTTAGTTATTTGTGTTTGTTCTTGTGTTTAAATTCTGCTTGAATACAAGTTATAGAGACTGTCTAATAGTGTGTTTGTGATTACATAAGCAGAACTATCGATCTACGAGTGCTTTAAAGATCTATCAAGGTTTTTGTTTCAACAAGTGGTATCAGAGCCTCGGGAGAGTCTCTACGATACTAAGAACAGTCTTTCCTTTACACCCATACAACTAAAACAATTCAACCTTCACCATGCCTGGATCTGATGATGGTATGGATGTCACCAACAACAATAACAACACATCAATGCAACAACTCAGCCTCTCCAACAGCAATGCTAAGTTTCCTTACCTCAAGAAGGAGGAGTACGATTTGTGGTCAATGAAGATGCAGAACTGGATCTACAACATTGATTGGAATCTCTGGGAAATTGTAAAGAAGGGGAACAGTTTGAAGAGGACTATCACAGATCCTGATGGTAATGTTACTATTGTTCCTCCCAAATCTGCTGAAGAAATACTGGCCATTCAAAGAGAGCATAAAGTAAGAACTATTCTTCTTCAGGCTATTCTTGGGTGATTTTCACTTGGGTGATTTTCACTACATGCTGGATGCTAAGGATATATGGATGGCCATCAAGGCTAGGTTTGGTGGGAATGAGGAGTCCAAGAGAATGAGGAAGTCAATGTTGAAACAACAGTTTCAAGAATTCGAAATCTCTGAAGAAGAAGGAATCCACAAAGGTTATGACAGGTTTCATAAGATACTGAGTCAACTGAATCAGCTGAAGGCAAAGCCAGATAATGATGACTGCAACTCAAAGTTCTTGAGATCCCTACCTTCATCTTGGTTGCAGGTAAGCATTGCCCTCAAAGCTAAAGGTGGGCTGGATATGCTCACTTTTGATGAACTATACAACAGACTTAAATCTCTTGAGCCTGATGTGAGAAGTCCTTTTCGTTCATCCACTCCTAGTCATACAGCTTTTGTTGGGGCCTCCTCAAATAGGATGACTTATGCTCCAAGTCCTGTTTCCTCAACATCATCTTCCTACACTACTACTTCATCAAGTTCTCAACCTAAAACTAGTGGTGTTTTGGAAGATGTGATTCACTCTTTTGTTGCTGATTATGACACTCAGCAGCAACTAGCCTTTGAGGACTTTGAACAGGTGGATCCATTTGACATGGAGGAGATGAATTTGAAGTGGCAACTGGCTATGCTCTCAATGAACATCAAGAAATTTGAGAGTAAGTCAGGGAGAAAGTTTGGCTTCCAAGGAAGAGATCCAGCTAGGTTTAACAGAAGGAAGGTCAAATGCTTTACTTGTGGTCAGATGGGTCACTTCTCTAGAGAATGCAAGGACAGGAAGGTTGGTGATGAAGTGAGATATACTTCCTATCAGCAGATTCAGAAGGAAGCTAGAAATTCGAAGGCTGGAAACTCCTCAGCACTTGTCACTATGGATGACCATGTCGACTGGAAGATGCATGAGCATGAGAATGATGAAGGTCCTGGCTCGGAGAATATTAGATTGCTGGCTAGCTGTACTTCAGAGGATAGGCATGATCAAGTTGCCTTAATGGGCATCTCTCAGGTACATAACTGTGTTTTTGGTTGTAGTGAACTTTATAATGAACTTAAAGTAGCCTATGATGAATTGAAACCTAAATATAATGAATGCTATGTTGAAGTTGAGGCTTATAAACAAGCGTTAAAAACATTAGAAAGACAAAAGGTTTGGTTTCAAAAGAATCAATTGGCTTATGATGAGAAGTTAAGGGTGTTAGAAAGTGATTTAGAATGCACTAAAATTGATTTAAAAAGAACTGAGAAAGAAAAAGCTAATGTAGTTTCTGAAAACAAAGTGCTAAAAGAGAAACTAGATGAGGAAGTAGCTAGGCATAAAGAATGGTTAATGAATGGAAACAAATTAGCTGGCTTCATCTATAGCAGTCAAACTCCTAACTCTACAGTAGCTTTAGGTTTTAAGAAATATGTTGGCTTAGAAGCTAGGGATGACACACGTAAATCTACACCAGCAGGACTAGCTAACTTTGTAAAAGAGGGTAATTTACATGCTGTACGTGGACCTATTAGAGGTGAACATATGCCCATTGACCTTTCCATCACAATTGACTTTGATGGATCACACCATCTTTATGGCAAAAACTTAAAAGACTTGCCAGACCCTGATTCTTCATCTACTGACTTTGTCTCTTGTTGTGACAGTGACAAGTCCTCGGACCAAGGGTCTACTTCTAGTACCAGGTGTGATCCAAATGAAAAGTTAGACCTTCCCAAGACCTTGCCCAAGCCTACACCCAAGACTGCTTACAAGCCTTTTAAAGTTGCTGCTGAAGAATCAACTTCCAAGCCAGTTTCTTCTGAAGACTTGTCTTTTAATTCTTTGAACAATAATGCTTTTAAGTTTGCTAAAAACAATTCTGTTAATTCTTGTGGTTTGAATGCTTTTGCTTGTAATAGAACATCTTTTCCTTTGAATAAATCTTCTAAGAAGAAGACATGTTTTGTTTGTGGAAGCGAATTTCATTTAATTAAGGATTGTAATTTTCATGAGCAAAGAATGGGTGCAGGTGCTGGTCAAAAGAACTCTAGACCAATGTGGACAAATATTAATGATATACCACCTTTTATTCCACAAGCAACTAATAAACCTTCTCCTTGGAGAAGATCTGTTGCTAGACCTTATGTGAAACCAACAAGTTCATATTTTCAAAAAGGTTATTGGCCTGGATGTGTTGACTCTATATATGATGGGATGGGAACTTGGGGTACTGCTGTGAAGCCCTCAGCAGGTTGTTCTAGGACTAGAAAGGGACCAAATTTTCAATGGAGGTCCAAGAACAATGGTGGATCTTTTGTTTCTACATGGCCTAAATCTTGTGATCCACAAGGCAGGCTCAAGTCAGTAATGACTTGAGCCTCCATAGTGTACTTATATTTTGTATATTTTTGTTGTTGTTATAGGATCATCCTCTTAAGCATAAGGACGTTGGCATTATTGATAGTGGTTGTTCCAGAAGCATGTCTGGAAACAGAGAAATGATGCATAACTTCATACCTATTAAAGAAGGAGGCAATGTCACTTTTGGTGGAAGTGATGGTAGAATCACAGGGAAAGGAACCATTAAAACACCTCAACTGGATTTTGAGAATGTGTACTATGTTAAGGAACTGCAACACTTCAACTTGTTCTCAGTCTCACAAATTTGTGACACCAAGAACAAAGTATTCTTCTCTGAGGATGAATGTCTTGTGCTATCTAAAGACTTCAAACTACTAGAAGATACATCAATTCTGGTGAGAGTTCCTAGAAATCACAATCTATACACATTCAACTTGAATGATGTTCAACCAGAAGGTGATCTAACTTTCTTGGTGGCTAAAGCATCCCTGGATGAGTCTACAAAATGGCATAGAAGGATGGCTCATGTGAACTTCAAGACCATAAACAAGCTTTCAAAACTAGGTCTTGTTCAAGGACTTCCTTCCAAAGTTTTCACCAATGAACATAACTGTGTTGCCTGCAACAAAGGAAAGCAACACAGAGCCTCATACAAAGCCATTACTGCTGTGAGCATTATTTCAGCACCTCTTCAGTTGCTGCATATGGATGTTTTTGGTCCAACCCAAGTCAGGAGTATTGATCATAAGTATTTCTGTCTGGTAATCACTGATGACTATAGCAGATTTTGTTGGGTATTCTTTCTGAGGACTAAAGATGAAACATCTAAAGTGTTGAAAGAGTTCATTACCCTTGTTGAAAACCAGTTGAACAAAAAGGTTAAAGGAATTCGGTGTGATAATGGGACAGAGTTCAAGAATGTTGTATTAATAGAACTCTGTAGGTCTAAAGGGATAAAAAGGGACTATAGTACTCCAAGAACCCCACAACAAAATGGGGTAGCTGAAAGAAAGAATAGGACCTTAATAGAGGCAGCAAGATCAATGTTTGCATACTCTAAATTACCCACTATGTTCTGGACTGAAGCAGTTTGTACGGCTTGCTATGTACTCAATAGGGTATCCATTACTAGACCTCATTTCAAGACACCTTATGAACTTCTCACTGGGAAAGTTCCTGCTATACATTACCTCAAACCGTTTGGATGTCAAGTGACCATTCTGAACACCAGTGATCCATTGGAGAAATTTGATGAGAAAGCTGATGAGGGGTATATTGTGGGGTATTCAGCTCATAGTAAGGCTTACAGGGTATACAATTTATCTGCTAAGAAGATTGAGGAGACTCTGAACTTGAGATTTCTAGAAGACAAGCCTAATGTTCAAGGACAAGGTCATGTTTGGTCTTTTGATCTTGATTACTTAACTGATTACTTGGGTTATTCTAGACATGTGGCTAACCAAAATGCAGGTACACCAGAGTCTCCCACTGACATTGCAGGTACCATGGATGCTGACTCTGATTGTGAGTTTGAGGATGATGAACATCCTATTATTGTACCTTCCTTCTCCCCTAACCATTTTGCAGGTGATACTCCTAAAGTTACCTCTGATGAGAGTGAAGATGAGTCACACTATGCAGAGGACCTTGCTAGGCTTAATAAACAAGAGTATGAAGCTAATCTTGAAGCTGAAAAGATATATGAGGAGGTTGCACGAGAAGCAGTCAGTGGAAATCATGATTCTTCTTACCGTAATCATGTTTCTCCCACCATCACCAAATCTGCTCATAGCCATGCTGTTTCTACTCCCATTTCTACTAAAGTGTCCACAGACTTTGGAGAACCTTATACACGATTTCCAAGTCCTTCAGATCCTGGTAATCATCAACCCAAAGCTAGCATCTTCACCTCACCTTCCTATGACAGTGATTTTGAGCCAACTGTGACTAATCTTGATACATCTATTAAAGTCAACCCTACTGCTACAAAAAGGATCAACATTGCTCATCCTCAATCTAATGTAATTGGTGATCTTTTAGCACCTATAAGAACTAGAAGGGCTGTGACAAGTTCTAAATATGGACAGGTTGCTTTTCTTTCCTATGTCTCAAACCAGCAAAGGGACAATCATACAGACTTTAAGCATTGTCTGTTTGCTTGTTTTCTTTCTCAAGTGGAACCAACCAGTGTTACTCAAGCTCTTGAAGATTCAAGTTGGCTTGAAGCAATGCAAGAAGAGATGCAACAATTCCAAAATCAGCAAGTTTGGATCTTGGTCCCACTACCTGATGGTAAGTATGCAATTGGGACAAAATGGATTTTGAAGAATAAAAGAGATGCAAGGGGGTTGTGATTAAAAACAAAGCAAGATTAGTGGCTCAGGGGTTCTGGCAAGAGGAAGGAATTGATCATGATGAAGTGTTTGCACCTGTTGCTAGAGTTGAGGCCATTCGAATATTCTTGGCCTATGCATCCTACATGGGGTTTATGGTATATCATATGGATGGCAAAGGTGCTTTCCTGTATGGTGAGATAGAAGAGGAGGTTTATGTCACACAACCCAAAGGATTTGAAGACCCATATCATCCTAAACATGTTTACAAGGTTGTAAAAGCTCTCTATGGATTACATCAGGCACCAAGAGCATGGTATGCTCGGCTTTCAGCATTTCTGCTGAAGCATGGTTATAGAAGAGGCGCCATTGACAAAACACTTTTCCTAAAGAAGAATTTCACAGACATCATACTTGTGCAAGTTTATGTGGATGACATTATATTTGGCTCCACTAAAGAAGCTTGGTGCAGGGAGTTTGAGGAGCTTATGAAGGGAGAGTTTCAGATGAGTGCTATAGGGGAGCTTACTTTCTTTTCGGGTCTCCAAGTTCAGCAGAAACCTTATGGTATTTTTATCAGTCAGGATAAATATACGAAGGACATTTTGAAGAAGTTTGGTATGGAGAATGTCAGAACTGCCACTACACCTTATGAAGCTCCAAAACCTAAGAACAACATTGAACCAGATCCAGCTGTGAATGTTCACTTATACAGATCTATGATTGGTTCATTGATGTATTTAACAGCTTCTAGGCCTGATATTACTTTTTTTGTGAGTGTTTGTTCTAGACTTCAAGTCACTCCACTTGTTTCCCATCTGACTGTAGTCAAGAAGATCTTTAAGTACCTCAAAGGCCAACCACATTTAGGTCTTTGGTACCCAAAAGAGTCTCCTTTTAAGTTGGAAGCATATAGTGATAGTGATTATGCGGGTGCAAATCTGGATAGGAGATCCACAACTGGAGGTTGCCAATTCCTTGGAAAGAGATTGATTTCTTGGCAATGCAAGAAACAAACTATTGTGGCTACCTCAACTACTGAAGCAGAGTACGTTGCTGCTGCCAATTGTTGTGGTCAGGTACTATGGATACAAAATCAATTGTTGGATTATGGGTTTAACTTCATCACAACAATTTTTATTGATAATCAAAGTACCATATGCATAGTTAAGAACCTAGTTTTTCACACTAGAACTAAGCATATTGAAATCAGGCACCACTTTATAAGAGATGCATATGAAAAACATTTGATAAAAGTGGTTAAGATTCACACTGATGATAATGTGGCAGGTTTATTGACAAAGGCTTTTGATGGACCAAGGTTTCAACACCTTGTGGTCAATATTGGGATGCTTAACCCTTAACTGCAAAGTTTCAGGGGAGGCATATGCCTCAGGGGAGGATTCATGTTGTAAACTTTGTAAATTATAGTTTATATTTTAGATTGCTAACTCTAACCAGCTAATGTTCTTTTAGTTTTGTCTGTTTTGGTTATGTTTGTGTGTTTCTCTGTGTCTATTTTGCAGAATGCCTATATAAGTTGAAGTTCACCATTTATAGTTAACTGGAAAATGGTCAAGTAAGCTTAAAGCTTGTTTCTACAGAAAGAGAAGTACTGCGGTGATCTTATTATTTCTACTAAAGAGAAGTACTAAAGTTAAATTGTTCATTCATCCAAGAAACAGTTTACAGCTTACAGCTTACAATCAACTTCAAATGATAATACAAGACCATTTCAATACAAGATCTACTAAACCAATACTAGCTCCTATCATCTACTAGCTCATATCATCTATTCCAAACGATGGATTTGCATGACCAGTACGACGAAGAAGCTGAAGACAAAAATGGGAAGGATGGATTGATGAAAACGAAGATGAAGATGGTGGAAATGGTAGATGGATTTGTGATACGAAAAATCTTCAGTTGTTCCATCTACTCGTTCCACCATAAAGCAACTACTCCATCTTCCTTATGCCTTTTCCCTTAACGATATGTGATGATGCACCAAAACATGGCACAGGAAGAGCTAACACCACCTCTCTTCTGGCACGTGGCCTTTGTTGAGGTTGAGGTGTTGAAGGTTGGGGGTGTGATGTCCTCTTCTTGTTGAAGAGTGGCTCTAGACGATCTGAATCATCAGAATCACCAGAAGACTCACTTGGATCCACTACACTATCATCTTCAGAAGAAGGGAGAAAGGGGGACTTCAAAGGTCGAGGTTCATTTTGATAAGAAGATCGCAAAAATAGGCGAAATTAGGGGTGAGCATGGTTCGGTTTGGCTCGGTTTTTGTATAAAACCGAAACCGAACCGAAAATTTTTGGTTTTTGATTTTTAGAAACCATTCGGTTTCGGTTTTGTGTCGGTTTGGTTTTTTGGTTGTCGATTTTTTTTTGGTTTGGTTTTTTCGGTTTTTTGGGTTTCTATACGATTTATCGTGCTTTGCTTTTTCAAAATAGATTTGACATATATCATAAAATAGAACCATATCTTAAACCGATACCGGTACAACGGTACTAAAACGGGTAAAGTACAGTCTTAAATCAAGTGCCAACATTCTGAAAGTTGCCTCCAACTTCCAAGGATTTTTTAGAGCTTGAAAGGTACACTGAAACAATTGAAGGGTGTGTAAACGAAAAAAGAATGATGTTGGAACAAAATCTTTTGATGTAATTGCACCATCTTCAACAGGAACAACCATTAACATTCAAACTTAATGTGTTCTTGTGACATTTGTGTACCAATTGTTTTTTACCTTAAAGCACATTTGTGTTATGTATATTGCTATGAAATAAAATATTAGCAGAGTTATCACACATTTGAAATGCATCATTGACAACGGTAATGTAAAAGGAAGATATCAAGATAAAGTACTTATATTATTTATGAACAACAAGGCAAGATATATTATTTTGACTTTAAATGTCGGTTCGGTTTCTATTGGTTGGTTTTTAAAGCTAAAACCAAACCGAACCAAAAACTTCAGTTTTTTCAAAATATAAAAACCGAACCGTCGGTTTTCCAATCGGTTTCGGTTTTTTTGGTTTCGATTTTCGGTTTTTTCGGTTTAGGTTCAGTTTTTCGGTTTCTTGCACACCCCTAGCGAAAATCATCACTGGATGATGATGATGAAGATGATGATGATGGAGAGGAGGTTGGATCAATGACCTCTGGTTTGGTAGACATGGTTTTGTTGATGATTGTGGTATTTTTAGAGAACTTAGGGTTTGTGAAGATAATTGGGGGTAAATGATTTGTGGTAAGTGTGCATTGGGACTATCTTATAGGCGGATTCAAGGTTTTATGATAATTAATGCGAGTTGGGTGTCACAGTAAAAAGATATTTACTGAAGAATACTTAGCCACTTGAGCCGTTTCTGCTGAGTGACCTTCTTCAGCAGTTTGACTTGTTTCTGCTGAAGTGTTAAGTTTGAAATTCGGTGAAGTTATTTTCCACGTAAGATATGGTCAACATGAGTTCCGATATATTTGACCATCAATTGGGTAACTTCCATTATTAACGAATTTGCATATCTTAGCTCAAACTACCTGATTCCCACTTCACTTAAATTAAAAACACTTCCAGTTGCGTGAATCATAACCTCTTATCACGATTTCTCACATGGCGCTTCACTTCAAGAAAGATCATAACAAAGTGGCTTTTCTGGGAACAGCAAAGGGTCATGAATTATGCTTTAACGCATTCTCCAAGTGTGATATATGAATCACTGGTTACACAATTTTGGGCATCTGCTACAAAATGGAGTGATACTGAGATTGTTGCTTCTGTTGATGGAATAGAGTATGTTGTTACGGAGGAGTTGATTCGAAGAAAGCTTCGTTTGGATGATGTAGATGGGGTGTATCATTCTAATACTGTGGAGATACTTGCTGGGCTAAGAGCTTTTGGTTATCAAAGTACTAGAACAGATTTGTGGCAGAAAAACAAGCTTTGCCCTATGTGGAGGTTTTTGGTACATACTTTACTTTAATGTATTAGTAATAAGTCAGGGGGATGGGATCAATTTTCTACTCAATTGGGTTGTGGGATTGTATGTCTGTCACAGGGGTTAACTTATAATTTTTCTAAATATATTTTTGATAACATGGTTGAAAATGTTCAGAGGAAAAAGCATAAGTTTTTAATGTACCCTAGGTTTTTGCAAATGATTTTAGACATTACAACCCCAGTCCAATCCTTTTGTCCCATAGGTGCTCTGAGTGCTAAACTATTTGCTTTAATGAAAACTCATTTTGAGGGGGAACATCATCCTTTGCTAGCAGCTATGTTGCCTCATGGCAATGATGTTGCTGATGAGGGTAATGTTGTCGGTTCTTCACCCTCTACTACTATTGTTCACCCTCTACTACTATTGTTGTTGATGGTACTCCATCAGTTGCCATGGATGAGGGTCCTTCCAATACTGCTGAAGCAGCACATGTTACTCCTAACCAACCTCCACCTACACCTGTGTCTATACCTAGTCCTAGTCCACCACCTGCTCATGATAATCTTGATGAGTTTGGGCATGAGGTTAATAGACAGCCCACACCTAGTCCTGTAAGAGAGTCATTTGTTGAAAGCTCTCCTATCATTGAGCATGTTATTATTTCTCCTGAGAGGTCCAATGATGCTCCCATTACCACTGAGCAATCTGCTGGTGGAGCTGAGGACCCTATTACTCTCACATCTGTATATGTTTTGCTCAACAGGACTGTGAAAGAAGTTGCAGATCTCAAAAAGGAGCTTGCTGAGACTAAATCTACACTTGGTGGTGAGATTGTGGATTTAAAGAGTAAGGTTAAGGATTTAGAGGACAAACTTGGGAAAAGTAGCAAAAGGAGGTTTCTGGATTCTTCTGATGAGGAGCAAGAGGATACTCAATTTGAGCCACTTGATATTTTGGCTGATGTGGCTCAGAAGAATCATGTTCCTTCACCAGTTGTTGCTGAATCTTCAAAGAACAAGGAACCTATTCTGTTTACTAGAAGAAGGAGAAGAAAGTATTTAAACAAGGATTCCACTGAAGCTTCAAAGGAACCAAGTGTTGAAAATGTTACAACTGCTGAAGACAATATTGATGATGCACAAATGGTAGATGTTGGTTCTGAACATGGTAAAAATACATCTGTACCAGAAACATGATGTCCTACACCTTCAGCAGATGAACATGAAGTATTTTTTGCTGGAAGGAGTTTTAATCTGAATTCTAATGCTGATATCTTTTCTACACCTGTTGGAGATTTGTCTCAGCATGTTTCTTCTGATGTTAACTTGGGTGTTTCTTCTGAAGTACCTATTGATGATACTTCTTATATTGATTCTACTAAGGAGTCTGCTGACAAAGAGAAAGGTGTAATGATTGATGAAGAGCTTGGTTCAGATCTTGTGAGTGAACAGGAAAAGCAAGAACAAGCAAGATTTATAGCTGAGTGTGAAAATATGAAGAAGAGTCATGAATTGGCTCAACAGCTTGCAGCTCAGTTTACTCCTAATTTGCCTCCTGAGAGACAAACAGAACTTGATGAACTAGCTCCTCAGATCACTGATAAGCAATGGGATGCTTATACTCATCAGGTTGCATCCAATCCTACTCTTGCACAAAGTATTTTGGGAGTAGACTTTGACAGTGAGAATTTTGTTGCTCAAATGATGGCTCTTGGACATCAAAGGAAGCAAGCTGCAGTTGCACAAAGAAAAGCTCTTGCTGCACAGAAAGCTAAAGCAAAAAGAGAAAGACCACCAACTGAAGCTCAAAAGAAGTTTTACATGAGGACTGTTGTGTATAACCAAAGTACACTTATCTATCAGTCTGGTTTGAAGAAGATACAAGTTTGGGCATTATCTGATTCTGAGTTTAATAGCATGTATCATAGGATTATGAAGCAGAATACATCAATTTCTACCTCAAAGAGGGTTGCTGATAGTGCAGATCCTCCAAAGGCAAAGAGACCCAAGCAAGTTGAGATTGTGGATTCTTTTGATGATATTGCACCAAAGATGATTTCTCCTGGTGTTCCTTCTGAAGCATCTACTGAAGTTATTCATTTAGCTGAAAAGGTTCAAACTGCTGAACCTCAGGTTGTTTCTTCTGATGTGTTACCCAGTGTTGCACCTGTTGATATAGTAGGAGAAAAGTTGGGTAAGGAAGCTGAACAAGCAGCTGCTAAAGCTAAGAAGGCAAGAGAGGTGCTTGAGAGAATGTATGAATTGTGTGGTGTTGCTTCACTTAAGTCTACTTCCACTTCTTCCATTCCTGCTAAAGATGTTCATGATAAGATATCATCTTCTGTCTCTATGGAGATGTATATACCTGGTAGGAGGAAGAAAAGAATGTCTAAAAGAAGACACATTACTCTAAGGAGATCTGTAAGATCAGATGGGACATACACTTCTAGGATTCGTAAGTCTCTCAAAGGTAGTTCTTTGGATCTAACAGCTGCTGATTCAACTTTTATTAAAGAAGGATCTGCTGATGTTTTTCTTGAAGGGTCTCATGATGTGTTGACTGCTTGGACTTTGACTGATGGACAACTTAACACCATTTTTAGGCTGGATAATTCTTCTATGCAGTTTAACTTCTTGAAGGAAATATTTCATATGGTGGATAGACAAGATTTGAATACTCTGTATGGTCTTGTCACTAAGTATTATGCTAATCATTCAGCACAGGGTTCTGGTTTATACTTGTTGGGTGATCTTCAAGTTCTGTTTGACTCTCAATCTCCAGATGGTAAAGGGTTTTATATTTGGAAGAATTCACATAAGTGGAAGGTTGAGACTTGGAGATTTTTTCCTATGTCCTGTGTGCATGTGGTGGAGACAAAGTGTGGAATGACTGTGTGTATGTTCTCAGATAAGATTTATCCTTTGTCTGTCATTGATGGAAAGCATGCTTAGAAAGAATTTGGAAGTTCCACCTGATCCAGTGGGGAATGATAAGCTGCATGCTGAACAATTGGTTGGATTGATTAAGAATCATCTTATGCAACATCAAGTGTCATCTTGATTATGGTATTTTGTATTATTTGTAATATTTGTTTTATTTGATTCTTTGTTTCATTCTTAGTTAAAATTAAAAAAAAAAACAAAAAAACAAAAAAAACAAAAAAAATGTATATTCTTTGTTTGTCTAACTTTTTTTGCAGGTTTGTTGTACATTGTTGATGGTTATCGACTCACCAGTTGTGCCTTGTGTACATCAAAGAGTTGGCTAGTCCAAAGGGTACAGCTTTGGTAAAGACACATCAAATCTGTTGATAGCTGTAATGGTTTGCTCAAAATCATAGGGTCTGCAACCACCCATACTTAATTGCTGAGGGTTGTATGGTCATCAATTCACCATGGTTTATTCCTTTTTGGAATCCAAGAATTGGCTATCCCACAAGTATATGGCTTGTGGTAAAGGCAGTGGAATACCATATTTGGTAATCAATTCACCAAGGGGATTCTTTCACCTAAGAATTGACTAGTCCTGAGCAAACGGCTATAGGTAAAGACATTTCAAATCCGTTGATGGTTGCTGATTTGATAATAAATCAGATGGTTATCAGTGTACCATAGTTTTCGAACTCAAACATATGGCTACTCCAGTAGTGATGGCTATTGGTAAAGAGACATCAAATCCATTATTTTCAATGATTCACCTCTCACAGGAGTTAACACACCTGGATGTGATGAGAATAGTATGAAACTAATATGTTTTGATGTACATTATGTCATTTGTTGCTTCAAAGATCTGGAGTTTCAAAAGTTTTGCCATCATAGAGATGTGATTGATTGGTTCTTTGCTGCTGATGTTTGGTAACAATCCTCTTATGTTGTTGTCTTAAAGATATATCAAGAAACTGGAACTTAACCTAGTCAAATTCCAGTTTAGGGGAGGATTGTTGGGAATTATGCAAAGTGGATATTCTGCTGATATTACTGCTGAAGGATTCTGCTGAAGTGTATGGATTCTACTGAAGACTTAATTATGCTGAAGTATTATAAACGTGTAGTTGGTTTCTGCGGATATAGATATTCCGCGTATTCTATAGTTAGTTAGGATATGCATGAGCTTTATTAGGAAGTTATATTGTATATCTTATTTAGTTTTATGTTTATACGTTTCTTGGGAAACGGGTTAGGGTTCCTTGTGTATAAAAGGAACACAATAGTATGAGTTATGTACGAGTTGAAAAACAAAGTTTTAGTATTATTAAAAGATCCATAGAGGATCAAAGTGTTCTTAGTTATTTGTGTTTGTTCTTGTGTTTAAATTCCGCTTGAATACAAGTTATAGAGACTGTCTAATACTGTGTTTGTGATTACATAAGCATAACTATCGATCTATGAGTGCTTTAAAGATCTATCAAGGTTTTTGTTTCAACACTCAATTCCCACTTTCTCATAATATGCACGAAGAGTTTGATTCACAAATTTAGTTCCTTTGTCTGTTCTGATTTGTCTGACTGTGTTCCGGAGCTGAACTTGAATTTTCGTGTGAAAGGTGATGATCATCTGTGGAGCTTGATCTTTACTTTGAAGAAAATAAACCCAAGTCCATCTTGAGTAGTCATCTACAATTACCAAAATGTAGTGTTTGCTGAGGTTTCTCTGTCAACTTCCTTTTGGTGAGGTTTCAAATAGTCATACAACAATCCGTATGTAGCATGATGAAGATTCTTTGCTTGACGGATGAAAATAACATACTTTCCCCAATCAGGACCAAGACTACTCAGGAACTTAGTGTTGACTGCAATTCTTGGCATAATTATATTATGTTTATCCAAGTCATTGATGATGTATGAGAATCGATGATGATATGACTCTAATGTCTCTCCTGGTTCAATCATGAAGTGTTCATATGCTAAGTAGATTTTGGATTCCATGTCTTCTTGATTGAGTTATGTGCCTTACATTAAAAGATGAATGTGCTCCCACATTACTTTAGCAGTCTTCTGAGCATCAACACTACGAAGTATTGGATTAGGTAATCCCAACAGGATGTATTGCATTGCAAGTTCATCGGCTTCCAAGTGTAGAAGTTGATCAGCAGTAAGTTCATTAAGACCGACAACGTTGGTGAGATCATATCTTCGTGGATTAGCAGTTGGATCTTCGGGTACAGTGATAGTAGGCATCTGAAATGGACCTTCAAGGATGACCTTCTTCAAGAACTTTCCATGTGGCTTCTTTAGATCACAAAACCTAAAGAACCTTATCACCCATTGATCGTAGTTTCCAGGAGTGAACATTGGAGGTCTATCAAGTGATCCAGCTTCATGAATGGATTGTTGGCTACTTAAAGCTTCACACATCTTTGCAAACCAAGACGGTTCCTTCATAGCATACTTGGATGGATGCTGATTTTGAAAGTTTGTGTAAGGTTGTACTTGTAGACTAGGGGGTGGTTGAATCATCTGTGGTGGAATTGCTCCTTGAGGAAATTGTTGTTGAAATTGTTGCATTTGTTGAGGTGATGGTGGAGGATATTGTTGATAGAGTTGTTGTTGTTGTTGTTGTTGTTGAGGATACATATGAGGGAAGTAGCAAGAGTATGGTGGTTGAGACATCTTGAAACTTGTGTTGATGATGGATCTTTGTAGTCGAATGAAACTATGTTGATGAAGTATCCTTATGCGTAGAAAACTAGCTTAGCCAAAGAAAATTCCTTATGCATAAAAACACCAACTTACGCGTAAGAATAGCTTACGCGTAGGAATAGCTTATGCGTAGAAAGGAGAAACACAAAGCTTAGGCGTAAACTAAAGGCTTAGTAGTAGAATGCTTATGCGTAAGATTAGCTTATGCGTATGACAAAGCTTTGGCGTAAGAAAATGCTTAGGCGCAAAGAATTCTACGCGTAAGTGATTAGCTTAGGCGTAAAACTAGGGTTTTGCCCAAAAATCCTTTACACTTATTCCAGTGTAAAAGTTATCCAAAGTCAAAGTGTTTTCAGGCTTATCCAAGCAAGAAAACACTGAGTAAACCAATAGCACTGAAGATCAAACCTTGAGAAGCATATGCGTAGACTTTGAATCCTTACGAGTAGGATGAACCAACTTTTGCCAAAACTGATTTTTCTGCCTAAAAGTGTTTCTAAACCAGATTTTTATGATGAAAACGCTTCAATATCACCAAACTAACACAAAAGTAAGAAACTTGATGATCCAAAACTTGTTTTCACCTTACGCGTAGAAAAGACCACACGAATAAAACCAATCGCAAAAATAATGAAATACACGTAAAGTTTCAAAATTTTTGCCAAAAACTTAAACTTTATCACCAAATAACCTTGAAAGTACAAGAATCTTGAATTTTAAAGTGAAAAAAATAAGTTTTTAAGCGTATGAAAGTTTAATAACCGAGACTTACGTGTATATTCAAAAACTTCAAAACAAAATCGTTTCACCCAACTATTTGGCTCTGATACCACTATTAGGTCACCATGTTTGTAACACAAGCATCAATATGAAGAAATAAGGTAAAGAAGTGATCGGTTGAACAAGTCACAAACACACACACGAATATAAGAAAGGTTTAGGCGTAGGTTTATTAGTGAAATGTACAACCAACTCTCAAATGAGAGTTACAAAGGTATTTATAGGGGAAGGGAGATAGGGTAATACATTTAGTCCCTTCCTTTCCTTATTGGGCTTTGGCATAGGCTCATGGGCTTTCTACATGAGCCATGCCTTAATAACTAACATAAAAGCCTTAACTAAGCTAACTATTACATATTCATTACTAACACTTGAGAAATGGTTTAGGAGTGATTCCAACAAACTTGAAGGTCTATGAGTCTGAAAAGAACATTGTTGGTTCATCATCATCTACACAGAACATTGCTTTAGTGTAAGTTTGTAATCCTTCAAATGTATGTATGATCACACTCTTTTTACAACGATTTTGCAACAGAAGTCTTGGTCAAAGGATGGGACTGTCAGTGATATTTCCACTGCTGGTTTGATCTATCCACTGCTAGTTATGGTAAATCCACTGCTAGTGCAGTTTTGCTGAATATGGAAACAACAGGGGCTGTTCTGAAACATTCTGCTGGTAACGTACTTATTCCCCAATTCACTGCCGATCAATTAATTGATCTTTTTGTTAGGAATTGGAAATTCTATGGTGAAGCATTGGTCACCCCATGTATAATCTAGCTTAAGTTAGCTCGTAGACATATCGTTTATTATGTTAGTTGTTAGTCAGTTATTAGCATAGTTTAGTCTAGTGCAACACCGTGGAGGAAGGACGGGTCTTTACCCATTGTATGCCTGATCCACAGCCCGTCAGAGGGCGTAGTAGTTTTGTATAAATAGCCCTCTCCCCACAAGGGACAGGGTTGGATGTTCATTTTGGAATCTAACCTTCCATGAGTTTCTCTTTCTAGAATATCTCACTTTCTCTCTCTAAACCATCTAATCATACTCCTTATTTGTGATTGATTGTGTGTTTGTGAAATCCAATATGTTACAAATGGTATCAAGAGCCATGGTTTGATCATCTCTCTCACATATCCTTGGATTTCTAATGGTTTTAGATGGTTTTTGAGTTTGAAAAATTTGAGTGGTTTTTGCATCATTTGGATCATTTCTAGTGTTAAAGTTTGAAATTTGGGTGTACTTTTGTGTTAAGAATCATTGTAACTGCTTGGGTTTTGATTTGGTAAGCTTGAATCACTGTGGTTGAGCTTGTTTTGGATTGAAAAGTGTGTTTTTGAAGTTTTTCTGGCTAGCGACTTGGCTCTCGTAGTATTTTTCATCGTAGCGACTTGCTTCAGTAAAATTTAGCGAGTTACAGTGTTAGTTGTTAGCGACTTGAGCCTAGCGACTTGTCTATTGAGACAAGCCGACAAAAAGTACAAGTTAGTGTATTCTCCACTACGGCTAGCGACTTGGTGAGGTTAGCGACTTGCTTCAGAAATTGTTAGCGAGTTGTAGTGTAAATTGTTAGCGACTTGATACTAGCGACTTGGATCTTAGCGAGTTGTTCTTTAGCAACTTAACTGTGTCTAGCGACTTGGTGCTTAGCGACTTGTTGTCATAATTCTTAGCGACTTGGTGCTTAACGACTTGTCTTCTAATTCGTAGCGACTTGGTGTTATGGTTCTTGGCGAGTTGTTTTGTTAGCGACTTGTCTATATAGCAATTTGGTAAATTGATGCAAGTTACTCATATCTAATATCCATCAACACAATGTCTTACATCACTGACCCTTTAATCTCCAAAGTGCTTGAACTTTATGATACCTCACAGAACAATGAAACTGGTTGCTATTCTGAATGTTCTACCTTGATTGATTCAGCAATTTATGATCAACACACTTCACAATCTGAGTCAAAATCTAATGAGTCACACTTGGTATTGACAAATGATGCAAGGCAAATGGAATGCAATATTGAGTCCTTTCAACTACTTCATCAGCACCTCACACATCTGTTATCCACAACTAGGCATCGAACATGCAGTGCTCTCTTTCGTCAGGACTTATCCACATTGACAAGAACTGTGTTGCTGAACTTAGAACAACTGAAGCTTCAAATTACCAAAAAGCTCGAATGCTGCACTTCAAGTAATCCACAACCAATTTCAGCCATTTATCAATGGGGAATATTCCGCAGACTTTGATCAACATGTGACTAGAATTTCATTCAAGAAACATACTGGAATGGAAATTCATGAGTACATCAACACATTTATTCAACTTATGGATAATGTGGAAATGTACATTAGGGAAGTTGCTCAAGAGAATGTTCAGTTGAATGTGTTGAATGGGTGTCAGATAAAATCAAATGAAAGTTGTGCTAAATCGGGTAATAGACCAGTTGAAAGAATGGATGATGTTGAATGCAGTATATCAGATACAACAAAGGATGATGAAACCGACTGTACTGAATACAAAGGCTCAGAGTCAGAAAAGCTTGAATCAGATTGCATTTCAGTACATCCTGTTATGCATGAGGAGAATACAGATGCCATCCCAGCAAATGATCCGGAGTTATGTGATGAGGTACCCTTAACTGATCAACATAATGCATCCACTAATGTGCCTGATCATTTTTATCCTAACTCTGATCACGATATTGATAAATGTTTCTTGGTTAAGCCTGAATCTAAAATCTTCAAAACAAATGACATGGTTGAAAAAGGGTTTATGATGAACTTTCAAACAAATACTCAATTCTTGAAAAACATTGCATTTCCTTGGAAATTGCAATACAACAAAGAGAAGAAAGTTTTTTTACTACAAACACCAGCATAAATCCGGAATTCCCAGAATTTCAAGAATTTTTTGAAATTAACCACTTAAAAACCCAGATTCAGGACAAAGATTCAACAATATGCAATCTGAAATTAGAACTCTCAGATCTACATAAGAAATGTAATATAGGGATGAACAATCCTAACCATGAAGTAAGTGATACACTTAAATCTAGGAATGATGAATTGGCTCTCTGTGTGTCCAAGCTATTGAGAGAAAATGAGTCCTTAAGACAAAAATTATTAGAGAACAATTCCAAGTTGATAGATCAAACTAATTCCCTCTTGGCTGACATTGATGTCCTCAAAGCCCAAATTCAGGATAAGAGCTTCACTATTGTTGCCTTAAAAATGAGCTTAGGAAATCTATTGGAAATAGGGTGAACACTAAGTTTGCAAAACCATCAACCTTGGGAAAGCCAATTGTTCAGAACAACTCAAAACATACTGTAGTTAGGCAGCCCAATGCTTTTAGAACTGAAAGATTTAAACCATCGAAATCTAAGCTTGCCTCCTAAGTTGATGCGAATATTGTTTTGACAAAACCAGTCACTTCACTATTTCATTCCGATATGATGAATAACAAACCCCTGGTAAATGTTCAAAGTTCTAATATCAGGATTACTAGGAGTTCATCTAGTTCTCATATGAAGCATCAAATGGCTGATCAATCCCCTTAGAAACCAACTAATTACAAACGGACCAATATTCAAAAGAGGGAAGTGACTACATCCAAATCTACTAGCAGTTGTTTCAAATGGATTCCCATTGGCATATTATTTAAGTTTACAGGATCCAAACGGACTTACATACCTAGATCTTGCCTTAAGTGGATGCCCACACGAAAACTCTTCAAGAATATTGAACCTAAAGGGATCTCTATTAATGACACGCGTAGATCAAACTGTGCAACATCCAATAGTGAGATTACTCATGTCACTAACTCATCTATTTGCAATACTACATGTGCTTCTAGTGCAATGTGTCCTCAGTCTTTTTCAGGTACAATGCTCAATTCAATCAGGAACATCATGACTTGGTTTCCATCAGAAATAAATATTGCTCACTCAGGAATTGTAGCTTGCCAGAACTGATGTACCTAGTACTTTGACTCCTATTCGACTTGAATCAGGACTCGCTCTTATAAATCTGTGTACAAATCAGTTTTTTTTTTTAAAATTAATTTAATTAATCATTTTTAAAAAAATTTAAAAAAAAAACATTTTTTTTACAAATCTTTCTTACTAATATCAAAAATCATTTTTTAATTCATAATATAAATCGTTTCCCACAAACTAATAAAAGATATATCTCTTGTTATCAATAACATTTACGGTCCTAGAAATGTCATTCAATAATGACACGGGATCATAGATGAAGTTCGAACAAAAGATATACTCTTGTTTTATAACGGGTGGGTTAAATTCAATCAATGTTCATTGGTGACATTGATTGAGGGGGAGAATTTTACAAGTTATCTCATTTTTCTCTGCACCATTGTTGGATATGTATTGTGCTCAGATGCATGTCTTTGTCTGGTCCTGTTTCATGGTGTCCTCTGTGTTAGTTTGCTTATCTTATTATGTTATCTGTGTTAAGTTTGCTTATCTTATATGTTATCTGTGTCAGTTTGAAATCTGATAAGTTCATGGACTGAAAGTGTCTATAATACATAATATGATAGATAGCGACTTGCTTTTGAAGTAATAGATAGCGACTTGCTTTTGAAATGATAGATAGCAACTTACCTTTAACAGAGTTAGCGACTTGGCAAGTATTGTGTGGGTTAGCGACTTGGCAAGTAAAGTCTTAGCGACTTGTTATTTTACTTTGCTAGCGAGTTGCTAGACGTTCTCACAAGTACAGGGACTAAAAGTGGCAACTTGGTATTCTTGTAAAAATCTATTCCTATACCCTAGCGACTTACCATTTAGTTTTCATAATTTCATAAATCAAAAGCTTGTCTCGTGCTATTTCTCTCTCGTGACGATTTTTCATTGCAACCTGATTGTGGTATATGTTACATCTTGCCTTTTCCGTTCTTTACATGTGATGTAAATATGCATATCCTAACACAGATCCTTTAACAGATTCCATTCGTGCTGTTTGATCAATCTTCATCCCACTCGCTTAGGTTTGTTAAAGGATTCATCTATTGAAACAAATGTTACATGTATTAATGGGTTTAGTGCAGATTGGGGTACACTTGGATTGAAGTAGTTTATGTTGTTATGTGTTGTAAAGAGTGTTTAAGTGACTCGCTATTATGTTTGTATATGGGTTGCTTTGTTTGTGTTTCTGTTATTGTTTGTTGTTATGGGTTGCGTCTAAGTGAGATTGGAGTTTTGAAATGGTTGCATTTGTTGATTTGAGCGTGGTGTTAGACGCTAGGTATGAAATGTTCTTGGTAGCGACTTAATTGTGTTCTTCATAGCGAGTTGGTATGTTTGATATGAAATGTTCTTGGTAGCGACTTACATGTGTTCTTCGTAGCGAGTTGGTTTGATTGTTATGACAGTGTTCTTATTTAGCGACTTACTTTATTAATGAGTAGCGACTTAGCATTGTTACTGTTGATAGCGACTTGTCTTTACAAGTTAGCAACTTAGCAAATCACGTAGCAACTTGGCCTTGTTATTTTTGATAGCGACTTGTCTTTACAAGTTAGCAACTTAGTAACTTTGAATGTAGCAACTTGGCCTTGTCATTTTTGATAGCGACTTGTCTTTACAAGTTAGCGACTTGTTGGTTCAATTTTCAAGTGGCGACTTGTTTTATTAAATTATTTAACGCGACTTGCTATAATAATCTCATGCTAGCAACTTGGTTCAGGATTTCCTATAGGGATTTGTATTGACAAATTGCTCTTTGCGACTTGCTATAACATTTTTGGTCTAAGCAATTTGTATCTGGTTTCTCTTGTAGCAAACTTGATATGACAACTTGTCTTAGCAACCTGGTATAACAGTTCAATAATAGCACCTTGTCTCATGAAACTATTTCATAGCAACTTTGTTCTTAACTAATTTAATTCAAAAACAACTTGTCTCTCGAAAACTGTCTCAAAAGGAGTTGTTACCTTGAAATCTTACTAATGCTACTTGATTTATTTTCTAAACATTTCAATCTATTTATGGGAACACTGTCAAATTTTCTACGTGTTGTGTCTTTATCATGAGATTGCATTCTATAGTGCTTAACTAACCACATCTTAACTAACATGCTCTCAATCATTGTTGTTGTATGTGTGTATCTTTAGATCTTCAATGGCAAACACAACCTCATCTGAGAACCTTACTACCTCTGCTCCACCCAAAGTTCTTACTGACAACGAAATCTTTCCTGAAGATAAATGGGTAGAGATAGGAAAAAGTAACTGTTATGTAGATATGGAAAAGTTGCAACAAAATCCAATACTTAAAGTGTCAATTGATATCCTCAAAAACACAACTTTCTTCAGTGCCCTAACCAAGCAATGCACAATTCCCACCATTTACCTACAACAATTTTGGAACACCATCACATGGGACAAGATCACTGCCACTTATTCCTGCAAGCTTGATGATAAGGAATTTGAAATCACTTCTGACATTCTCAGCAAAGCCCTAGGAATCACACCCTGTGACCCAACCATAAAACCTGCCCCTCCACCTAGTACGAAAGAGCTAATAGTCTTTCTGATTGGTTTGGGTTATCAAGTTGGCATATCAAAGGCTTCAGATATCATCACTGGACACATGTATCAACCCTGGAGAGCCATAACTACCATTCTCAACTTATGCTTATCTGGCAAAACCTCAGGGTTCGATAAAGTAAGGAAACCTATTCTGCAAATCCTATGGGGTCTCATCAACAGGGTGAACATTAATGTCTCGGAACGTATTTGGGAAGAATTCTCACTGTCAATGCACACATTCATCACCGATAGAACAAATGTTCAGAATCTAGCTCAAGGAAGAAAGAAAGTTCACAAACTTGTGATTCCTAGCATCAGATTCTCAAAGCTAGTCATCCAGTACTTGCAACAGACACATAACTTCAATCCTAGGAGTGAATCAGTCCTTCATAATGCTAAGGATGAATTTGTTCTGGGTAACCTCAAATACATTGCTAGAGGGGTCAATAAAGAGATCTTTGGTTTGCCAATTCCTGATGTTCTTTTCACTGACGATATTAAGAAGACTGACTACTTCAAACTATACAAGAAAAGGGCATCCAGATCCAATGTTGATGACACTCCCAATCCCTCACAACCCAAAAAGTCTACTTCAAGCACAAAGACCTCGTATGCTGCCCTTCCCAAAAAGAGACGTGATAGATCTCAGTCTACCGACACTTCATCACAAAAGCAGAAAAAGAAAAAGAATGATGTTGAAAAAGAAAATGTTGAAGGAACCGAGACACCAAAGGGTGACAGTCAATTGGTTGATGAAGACGATGCTAATTTGCAACTAGGAATTAAACAAAGCCTAGAAAGCTTGAACATGAGACCGCCAGTTGGAGGTGTTGTGTTAAGAGAACCTGAGCCAGTACCACGCCAAACAACCTCAATCAGTCAAGACAAAGGGAAAGGGATTGTTAGTGCAGATGTTGAACAAGCCGCTCACATTCTTCTGACCTTCTCCTCTTCACCATCAAGAACCACCACTCAATTTGAGCTGAAGAAAAGAAGCATTGAATCATCTTCAGTTCAGGAACCAACTGGAACTGAAAAGGAGGTATCCGAATCACAGGAAGATACACATGTATCAAGTGATACCCAATCCGATAAGAATGATGAAGAAGAGCTGCATAAAGACTCACAAGAGAACCCTGAGTCAAGATCTGATGAAACCAGGCATATGGAGGAACCGAACATGTCTACTGACTCCCTTTCCTCATTAAAGAATTTAGATACAGACTTCTCTTTCGGTGATCAGTTCATAAATGACAAACCCTCAGACACTGAGACTAATAAGCAAGATAATGAGAAAGAGGATGCATAGTCCATGTTTACAGTCGACATACAGCAAGACACTTCAACCATTCCTCCTATGTCAGCACCTACTCATGCAATCGCACTTCAACCGCCCAAACCTATTCAAACAACCGCATCTCCACCACCTGAACCTGCTAAGGATCTATCTCTTGAACCAGTGGTTGCTGTTACTGACACGGAATCTCCACCGGCTTCACCACCTCAAATACTTACATCAGATCAATTGCTCGACAAAGCAGTGAAAAGAATTGAAGCTCTTGAGAGACAACTGCCAAAATCTGTCAATGCTCTCGAGAATCGTGTCTATAGGTTAGAGCACCTTAACTTTGATGAATGGGTAGCAGAAGCCATTGAAGGCGAAGTTAAGGATGCTGTAGAATCGGCAATGCAGGCTCCACTGCTTCAACGATTCAAGGACTTGCCCATTGCTGATATGAGAGCTGTTCTGGCAGATAAGATGTACGATGCTAATGAGCACAAGGATGAGGTACATAAGAAGCTATATAAAGCACTTGAAGAATCAATTAAGCACGACAATCATGTACAGTTTTTGAAGGACATTGGAGAAAGGGAAGCTAAGAAGAAAAGGAGGATTGTGGTGTTGGAGAAGTTGCGTAAAGATCCTAAAGATCCTCCTAATCCACCGCCTCCAACTGGTGGAGCTGGTACTTCTGGTAATGGTGGATCTTCTGGAACAACCACTACACCTCCATCACAACCACCATCATCACCACCGAAACCTTCAAATCAACCCAGTTCATCCAGTGATCAAGGAACTCACAAGAAATTAGCAGCTTGGACCACCGTTGATTCAAGGTTCACACCAACATCTTCTACTGTTCCAGAAGCTCAAGCTCTTCATGAAGAATC
Source organism: Chrysanthemum seticuspe (assembly GCA_019973895.1). Lineage (NCBI taxonomy): Eukaryota > Viridiplantae > Streptophyta > Magnoliopsida > Asterales > Asteraceae > Chrysanthemum > Chrysanthemum seticuspe. The sequence continues at coordinate 87,354,820 of BPTQ01000006.1, read as the reverse complement.
TTATGTCACGGCAGAGTCAGAGTCTGATGACGATGATGCATCCACTAAACATATCCCCAAGCCATCTGAAGATGATTGGTTTGATGCATACATTTCGGGTGAACGCTCTAAAACCACGAGAGTTTCACCCTCTAAAGACATGACTCAAAGCTGGCTCACTGAAGAGAGACCTCAAACTCCAGAACCTTCATGGTTCATCCCAGAGTCTGACACTCTGACTCCTGACAACAACTGGGCCTCAACAATCACTACCAACTATGAAGCCCCAGCTGAGGACTCACTTCTTCACATCACAGGAGATATGGGCAGCTTTATGAAGTGGTTTTGTGAACAGAAGGGAATCTCGTCCATCACTTCAAAGGATCTTGAAGGACAAGCATTCGAAATTGTCAAAGTCGTTCACTCAGATGCCAATCAGCTTCAATACCAGATGGAAGAATGCCATAAGATGCTGAGTGATCAAGTCAGTGAGCAGATCAGTCGTTTCAATGTGAACATGCCTCTTCCTCTCGGTGGTGAACCTGGACAAATGACCATTCAGTCTGAATTCTTCTTCAACCATGACCTGGACTATCTATGTGCTCGTTCATCTGAAAAAAGACCAACTTTATCAATTTCAAAGATGAAAGTTGCTACCTACACAGATTCGGGTCTTGAGCAGATGGTACCTGATCAATTCTGGTCTGACAAAGAACATGTGTATAACATTGAGGCTTCATATGGTATTTCTCATTGGTGGTTCAAAAAGAAGAAATTCTACATTGAAAGACATGGAGCTGATAAAAGACGCAAAGCTGTTAGATCCAAGCTGAGGATTCTAAGTGTTGTCCATATAGAAATCTTCCCAATCTATGGCTATGATTATCTAAAGAAGATTGTTCTTCGAAGAGCAGACATGAAAGATTACGTGATAGAAGAAAATGACTTCAAACATCTGCTGCCAAATGACTTTGAAGATCTCTATCTTTTAAACCTTCAAGGAAACCTTAATCACCTACCTGTTCGTGAGAAGAAAGCTCTCTCTGCTGCTGTCAATCTCTGGATCAAAGGCTTGGTCATTCGAAAAAGAGTTGAGGATTTTCAGTTAGGAATGGAAAGCTACCAGACCCGCGTCAACCTTACATGTCCGCAATGGGAAGCCTCAGGACATGAATTTCATCACGAATATAAAGTGATTGACACTCCTAGAGCCATCATCTTTACCGACAGATACGGGTCAAGAATGCTAATGAGACTATGCGAGCTATACAAGTTCAGTGATGGTACACTCAGGATGGTTGAACAAGAAACGAACTCAGGAGTGAAGGAAATCAAAATTGACATGAAGCCGTGGAACAAAACAAAATTCTGGTCGGAACAAGATTTAAAGATGTGTGAAGATTTTGTGGTTGCAATTGGTAGAAGACTTAAGACCAGAATGATTTATCGCAGCCTTCAAAGTTTTGTGGGTGGTAGACTTCGTGAAGGTTACTACAAGCTGCTTCAAAGAACTGAATGAAGACATCTTCCGGAAGTAGTTTCTGTTTTGTACTTTTATGTGTAAAATGTGGTGTATGAACTATGAACAACTATAATGTATGTAATAGTGTTAGGTTATGTATTGTGGTTTCTCTTTATGTCTAAAAAGGGAATTTCAGTGTTGTCCACTTTAGATCATATAAAACCGGACACATTTTTCTCCAACAAATGTTTTATTTCATACATATTTAAATCACTTGAGATCCAAAATCTCAAAGGATTTGAAATTTTTGATCGGGGGAGAAAATGTGATATAAATATGAAAGATGTTAAAAGATGACCATTTTTGTCTCAAAGTGCATACTGCTCTCTAATATGTGCTAAACTATTTTCGAATCTCGAAGCATATATTAAGGGGGAGCATTTCAAAAAAATTCAAATCTTCAAGGTACAAAGATTTCCATGTTTTTACATAAGGTACCATGATTGTGTGTTAAATGGTTTCTAAATATTCGGTAATCGTGGTTGTATTTCAAAAAAAAATCTCTTTCCTCTATGTGATAAAATGATTTCAAATATCCTATGCACATATTGAGGGGGAGAATTTACCAAAGAAAATCAAATGGCTTTTTCTAAGGAAATTGTGATCAAAGAATTTATTTCTAAGAACTCTCGCCTCCATGTTCTAAACAATTTCAAAATCATATGCACATGTTGAGGGGGAGCACTTCTTTTTGATCAAAACTATTAAGGTACAAAATGCTTTGATTTTATATCACAAGTACCTTGATTGCTTTTCCAAATGATTTTTCAATTGGTTTTATGAAAGAAAAAACTGTACCAAAAGACCGACCAAATTTACTTTATGTATGGTGATATAAGGATGGTTAGGTTAGGTATTCATTCCCACGATCCGCCAGAACCGGAGGGATCTACCCAGGGACAATCCACTAGATAGTGTAGAGTCCTTAGGTATGATGAAAAAAGGAGAAAAGTGAGATATGGGAAGAGTGCGGACTGAGATAGAGCTAGAACTGGAATAAACCCAACAAGGTTCTAGTTATGAAGTCTCGGTAAGCACTGAAGAGGTTGAAGAATGAAAAAGAATTGAATGTGAAAAGGGGTGAAAAGAAATAGCCCTCTAATAATTCAACCTTAGGGCAGTAACCGGGTTCAATACATATGCTACCGGTGTTTACTAAGGTAACATCGGTATTGAAGACAAGACGTCATGGACCCAGTGACGCATTGCACTACAACTTCCCAAACCACTCAATTTCCTCTTAAAAGGGCTTGTTTCATTCTCACGGGGAACCGACACTATCTATCGACTTTCTCTTAGAGTTTGCTGATATTGAAGAAGGAGACCCTCTCCCTAGTCTCCGGCATAGGAAACCAAATGTGCACAATTGAGTCTAGAGCCACGAGATCATCAAATAAATCTCATTAGGACACTGTCAATGAAGACTCTCTGTTTCACACAATGTGGAAAGAGAGATTATATCTTATGAGTCCTACGCATTATCCTTGTGGTATTGCCAGAACATCTGAGTGATATGCAAACATATTCACAATGAAGATGGAAAGCCTTCTGGAGCCAACATCAAACAAGCTCCGGGTGGGTGGCATGTGAGATCTATCCAATAGATCAACCATGTGACAACTGAGCAAAAACAATGGGGCGATTCAATCTTTTGAATCAATCCTAGTTCAGTTTATGGATTGACGAATACCTTTGAAAACCCGGTCTTTGTGCTTTAAAACTCTTTTCTTTAGCAAATCGACTGTGTACTAACATTTCAAAATAAAAGGTGTTTATGATTGATAATTGATTTTCATTAAAACCTTCGCTGTATTGCAAAAACAATTTCTATTGAGCGATACACGATTGTTTTTCAAATCTCTTTTCATCAATCAAGTGAATCTCAATTCGCTGATTCACTTACTCCGTGTTGTCTTCTTTGAGACGTTCCGGTTTGAGAACAGCTAGAGCAGCTGCGAAACCCTGTCAAGGAAATTCTTTGGAATTATACCTGATCACAGGCAGTACTTGTACTGATCAACGGAGAATCGTGGGCCGTGTACCTCAATTCAACGAAAGTGGTCAAAGACACTTTCGTGTGTTTTATTGCTAACTGTTGTATGCAGGCATGCCCTACGTTTGCAGCTGATCAGAATGAAGCAGTCAATCCATAGCCGCATGCTCACACAACACATTTATTTCTAAAGAAATCATGATTAATGCATCAATGACTCTGATATTTTCACTCCATGCTTCTGCTACGCTGCTGCAAATATCATGAATCACTAAAGCTTCCACGAAATATACATTGTAGTTGGACAATGATGAATTCACCACGGAAGCACAAAGTTTGAATATCTTGATGATTTGATGTCTACGAGCTCAAGATTAAAGATCAAATAGAATGCTAGGATTCACAATGTAAATCATGGGGTGACCTCCCTTAGGGGAGATTGTTAGGAATTGGAAATTCTATGGTGAAGCATCGGTCACCCCATGTATAATCTAGCTTAAGTTAGCTCGTAGATATATCGTTTATTATGTTAGTTGTTAGTCAGTTATTAGCATAGTTTAGTCTAGTGCAACACCGTGGAGGAAGGACGGGTCTTTACCCATTGTATGCCAGATCCACAGCCCGTCGGAGGGCGTAGTAGTTTTGTATAAATAGCCCTCTCCCCACAAGGGAGAGGGTTGGATGTTCATTTTGGAATCTAACCTTCCATGAGTTTCTCTTTTTAGAATATCCCACTTTCTCTCTCTAAACCATCTAATCATACTCCTTATTTGTGATTGATTGTGTATTTGTGAAATCCAATATGTTACACTTTTAAACACTCCCAATTGGCGGTGAACACAAACCCTAACCCCTCCCAACTATAATTTTCACAAATCCCACATCTCATTCACTTTCAACATACAATGGCAACTGAATATTCCACAACCCACAACTTAGTCGCATACCTAGTCAAGAACGACCATTCTGAAGGTTTTCATGAGATGATTGATTTCATCAAACATAGTCCTATACACTATGCATTAACTGTAGAACTCATCATTGTTAAATCTTATATACATCAGTTTTGGTGGACTGCTGAAATTCAAGAAAGAGGTAGAGAAGAGGTTATTAGGGTTGTTGTTGATGAAAAGGAGATTCTGATCACACAGGAGGTGATTAGAGGTGTTTTGAAGCTTCAGGATGTTGAAGGAGTTGTTAATCTGTCTAATGATGAAATATTTGAAGGTTTAGAAAGAATGGGTTATGAGAGAAGAGGGGATCGTATAAAGTTTCACAAAGTTATGTTTTCTCCACAATGGAAGTTTTTAATCCATACCTTGCTCAGGTGTGTAAGCAATAAAACAACCGGATTTGATGAGTTTCCCTCTAAGATTGCAACTGCTGTCATCTGTTTATCTCAAGAAAGGGTTTTTAACTGGTCTCGAATGATTTTTGAGGGTTTTCAGAAGAACATTAAATAATAGGGTAAATATTACCTCTATCCTAGGTTTGTTCAATTGATAGCAGAAAGTCAAATAACAGAACCCATTCCCTATAAGAGAAAGTATGAAGTTTTACATATGGTTCCTAAGGTGTTTGCCCATATGAAGAAAAAGAGTCCAAATTTTTTAGGAACCATTACACCTTTGTTTCCTCACATGCTAAATCTGCCAGAACTTATAGAGGAGGAAAATCCACAACCCAATCTATCCACCGCCCAACCCACTGTTGAACCCTTGCCTTCAACATCTGAACCCCAACGTATTTTAGTTACTAGAAGGAGGAAAAAGGGCACTCAGCTACCTCAGGCTGGTGCTAGTGGTGAAGGACATGAGGCTGTCACGGGTGTGGGAGGTGACATGAGTGGAAGGGCTTTCACTACTGGTTCAGGCTTAGATGCTGAGTAGGTCAATGAAAACCTAAGTAAGACCCAACCACTGGCAACTCCTAATGTGGAGAGTTCTCTTGAGCTCAACACAGGTGGAGGAATCCCCAGCCAACTGGCTAAATTGGGGTCCATGGATGTTGAGGCTCGGTCTGATGCCATGGTACTTACATCTTATGATTCACCTCTCATAGTAGGTCACACAGCTCGAAGTGATGAGGATAGACTTAAAACTGAACATGAATTGATGGGTAATGATACTTTTGTGCATAATGACAATTCCCAGGATCCACCTCTCGGACCAGTTAACACATGTCGAAGTGGTGAGGATATAATGGAACTTTTAAAGGAATTGACGGATAAATGTGCCAACATGGAGTCTAAAATCTCTGGTCTTCAGGAACTGACAACCTCTCAAGCTGGAACTATTAAAAGGTTGAAGCACAGGGTGAATGTTTTGGAGCGAATGAGGAGACCAGGGATTGCTGCATATAGAAGAGTCAAAAGGATGGGAAAGAAGGTTAGCTCCTCAAAGGATCAGAGTTTGGAGGATGCATCCAAATAGGAGAGGAGTAAAAGCATAGATTCAAGGGAGGATGTGAATTTGGATGTGGATTTGGACTTGGATGGTGGTGATAATGGAGATGGTTATCTGGTGACTGACATGGAAGGAAAAGTTGCAGTGATAAATGATGCTTTGAAAGCTACTGGTGAAGAAAAAGAGAAGGAAGTGGTGCAGGAAACAACCACTGCCTATGTTGCTGCATCAACTACTTGTAAAGAAGAAAACACTCATGGAACCACATTTAAGGTAATTATAACAACTGTTACTTCAGATATTCCCATTGCTACTACAATCACAACCACTATTACATCACCACCAACGTCAAAAGAAGCTGAAAAGGAGGTTACCATTCAACTGCTAAACCTAAAGCAATCTTTACCAATCCCTAAACCTATCATTGCACCCATTCCTGCTACAATTAAACATTTTGCACCTAAACCCTTGGGAAGTTTGAAGATTGGTGAGCCTGTGAAGTCAGTTGTTGCTCAACCAGATATTGGAAAGGGTAAAGGAATTGCAGAACCAGTTTTGAAGTTTAAAAGTAGACATGAGTAGGAGGCTTATGATAAAGAAGAAGCTCTAAGATTACATCTGGAATTAAATGCTGATGAAATTGCTAAGGAAAAGAAAAGGCAAGAAGATGAGGAAGATTCTCAGAAACTGATTGAACAATTGAATAATGAACAACAACTGTTTGAAGCTTCTAAGAGTATACATAAAGAATGGACAGAGTTTGAATGGGGTCAATTGGATATTGACACAAGGTCTAAGCTGCTGGCTGAGAAGACGAGACAAATGAGACAAGAAAGAGCATTTAGAGATAATCAAGTAAAGAAGAATAAACCTCCAACCAAGCAAGAAAAGAGGAATCAAATGATGAAATTTATCAGGTATATGGGAATGAATGTTTCTGTAAATTTGAGGAATTGCTCCTATAAGAAGGTTGAGGAGATTTATAATATCTGCAAAAGAAGCTATGATAATTTCATTCCTATGAATTCTGAGAGAGAAGATGAGTTGCGGAGGAACAGACAACAAAAGAGAAAAGGAGCTAATCAGGAGGAGTCTAGTTCCAAGAAACAGAAGATGGATGATGAGATGGAGAAGGAAGAAAGAGTGAAACAGTATCTTATGGTGTGTGATCAACCTGAAGAGCCTATTAATCCTACACCATTAAGATTTGTACATCCAATTCTAGATTGGCAAATTGTTACAGCAAATGACAGAGAAGTGATTGAAATCACAAGAGAAGATGGATGGAAAGAAAAACACTTCAATTTTGGGTGTTTGTTGTGGTGTAGTTCTATGATAGATCTAGAACAGCTGTGGAAGGTCATGGATTTCAGATATGGAAAGTTTGGTCCAACTGGGACATTAGCAAGGTCTGTGTGGACAGCTGTGAAGAAAATGTTTCAACCCAATCCTGAAGACAAATTTTGGGAAGACTGAGAAGTGGTACGATGGATGCTTTATCAGACTTGTAGATTGCATGCTATTCAGACGACACAGGAGAAGATATTCATGTTCATAGATAAATATTATCCACTGACAAAGAATGTTGCAAGAAAGATGTTGGAAGCTAAGCTAGATCCACAGGGTACTAAACCTACAAATCCAATGATTGACCAGTTGTTTTTGAAGATTGAGAATATTGCTGATCTTCAAGGTCCTCTAGCCATAAAAGACAAATAGATCAAAGTCTGTTGGGTGTTTGGATACATCCTCCAAATGAAGACAGTGTAATCTTAAAAGAAACTTGATGATTTTTGAAAGAAAATATCAATTTTAGGGGAGGATTGTTGGGTTTTTGGTTCTGGTTATCAGGATGGAATCACTGCTCAAGATATACCACTGCTAGTAGAAGATTGGAACCACTGCTAATATGTTTGAACCACTACTACTATTATGTAGGTCGGTTTGATCTGTAATATTCTAGAACTAGTGCTGGTTGTTAAGATCATCTACAGAATACAGTACGTGGTAAACTGCTGCTAGTATATGGCTTACAACTGCTTTCGCCATACAACTACTACTGGAGTTTGACAAATACTAGAGTTATTTGTAACTGATGCTTATGTTTTAGTAGATTGTATTGATAAAATAAAAAAAACAACCAGAAACATATAAGGATGCAACGTTGGCTGATAATGTGTTGAAAAACTACAGTTTGCATACGATCTTGCGCAATATTTAAAATACTGCTTATCATTAAAAAACAATACATAGTGAGATAAGACACCATTTTATAAGGGATCTGTAATTAAAGTCATAAACTTCAAGTGGAAGTTAATACTGCCAATGATGAAGACCAAGTAATAAACGGTTACAGATGCATGTACGCTGTTGATTTTAAGTAAACAGTGCTGAACAGGGTTACAAATGCATGTATGACGGTCACAAAAGTTTTATTGTAATTGTGTTAGGATGTATAGGATGGTGCACAACTAAGCTGTAGCATAACCTTTAGTTATAATTTCAAAGTTAAGGGATAAGGTCAACAACCAGCATTTATTAGGATGTTAATGCTTTTAAATGCGGTTAGGTAGAGGCTTTCTTTTATAGTGAGATTTATAGTCACATGCACAGTCATAAACAGACGCACATTAACACTGGTTTTACACACACATATCAGCAAAACCCTAATAAAAATGACTACAAAAAAAACTGGTGGGTTTTTGTTTCTGTAAATTTTATTTTGCTAATGCTAACCTTGTTTTCACACATCTTTAAAGTGTTTGTTTATTTTGCAGATATCATAACAATCTCTTCTGATTCAAGCATAACATTGTCCTCAAGCACTTCAGATACAATGCAGCCATGTAATCCATGGGAATCATACTTCCCAAACGTTGAAAGCTCTGAAAGTGATTCAAGCTCTATATCCAGCTATTTGTCTACCTACAGCTCAAGTGACTATTCTGACAGACCCGATGTGGTAGCTTACCGCGACAGTCTCTTGAAAAGGGCAACGTTTACAAGTTTTGAGGAAAAAAATCCTTCAGTTAGTGATGCCCAAAGTCGGAACCTCCCCGGTAAAAGGATTCAGGTAATAGGACTTGCAAATAAACAAACATGGGCTGATATTAAAGAGAAGAAATTTGGCATAAATAATCCCTCCACAGTCACAGGAGCTGCTGACAAAGGCAAAGGGAAAAGAAAAATGGCTTACAAGTAACATTTGTTTACCTTATCTACTGGTTTGTTGATGTACTAAAAAAACTGGAATGGTTGTTATCTGTTTAATCTATAATATGTGCACCTGAAATCTGTTGTGACTATTTGTGCAGATCTTTTTAGTATTTATGCATATGCCTTGACTTAAATAGGTGGAAATGGAACATATACTTTTCTGTGTATGTTTACTTTTTACCTATAAACAAGTAATAAATAACCACAAAGTTTAACATGCTTACCTTTGAAAAAAGGTTCAAACGATCAGTTCTTTTAAAGATGGACTTCCTAGAAGAGCCTAGTGCTATTGGTATCACGTTTGGATGTTTAACCCACCAAACATGACATTTTTTAAAGGACTAAAGGATCCACACCTATACGAATAAAAAAAATTAAGATAAAGAAACATAAACTTTTAAATATAGAACTCAATAATAAAGTTAAGTTGGAAAATGCATACCTGAAACCCAAACAGAATTCCAGACACTGTGTATGTCGGACAAACCTTTGGATCTTTCTTTAATCTAAAAGGTGGTCATCCGTGTGCTTATCAAATACATTATGAAGTTGGTCGTATAAATGAGTCCAAATATGGTCACCCCACGTAAAAGCATTCCAATCATCTAGATTATCAACTAACCTCATCAGTGTATCATCCACCTCGCATGTCAACAAACGACACATAAAGATCGCCTCTAAGGCTAACAAAAGACAAAGACGTACAACGTCTTCATCAGATATCTGTTGAAACCGCTCTTAATCCTGGATAACACCAATTACGTCATAGTTGGTTAGAATATAGCCTTGCTTGTCAGGAAATAACCTGTTACAAAAATTGTGAGAACCAGATGTATACAACCCAAAGCTTACAGGTCCAAGCCGCAGCCCTGTCATTAGACAAAACTCACGACGACCAAAATGTAAAGCATGTCCTTCAATGTAAAAAATGAAGGGCATATCATAATGAGCATCGTCAACTGTATGATGTTTCCTTAGCATATAATCAATGCTCTGTGTTTCATGTTCAAAAAACAAGAGATTAATCCATCTTCCAAAACAGGTATTTCTAAACAAGATGCGGCGTTTTGGGGCCTAACTTTTGCTTTATCAACGGAAAGTAGTTCAGTATACTCGTAATTATTAACTTAGATTCATAGTCCTAAAAACGGTCAACAAAAACGAAAAATTAATTTAGACCATAGAAGGAATCTATACCAACGTCGTAAACAATAGCAAAGTCATATCGGATGATGCATCTAAACCTCCTACCCTAATATACCAGATTCAATGGCTGGACCTGGACCCATTTCAACGACTCCTTATTGGTCTACAAACTGCCACTAAATTTTTTAATGAAACAAGTAATGTTACATACTTAACTAACTACATCTAAGGTATTATAGACTACATAATTACGAATCAGACATACATAAAAAAGAGCAATGGATTGTAAAATGGAATTAACACCTATCTAACATAGGCAATAATCGAATAACAACAACGATTTATTATAACATAGAACCAATTGGAAATAAATCATATGTAATAAACAACAATAACAATATTTACGTACCATATTTTGCCACATTATTGGAAAAAAAGATTGAGCAATCGAAGGTGGTTTGCTTGTTTGAAGAAAATGTCGCGAAAGGAAAAATTATGTTGCAATGAACAGTTTACATTAGGAGGAAGAGGGGTGCTGACAAAGCAGGTGGTTTCATTTGTGAAAACAGTAACTAAGAATGTTATTATGCGAGAAGGAAAAAACAGAGAGTGAAGAAGACGGATGATGAAGACGAGTGAGTATTGGATTTTGACTATAAATGCACTGTACTTTCACTATTCAAATGTCTACTTTTTATGTAAGGTAAAATGAAGATAAAACCCTTTTTAAAATATACGGTTGCCCAGCGAACGTTAGTTGCCCAAAAAACAAGACCTTACACATACGGGACACTTGTCGCAATGTGGTTGAATTGCCTAATGACAGCGGTTGCCCTCGGTCCATTTTTAAATTAAAAAAAAGTGGTCCGGAAAGTGATATGCCTCAGGGCGCGCGGTCCATTTTCCCAAAATAAAATATCTCTAAAATTAAACAATAAAAGAGTTCTAGAAATGACATTTTGTTTCTTTTGTCTATCTCATTAGTTGTTGTCTATGTCATCAAGTTTCCACGTTATTGCTCTCTGTTTCGGCTACTGATGTTTTGCATGCCTGGAAAATATTAAATTTATAAATATATTATCATTTTTATATAATATTAACACTAAATGCTATATAAGAAGATACAATAATCAAATACATGTTCTTCTGTATGATTGGATAGTGTTGATTTCATAACGTCTTTGTCATCTGTTTTAGTATCATATTTATTGTCTTGATGCTCAACTTTTGGTTTCTTTTCCATCTCAGAATTATGAAATTCAATGTTCTTTCTTTTAGTCCCTACTTCTATCGTTTCGTTTACCTTAGAATCAATAATAAAAATTCAGAATATATAATCATTGTCATTATATTTTTATGTTTAATGCAACATAAGGAGATAGGATCGTAAAATACCTCTTCTTCTGTTTGTTTGGAACTTATTAAGTTCATAACGACTTTATCATCAGTTAACTTGTTTACCGTAAATATATGATAGTCGTTGTTCACATTGTATGCTGAAACTTGCAATTTAAACACAAACTGTTTGCTTACTATACTTTCCACATCAGTTGGGTATGATGTGTTCTCTTCATCCTGTCACAAAAATTTAAAATGTAAATGGTTGAAAATATAAAGGATACCAAAAAAACTTTTCATTTATCATATAAAATATAAAAGATTGCCAAAATAAAGGATTAACTAACATAAAAGATAAAATATATGTATCATTACCTTATCAATCTTAGATATAAGATACCCAACGGATTTGCCTAATAATTTTGCAACGTCTTGTTGAAATAAACAAAAAGTAGCAGATCCAGTTTCATCTTGAACACGAACATGGATTTTAATTATGAATAATTAACTGATTAAAATTAGGGATAGATGACAGTTTATAAATAAATTATATATCTATATATTAGTATTCATACCTTGGAAAAAGATCTGCTTTCTTTTGACAATTGTCACAGTTGTAATCTCTCTCAGTTTGTTTACTTTCTGATTGTTTGACAACGTTATTACAATTGCTACAAAGCATGTAATACCAACCTTGGTCATTCACAATTTTCAACACTTTTCCAATCACAACACACCCGGTTGGCTGTTCAAAAATCAATTATGAATTAGCAAAAGTTGATATAATTTGTGATGCATAAACTTTATGGCAGATAATGTACCTCTGATAAATCATAAAGTTCATCAATTGTGTTTAACGGGAATTGTAAATAGTAATCTTCTGGTTTCCTTACTATAGTGTTTGATGATAACTCAACTTTAAACTTTTCATTTAATGAAAGATTTGTAGATTCAAACCTATTAAAGAGAATAGACAAGTATAAATATTATTAACAACAAAAAAAAACAAAACATATAGAAAGTTTTGGTTTGTTATATTCTTACATGTCTCTGAAAGCTTTTATATGCGGATTATCTTCATTAATAAGCAACTTGGACCCAGCAAAACAGTTAGAAACTTGTGTTACACCTGTATATAAAATTGTATATTCAATTTTTAAACACTTTAATATATATCCAAGGTTATCAAATTTTTTAACAAGAAGATACTTACGATTCCATATACTTTGTCGTGCCATTTTGATAAGAACAATGATTGGTTCTGCTGAGCTTTCATGATTCTTGATATATTGATGGAGTTTTTAGCAAGGTCATTCCATAAGATACTTGGAATTGTTGCTCCGCTGTATAGATAAAGAATATATACATATACTCAATACATATTATATTAATCTATATTTATTATACTAATAGATACTTACGTTACATCTTGGAGTTGAAATTCAAGTATGTGCTTAGGTGCATTATTTGGATTCAAAACGGTGATGTCTTTATTTTGTATCAAACGCCCAATAACATCTGCATTATAATACAAAAAAGAATATTAGCATATAATGTAGGAAAATATTGGCTATTTGTATATGTTTAAATGAACATTTAATAAAATAACTTACCAAACGAATAACTTTGATCAATCCTTGCATCCAAGAAGTCTTTAAACGATATCAATTCCAGTACATCATCATTGCAATTGAATTCAGAGCAATTACGCACATTTGTTTTCTTATAAAAGTGTATTTTGAACTCATGTTTTGATAACTTGTTAGAATCAACATTCCTTTTAACATTAAAATTCGATATTATGTGATAATTTTTCTCTTTTAAAAGAGTATCAAAATCATTGGCTAAAGAACTGTTTATTGTAGCATGAACCTTGGTTCCCTAAGATTAAAAACATGTCAAATATTATTATAAAGGAATACACATATAATATTTAGTAAACAGTAAATAAATAGTTAAAAAGTGTTAAATTTAATTAAAGTACATGCTCATCCATAAGAATCATGCCAATGCCTGCTACCTTTGATGGACTGTAGTTATAATACTGATTCCAAAGTGACACAATCTTAACTTTGATATTCACTTTACCTTTGTCGGGGGTGATTTCTTGAAGAGGTGTAATTTTCATTGTCATTCCTACAAACAAAAGTAGATTAGATGTTGTTCTTTACTAACAGAAGATGAAAAAGATTATGAATAAATTTTAATCTGTTTTAACAAAGATGCAAAAAGAAATCCTTATGAATAAGATCTTTGTTACATATAAACGTTTTATATGTTTTGCCACAGATGAAAAGAAAAAACCTGCTAATTTGTTGTTTTTTGTTGAATGGTCTGCAAAAAAACTTGGATTAAAAATTCGTTGGAATGAAAAACCTGGTTAATCAATTGAGTTTATATAATGCTTCAGTTAAGTCCTTACTAGATTAGAATTACAATTGTAATACAATTAAAATTGGTTCTGTATTAAGAAGTCTGTATTTTTTTTAATGAAATTACAGTTTAGTCCACTATTTTGTAAAAAAGTTTTTAAAGTATAGAAACTTTTAAAAATAAAATGCAGATTTAATTAAATAAAAAACAGTATGTAAATCTAATTAAAGTCAAACCCAAAAATAATTGAGTGTTAAGAAATTACCTTCTTGCATCCGTAAGCAATGAGGTCACTATCGGAAGTCAGAATTGCATTGGCTTTTCCTTTGAGACAAAACTTTCTAGGCACACTTTTAAGGAGTCATGACAAATATATTGCACTAAGTCAAATAGTGCAGGCGTTATATTGGAACATGACCAATGCCCAATACGAAGCAACCCGAACTTATCAAACATTATTTACCTTGATATTTTTATGATAAACATAGTATAGATACGTGAGTACCTTATGTAAACTGAGCTTACGATAGCGGAGAGAGGGTAAGAGAGGGGCAACATTATCAGCCCTACTGAATCATTAGCAGGTCCCTTTCCATATTCATTTAGAAATTGCGGACCAAAAAGCACTCAATATAACGCCAGCAACCTACCCAACATCCCCACCCATTTTGTCCCCTATACGGAAGTTATAAGAATAAAGAATGACGCCTGACATTGGTTTGTGTATGGACCGGCTCCTCACAAGCCTGATTGTACATATAGACATCATCTTGTAACTCAAGTCTTAGCTTTTCTACTTCAGTTTGCAAATTTGACCTGAAAAAAATGTCTGCACATGTTAGCATTACAGATAAACTTGAATACAAACTGTAGCCATTTATCAATTGCCTGATCTGAACATGTCGAAGACACAAAACTTCTACACACATTATGCTCATCTTTTTCTAGCAACCCAATATCACCATCTACACACCTACTTCTTTTAGGACTTTCATCAAATATTTGGCACACAACAACACTACCATCTTCTTTAATCACTCAGGTACCATGTGTTAAACTCAATGGTTTGATAGCTCACCTGTAAA
Source organism: Chrysanthemum seticuspe (assembly GCA_019973895.1). Taxonomy (NCBI): domain Eukaryota; kingdom Viridiplantae; phylum Streptophyta; class Magnoliopsida; order Asterales; family Asteraceae; genus Chrysanthemum; species Chrysanthemum seticuspe. The sequence continues at coordinate 87,339,763 of BPTQ01000006.1, read as the reverse complement.
CTACTCTGATGAATATTTCTCATCTCATATTCACGAAAGTACTATAACTCTTATCTAAAAATTATCATCGTCTAATTTGTTGGTGACGCATGGATAGCAGATTGGAGGTTGTAGTAAATTAAACAAATGCCTAAATTAGAGCAATTATTATTTAAAAAACAATTTGGGTTTGAATTTGGGGATCGGGTTTATGGAGGTAATGGTGGATATATTCTGGAAGTGATGAATTGTTAATGAATGTGGGTGATGAGAGGGAGTCACCGTGTTTTTTTTTAATTTACACTTTTTGCTTAGAATTATGAAAAATAACATTCAGACCCATATGTATTTTCAGTTTATTTATACATGTGACTAAAAAAAACGTTTTTAAAGAATTTTTAACCAAATTAAGAATTAATTAGATTTAATTATTTTTCATAATTAAAAAAAATTAAAAATTTAAAAATTATTACCAAATAAGGTATGGTTTGATTTTTTTGAAACGAAAAATTCTCACTAGTGGTTTTGTTTTATTATATAAAAGATTTGATTGATAAAGATATGCCCAAAACGCCTTACGTAAAATTATCTTCTTGTTATGTGTTTTGTACTTTTGTGTGTGGAAAAAGCTATGAATATATGCGATTGGACTGAGTGCATGTATATTGTTCTTTTACATCCATGTTTAAAACCATTAGAGAACATACAAATGTATCTTAGATGGAACGAGCAAGTTTGCCCGCGCGTTGCTGCGGGGATGCTTTATGGATGCATAGAACATTTGTGAAATGCCTTTGTAGATGCAATTGCTGGCAAATGAGTTTGTTGTTGTTGCTAGTATTTTTTTGGCGGGAGTTGTTTTTGTTTATGTTTAATCTTTATGTTTTTGAAAGACTTGTATGGGCTTTTGTATCACACTCGACTTTTTTTTAACCATTTTGACCCATTTGAGTGAAACGCAACCTAGAGGGACCACTGGTATCAACTCTATAAAAGCTTGTGAATTCTTTTTCCAAATTTGTTTAGGTCATCCAGGTTGAATCCAAATGTAAGCAATGAGGTGTCTTACAACATCATCAGCAAGTATTTAACATAGAACATAAGTTCAAAAGTTGATGTCATATATATTCTTCTCGTTTTTTTCACTAATTACTGTGTAAAGAGAGTAAATAACATGTCACAATAATAGATTAAAATGGCAATATAATCTATGCACATATTATATTATCTGGCCACATCTTATCATAATGAAGGTGGCAGTCTCTTCACGTTCAACATTTTTCCTGCATTTTACGTCTGAAGATGTGCAGTGGGTCGGTTTGAAGTTACTTGTCTCAAATGCAATAGCTGTAAGATCAAATAAATATAACAAAAAATAAGCATTCTGAAACACATTTTACATAAAATGCATAGTAACAACAAAAATGAAAAAATGCAACATTTAATTATGTATCACTTTGCAACATCATATGAAAGGCTTAAAGAGTCCATACTGATCTCATGATGCATGAAATTTCAAGGTTTTGATTGCTAATTTTTAAACAATACAAATTATTAATTTAGTTAAATAGTCTAAAATACCCTTTTCATCTTCTTTCATTGTCTTCTTCATTAAGTTCTTCCGTTCTTTTCTCCCAAAATGAATTCATATAATCACCATCCTCGTCGTAATCCCCCAATGTCGAAAGCAACTGTCTTTAAGTAGTAATGTACCTTCTTAAAGGTTCAACATATCCTGTGTGACTCAAAAATATAACTTATTAGAGTGCTAAAATAAAACAACTTGGCACAAAATCAATATGAAATTTCTGTAAGAGTTTACGTGAAGATGTGTGTGCAAATAAGCAAGTATTCATGAAATGAAATTATGGATGGTTCTTTATTCAGTTTCAAATTCTTATTATCATCCAAATAAAAAAAAATCACTTGACACATCCAAAATTTTGGTCAGCCCACAAAGCTCATCTCATAAAAATTTGATAACTTGGAATAGTTCGGTACAAATAACCGACTCAAAAAAGCAAAAATCAATATATGTTATCTATAAAAAATGAATTCAAATTCGATAAGAAAACATTCGTTCACATCAATAATGAAAATCATAGTATCAGATTCGCATCAACTAAGTGTTTTCTATTTTAATTGTCGGTTTAAATTCAATCAAGATGTAAGCTTTTTCATCTCTCTCATTTCATTTCGTACAGGTTTAGTCCACCATTTACAGACATACTAAACAATAGCAAAAGAAACTTGTTTTAGTGATAAAGTAGCATCCAACTACACCCTGTATCAAATAGCATCCATTATAACTAATTGACCTTCAATTAATATAAAAAAAGTCTTTAAACAAATTAACTACACTCGCCTTAAATGTGGAACACTGTGGTTCTTCTAATATAAACTGGTGCTTTCAAAATTATAGTGATATCAACGACAAATGGCAAGACTATCAAACCATGTTTTCTGTTGAGTCTCCTTGTCAAACCTGATGCCTGGCACTTACATGTTATATTGTTCCTATTTTAGTTGTCCTGTTAATCAAGCATCGAAATGAGGCGTGCTTATGTATTGCAATGGTTTAATACTTAAGAGATTGTTTGGAATTGCTTATGTAAGTATTTATATGGTCACACCTAAGCAAGTAAGCATTTTGGGTAAAACTGTTGTGGTTCAATCAGATAAGCACTTTAAAATAAGCATTCCCAAACATCCTTTAATATAAAGTAGGGTCACTTAACAGAAACACACATTTGCTCAGATAAGCAAATGCTAAAATAGGTCTTCCGACTACTGCCAGTGGACAATTATTGTATTATATTCGAGTATGCTATGAACTGAAAACTGAAAATGGCCTATTATCTAAGGAAGCCTATGGATTAGCCTATTTAAAGGGCTTTTTGGCTTATTGAGGTTTGACAATTAATTTTCGCATAAAGAATCAAGTTACCTGAAATTGTAGGAAATGAAACCATTGATTCAGAAACATAGGAATGGGTCGGCTAAACAGTTGAACTGCTCTCGATCACATTGGTTATCCATTCCTCTCAACCTGCAAAAAAATAATTATAAAAAAAATCAGAATGGGTCGGTAAAATTGGGCCTCTATAATCATATAGGCATCAAGTATAACAACCCAATCAACATTTTGGTTTAATGAAAATTTCAGAATGTATTTATTGACAATAATACCAAGAATTCGAATATGCACATGTACCGGCCACGTTTCATAGAAAATTAATAACACCAAATATAGATATTAACAATCTGATATAATAATTCATATTCTCATGTTTATCACAAAGTGTATATATATTAAAAGCAAGTTATGTAAGTAAAAAAAGAGATACTTTATAATATGGCGAAAGAAGAAGCAAATATCAAAGAAATGGAACAATGCTATCTCAACTTGTCTTTCTTTGTGAAAGCCTCCAAGTCTTTCTCGCTTATCCAATCTATTTGCCATATTAATGGCAATACTATATAAGAATTTTCAAATGGAAAAAGATGGTACCTCCTTAGCATTAGAATTTGCGTGTGCAGTACAGCGGCCTCATTGACTCTTGGTCGTTGGATTTCCACTCGTTCCGACTGCATACGTCTTCCACTGCGAATATACATTGTTAACGACATGTATATTTACATTATCAATGTTACAAAAAAAACAAAATAGGCTGATAAGCAACTTCTACAGCCAATTCCAAATACCCCTTAATTATAAAAAAATGTAATTAACAGGTTGTTCTTCACATCATTTTAAGCAATTTTCATTACTTAGTAATAAACAAAAACCATATCCTAATCATTCAACTACTTGCTCCTATATTTACGAATTACCTTGCTTGAGCAATGAAGTAGCTCCATTGGCCAAAAACCATTTGATCCGACCTTCTGGTTTCACCTTCTGCACAGGCAATGGGTAACCATAATCAGTATGTTCACCCAGCGCCACCTTGACTGCATAAGATTTCTCTTCCCCGACTATCACCAAAGCAATCTCAGTTGCCGAATTGATCAAAGGAAATGTGAAAGTGATCCTAGGTGGAGATGGTTTGGGCAAATCAGTTATAAAAGGCACCCATATTTTCTTCTCAGACCACGGAAAATGCCAGTAGAAGAGGGATGCAACGTGCTGACAATATATTCAAAAGTTAGTGAGCACTTTTAAGAGTAAAGTTGATCAAGCACCAAAATATCAGCTATTTCGACCAATCTACTGAACCAAGGTAGGGAGGGTCGACTATCTTCCGGTCAAAAGTTAAACTCCACTATCATCTCTCATTTTTTACAAATGCGAATGCTTATTTCAAATCCTTGTCTATACTATATCTAGGATAATGGGATTGCTTTTTCTGATTATTCCAAAATGGGTTACATCATTTTTAGAAGATAAGAAATTTTTGTAGAAAAATAAGTTGAACCTATCTACTATTAGATTCAGCAATACATAAGCACTTAAATAATAAGAAATTCGTAAAATAGTTTATTTAGTTACCTGAGCCTATCAAATAAAGTATCACCAGATAGTACGACTGAGAAGGAAGCATGGTCCTGCGGTAATGTGTGTCGACTCCTGGTCAAATCGATGCACCACGAAATAGAGAATATGCAACATAAAACTGCCATCCAGCAGGACACGGGTTTCCCTAGAACGCAATTCAGTTATAACATTAAATAACCGAAACCAAAATAAATCTAAAATTACTAATACCTTTCATCTCCATTTAAAACTGGTAAAACCAAAGACACTTCAAGAAAACTCAAACTCAGTTTGTTTTCCTAAACAAAGAGTAACAAAAAACATGATCAAATTAAACAGAAATTTTATACATATCTACAAAAATTAAAAAAAATTATCTCATCTGTATAAACAAACCCACAACATTCTTACCGCAAATTCACAACAAACAGATACTTATAATCGATATTTTTTAAAAAAAATCCCAAAAATCCCTCCTTCTGCAAATGCGCTCCGGCAAATCAAGAACATGTCACATATACGTTGGTAGCATCAAGTCATAAAGCACGTCCATCTCCCACTCGTATTGGCCATTTGTTTCAAAATAAGTCGAGCCTTATCAAATATAAACACAAATCAAATTAGTTTGAAAGGCCAAAGATAAGCGTAAACAAAAACTTGTCAACAAATATAAATCAAAGGCCTTTATCCAAAAATAATGCCTGACCAAATAAAAGTCAGAAAATTTCAAAACTAATTCCATAGTATATGTTCATGATTACCTAAACACAATAAGTTGTTTCGAGTATTGTTTGAACAAAATGGGTATCCAGATTTAAGCCACATATTAGCTTATTGTATCATCTGTACAACAGGAGGGAAAAAAAAACCTTAGCACAATCTTCAATATTAGTTATCATTATTCAGTTTATTCATATATCTTGAACCTGCAAATAACAACCAAAAATACCAAGAGTAAATAAAGTACTCGAATCAATGAAGACCAATACTTACAAATTAGAAGTCGACCCATGGAATTTCAGCCGTATGACTGGCTTTTTTTTTTTTTTTGATCGGTGATGATTGTGGTGGATAAAAACATGATTTAGGGTTTATGTTCTTGACTTTTTTGGTTTGTGTTTGATCGGAGATGATTATGGTGGATAAAAAAAGGGGTAATGGTTTTGTGAGAGACGGTTGGTTTTGTATATGGTTTAATGAAAGGGGCGGTGAGATAATTTGATGAATTTGGAATATGGGTTTGGTTTTGTTAGAGAAGAAGAATGAGAGGGTCTCGAAATTTCTAGGAGTCCTGCTATTATGGAATACGGTTGGTTTTGTATATGGTTTGATGTATTCACGCTGAACAGTAAAACTTGCAACACACAATAGCCAATGTCAAGGCGCCACATCCTTTTTTTTGGTACTGTAAAGAGGAACGGACCAATTAGATGGTGACAACATAGCGTATATCTACACCCATTTGTATACACCCACAAAACGGCTGGTAGTAAATATATATAATATATAATATAGGAGAACTTGCAGTCAAAGATCCGATTTGTGTTTTGTTTAATGCGAACTCCGGGTCATTATAAATAGTCCTGACTGCGAAGAATGGTGTTTGATTTATATCAAATTTTGCGAATTTTTTAAAAATTCGTAAATTCTCGCAAATATTGCTAGTTATGCGGGTATAACGACTTTAATTTAATTTAATAAAAACTGGGTATTTAGTTTTAGCTATGTTATTTTACACTAGCAGGGTACCCGCGCGATGCGGCGGCGGGTACCCTGTGACTATATTTTCTAACAATGTAATGTTATGCGGTCATACTTTTATTAAACAATTAAATTACAAATAACAATAACTTTAGTTATGACCGTGGAAATAATTCATCTCCTGTTAATTGAAGCTACCACAAATAAAATATTGATTCTTTCCTTCAGCACAATCACCCTTCGTCAATTTTGGAGCCGACCGACCCAGTTCGACCCTCATGTTGCAATGGTGGCGACTTGGTCGGCGCAGCGGCGACCGAACCAGTCGACAGACCACTGCGGGCAGCCTAATGGCTTTATTTTTAAATGCTTGGCTTAGTAGTTTGATTAGATTGTACATTGTGGTTAAATGGTTGTATATTTTAGTGAAGGGGTAAATTAAATAGTGTATTAATTGCATGTGTTGATTAGTGTTTTTTAGTTGTATTTGTGCTTCAAATAGTTTGTACATTGTGTTTTATAAATTATACTTTTTATCAAATTGGTGTTTTAAATATGATATTAATTACAAATATTGACCAGTCAGTATGTGTAGGTGAATTAAGTAGTTGTATTTGCTTAAAATCTATATATGAAAATCTTAAAAAATTAAAAGAAAAAGAATCATCCCTCCATTATAAGTAGTATAGATATGACTTATGTTCGTGGTTTTCTTCAATTACTCTAACTTTTAACATAAAGTCAAACTGGTGTTATTTTAAGGATTTAATTTAGTGGCTCTATAAGTGTTATTTATTCATGTTTAGCTTCACAATATACACGTGATATAAAAAAAATTATAAACAGGGTGCATTTATAAAAACTAAAAAGATAACATTTTTAACAGGAATTACATAGGTTTTTCTATGTACGCCACATTTTTTTTTTTTTTTTTTTTTTTTTTGAAAGGCACATTTTTTTTTTTTTCTATGTACGCCACATTTAACTTGTATTGGTTGTAGGTTTCCTATACTCTATCATTATATAAGTTTTTACTATGAAAAATTAGCATGCAATGTTAGAAATATTATGAGAAATGAAAAAAGCGATCTTTTAATTTGATTTTTACAACATTCTCAACATTATGTATCATGCTGAAAATGATATAAAGAATTCGTAATTTTGATGATGAAATAATAAGAATAATTTTTTATTTTTGATGCATACACAAAAAATTGTGAAATTTACTACCATTTAGATGTTATTAACCATGTAATTATAGTACTTAGAAATAATTAGAACTTTATAGACACGTCTAATATTTGTGTAACAATCTAAAAATATACATACAAAGACATATAAGATTATAATATACATCTTTGAGACAAGTCACATTCCATTCCCATGACCAACGATCACAACCAGCTCATTATGTTCCCCTAAAACGCCAAACATGTGAACATTGGTAGATAACCTAAGCATATTTTAAGTGACAGTAAAAGTTAAAGATTCATTAAAATTGGCTTTAAAAGGTTGAAGTAGGAACACTTGCACGCATGTCTTTAAAGATTTTTATTCCGATAACCCATGGTGCAAAATCACTTATGATATTTGATCGAATTAACAAATACAGCTTGATATATTAATGGTCAAACGACAATCACTTAAAAGAGTATAACCAAAGCAAACATTTTTTTTTTCGAGAAGCAAGGATTTCATTAATAAACCCTTGAAAAACATGGCAAGAAAACAAAAACACATTAGAGCTTTCAAGCTCGAAGCAAACTATACTCGAAAAAGACAGTATTAAAGCACTAAGTCACACTCAACATCAAAATGCAAAAGATATTAACTAAAGACTTCTCTATAAGCCAATCCATCTACCCCAATCCAAATTAAGTTTTTTGCATCTTTTCAAACTCCAAAGAAGAGATAGCTGCTGAATTTGCTAGAAAATGTCCTCAATCAAAATTGCATCTTTCTCATTGTTGGAAGCATGGATAACCCGATTCCTCCACTTCCATATAGACCATATCAACACATAGAAAACACGCAAAAATATAAACAATCCAAATATGCAAAAAAAAAAAATAATAATAAATAAATAAATAAATAAATAAATAAATAAATAAATAAATAAATAAATTTGTCACTGCAACAAATAATATTCAAAGCGCTTATGTAAACTGACTTGAAACGATCTTGCACTGCATAAGCTCTTCGAGACTAAAACACAACTTCTAACAAACCATAACAAATCAGCACTCATCATAACAAATTAAACATATCACAAAGATTAAACAAACATAAACACGTATCCACAAATCCACACAAAAAAAAAAAAAAAAAAAAAAAAACTGGAATACCTTACATTAATGAATCAAGCTTAATGAAACCACGATATCGAATCTTGAAACACCGAAACCTTAAGCGCCCACCGCTCTAAAAATTCACTCTGTGTGATTAGAGATAGAAATCACAGATCAAAGAAATGACTAACTAAATCTGATTCTAAGGTGGAAGTAGTTATATTCAAGGGTGGGTGTTTAAAATTAAGGTACAACATATTAACGCATATATGAATATTATAACCACACCAATTTTAGATAATTTCACAAGAATGAAACAATTTTAAAACTTTAATAATTTTTATGGTTGATATAAAGTTTGAATGACTAAATTAAAATACTAATGAAATTTGGTTATTACTAGGTAACTTTGCAAATGAAACATGTTTTAGTTGAGCTACTGATGCGGGATATAAGCCTAACTAGGTGGTTATTTTGTGACCTAAACTCTTACTTATAATTGTTATATATATAAATAAACAATTTAACGAAAAACCTTACTTGAAGTTCTGAATTTGATTCATAGCTAAATCGTTTAGGCGCAAAGGATTTGTAACTAGCAACGATTAAAAGATAAACACATTGGAATCAAATAAGAATATTACGCTTGCTTTGAAATTGGCTCTTGAGAATTTGAGATGTTCTTTGCGGCGCATTTCAAGAGATGTAGCTGCGAATACTCAGTTTTTAGACCTGGTGATTTTTTTTTGAATGGTTTTAGCTTCCTGATGCAAGACAAATGGTTTTGGTCGTTAGAGGGCTCAGGAGTTTTTTCAGTTGCTTCGGTAAGGAGGTTTGTTGATAACAACATGTTATCGGGTGCTTCCTCCAAAACTTGTTGGGTAAAAGTTGTTCCTATTAAAGTTAATGTCCTTTCTTGGAAAGTTAGTTTAGATTGTTTACCAACTCGACTTAATATTTCTCGTAGAAGAATGAATATCCCGTCTATTATGTGCCCTACATGTGGTAGCGCAGTCAAGTCTACCAGTCACATTTTCTTTGCATGTTCTATGGCAAGAGGTCTTTGTCGTAAAATCTTTACATGGTGGGATATTAATCCTTCGGAGATTTTTTCATACGAGGAGTGGCTAATTTGGTTTTCGAGTATTCAGCTACCTTCTAATCGTAAAGAAATGTTGGAAGGTGTTTTCTATGTCATGTGATGGCTTGTATGGAGTTTTCGGAATACATCTATTTTTGGCTCGAGCAGTCCTTCCAAAGCGATTCTTTTTGATGATATAGTGGCTCGTTCGTTTTATTTATTGGTGTAGATATAGATGAAAGGCGAATTTTAGTTGGGTAGATTGGTTAAAAACCATTATCTTATAACCTTATGATGTTTATTTTTTGTCTAGTTTCTTAATAAAAATCCCGTGCAAAAAAAAAAATCCATTAACTAAAAGTAAAATTGGACCCTATTGCTGGTGGGCTTACAAATTGATTAAAAATTCTATATAGTTGGGCCTTAAAACCACATAATCGGTAGCTTAAATTGGTTTAATCACACGTCATCTCAGCCAATAGACACGAGTTAAAAAACGCTGCTGTTAAAAAAAATGCCGCTGTAAAAAAAACGCGGGAAGAATCGGTTATATATAGGCGTTATGATGAAACCAAAGATTTATTCATTCATTCAATCAATTAATCGTTTCTCAAAAACAAGTTATTGAAGTCACACGCTAGAAAATTTGTCATGAAGTTTTCGTGTTTTGGTAGGGAGAAAAAAACATTGTCTAGCAGCACCTCAACACGAAAGATATCACCTACAAATTCGCTAAAGAAACACAACACACACAGAACAAAGATGTCGGGAGCAAATACATGACAAAGGCTAAAGAAACACATCACCAACACGAAAACGAATAAGTATCTAGCAAAATCATGGAAAAGACACAACACAACCTCAACAACAAACAACAGTACAACACGGCAAAGAAGAAGCCGTGAGCAATTTCACGGCAAAGGCTTAAGAAACACATCACCAACACCAACCCGACAACAAAGAAGTCACTAACAAAATCATGAGAAAGGCTAAACAAACACAACAACAACAACACAACCTCAAAAACAAACACCACACAAAGGATCAATAATTGGTTGACTATCGCATGAGAGTGGCTAAGGAAACACAACAACGACGACACAACTACGAACGCCGGCTCCGACACCGACACCAACAACGAGATATAGACAGCGGAGGCTTTCCCATGTATCTTTTAATGCATGTTCTTGCTTGTTTGCTATCATGTTTAGAAATTGAGTTTTGATTTCAAGTGTAATCATGATTATAATCGTTAGAAAAAATTTCAAAAGTTTGTGTCATGCACTGTATTTAGTAGATTTAGTATTTTAATTTCATAAGCAACCAATTAAGTTGAACTGATAATATTTGGTCCAATAAATAAATACAATGGTATGTAGTGTTGAACTTAAAGGCTAAAACTTGGTAATAGCTTATCAAATAGTACAAAAATTATATATTCAAGCATAACTACTGTCATATTAGTTATGTTATAGTGGTGAGGATTACCTTAAAAAGTCATCAAAATATTGTTTGTGTACAGATAAAACACATACTGAGATATATAACAGGAATTATAGCAACGGGTAAACAAATTGTCGAACCACTATTAACACCAAGGCAACTATTATTCCAACAGAATGACATGTTTCATCAAGATTTATTTGACACGGTAAAAGTATATATCTTTATTCCATCTACTGATTCTTAACAGAACCGGGTATTTCAAGGGCACTCCATCTCATACAAGTCACTAGCATATTTCCAGTTAATCACCTTCCAGATGTTCTTCAAGTAATCTGGCCTGACATTTTTGTACTGCAAATTGCACGCAAAATTATCTAAGACGAGTCACATAGGTCAAATGAAATATATAGCTTGAAAAGAAGGATTACTAATAGTAAAAGCATTAACCTTTCACCAATTTTGGCGGTTTAACCAATCAAATTTGATAACTTAATCGATCAAAACCATAACCTCATTTTTTGCATTCATAAAGTAGTGAAAGACCCAAAGAAGTTTAAGGACTAAACCATGTAAAAAAAATTACTGATTAAATCGCAAAAAAAGATGAAAGTTTGGTAGTTAGACCATTATTAGTAACCCTAAAAGGAAACACGAAACTAAAAGTCGTCCAAAGTGTATTTTATTACATATAAAGTACATTATTACTTAAATAATACTCCGTATAGCTTTTGTAACCATATTTGACACACTAACAACTTACCATATAATTACTAAATGTTTTTTACAAAAAGTTTCTCAAGTCAACCCCAACTCAACCGGTAACACAAAACTGCCCACTTTGACCCGCTCACAAATGCCTGGTCCACTCTTTTTCACAAGAACTCTAATCATGAGTGCGGATTTAAAGATGATATTTTGGAGGAATTTTCTACATATCTAGAGTTTCAATCTGTTTTCGACGACTTTAAATCAGAAAAAAAGACCAAACTCACTATTCAAGACTCAAGAGAAAAAACCAAGAGATTCGTTGAATCACCTGTAGGTAGTATGCATGTTCCCAGACATCTATGCCGATCAGAGGAACCAAATTTGGACCTTTTGTAACCAGAGGGTCCTGCAGAATAAACTCATATTCAATAATTTGATCTGTGAAAAATTGGGGATCAAGGGAAAAATAAATACGCCAGCCCTATTTCTCAATCTCATGCATAAGGATAAACACTAAAAGGCAGAAAAGAATATGAGAGCTCAACAAGAAGTGAGGTGCACCGTGCATATAATAAACAAAAATAAACCTGGTTCGCTGTTGTTTCAACCACAAGCCTCTTAAAATCTTTGTCAAGAGCAAGCCACTGCCAGCAAACCATAGGCAAAATATTAAAGAGAAAACATGGAGTATATGAGAAGACGAGTACGGTGATCAAATGCGATAAAAGTGCATACCAACCATCCAGAACCTTGCACAGCAGCACCTTCTGCATTCATCTTAGCAATCAACTTTTCCAAAGAACCAAAGCTATTGTCAATAGCCCAGCTCAATGAACCATGTGGTGGCTGACCGCCTACTTCCTGCAATAAGGTTGACTTTCAGTTTTGGTCAAGTCATACTGCTCAGAGTTATCACTTAAGTCAAAGAAAAAAACTTGCCTTAATGGGAGAGAGATTCTTCCAGAAAATTGAGTGATTCACATGACCTGGACAACAATATAAAGTTAGAGATTGATTGTTAGAAGTTATAACCTAAGACAACCAAGGAAGACCAACAGTATTGACCGAGATTTCAACAATTAGGTAGTGATTAAATGCGCCAGAACTTGATAAAGATCCTTACATTAACATGATTACTATTTAGCATTGTAAACAAAAAATAGTATTCAATGTTTACATATGACCATGTAACAAATGAGAGCAGATTTGATTGAACGATAGCCCCAAAAATGGCATGGTGGAAAAAGGCAGCGCGCATATCACATAAATTCTCCCATACAATTCAAACGGTTAGAGCCAAAACAGCTTAATTAACAATATGAAGAATGGTAATGCCTAGCTGCAGCCATCATACATACTTCCTCAATTCCTCCTAACGTCTAAGTAGCAGCATGCTCTCGAAGTTTATAAACCATCAATTGCATAAAGACGTTTATTCAATGGTATGACTTTCAAGAATGCATCAATAGTTCAATACAGAGTTTTTAATGTCTAAAGTCTACAGAAATACCATTTCATACCCCGTACTAAAAGCAAAACCACATGCTAAATTTGAAAGGTTAAATGAATGCTACATGTCGTTTCCGCATTTCCATAACTCAGATAAACTTGAAGGTATACTTGTAGGCCTAGAATTTCCAAATGGTTGCAATCCCACCACATACAAAACCATAGCATGCTCACACAGCTACGTACTTCCTTTTGGCCATTTGTGAATCAGTGATTGATGTGATATATATTTACTGTTTTCCGCACTACAACCTTTTCTATGCCATTTCCCATCAAAACTTATTTCATTGCCATAATTAAATGTATATGAACGTCAATTATCAACACAAACATTATCAGTCATTACTTGTGATCGTCACAACGAATCTGAGACTCTCAAATCACTAGCGGTAGCTATAAGATTTTCCCTTCAAAAATTCCAACATAGTACAGTACTTCTTAATAAATTGACAGTGAAAGTATTTCATAACACCATTTTCATATAACTAAAGTAATTTTCATCACTAAAATGTGAGGGGTCTCAAGTTCAATTACACAACCCTCCTCCTGAAAAGGGAGGGTTTACTTGGTTTGACTATGCGTGCAGGGACGAAACCGGGACAAAAAAAAAGACTAGGTGCCTTTGAAAAAAACTAAACACTAGAAACACAAATTTTTTGAACCGAGTGCATTTAGGAAAAAAAGAGGTTTTTTACAAAAATTAGCACCACTAAAAATCCATGGGTGTCTCGTGAACCCCCAGGACAACCCTGGTTCCTTCCATGTTTGTGTGGCTGTGGATTTAAACCTCGTGGATTAGTCGGCCAAAATGTAGAAACCATGTTTACCCCAAAAAAACATGTAATTAGATCATTTCTTTGAATTAAAATGGAAACCGACCCCACAACCAACATGTACATGTAGTTAGAAGATTCTCTCAATTACTAAACCTTAAAACTCAAACACTATCTCTATATGAGGGACAAATGTCTTATCCCGTACTCATGTGGGAATCATTTCTCAACACGCAACAACATAATTTAAAATAAAACCACAAGGGGTGACCAAGCGGTAAGAATACCAGTCTTCCAAAGTGAAAATCTAAAGGGAGAAAATTAATCCCCTTATGGCCATGGAGGTTCACCTGCATCGACTCCGGGCTGTCCAAAAGGTAGTCGCCGTAGGATTAGTTGGTTCGCAATGTCGAGTCGAATAAACACACACACAAAATAATAATAATAATAAATAAAAACAAAAGGAGCAAAGTATATATCTAACCTCCACCATTAAAGTTAACGGCACTGTGCAACTTAACAGCAGAAGAAGCATCACCATTAGCAATAGCAACATCAAGCTGTTCAATGGCTTTATTATAATTGGTGACATAAGTCTGGTGATGCTTCTGGTGATGAATCTGCATTATTTCACCGCTAATTGCGGGTTCAAGTGACCCATAATCGTATGGAAGATCTGGTAGTGTCAATGTTTGTAATCCACGCGCTTGTTGATGAGATTGGTATAAGGTTTTAGTACGGGTTGTTAAAGTTCGTAAGAAAGACATTTTTGTGATTGACGGTTTGTTTCTTCAACTTTCTAGAGCTATTGCACTATTTCATTGGGAAACAGAAACAACAGGGACGAGAATAAAATTAAAATGATAAGTTTGGGAGATTTATTTTATTTATTTTTTTATTTTTTTAAATTCTCTTTGAAATGTATCGCTGAACAATTGCAACGATGTTACGATCCAGTTGTGAAGTGAAGGTCACGTGATAAACAAACAGAAAATTGTTCCCGGTGAATGGTTATTTTACTGTGACATCTTGTGTAGCAGTAACGAATTCTTCGTTAGGACATCGTGCGCCCAAGGCATTTGACAAGACTGGAATAACCTTTCCAATAAAAACATTAAACTTAAAAGACTTTAAGGTTAAACAATATGGTCACCAAACTCATCACCTCTATGTCAGCGTCACATCACCATTCAACGCACTTCCAAAACCACCAACCAACATGCTATAGTCACCAACAAACAAAAAATATCTCATTTTATACAAACATACCCCACAATATACCTCATAAACACATACAAAAAACTGGGAAATTGTTCGGTGGTGCAGACTATTAAACGAATGCAAAAAGCTGAATCTTGGCGCATGGTGGGTGGCTATTGCTATGGTCTTGGCGCGTGATCATGCTTGGTGGTGGTGGTAAACCGCCCACCATAGTGCATAGTTTAAAAGTACATGGTGGTATTTCCTATAAGGCTAGTCGCAGTCGTAGGAAAAATATCGGTTGGGCACCGTTTTTTTCCTCCCTCGACCGATGTTAACATCGGTTACCACGGATGTGGACATCGGTCGCCACATCGGTTGTGTTGCAAAAAAAATCACATATCGGTTCAAATTTCGACCGAGGTTTTGACACACATATTCCATGCAATTTTGACCGTTGGGGTTTCAAAAAAAAACTTTAAAAAAAAATTAAAAAAAAATAAAAATAAAAATAAAAAAAAAAACTTTATTTTTAAACAATTTTACCACTCTATAAATACCAACTTCGCCTCAAACACAATTCACCACTCACCATTTCTCATCTATATTCATTTCAATCTAATTATCATCCAAGTTCACGATGTCAAAGAAAAATACCCCAGCATAAAAAAACCGACGATCCCGACTACCACAAAATCAACCGAATATGAATTTCTCGCCGGAAAACAACTTCGAGTTAACCGGCATAATACCACAACAAAACCGGCCTATTCGCTTTCATCCACAAAGTTTTGAATATCAATCACAATTAGCCCAACCAAATCAAAACCAAAACCTGTTTTACATTAACCGTCCTTGAGCTCATGAGGCTATCAAAACGGGAGACCAACATAATCTTCTACAACACCCCAATCGACCCAACTTTGACCAGACGACAACTAGAAAAATTGATGAAAGTCAAGGCAACAATCAAGGCACGCTACGATTTAGATTATTAGTTTAAGTATTGTAGTGTTTATTTTAATTTCGTATTGTAATGTTTTTTTTTTAATTTCGTATTGTAATTTTTTTTTAATTTTAATGAATTTAAATTTAATGTTTAAAATGTTTGAATTAAAAAAAAAAAAAAAAAAAAAAAAAAAAAAAAAAAAAAACTTGGGTCAGCGTCTGTGACATTCTGGTCATGTCTGGTCGCCGGAGAGAGAAAGCTGATGTGGCACCTGGTGACCTAGGTCATCTCCGGTCACGATTGTGACTAGCCTAAATATATACTCATTTACGGACGCGAGTTTCAATAGTTTCAAATAATATATACAACCAGATCTTGCTAATTCATCATGTCATTATAATGAATCATATCTCACCACATAAACATATACAGAGTACAACAACAATATAGTGTTGGATGTTTTATCAAAGGTTAACAACATAGTTCAAATGGTCTATCAATATTTTTTTATGGACATCAATTTTGTCCCTGATTTTCTACATGGTTTCGCGTCGGTGCTTGTATCCACCGCTAGTGTTTAACTAATTGATAGATTTCATCATTTAAGTGTTCATCATTGATCATTCAAATTGTTAGACTGTCATTAGTATAGATGATAAGTAGGCCCACGCCCGTTGTTGGGCCTAAAGCCCATTGTATCCTAGGGTTTATCGTGTATATGTATGTAATAATGGAAATAATTGTTGGATTGTTAACTATCCCTTCTTTCTTCTCACCTTCCTTGTGTTCAGATGGTACATTTATTCTTGAAGCCACGAACTCCAGATTATCGTGGTTGATGAGACAAATACCGACGTTAGGCCGGTAACCAGGTGGAAAGACCATCCATTGATAAAAGTTCTTTTCTAGAGAGAGAAACAAATTAATGTTATGAAAGTCAATGTATTATTATTGTGAAGTGTGAAAGTGTTTATTATGTGTAGTGGTGCTCTGTAAAGCACTAGTTGGATACCCGCGCACAGCGGCGGCGATAAATATAGTTATATAATAAATATAGTAAATGAATTGCTAACTCAACTCTCCTCGCAATTCCCTACCCGCTTAGTGAATTCATTTCACAACACTCCAAATGTATATGTGTTAGTTGTATGTGTTTGTTTGCGTTTTCCGTATCTTTCCCGTGACATCATTATTCCCGCATAAAAATAAAATAAACCTACTAAAAATGTAAAAATTAAAAACTCATAAAAATATATCAAAATGGATGTTGAATTAAAGAGCACAAAATTTTAGAAAATATGGTGAAATTAGATCATAAAAAAATTAAACGAATTAAAAGATATTTAAATTTAAAAATAAATGTGATTAATTAGTTAAGAAGTGACACGTGTCACCCCATTATTGGAGCTCATTATTTTAGTTTGTTAGAGTTACTCCCTTTTTGTTATTTTTTAGTTAGAGAAGTGACACATGTCACTCAATGATTGGAGCTCCTTATCTTAATTTTTTGTGGAGCCACAACTTAAATGCATTATATAGTAGTATAGATAAAGTGAAAAAGAAAGCAATCATTCTTAGCTAAAAAAAAAAAAAAAAAATATATATATATATATATATATATATATATATATATATATATATATATATATATATATATATAGTTATTTATATGTCGAATCCAGGGTATCAATTCCCGAGACGACTTTTATTGGTGTCGAATCTAGGGTTTTTATTCCCGAGACGACTTTAAAAAAAAAAGTCTTTCCGCTGCCTCTTCTTCAACCTCTACTGCCTCCTCACCTGCTGTCTTCTCACCTGCTACGCTGCCTTCTCATCTACTCACCTTCATCTCCTCACTACTGTCTTCTCACCTGCTACGCTGCCTTCTCATCTGCTCACCTTCATCAGACACTTTCCTCACCTCCATTCTCCCTCTTCGAATCAATCTATCCCACTTCTAAACTCACCATTAAAAAAAAGTTGGATCTTTATGTTTTTCTATGGAAAAACACGCCCCGTTTGTTTGGAAGGTTCTTTGGGGGTTGAAGTTTTAGAACCAACTTTCGTTGTGTCATCCCGTTTTAGTGGTAAGGGATACTTTGGTTTATCCCATTTGGTCAGGATATTTTGGTTTATCCGGTTTGTTGCCTGCTGCTGACGATGCTTCCGCTTGCTGTCGAATGTCTTCATCAACAATTATTTACTTGCTTTAGTTTATTGTTTATTAGCTTTAATCTCCAGTTCGAGCTTTCGCGATTTCGCCGCTCAAACTGCGGGAGAGTGTTAGACTGTCATTAGTATAGATGATAAGTAGGCCCACGCCCGTTGTTGGGCCTAAAGCCCATTGTGTCCTAGGGTTTATCGTGTATATGTATGTCCCAGTTATGAGATTATAAGGAATGAATCAATAAACATTATAACATCTTACACAAACAACTAAATGAGTAAGGCTATGGTGTTTTTTTTTTTTTTTTTTTTTTTTTTTTTTTTTTTTTTTTTTTGTAGATTAAGTGGTAAGTGTAAAACCTGAAAATCTAAAATCCGATTAAAGACTAAAATACCCTTGTAATCGAAATTTATGAAATACGTAAAATATATTTATAACATTTAACGAAAATTAAAAGTTAACTTGTGAATAATTAAAACCTAACTAAAATATATTACGTGATCGATTTTGGTACGACGAAGATTGGACTTTTCGCAAATAACTTGGATCGTGTTTGTTTGTTTCGATGGACCATAGGCCGAAGCCCATATGGTGTGCGTGTGGGTGGTGTGTTCGGTTGGGCCAAACCGAAACCCAATCCCCTTCTAGGCCTAAATCAAATACAACTACTATATATACAACACATAATCTCAAAAGTGAAACCCTAGTTTTGTTTTGTCTCTCTTTTTCTTTTCTTCTACTCGGCAGAATACTTGTACCCATAGGTGTCGAGATTTTTGCTTCAACCAATTCAAGGTATAACTTATTCTCGTCTTCCTTTGATGTACCTTGCGTTAATATATTGTAATATGTTTCGTTTTAGTCGAGTTTGTTGTTTTGTTTTGTGACCGAGCCTAATGAAACCAAAACAAAGAAAACCCTAATGATTAAACCTTACAAGTGTTAAAGAGTTATGTACGTAATATGTAATATTGAATCGGGTCATGGTTGTGTCGAGTTAATAAGGGCCGAACCCTATGCAATTAGGACCGAACCATGCATAACATTCGAATAAGGTATAAAACATGATAACTTGAATGAGTTAAGTATGTAAATGAGCTAGGACTTGCGTAAAACCTAATAGCCGAAAACCCTAGATTGAACCGAACCATGTATAAGTTTTGAAAGTGTATTAAGTAAGTAAAGGTCATGAAAACGTAAACCCTAGTTTGAGATGTTAATTGAATAAGGTATGCCAAACCCTAATGGTTTGTGAATCGTGTCTCATATGCGTGTGTGATTATAAGTCAAGTGAATTTGTAAAAGTGTAAACGTGTAATTAATACGAGTAATAAGTAACTTGTATGTCACATAAAATCATAAAACGTGCATGGTAAAACATAAAAGGAAAGATTATTTTTATGACGTGTTAGGTTAAGTAACGAATCATTAAAAGACGTAACATGTAAGTAAATGCATATCAATGAGATATTAAAGAATGAGAAACCCTAAACTTTAATAAATGACATATGAACCCTAATCTACGATATTAATTATAAAACATTTAAGTCTCATTTAATTTATAAAACCCTAAAATATTAAAAGATCATTTCGACGATTATGGAATCATTAATAATATATACGACCATTAATGTGTATAGGTTCTGTGAAGAAGGAGTAATTCTTTGCTTTCCCTGTGTCTTCTTTTCGATCATTTGCTTTGGAATAAGGTACAGATATTCTGACCTTTTCAGTAAAGGTTTCTTATAACGTTTACTTTTCGTTCGTTTTCATATTAGGATTTCCTAAGCCTTTGCTATGAACCTTAATGTGTCTATTTGAGCTGTTGCTTATCTGAACTTTGATTTTTGAATCATAAAATATTTGATTTTGAACTATATGATATAAAGACTTTGATTTTGAAAACATGACTAAAACATTTGATAAAATATGATCTATGTCAGTTATGACATTCTTATTTGACCTAAGATAGTTTGACACCCGAGCCAATTATTAACTAGTCATGGGGGTTCCATGTCCGTGTCAGCAATGCACTTCTGACATGACTCTAGGGCAGTAGAGTGAAGTTCTGCCACGTCCCTTATCCGATATTTGTTATGAGCTCAATTTATATTATATTATCAATGTATGTTTGTGGGGCGTATGGGTGCATCCTAGATCTGTTATATGTTATATATTATATGTTATATGCTATATATGTTGTCTGATGATTGATGCTGCGTGCATGCACGTCCTTCATATCTCTGGTAGGTCTCCCCTACAAAATGTTGCCTTATGTGATTATGATATGTTTATGATATGGCATATGTGTATGGGCTCGAGGTAGTTAGCTATAAAACTTATTCTTATATCCTGATTTATCTTTTGAAATGATTACGATTTCACTATCTTTCTTTTACTTTATTTCGTATTCGTTCTTGTTTCGTATTCGTTTTGGCTTGTATATCTGTTCACTGGGCTTTTGAAGCTCAGCCGCATTTCTTTTCTTTCGCGGCAGGTATCTAAGCATTGGAGCTGGGTATTGCTTTGGGATGAGTGCTGAGTGGACTTACCTTAGAGATTTTAGCTTTGATCTTATGATGCCATTTAGAATTTATATTTAGACATTTCTTTTGGAGTTTATTTTCCGCTGGGACCTATGTATTGAAGTCTTTTGACTTGGATTATTTCAATATTTATGTTGAGATTTCTTTTGGATATTTATGTTTGCTTTGATATGACACCATTACTTGTGATTCCTTTACCCTTGTCGGGTCGGGGCGTTACAATTTATGGTATCAGAGCCCAGGTTTACGACTTGTAGTCAGGACCTGTGACATATGGAGCCTAGGTTTTGAGACTTTAGAGCTTAGGATTTGACCTGTGAGGATTTGGGTAGACTTTAGGATTCCTTCTGCGTACTTCCATTTCGTATCTCACCTTTGTTCATTTTGCTAATCGTTCGGATGGTTCGAACTCGTACTACTGGTAGCGCGGATGGAGACGACGATGCTACTAACATGGATACTACGATTGCGAATGCTCTCAACTCTCTTTTCCCTGGTCTTACTACACCTGAGATGATGGAACAGGTGATCAATAACATTCATAATCAGAATGGTGCTTCGGGTAGTGGTGGAGGAAATCAACCCGTCGGTATTCACACTTGGCTCGAGCGTTTCGGTAAGCTCAAGCCTCTTTCGTTTAGCACTGCTGCTACTCCTACTGAGGCCGAGGACTGGATCACTCATATTGAGAAGCTATTTGAAGTACTGGGTTGTGGAGACGAGTTTAAGACTCGTTTGGCTGCATTCAAATTGGAAGGTGATGCTTTAAATTGGTGGAAGGCACTCAAACAAGCAAGAGGAGGAGATGCTTTTGCTGTGACTTGTACCTGGAATGAGTTTCGGACTATCTTCTATAACCGTTACTTCCCTGATGCTGAGCAGCAAAGGTATGAGAGGGATTATCAGGCAATCTACCAGTTTGATTATGAGAATTCCAATGAGTACATGAGTAGGTTTATGAGGTTGGTGAGTTTTGTGGGAGCTATTGCTGGAGATGGTAGGCGTCAAGCTAAGCACTTCAAGTGGGGACTGAAGAAGTGGGTGTTGGACCGATTGCTTAATATTGAGTATGAGAATGTGTCGGCCTGCAATGACGCAGCTCGTAACATTGAGATATTTCATGAGGTTTCGGGTTCTAACAAGCGTAATCGCGATGGTGATCGGATTCAAGGTAGGACTCAAGGCAATGATTATAAGGGAAATTCTGGTAGGAGTTATGATTCGAGGAATCAAGTGGATAGGAGTTATGATCAGAGGGGTCAGTCGGGAAGGAATGTTGACACTGGACGCCCTGAGACGAGGAGTCAAGATAATAGAAATGCTGGTAGGAATGGAAATGATCGTCAGAACCAAGGTAACAATAACCAGCGTTACAACAAGGATCAGCCAGCTCGAGGAGCAAATCAGGGTCGTGCTTCAGGATCTTCAGGTCAACAGTGGACAGCTGAGGTTTTGCCTCCCCCACCTATTTGCACTACTTGTGGAAAGGCTCATCCGGGGCAGTGTTACAAGGCCACTGGTGGATTTTTTGCTTGTGGTTCCACTGCTCACAAGATTAAAGATTACCCTAAGAAGAACCCGGCGATTCCTGGAAACTACATCAAGCCGCCGACTACTACTGGACGTGTTTATGCTACTACTCGTAACCAGGCGGAGCGCACTTCAGGTACCATTACGGGCACTCTTTTCATTGATGATTATGCTGTCTTCGTTTTATTTGATACCGGTGCCACACACTCCATTATATCTATCACATTTGCTAAGAAACTTAATATGAAGCCCAAACCGTTAACAAATCACTTATCGATTTCTACGCCTATGAAAAACCACGTGATCATTGATCATAAATACGTTAAGTGTCCTCTTCGTTTTGATGATCGTATTCGCTTTGCAAATCTGTATCCTCTCGATATGGTCGACTTTGATATCATTCTAGGCATGGATTGGTTGGCTTACCATAGAGCTTCAATTGACTGCTATGCTAGAACGGTGATCTTTGGAGACGTAAAACATCCCGAATTCGTTTATCATGGTTCTCAACCTCTTAAATCTGTTAAACTCATTTCCGCTATGAAGGAACGGACCGTGATTACTCATGGGTGCCAAGGTTTTCTAGCATCCATTAAGGACATATCCTTGGAGAGTCCTAACATTGAAAATATTTCGGTTGTTTGCGAATTTACCGACGTTTTTCCCGATGAACTCCCTGGACTTCCCCCAGCTAGAGAAGTTGAGTTTAGCATTGAGTTAATTCCTGGTGCTGAACCGATTTCGAAGGCTCCGTATCGCATGGCACCTGTAGAACTGAAGGAGTTGAAGGAACAGCTGCAAGAGATGATAGAAAATGGATTCATTCGCCCCAGTGTTTCTCCATGGGGTGCACCTGTCTTGTTTGTGAAGAAGAAGGATGGAAGCATGCGCTTATGTATCGACTACCGTGAACTCAATCGTATTACTATTCGTAACCGTTATCCTCTGCCGCGTATTGATAATTTGTTTGATCAACTGCAAGGAGCTAAGTTCTTTTCGAAGATTGACCTGAGGTCTGGTTACCATCAGTTACGTGTGAAGGAGCAAGATGTTCCTAAGACCGCGTTTCGTACCAGATATGGTCATTACGAATTTCTCGTTATGCCTTTTGGTTTAACCAATGCGCCTGCTGTGTTTATGGACCTGATGAATCGTGTTTTCCATGAGTTTCTCGACAAGTTCGTTATTGTTTTCATCGACGACATTCTAGTTTACTCCAAGTCTGAAGAAGAGCATGAAGAACATCTCCGGATAGTTTTGGAGATCTTAAGGAAGAAGAAGTTGTACGCCAAATTTTCGAAGTGCGAATTTTGGTTAAGACAAGTTGCTTTCCTTGGTCATATTGTATCAGCTGATGGTATCACCATGGATTCGTCTAAAGTTGAGGCTATCACTAAATGGCCAAGACCTACGACAGTGACTGAGGTCAGGAGTTTTCTTGGACTTGCTGGTTACTACAGACGTTTTGTTGAAGGTTTCTCTCGCTTAGCTCTACCCCTAACCCAACTGATGAGGAAAGGTGAAAAGTTTGTATGGACGGATGAACGAGAGAAGAGTTTTGAAGAGTTGAAGCGGAGATTGGTGTCAGCTCCTATTTTGACTCTTCCAACTGGTTCTGGAGGATTTCAAATTTACAGTGATGCATCTAAGAAAGGATTAGGCTGTGTTTTGATGCAACATGGAAAGGTAATAGCTTATGCTTCGAGGCAGCTAAAACCTTATGAGGAGAATTACCCAACTCATGATCTTGAGTTAGCTGCAGTGGTGTTTGCGTTGAAGATCTGGAGACATTACTTGTATGGAGAGGCGTGTGATATATTCACTGATCATAAGAGTCTCAAATATATTTTCACCCAGAAGGAACTTAACATGAGACAAAGAAGATGGTTAGAACTTCTTAAGGATTATGACACCAACATTCAGTACCATCCAGGTAAGGCTAACGTAGTTGCTGACGCACTTAGCCGGAAATCAGGCATTCTTGCGAGTATCAAGATTGAGCCTAGGATCATTCGTGACTCAGAGAGTTTGGATGTTGAGTTGTGTGTACGAGGTTTTGATGGATACTGGGCAAGTATGAAGGTGGAGTCGAACCTTATACTGCAAATTAAAGAGGCTCAGAAAGATGACGGCGAGCTGTGGGCCGTGGTACAAAATGTTGAAGAAGGTAAGCAGACGGAGTTTAAGGTAGATAATGACGGTATTGTATGGTATGGAGATAGGCTTTGTGTTCCCAATGATCAGGTACTTCGTGAGAAAGTTATGACTGAAGCTCATAGTTCTCCTTTCACTATCCATCCTGGTTCTACCAAGATGTATAGGGATTTGAAGCAGTACTTCTGGTGGAATGGCATGAAGCAAGATGTGGCGACGTTTGTGTCGAAGTGTATGATTTGTCAGCAGGTTAAGATTGAACATCAAAGGGCTAGTGGATTGTTACAGCCATTGGATATTCCAACATGGAAGTGGGATAAGATATCTATGGATTTTGTGACTGGACTACCTCTTACTCGGAAGAAGCATGATGCGATTTGGGTAGTTGTTGATCGACTAACCAAATCTGCTCATTTCTTGCCAATCAGAAAGGATTATGGTATTGGTAAATTGGCAGAGATTTTTCAGCAAGAGATCGTTAGACTTCATGGTACTCCGGCATCTATTGTGTCCGACAGAGATCCGCGTTTTACTTCTCGTTTCTGGAAAGGTTTGCAAAAAGCTTGGGGTACTCGACTTAACTTTAGTACGGCATTTCATCCTCAAACAGATGGTCAGTCAGAGAGGACTATACAGACCTTAGAGGATATGCTAAGGGCTTGTGCTTTAGAATGGACTGGCAGTTGGGATGAATATTTATGTTTAGTAGAGTTTGCATATAACAACAGTTGGCATGCTAGCATTAAGGCGGCACCGTTTGAACTTCTTTATGGAAGGAAATGTAGAGCACCTATTTGCTGGGATGAAGTAGGTGAGCGCTTGATTGAAGGTCCGGAAATGATCGAGATCACTAATGAGAAAGTAGCTGTTGCTAGAGAAAAGTTGAAGGAAGCTAGGTCTCGTCAGAAAAGTTATGCCGACAAGCATCGTCGTGATTTAGAATTTCGGGTTGGAGATCGTGTATTTTTGAAAGTTTCGCCGTTTAGAGGTGTGAAACGTTTTGGAATCAAGGGCAAGCTCAGTCCTCGATTTATTGGACCGTTTGAGATTCTAGAACGGATAGGAGAAGTTTCGTATCGTTTAGCACTTCCGCCTAAGTTATCGCATGTTCATGACGTTTTCCATGTATCACTCCTAAGGGGATACAACTATCATCCGTTACACGTTGCTTCTTATCCGTTTGATCAAATTCAATCCGATATGTCCTTATCTGAAGAACCGGAAGCTATTTTGGAAAGACAAGAAAGAGTTATGAGAAATAAAGTCATTCCATTCGTTAAGATTCTTTGGAAAAATCATCCTGAACGTGAGGCTACTTGGGAAACCGAGGATTCGATGCGAGCTAGTTATCCTCATTTCTTTGAATAGTTTGGTATGTTCTCATTTCGTTTTCGTTCTCATTTTCGTTTTCGTTTCATTTCAATTTTCGAGGACGAAAATTTTTCTTTAGAGGGGAAGAATTGTAAAACCTGAAAATCTAAAATCCGATTAAAGACTAAAATACCCTTGTAATAGAAATTTATGAAATACGTAAAATATATTTATAACATTTAACGAAAATTAAAAGTTAACTTGTGAATAATTAAAACCTAACTAAAATATATTACGTGATCGATTTTGGTACGACGAAGATTGGACTTTTCGCAAATAACTTGGATCGTGTTTGTTTGTTTCGATGGACCATAGGCCGAAGCCCATATGGTGTGCGTGTGGGTGGTGTGTTCGGTTGGGCCAAACCGAAACCCAATCCCCTTCTAGGCCTAAATCAAATACAACTACTATATATACAACACATAATCTCAAAAGTGAAACCCTAGTTTTGTTTTGTCTCTCTTTTTCTTTTCTTCTACTCGGCCGAATACTTGTACCCATAGGTGTCGAGATTTTTGCTTCAACCAATTCAAGGTATAACTTATTCTCGTCTTCCTTTGATGTACCTTGCGTTAATATATTGTAATATGTTTCGTTTTAGTCGAGTTTGTTGTTTTGTTTTGTGACCGAGCCTAATGAAACCAAAACAAAGAAAACCCTAATGATTAAACCTTACAAGTGTTAAAGAGTTATGTACGTAATATGTAATATTGAATCGGGTCATGGTTGTGTCGAGTTAATAAGGGCCGAACCCTATGCAGTTAGGACCGAACCATGCATAACATTCGAATAAGGTATAAAACATGATAACTTGACTGAGTTAAGTATGTAAATGAGCTAGGACTTGCGTAAAACCTAATAGCCGAAAACCCTAGATTGAACCGAACCATGTATAAGTTTTGAAAGTGTATTAAGTAAGTAAAGGTCATGAAAATGTAAACCCTAGTTTGAGATGTTAATTGAATAAGGTATGCCAAACCCTAATGGTTTGTGAATCGTGTCTCATATGCGTGTGTGATTATAAGTCAAGTGAATTTGTAAAAGTGTAAACGTGTAATTAATACGAGTAATAAGTAACTTGTATGTCACATAAAATCATAAAACGTGCATGGTAAAACATAAAAGGAAAGATTATTTTTATGACGTGTTAGGTTAAGTAACGAATCATTAAAAGACGTAACATGTAAGTAAATGCATATCAATGAGATATTAAAGAATGAGAAACCCTAAACTTTAATAAATGACATATGAACCCTAATCTACGATATTAATTATAAAACATTTAAGTCTCATTTAATTTATAAAACCCTAAAATATTAAAATATCATTTCGACGATTATGGAATCATTAATAATATATACGACCATTAATGTGTATAGGTTCTGTGAAGAAGGAGTAATTCTTTGCTTTCCCTGTGTCTTCTTTTCGATCATTTGCTTTGGACATGACTCTAGGGCAGTAGAGTGAAGTTTTGCCACGTCCCTTATCTGATATTTGTTATGAGCTCAATTTATATTATATTATCAATGTATGTTTGTGGGGCGTATGGGTGCATCCTAGATCTGTTATATGTTATATATTATATGTTATATGCTATATATGTTGTCTGATGATTGATGTTGCGTGCATGCACGTCCTTCATATCTCTGGTAGGTCTCCCCTACAAAATGTTGCCTTATGTGATTATGATATGTTTATGATATGGCATATGTGTATGGGCTCGAGGTAGTTAGCTATAAAACTTATTCTTATATCCTGATTTATCTTTTGAAATGATTACAATTTCACTATCTTTCTTTTACTTTATTTCGTATTCGTTCTTGTTTCGTATTCGTTTTGCTTGTATATCTGTTCACTGGGCTTTTGAAGCTCAGCCGCATTTCTTTTCTTTCGCGGCAGGTATCTAAGCATTGGAGCTGGGTATTGCTTTGGGATGAGTGCTGAATGGACTTACCTTAGAGATTTTAGCTTTGATCTTATGATGCCATTTAGACTTTATATTTAGACATTTCTTTTGGAGTTTATTTTCCGCTGGGACCTATGTATTGAAGTCTTTTGACTTGGATTATTTCAATATTTATGTTGAGATTTCTTTTGGATATTTATGTTTGCTTTGATATGACATCATTACTTGTGATTCCTTTACCCTTGTCGGGTCGGGGCGTTACAGTAAGTGTTGTTAGCCTTTATCATTATACGCGCCCAAGCCCATCTTAGCCCATTTCTAGAATATACCGAGTTGTGGTATATAGTTGGCATGTAATCATGTATTGGACACATAATAAATTACAATCAATAATATCAATCATATTATTATATTATTACATGGTTTCAGAGAGAAGATCCTTAATTCTCTAAACCTAAACCCTTCCGCTGCCGCCTCCGGCCGCCGGCTACACGCCGGAGGTTCGGAGGGCTTTCTTTAAATATTATCATTTGTCATCTTTCATTTTCAAATATCAAATAATAAAAGACAACCCACCTGCTCCTCTCAACTTCCGGCGCCGCTCCGGCTGCCGTTCCGGCCAACCTCCGGACACCAACACCAACTGCCACCTCAACTACTCCCCTCAACACGATCTCTCTTTCCCTCTCGATCTCTTTCATCTCGATCTCTCTATTCCCTCAACTATTATGCGTGGTTCTTGGTCGTGGTGGTGACGGTTCTGTGGCTACACTTCGAGTTGTTAGTTACCCCGGTGACTCCTTCGCCTGCGGTTGAAGCATCTCCTGATGCTAAGGCATGTAAGCCAGGGGCCACTGGTCCTAACTTTAGTGATTAAATTAAGTGGTGAAGGTGATGGGCATTAACTTTTAGATGATGAGTTCTTTTTAGTGGTGTTTGTGAGTTTTGCTTTTGACTTTGTGGGATGTACCTTTGAAGGTGTTTATCATGTGTATGGTATGAAATAATGGAAATAATTGTTGGATTGTTAAAAAAAATAATAATAATAATAAAAAAAAAAAAAAAATTAGCGTACTGTTTTTATGTCGAATCCAAGGTATCTATTCCCGAGACGGCTTTTGTTTTATGTCGAATCCAGGGTATCAATTCCCAAGACGACTTTTGTTTATGTCGAATCCAGGGTATCAATTCCCGAGACGACTTTTGTTGGTGTCGAATCCAGGGTATCAATTCCCGAGACGACTTTTGTTGGTGTCGAATCCAGGGTATCAATTCCCAAGACGACTTAAAAAAAAAAAAAAAAAAAAAAAAAAAAAAAAAAAAAAGTTTTTCCGCTGCCTCTCCTTCAACCTCTACTGTCTTCTCATCTGCTCACCCTCATCAGACACTTTCCTTACCTCCATTCTCTATCTTCTCAAAAAAAAAAAAAAAAAAAAAAAAAAAAAAAAAAAAAAGTGGATCTTTATGTTTTTCTATGGAAAAACACGCCCTGTTTGTTTGGAAGGTTCTTTGGGGGTTGAAGTTTTAGAACCAACTTCCGTTGTCTCATCTTTGTTTTAGTTGTAGGATACTTTGGTTTATCCCGTTTTGGTCAGGATACTTTGGTTTATCCTGTTTGCTACGGATACTTTGGTTTATCCGGTTTGTTGCCTGCTGCTGAAGATGCTTCCGCTTGCTGCCGAATGTCTTCGTCAACATTTATTTACTTGCTTTAGTTTATTGTTTATTAGCTTTAATCTCCAGTTCGAGCTTTCGCGATTTCGCCGTTCAAACTGCGGGGGAGTGTTAGCCTTTATCATTATACGGGCCCAAGCCCATCTTAGCCCATTTCTAGAATATACCGACTTGTGGTATATAGTTGGCATGTAATCATGTATTGGACACACAATAAATTACAATCAATAATATCAATCATATTATTATATTATTACAAGTGTGTCCATGTGGTTCCATATATGTTAGTATCACTATATGGAGAGGATCTCATTTTTCTTCCTCTTATGATACGAATGAAACAAATGAATAAATAAACCCCACTTTAAAAAAAATATTATTAAATAGTTTAGTAGGGCCAATTCCTTCCACTAAGAAAAAAAAGAAACATGGCCTAAGCTTCTTTCACTATGTTGTGATATCATATAAGAGAGTGAATGATGAAAGAGTTTAATCTATCTAATATCAACATACTTTTCAAAATATTCACGTACGGAAGAACTACCTACAAACTTTGTCATTTTTGTGTTGATATCATCATAAATTTAACTTTAATATGCAAAATTCAATAAATAACACGTGTACATGCCATGTAGACGTCATGTCATCTCCGATCATCTTCTTCAATATTCTGGCCACTTTTTGAGCCATTTCTTCTAAATTTCTGGTCAACTTCAATTTTTTTGGTGCGGCGACAGGGAGTGGTTGTGTTGGGCAGTGGTAGAGGGAGGTGATTACAGTAGTGGATAAGGGAGGTGATGTGGTGGTGGTGGTCGTGGGTTGTAGTGATAGGGGTAGTGATGGTGGTGAGAGGGGAGTGATTTGGGGTTTATTTTTATTTTATTTTATTTTGTGTTAACCGGTATAGCCGGTAATAGGAAACATATAATATTGATACATAATTTGAAAGTTTGTATGATATGGTGATAATTTTCGAGGTTAATATCTAATATGTGAACATTTGGGAAAGTGCGTTACTACATTTAACCCAATATTTTATGTTGGTGTTTAGGTTCCTAGAACAGGGTAAAGACAATCAGTAGCAACTGCAAATACCACTAGGTGGTTACCGGATATCACTTGGAATCGTGTTATCACTTTCCAAAGTAAACTATTTGACCCTAATGCCTGGGTTACACGAATATCTACTTGTGATAAGACCAAATGTTTGTTATTGAATTAGACACAAATCAATAACCCTTTTGCTTATAAGTGTTAATCGTTTTCTGTGTTTTCTTTCATGCATGATTAGATTTCCTATTTATAGGAAAATACTCTTAGCTAGTCAAATGGAATTATGAGAATTAATCGCCCCATTAATCGCCTCATAATTATCCCCATTATAGCTGTTAGTGGTTACATGACCAATTAAACGTGGTCATTATGCAGTTGTAACTGCCACTTGAATAGGTCAATGCCTGTTACAAGTTTATCAGTAGAAACACCACCCATCAGTGGAAACACCACCTGTAACATCCCGCCTACTCAGACCACAATATTGTCCGCAGGCTCACGGCTTTGTTTTTGTGGCCTCATTTGAAGACTTCCCGGCAGGTCACCCAAGCCAGTACTACTCTCACATGAGCACGCTTAACTGCCAGTTACTAAGAACTCCACCCGCAGTAGACCACAAAACGCGATGTGTCATTGTAAGGCGAATGTTATCTTATTAGCCCAACATCTCTCCAGGCCACAGCCGATGTAGGATTTGCCTAGGGTGTTACAATCACCCCCCCCCCCTTAAGGACTCATCGTCCTCGATGAGGTTTGCCCCACCATCCCGAACGGCTCAGGAGTGGCTCTGATACCACTTGTAACATCCCGCCTACTCAGACCACAATATTGTCCGCAGGCTCACGGCTTTGTTTTTGTGGCCTCATTTGAAGACTTCCCGGCAGGTCACCCAAGCCAGTACTACTCTCACATGAGCTAGCTTAACTGCCAGTTACTAAGAACTCCACCCGCAGTAGACCACAAAACGCGTTGTGTCATTGTAAGGCGAATGTTATCTTATGAGCCCAGCATCTCTCCAGGCCACAGCCGATGTAGGATTTGCCTAGGGTGTTACACCATCAGTGAAAACACCACCCATCAGTGGAAACACAACCCATTAGTGGAAACACTGTCTATCAATACAAACCACTATTAGAGTCAGGGTGTTCAGGGACCATATGGGTGTACACTCCGTACCTCCTGACCCATTACCAGGTGTGAACTAATCCCACAAGTACACTAAATTTTCCAACAATCCTCCCCAAATTTAGTTCACTTCCTTTGCATGAAAAACAAACATTAAACAAAACATGTGCATAAATGAAAATATCCTGAGGATTGAATTTCCATCTTAGTACATTACACGTTCAAATATTCGAGAATCAGGGTGTTCTAAGAATTGAACCCTTCAACCCATTGGAATACCTGAAGATAAAATACACACACGTTTTCAAACACTTAAAAGCTCCTGACACTATACAAGCCATGTGTCCATATCCAAATTCATAAATGTTGTAAAAGCTAAAGTCCAAAAGCTTCCTGAAGCGGCAAAACTTCAACATTTACATAGGTGGTTCCTCTTTATTCATGCTCCTGCCAAGCACTTTTTCAAAGAAAATTAACCATTAAGAAGTAAAGACTTCATCCTCCTTTCAGCAGGTTCTGAGCACAACCTTGGGATGTAAATAAAACATGTGCTCCAGTCCAGTGAATGTTCAGCTTTCCACATTGAACTCAGCTCCCAAGTTTCCTCAGGAGGGAGTTGGGTGTCCTAGCATTCAGTGACTAAGTTGGACTTAAACCCATCCCTTTAGCAGACTTAATAACCAAGTCTCTTGCCAAACCCTTCGTCAAGTGATCAGCTAAATTTTGTTGAGATCTAACAAACTCTATAGATACCACCCCATTCATGATAAGCTCACGAATCATGCTATGTCTGACACCTAAGTGTCTAGACTTACCATTGTACATCTGGCTATAAGCCTTAGCCAATGTAGCTGCACTATCACAACGGATAGAAATAGGTGCTATAGGTTTAGGCCACAATGGAATCTCAAGAAGCAAGTTTTTCAACCATTCAGCTTCTTTACCAGCAGCTGCTAAAGCCATAAATTCAGATTCCATTGTTGAACTGGTGATGCAAGTTTGCTTGGATGCCCAAGAAATTGCACCTCCACCAAGTAGGAATACCCAGCCACTGGTAGACGAATTGTATTCAGTGTTACTGATCCAACTTGCATCAGTGTATCCTTCCAACACTGAAGGATAGCCAGTATATGAGAGACTATAATCCATAGTTCTCTTCAAATACTTCAGTACCCTCTGAACTGCTTGCCAGTGATGAGCACTAAGATTACTAGTATACCTGCTCAATTTTCCCACTGCAAAACCAATATCAGGTCTTGTACAAGTCATGGCATACATCAAGCAGCCAATTACCCTAGAATACTCAAGTTGAGATACAGCTTTGCCATTATTAGGCATCAGCTTCTCACAAGTATCCATAGGTGTACTCACTGGAGTACAATCAAAGTAATTGAATTTCCTCGACACCTTCTCAATATAATGAGACTGAGAGATAGAAATTATTTTACTTTCATGCTTAATCCTTATACCAAGGATAACATCAGCCTCCTCCATGTCCTTCATGGAGAACCTTGATGACAAGAATTCCTTTGTCAGGTCAACCTGATTTTGGTCAGTGCCAAAGATCAACATGTCATCAACATATAGACAAATGATGACTCCTTTACCAGATTCATCAAATTTTCTATATACACATTTGTCAGCTTGGTTAAGAACATAACCACTAGACAAAACCACTTCATCAAATTTTTGATGCCATTGCTTAGGTGCCTGCTTTAGTCCGTAAAGAGACTTAATCAGTTTACACACCTTGTTTTCATTGCCAGGCAAGATGAAGCCCTGAGGTTGGTTCATATAAACCTCCTCTTCCAATTCACCATTTAAGAAAGCTATCTTCACATCCATCTGTTGAATAATCAGATTGTGAATAGATGCCAAAGCAATCAGCAGTCTTATGGTACTGATACGAGCCACAGGGGCATAGGTATCAGAATAGTCTATCATTGACTTTTGTTTAAAGCCCTGAATGACTAGTCTAGCCTTGAACTTTTCAATAGTTTCATCTACCTTCATTTTCCTTTTGAAAATCCATTTGCAACCCAAAGGTTTGCAACCAGGAGGTAGATCAACCAACACCCAAGTGTTGTTCCCCATGATGGAATCCATCTCATCATTGATTGCTTCTTTCCAGAAAGCAATGTCCTGGGACTTCATTGCTTCTTCAAATGTCTTGGGATCATCCTCAACAATGAAGCAATAGGAGTATTGGTCTGAGACCTCATCCCTTGTTCCTTCAACTAAGTATAGTTGAAACTCAAGTCCAAATGACTTTGGAGTCCTGACCCTTTTGCTCTTCCTAAGCACAGGTTCAGGTTGTTGAACCACAACCTCATCAAGGACCACTGATGGTTCATCATCAGGGACCTCTGATACACCAGTGTCATGAGTTCCATTAGGAATCCTCTGACTTGGTCTAGGGACTGATGAGAATCTATTCTCATCAAAGTTTGCATCCCTTGATTCAATTATTGAGTTAACTGAAACATATTCATTAGGTTCAATAACATAGAACCTAAAAGCCTTGGAATGTTCAGCATATCCAACAAAGATGCAATCAATGCCTCTTTCACCCAAAGTTTTCAGCTTTAGATCAGGGAGTCTTACAATAGCCCTACAACCCCAAACCCTGAGATAGTTCAGGTTGGGTTTCCTTTTAGTCCAGAGTTCATAAGGGGTAACCTTGTTCCTTTTGTTGGGAACTCTATTTAGTAAATAACAAGCTGTTAACATAGCTTCACCCCATAACCCTTAGACTCAGTCCTGAATAGGACAACATGGAATTAACCATCTCTTTCAGCACCCTGTTTTTCCTTTCAGAAATGCCATTTTGCTGAGGAGTATAAGGGGCAGTCGTTTCATGGATTATACCAACAGACTGAAAATACAGAGTATCCATGTACTCACCTCCCCTATCAGTCCTTAATCTTTTGATCAGGGACCCAAGTTGTAATTCAACTTCAGTTTTAAACACTTTGAATTTATCTAATGCTTCATCCTTTGTATGTAACAGATAGACATAACAAAACCTAGAAGCATCATCAATAAATGTCACAAAGTACTTCTTATTCCCCAAAGAAGGAGTGGCATGCAAATCACACAGGTCACTGTGTATTAGCTCCAAGAGCTTAGTCTCACGACTAACACCCTGAAAGGGTTTCTTGGTTATCTTGGTCAACATGCAAGTTTTACACTTTTCAGTGTCCATATCAAAAGCTGGGATTAACCCATCCTTAGACATATCTTGCATTCTTTTATAGTGTACATGGCCAAGTCTTGCATGCCATAGGGTAGAGTCAGTCAGATCAGTGGTGGTCACAAATGCTGAATTAACACTATCAGTGACAATATTAAGCCTGAACATTTGATTACACAAATATCCAAAACCAATAAAAACACTATGCTTAGAAAGAACAAATTTATCAGACTCAATAACTTATTTATATCCATGATTATTCAAAATACTACTTGAAACCAAGTTCTTCCTGATATCAGGAACATGAATAACATTAAACAAAGTTACAATCTTTCCAGAACTAAAATTAAGATCTACACAACCACGACCATGCACCAAGGCTGTTGACTCATTTCCCATGTGAAGAATAGAACCATCATTCAGTGACTCATAAGTCTTGAACCAGCTTCTATCTTTATACACATGAACTGTTGCACCAGAGTCAACCCACCACGCAACATCATCATCCTGCACATAATAAAATTCAGATACATATGTAACATAATAAATCTGAAAAGACTTATTAACCATATTCTGACCTTTCAGTGAGTTGGAAGAACCACCACTCCCTGAACCATTAGTGCCTGATCCATTGGCTTTACCACCAACCTTAACACCTTTGCAATCCCTTTTAATGTGACCAGTTTTGCCACATTTCCAACAAGTCAGTGTTGCCTTCTTGTTAGGATCTGCCCTTGTGTTGTCATGATATTTGCGTTTACCTTTGTTGTCATTATACCTGGTGGAGTTGTTATGCTCCACCATATTGACAACAGATGCACCAGTAGCATTGCTACTCTTTGGCTTGTCATTATCCTACACCTTGAGAGATTCCTCAATGCGCAGATGACTGCCCAACTTAACCAGAGTTAACTCCTCCTTTTTATGTTTCAAGGTATGCTTGAAATCTTTCCAAGAAGGGGGAAGTTTATCAATGACACAAGAGACTTGAATAGCCTCATCCATGTACATATTGTGTTGTGTAAACCTTCCAAGTATACCAAGAAGTTCATTGTATTGTTCCATAATTGGTCTTGAATCAGTCATTTTGTAATTTGTGAAATTACTTACAAGGAACTTCTTACTTGATGCATCCTCAGCCATATATTTGGCATCCAAGGAATCCCACAGTACTTTGGAAGATTCAAAGTTCTGATAAATATCAAATAGAGAATCAGACATACCATTGAGGATTAGACCTCTGCAAATGTAGTCATCATTCTCTCATTTGCTCCTCCTCCTGATCTGCTCCACTGTTAGCACATAAACCACACTCATTCTTGACAGCAAGAAGTGCATCTTCTTCTGCCATCTCCTAAAATCCACCCCTTCAAACTTATCCAGCTTAGCAAAGTTTGAAGCCATGTGTTTCATTGCAGCAGCAGCCATTGATTATCACAAATAGTTTACTTTGATTGTTGGTGTTTAGGTTCCTAGAACAGGGTAAAGACAATCAGTAGCAACTGCAAATACCACTAGGTGGTTACTGGATATCACTTGGAATCGTATTATCACTTTCCAAAGTAAACTATTCGACCCTAATGCCTGGGTTACACGAATATCTACTTGGGATAAGACCAAATGTTTGTTATTGAATTAGGCACAAATCAATAACCCTTTTGCTTATAAGTGTTAATCGTTTTCTGTGTTTTCTTTCATGCATGATCAGATTTTCTATTTATAGGAAAATACTCTTAGCTAGTCAAATGGAATTATGAGAATTAATCGCCCCATTAATCGCCTCATAATTATCCCCATTATAGCTGT
The DNA here is from genome assembly GCA_019973895.1 of Chrysanthemum seticuspe. NCBI lineage: Eukaryota > Viridiplantae > Streptophyta > Magnoliopsida > Asterales > Asteraceae > Chrysanthemum > Chrysanthemum seticuspe. The sequence continues at coordinate 87,303,127 of BPTQ01000006.1, read as the reverse complement.
TAGTGGTTACATGACCAATTAAACGTGGTCATTATGTAGTTGTAACTGCCACTTGAATAGGTCAATGCCTGTTACACGTTTATCAGTGGAAACACCACCCATCAGTGAAAACACCACCCATCAGTGGAAACACCACCCATCAGTGGAAACACTGTCTATCAGTACAAACCACTATTAGAGTCAGGGTGTTCAGGGACCATATGGGTGTACACTCCGTACCTCCTGACCCATTACCAGGTGTGAACTAATCCCACAAGTGCACTAAATTTTCCAACAATTTTATTGTCATGTTCAACAATTTAGTCACGAGACTTCAGCTCTTTAAAGGGAGCTAATTACTAGTACTAAACAATGTAGACAAAAAAAACTTACACAATTTACATAAATTGCAAGCCTTTTTATAAGTAGTTATGCACCTTACAATCTACATGATTCGAACGATAGTGAGGTTTAGTAATTGAAAGGGATTTGCTAAGCATAGCCTTTAGAGATGATTAGGTTATGAAAGCACAACCTCGAAAATATTAAAGCAAATCATTTGATAAGATTGAAGCAGACTGGCACACAAATTTGAAACACGCAACAACAAGAGTGAAATAGGAGGGGGAGAAGGCTATAGATTGAAGCAAATCAACAATGACTTAGAATCAGACTCTTATTGCTAATATGACAACATTTCTCTCGATGCGAGGAAGTTATTACAAAGCCTACAATCATCATAACTATTTTGCCATGAATGAGAAATGATAATGGACCCAAACCAGCTGCTTTCAACCCATTATTTTCAGGTTCTCATTAATAGTGGTCCTAAAACCTACATTAACACTTCAGAAAGCATGAAATTCAAACCATAAATGGTATACACGGAAATACAATCTCCTGTAAAATACATGATTTCAACAACAGTAGATATCTAAAGTTGGATCAGATATGCTAGTTTGGGAGCAACTCTTCAGCCTTTTGCACCCAAACGTTGTAGATATCATCAGCAAAAAGTACAAAGTGAACCTGCGAAAAAATAATAAATTATTTATTATATTATTATAGAAAAGGGAAAATCAACCTCAAAAAGTCAAAATGAAAAGTGGATTGTTAAATACCTCCTTAATGTCATTGCAGTGCTCTTTAATTGTAGATATGGCCACAGTTGCAGCTTCGTCAAAAGGATATCTGAAATGGTCGTAAAATTCAGATCTAGTAAAATGCTATTTGTTATAAACTCGCCATATATATTAACTAAATGAACTCACCCAAAGACACCACAGGATATGGCGGGAAATGCAACATATTGTATATTGTTCTCTCTTGCAACACGTAAACTATTCCTGAAACGAAGATAATAGAAAATAAATAAGATTCTCATAGAAAATTCTGTTGAGGGTAATGTGAGATTCTATTGCTAACTTCATAAATTCTTTCAAAAGGTACCTGTAAGCATTACTCAATAGAGCTGCAACATCGCTACTCTTATCATAAACGGGTCCAACAGTGTGGATTACATGAGATGCAGGCAATTTAAACCCTCTGCATCAATTCTTCAATCAATTAAGTTTCTAATGAAATAGGATGTGAATGATAACAATGGAATAAGAATATTGAGATCATACCGGGTTATTTTTGCTTCTCCAACTGGGCAACGAACTCCAGGACGAACTTCAGGAACTTCAGAACACGCTGTCCGCAGCTCTGGACCAGCAGCACGGTGTATAGCTATAAAAGTCGCACAACAAGTGTTAACTACAGAATATATCAGTTCATTTTCTATTGTAAGAAGCTACAAGAATTACCTCCATCAGCACCACCACCGCCAAGCATACGCTCATTTGCTGGATTGACCTGTGCATAGTATCGATCAATGACAGCAGAATTTCTTGAACACATGTTATTCACAGAGAGAACTAACAAGTGGAGAATGAACCACTTGGGGTGTAAATTATTGGTTGCACTTGCTTATATATAACTGTAACAAAGCATATCTGTAGCTCAATATACTATACGACCATATCAAACTTCTCAGCAATCAGCTAGAAAACGACATCTTGAACTTGTATCCACTAGGAAGTTTACATACTTATCAGTCTGTCTAAAAATATTAATTTGAAGTCATAGATTTGCTACCGGGGCCATGAATATAGAGTATGCTCAGCATGCGGCTTTTATGAGCTACTAATAGCTTAAGCATTTGTTCTTCAAAACATAAGCTTGAGTTGAAAGAAAAGCCATCCTTTAGATGACAAAACTTTTTAGCTACAACTTTGATTTTGAGAAGAAGAAAAATACGGTTTAATGTAGCTTACAAAAACAGATTGCAGCTTTTGAGAGCGAAGTTACTCGAATACAGTTTTACACTCTTCACATACCTAGGGGGCGTTTGGGTAAGCTTATTTCAACAGCGTATCAGCTTATTGCGTTTTACTACAGCTAATAAGCACTTGCGAGTGTTTAGATAGAGACAAACAACTTTGGGTCAACAGTTCTCCTATACTAGCTTATATGAGAAAGCTTCATCTTATTTTGAATAAGCTGATAAGCTAATCCAAACACTATTCCGTGCATTGTTTTTATATAAATAAGCATTCCCAAACACCCCGTAACTGGTATTTATCTAAGTAACCTTTCAAGCTTCAAGTCACTCTATACTTCAAGTTACACTAACAACTACCTTTCCAAACAGTCCTTAACAATTATCACAGCTCCAAATAAAAGTTATAACTTTGAAGCCCCAACTAATTTTACCAAACATAACGGAAAAACACGACACTAAACCATGTCAAAATCAATCAAATTGTTAACCATCAAAATTATTGCAACAGATGAATTTCAAAAGGCCTTTAAGAAAAGAAAAAAAAGGCCTTATAAGAAAAACTAACAATTTGAATACAGGGATATTGGTCTCAAAATGTAACTTACACTTATTCCTTTTGTATATATCAAACTATTTTCTTTCCTAATGTATAAACTTTTGATTTATCATATTCTGTGTATCCTTACAGGAAAAGTTGAAATAATTTCTATCGATAATCATCTCAAAACGTATCGAACTTTAACTTAAAAGTTCTTATATTCAGTAGATAAGAAAAAAGTTAAGGGGCGTTTGTTTAAGCTTATTTGTGGGCTTATTAGCTTATGTGATTTCAGCTTATATTTCATAAGCCCAAATTTCTAGCTTATTTTGACACTTAAGACCTTATATTAAGCTTTATTAGCTTATGTGATTTCAGCTTATATTTCATAACGGTCAAAACATATATCTAACTTGTCACACATAGTGTTTGTTTAAGCTTATTTGTGGGCTTATGAGCTTATTTGATTTCGGCTTATATTTTATAAGGCTAAAATTTTCGGCTTATTTCGGACTTATGAGCTTATATAAGCTTATTATAAAATTTAGCCTTATAAAATATAAGCCGAAATCAAATAAGCTTTAAACAAACACTATGTGACAAGTTAGATACATGTTTTGACCTTTGACCATTATCCTTAAATGTATAACCTAAAGCTACCAATGATTAATTAATAATGTGAAAAGAAACATACAATAGCATCAGATGATCCATCAATGAACCAACGAGTAATATCTCCTTTGAGAATCTTGAGCACACTCGTTGGTGACAGATTAAATTGAGCGCCGCAGTTGCTAGCCATGTTCGATGAAGCTCTTCTGCTTATTCTTTGTGTTAATGTTTTCACAAGTGTTGGAGATTTAATGAATATTGGAGAAGAAAAAACTAGTGGCATTTGTTTTGTTTTTGTTTCACTTTCACATAATACTATAATAGTGTTGGAGAATAATTAATGATGTTTTCACAAGTGTAATTATTATTAGGGTCATTTGTTTTCTACTTTTGTTTCATTTTCAAATGATAGTGGGGTGCACTCATATTGTGTTTTAGACTTACTCTAGTATTTTCTAACTTTTTTTTTTTTTTTTTTTTAGAACGGATAGTCAGTAGTTAGTGGTTTTAGTCGTGCAGTGACATCCAAACGGACGGTATGACTTTCTGAAACCTTCACCGTTGGGGAATAAACTTCACTCCTTTTTTCCGCTTCACACCCCATTGCCAAGCCTCAAACTCGAGACCTCCAAAAGAAACAACTCCCCCCACCCAGGTTACCCCTAGTGGCCACCCTCAAATGCGGATTCATGTTTTAACTAATTCAATCTCGACGAACCCGGATACGAGAGAAGTGCGATGTAGACCGTCACACTGGTTAATTTATTTGTGTTGATTGCGTTCCAGAAAATAGTTCTATTTGATGTTGTTCAAGTTTGAAAGATTTGATTCAAAATTTTGGTCCTTGTCCAGTAAGAAATAATGTTTGTGAAACGACATACTTTTATTCCATCTTTTATACTTATGTCTCTACAAAGCATGGTGTGTCCTCAAAGTAACGTCGCACTAAATTGTATATACAAAACATATTTCTTCGAAATCACCAAGGACGGAAGGACATTTATAAAAGTATCAACACAAGAAGAATATAAAGTATGAACACAATCTTGTATAACCAATCAACACAAGAATACCATTCCCATAGTTTAATAAATAAAATACACTTCACAATTCACAACGAGCTACGAAAATGTTATACAAGTTTAGAGTTACAAGAGAAACAGAACAAACCACCACCACCCCAACAAACAGCATTACATACTTTAACAGACTTGTTAAATACTAAATCACTAATCACATAAAAATGAACAAATCAATTAAATTTAGAAGAAAATGGTACTTCTATAGCCGCTAAACGACATGTCAGTCTATGGACAATTATAAATTGTGACAGATGCAACAAACCAGGTGATCCTTGAGAATCAAAACGTGCCACTGCTTTCACTTGCGGAGATTGAAACACCCTCTGATTTTATTAGATGAGAACCACCTCTGTTACTGATATCAAGCCCCTGAAAACGGCCAAGAGGATCCTGTTGGGCGGTGGCTGCAAGTGTATGATGGTTGTTTGACGTGTTGGATTGGTGGTGGTGGTGGTATTGTGGTGGCTCAGATTGCTTCTGGTTTCTGAAGAAGTTTGGTTGATTATATTGAAGATGGTGCATGCCGAGATTGTAACCATCTGAACTGTTTGCTATTTCCCCTGTAGCTATTCTTAGTCTTTCAACTTCCTGCTTCAGTGCCTCATTCAAAGCTGTATTGTCAAATCGGAAATATAGTCAGGTGGTTCATGAACTATAAGATGGCCATTTTAACCCATTCATATGAAACAGGTCACCAGGGTTGTATTTATGTAACAAAAGGGTATAATGGGAAAGATAAAAAGCTGGTAAAATATGGAACGGTCAAATAGGTCAAACACGTGAAAAAAACATTAAGTGTACTCGAGCGATCTCAGCATCCCAAATTCATATATTTCTAAATTGTATTATTATGTTGATATTGGACCACAAAATGCAGGTGGGTTAGCCTAATCTTTTTAACCCCAACACACCCATTTTGAGCACTCTAATAAACTGCAATCTGTATGTGATGCTTATATGATAGTTGAATGCCAAAAGTCCTGTGACACTTACTAAAAGAAGTTTGATGTAACAATTATCGAATTGAAAAACGTAGAAACATTAGGAAAATGAATTAGGTGCTAAATATATTTTGACACCAAAAAGATCAATAAAAAATGCAACTTCTAATGACTGGATTCTTGATCTGGCCCGGTCAAAGTAAGAATACTGGAAAATAGTATTGCAGTTCGGGATTTCTGTGATTCCCCGAGTCATAGAAATACTCAAAGTTCGAAAGGTACATGAAAACTTACCATCACGTAGCTGAGCTTGCTGTTCCATAGCCTGTAATCGAATCTTAAGCTCTGTGTTTTCAGAAGACAGACCAGTTGTATCCCTCTATATAAGAAACATTAATGTCATAATACGAATTATAAGCAGTACAGAAAAAAGATAAAGATGAAATGCGTGAATATGAAATTGGTGATGTGCTATACAACTATACATACAAGCTCATATGCAGTTGAGGTTTATTAAAAAACATGGAAACTAATTTAAAATTTAAATAAAGTTTTATTAATTATCCCCTCGTTTTTTAAGGTTTTTTTTTTTTAAATCGACACATGTGTTTTTATATATATTTATTTTGTTGGATGGAATTTAGATAAGTTTGACCAAATTGAAGCCAATTTTGACTTTCAATTGGCCAATAGGAATGCTCAATTTTGCCACGTAAGTGGAATGGTGTCCAATTGAGTTTTTCGACCTTCTTTTTCCACTTTAGTTTTTAAATTCTTTCTAATCTTGTCTAGCGTTCATCACTCTTCAAATCATGTCCACTAATCTTCAATGATCTTCATCAGTCATCACAACTACCGAACATAACCAAAATTCACGACTACATAAACCTTACAAGATATATAGAATCTAAAATATTTGTTCTCTAATAATCTTCATAATCATCAGTGACAACCACCAAACATCACCCAACAACCATCGATCATCATTTATAAAAAACAAAGAAACCAACTTTTTTTAGCAAGATGTGACACAAACACACAAAACCATACAGTACTAGACTTAAACACATGCAAAGAAAAAATACGAGATCTGAAACATTGCATATTGAAATAGACAACACACTCTATTGAAAACAAACACACACCAAAAAAGATAGATCTGAATGAAAAGAAAATCTCTAAGATTGAAGAAGGGAATATACGATGGATCAAGAACTCCGGTTACCAGCTGGTGTAGATTGACAGTGGAGGTGAAGTGTTTGGTCGGAAGTAGTGGTGATGTTTGTGATGGATGAGATGATTGGCTGGACGGTGTTCTTTAGAAAGAGGTAAAAGAGAATGAGTTCAAACAGCAAATAATAGTGATAGTAAATGATTTTATAAAATGAAAATTATAAAATAAAGAAAAATGGTAACTTTGACATGTAGATAATAAATGGACAGATTAGCAACTTGTGACCAGCAAATCAAGGCAAACCGGTTCCAATGCCTTAAATAGAAGGTTCTGAGAGTACAGTGAGTACAATAAATGAAAAAGTAGTATAATGACCATAATGGATATTTTGAAAGAGTACAGTGACTCCACTGAGCAATAACCCTATTTATTAATACTCATAACATTCATTGCTACCGCATCGTTACGATTATCATGTACAAACTAAGAATTATTATGTGATTCTGAATGAAGCAAGGTTAGAAAAAGAAAAGACAAACAATTTCATATAAGGCACAAAAGTATTTTATTAACCTGGAAGAGAGCCAGTTGTGCAGAAAGGGTTGTTGCTTCTGTTTGTAGAGTCTGAACTTTTCTCTCAAGCTCAGTTATATAGCGTGCTTTCCTTTCCTTTGACCGAGCAGCAGATTGTCGGTTTGCCATAATCCTGTGTAGTGCAAAGCATGAGATGATCTAAATTTGCTTACCGATTTAACTAAAAATGACTAGTAAATAGACTCACTAAATGACTAGTAAATCTGACTAAATGTGCAGATTGCAGAAAAGGTTGTTGCTTCTGTTTGTTAGTTTAACTGAAAATGACTAGTAAATAGTTTCAGCCGCATTCACAGTTCCTTCTTGTTAATAAAATCAAATTCGCCGTTGTTAGAAAATTGATACAACCCTAAAATACCACAAGGCTCAGTTTTATGTCAAACCCCATAATCAGATCATGCATAACAGCTATTATATATTAGTGTCATACTTATATAGCTAAAAACAAGAAAATACTATCATTGATTATTTAGCTCTCTCTTGATATAAGAAATTAGTCATTTACATAAACTCACTTCTGTATTATACTATTAGTCTATTACCAATGTGTTCCTTTTACTGGAGATTATCTTAAGTGAACAAGTCAAACGCAATAAAAGTAGTCAAAATGGGACGCACAATAAAAGTAGTCAAACACGTGAGAAATTAATCATGTTTCTTTATTTGATCTTCTTAATATTATTAGGAAACTGATCCCTGTCTAGCTCAGTACAACCAATTTTCTCTCTCTCTCTGTAGATATATGTCCAAATTTTATTAAGTTCAATTATAGTATTTAGTTTCCGTTCTTTGTATATTAACCCTTAATCTTTCCTGCAAAATCTTCGTAACAGGGCCGTGCATCTTCGTTAACTTAAAAAGTCATAACTACATTGTTACCTTTCAATAATCTAAAAAGTCATATCTCGGTCAAATTTCAAATATCGTTCAAGGACCGAGATTTGAAATAGCGGTTATCGTGGTGGCCGGTGAGATATCGGTTTTTATATTATCTATATCTATACTACATATAATAGAAAAACGGTCAAAGTTGAAAAGTGAAAAGTTGAATTGTTGAAACTGGTCAAAAGAGAGAGAAATGCATAGTGTAATTAATACTCTTATTAAAATACCCCATTACTTAAAAGTACAATAATTTATTCACATTGTACAACCAATTAAAAGCACATCTACCAAATTAAAAACAACCAATTAAAACACCCTTATTAAAAAGTACAATAAAATTTTCATAACGTACAATTTAAAGAAACTACAACATAATCCAAAATATAAAACAATTAAACAAACTAATTAATGATATTTTTAACACACCCTAAAATGAAAAGTACATGTTATTATACACATTATACAAATTAATAAAACACACAAAACTTCATACAAGCTAACAAGTTGATGTTACATATAGTTTTGAAAATCGAACCGGACCGGACCAACGTGTTCAACCGGGAACCGGTGTCGCCACCGGTTTTCGGCTAACCAAATAAAGCCATTCGAAAACGAACCAGAGAGGACCCGTTAAAACCGATACAAACTGGTAAATCAGGTCTCATCGAGATCTTTTCACGTTTATTTTGAACGTTATACGAAACACTTACCACGATATCGCATATCATTAATCGTCTGCCGCTAGAAACCGATGCCGCTAGGCACGGGTACTCGTCTATCTAGAATAATATATATATAATATGTATTCTGAATTAAAGTCAAGGGACCAAAGCTGGACAAACTAAAGATTGGTTTACTTTTTATTGCTGCCTTAAGATAATGTGCAAGGATGACTAAAGTATGAGGACTAAAGCTGTATTTTCTGAGGCTATATATACAAATAACACATCTAGGGTTATCAAAAAAACACATATACTTTCACTGATAATTTCACCAGCAGCCATAGCATAGATCCAATGGTTATAACCCATTTTTTTTTTCTTTATCAAAACCATCAGCCATAACATAGATCCAAGCAAACCAAGATCCAAACACCACAAAAAACCAAGAAATTCACAACTTGCAAAATATCGAAAATCTCGCCGATATCAAAATCTCGGCCAATCTCGCCGATAATATCGGATCCGAGATTTGAGGGCAAGATTTTGAACCGAGATTATTTCTAAGGCCGAGATCCGAGATATCGACGAGATTAACTACATATTAAAAATGTTATACAATCTCCATCTAATATATCGAGATCTTACACTACCTCCGTCCCGAAACTATTATCCATCTTTCCTAGTTAACAAGTCCCAAATTCATTGCTACTTTTAGTGAGTATCACCACTCCCATATCACTTTGAGAGAGAGTTGCTCAATGGTTATCTTGAGTCCCACATCGTTTGTGAATCTGAAAATGAGTGGGAGAGACACTTATAAAAATCACAAGCATGCATGCCACCTCCCACCCAAACACACCACCTTTCACCCAAACAATGTCTACCCGAGCAACCAAACAAACCCCAAAAAAGAGGATCGTGCGTCAACCATCATCCTCAAACCCTAATCCACCTGATGCAATTGCCGCTCTAAAAGATGTAAACCAGGCACTATCAAACCCTTACCCTTACCTTTACCAAGCTGGGTAGGGGTTACCAAGCTTGGTAAGGGTAAGTAAACCAGGCCCTATCAAACCCCTACCCAACTTGGTAAGGGTAAGGGTAAGGGTTTGATACATAGTGCCTGGTTTACAGCTTGGTTTAGAGCGGCAATTGCATCGGATTAGGGTTTGAGGATGATGGTTGACGCACGATCCTATTTTTTAGGGTTTGTTTGGCTGCTCGGGTAGACATTGTTTGGGTGAAAGGTGGTGTGTTTGGGTGGGAGGTGGCATGTATGCTTGTGATTTTTATAAGTGTCTCTCCCACTCATTTTCAGATTCACAAACGATGTGGGACTCAAGATAACCATTAAGCAACTCTCTCTCAAAGCGATATGGGAGTGGTGATACTCATGTACAATAATTATAAAAACTCAAAACTGTTTCAGTTTTAATAACCTTAAATAATGGCTATTTTGAAAACTAGCCATAAGATTCGCAATTCAGTTGCGCACCAAGTTGTGAACCGATTTTGAAAACTGTTTTATTGATTTTTTTTATGATGGTTCGCAATTTATGACGATGTCAAGAGCATATTTGCAATGTATGAATGTCTAATTTTGCGTGTGTGTGTATTAGGCACGCATTATACCCGAATTAGTCGATAAACCACTCATATAGCCCAAATATAGCAGCACCTAAAGATCCGTCGACAACAATATTTGGCTTATACACGTTGGATGGTTAGCAAATGGGTTCACCAATCAGTTGCGAAAAATATTGGTTAGTTTTCAAAATGCAAAAATATACAGGTTATTTTGTCAATTCCATAGATATAAATGGTTTACTTAAATGATTTTCCTGAGTATGTTTGGCAGGGAGAATCTTAGAGCACTTAGGAGCGGTTAGCATTTTGATAAAAACCTTGTTTTGCAACAAGTGGTTAAAACAAGCACTAAAATTATAACATTAATTTTTTAACGCTAGTAAAACAATCTGTAAAATCCTAACGCTACTTTTACTTCATTATAAAAACTAGTTGGATACCCGCGCACAGTGGCGGCGATAAATATAACTATATAATAAATATAGTAAATGAATTGTTAACCCAACTTTCCTCGCAATTCCCTACCCGCTTAGTGAATTCATTTCACAACACTCCAAATGTATATGTGTTAGTTGTATGTGTTTGTTTGGGTTTTCCGTATCTTTCCCGTGACATCATTATTCCCGCATATAAAAAGACCTTCACAATCTCTTACCCGTCAAACACTTTCCCAAAAGTAAATGATTTTGATAAATAAAGTTTGTATTGATTGAAATAAATGTTAAAGTTATAAAAATTTGAATCAAAATAAAATAAACCTACTAAAAATGTAAAAACTAAAAACTCATAAAAATATATCAAAATGGATGTTGAATTAAAGAGCACAAAATTTTAAAAAATATGGTGAAATTAGATCATAAAAAAATTTAACGAATTAAAAGATATTTAAATTTAAAAATAAAGGTGATTAATTAGTTAAGAAGTGACATGTGTCACCCCATTATTGAAGCTCTTTATTTTAGGTTGTTAGAGCTCCTCCCTTTTTGTTATTTTTTAGTTAGAGAAGTGACACATGTCACTCAACGATTGGAGCTCCTTATCTTAATTTTTTGTGAAGCCCACAACTTAAATGCTTTATATAGTAGTATAGATTAAAATGTAGTCACACCTACCAAACACTTTTATTAAATTCTAACGCTACCTTACCAAACACTTCTATAAAACAAAACAACTAATGCTAACCGCTAACCGCTGCTACAGCTTATAGCTAATGCTAACTGTTGCTACTGCTATTTCGTCTACAATAAATAAAGTTTGGTACACGCTAAACCATTTTGCGTCAAGTTAGATACATTTTTAACTGATTTTCCTAAACGCTATCTCATCAATTGTTCAACTACACTATTAACTAATAACCTTCCAAACTAGACTCACTTAACCACAATAATAAAGTACAGTAACAAATACACACATAAACAAACAAATCAAATAAAAACTAACAACCTTTTCGCTCTTTTCGGATCAATGCTCCAGAGCTCGGCAAGCTTATCAGGCGCCATCGCCTTCTTCGCCTCAATACTCTCCCCAAAAAAGCTGGAACTATCAACAGAATTACTATGCCGATGTCCACGTCTCATACTTCCACTTCCTTCACCACCTACATTATTATTATCATTTGCAACAAGAGTTTGGTTAATGTTACTAGTAGGTGGTCCTCCAATGTTGTTGTTGTTGTCAATGTTGAGATAAGTTGAGAAGAGATCGTCTTCAGATTCGAAGCTGCCGCCAGAAGGTGCATCGGAGACTAGATCTAAGTCGTCTGGTAGGAAAGTTGATTCCGAAAGTGACCGACGGTGGTGGGATGGTCGGAATGGGAATGGGTTTGGGTTTGGATCTTGCATTGTGTTTTGGGAAATATGGAGATTTGGTGTTTGTGTTTTGTGTTTTGTGTTTAAGTTTAGTTTGTGTCTGTGTTTGGATCTTGAAATGATGAGACTTTAGCCGTGTTTGGCGCGTGGGGATTAAGCCTTCACCCATGATCATGGAAAATAAGATTTTTTAATGTGAAAAGCCTTCCTAACCTAGTCAAATTACTTAATATTTTTAAAATATATTAAATTATTACATAAAAGCTAAAAGCATATCTGAATTTAATTTGATATATTTTTATGTGATTTTAAATCAATAAGTTTCAATTTCAACTAATTCGACAAACAGATTTTTAAAATAATAAGCTTTAACTTTCAAATTACTATGGCACCAGCTTTAACTCCAACCTATTTCGTCAAACATACAATTTTTTTATTCTAAGAGTAGACTTAGGAAGTTTGGATGTAACAACAAAGAATTGCAAAAATTATTTTAATTTGCACACATTAATATACAAGCATAATAAGTATCGTCTAATGTATATAACTCTTTAGAATACAAGTTGAAATGCGCAAAATTAAATTTTGAAATGTACAAATTACTTATAAAAAAAATGGTATTTTTTACCGTGAGTAGTAAATAATCTTACTTATTTTTTTATTGTAAAAAAATATTAAAAAAATATATAATGAAAGAAAAACACATATTAAGTATATAATTTTTGATAGAATAATAAGTAGTCAAAAACTGTATGAACATAATATTTTAAATACTTCAAAGTTCACGTATTTTTCTCAAATAAATCATCAACGACATAAATCAAAATTCTTATTGTCATTGTCAAAATATTCTCGTATCGATTTCTGCAACAAATCTATTGCTTAATCGATTTTTAACAACATAGATCTAACAAACAAAGATAAATAGGGTGAACAAGAATAAAACACTGATTGATTTTGACATGGCTAACTAAAATGGCCGATTCACCTCGGCCATTTATCTTTACTACTTTATAATGTATTTGAGACTATTCCCAAAATAGAAAGGCTGAAAATTCAGACAATTTTACTTAATTGTTATGGAAATATATTTGTAACTGCTAAAGTTCAAAGCCATTGTAACTATTTTCAACAACTAACCTTCATTCATAAAGCCCATTGAAGAGCCCATTTCAATTTCTAAACTTCAGTAACAGCCATCCAACACTCCGACATATATAAACCAAACAAAAAACCTAAAAACATACGCCACATAAAATACACATACCAAGCCCTCATAAACTGCCACCCACTGACAGCCACCATCACCGTCGCCGTCTACCAAATAGCCACCATCGTTTGATGGTTCAGGTTGTTTCAGTGGGCTAGGTGGCTTCGGTTGATGTTTTGTCTGTTAGCTTAGGTGTTTTTGGGAAAGTGGTTTGGATTGGTGATTTTGGTTGTTAGTTTTTGGCTATTTTTTGATGGCGAACAATTACATATATGTGTTTTTGAGCCTTTGCAGAAAAACTTGATTTTTATTTTTATTTTTTTTATTTTTATTTTATTTTATTTTTTATTTTTTTTGAAGAGGTTTGCTTATGATTATATCTTTGATCTTAGGTCTTTATCTAGATCTATGTGGCTTATGTTTTTAAATAGTTTGTGCATCCTTATGCACGTGACTTTTTGTGGATTTGATAATGGTTTTAGCCAACTTAAATCTCTAGCTGGTTAAGTTTAAAAATGCGCTTGAAGTAATTTGGGTTTTCAAAGTTGGTTTTTTGAGGCTTAAACGTATGATTTATTTGTTTCTTGTGTGGTTTAGTAGTTGGTTTTGGTGTTATGATGTTGGTTTCGATTTGTAAGTGTCTATTTAAGATCTGAGATATGGTGTTATTATGTGTATATAAAAGCAATATTTGCTACACAATGCCAGCTCTGACTACACAAAAACATCTCAAACATTTTTTCTTTCACCTTTTTCAATTACAACCAATATAGAATAAAAAGTTTAATATTGTTACATTGTTACTTACGGAGTATATCATATGTCACTAGAAGTAGACATGAGGAGTTGTTGCAACTTTAATATGATAACTATATACATAAAAGAAGTAATAGCCAAAAATACAATACCATACTCTACTACTGTAACGGATGTGATGTGACAGATGCACCGTAAGTATTTGACTACTAATAAAGAGTGCAATAGCATCCATTATTAGCAACCCCCCCCCCACACACACACACAGAGAGACACACAAACAGTTGTAACGGATGCGCTGAGCGCGTAAATTGCTTGAAATGTTGCAACCGAACATGCTCGAACCAACATGAATTATTTGAGGTCGTCGCTATTCACGAGTACCTTATTGTTTCTTCTAAGCCTCATGAAAAAAAAAAAAAAAAAAAACAAAACAAAACAAAAAAAGGCACATATATAGAGCATTAAATATAAACGGGCTCAAGAGTAAAGAAAATAAAACTAAGGCTTTAGGCCCTAAACTTCGTCTCCCAACCCTCTGCTTTACGCGGGTACTATATTATCATCTATATCTATACTACCTTATAATGTATTTAAGACTTTCTATAAAAAGAAGCTTTAAAAATATAAGCCTATACACTTACTAAAAAGAAGTCTCACATTTTAAAATAAGTCAGACTATAAAAAATGTATTAATTTTGTTGTTAATTGTATTAAGAGTAAAATACACCGTTCGTCCCTAAACTTGTACACATGCATCACGTTTAACCAAACCTTACCTTTTTCATCGTTGGGAGTCCAAAACATGGTTTTTATAGTCTAAATCAGTCCCTTGACCAATTTTCCGTTAGTTAACGCCTGTTATTTTCCCCATGTGCCTTGCACATGAGGGCAAAATGATCATTTCATTATTTTGGTTAATTATTTGGGTGGTAAGACTGGTACAACCTTAGGGACTAATGGTGTATTTAATCAATAAAATTATACCATCACTACCACCACCCTCCCTTTATCTCTTTTTCCTGCTTCTCTCTCTAAATTTCTGCTTCTCTCTCTAAAATTAACACCATCACTATTCTCAAATCTCTTAAACTCCTCCACAAAAAAACATAATCTCAATCAAACACCATCACCATTTTCTCTCTAAAATTAAGATCATCACCATTTTCAAATCATGCAGGTTAGATTAAAGACCCAAAAAATTGCAGTGCACACAAAATGAGTTACCATATCAAATAAACACATCATGAACAAATATATTAAACTGAAGATATCCAAAATGGTAACTCATTTTGTGTTTATTTGATATGGTAACTCATTTTGTGACCAACCCAGAAGCAGCGACCATGATTGCTTACAATTAAACAAAGTTTGAGCAATGCAATCTCGCCTAATCCGTAACTCTTTCGGATAATCAGAAGCAGCCACCATGATTGCTTTCTCAATTGTTTCAAATATATCACCATTAGAACTCCTAAAATACTCTCTCCAATAATCCAACATTTTCGAACCCGATTTCAATGTTGTCATTGCAACTTAACACCAAAAACACTAAAGATTCAAAACCCAATTCTTATCTTTTATCCAATTCTTATAAATTTGATCAAAATCCTAATTTTTAGCCTATTTGATCACCAAAAACACTAAAGATTCAAAACCCAATAATTATATCAAATTCTAGAACATACCCACTAATCAAAATCCAATCCAATAACAAATTCAATGACACCCACAAAGCAAAAAAGTCCAAAATGTTTCAAAAAAATTGGTAAAATTAATGATGTGACGGAGATTGGTGTGGAAAATAATTATCATTGAATAATTTGGATACAGTAACCAATCTCAACCTCTCACGTGTGACGGAGATTGGTGTGAGTGAATCGGGTTTTATATCTTATCTTTTCTTATTAATCATGTTGCATAATAAAACAAGCTAGTGATCGATCGATTATACAGTCTTCTTCGGTAAGTTATAAAAGCTTTAGATCATAGTGCGTGTGATCTATAGGTCGTGGGGTGAGGGTTTGGTGGCGGAGACGGGGGTTTTGTGGCAGACTGATGGTAGCGGAGGTGGTGGTCTGGTGGTGGACTGATAGTGGCGATGTTTGATGGTGGCGGGGTAGGGGGTTTGGTGGCGGATTGATGGTAGCAGGGGTGAGGGGTGAGGGTTGAGTAGTGAACTGATGGTGGCGGGGTTGGGAGTTTGGTGGCGGAGTGATGGTGGCACTCAAAATTGCTGATGTGAGAAGTGTTGTAGTTGTGGACTTTTGCTGAAAGTTTTGAGTAGTTCATCTTAGTTTTACTGAAAAAGCGTGGGTGCTTGCCTTCCTCAAGTAGTATAGTAGCCTACTCAATTGTATCAAGAAGCATGGTTGCTATCTTATCATCAAGCAGTGGGTGCTTGCTATCATATCATAACTAAACTCATTTTGGATATCTTCAGTTTAATATATTTGTTCATGATGTGTTTATTTGATATGGTAACTCATTTTTGTGTGCACTGCAATTTTTTGGGTCTTTAATCTAACTTACAAGATTTGAAAATGGTGATGATGTTAATTTTAGAGAGAGAATGGTGATGGTGTTTGATTGAGATTATGTTTTTTTGTGGAGGAGTTTATGAGATTTGAGAATAGTGATGGTGTTAATTTTAGAGAGAGAAGCAGAAATTTAGAGAAAGAAGCAGGAAAAAGAGATAAAGGGGGGGGGGGGGGGTGGTAGTGATGGTATAATTTTATAAGCAAATTACCTAAATAATCCATTTCAATACTCATTTTACAAATACAAACATTTTTTCATAGTTTACCAAAGTGAATAAAAAGTATCACATCAACATGTTTATTGTAGGGGGACCAGACATGTATTTTTTAATTTACTTGTACAATTCAATGAAGCTTACAATACACTTTGAAAAGGAATCTACTCAAAACAAATGATCGGTCAATACATAGAGGTCACAAGCAAAATGTTTACCTTCTAATGCATGGTATACGAGGCAAGGAAACATGAACCTTGAGCCAAAAGGTAAAGGTCTTGTACATATATTAAAGGATAAAGAGAAGAAGTTAGTGACTTGCAGACTTGCAGCAACCACCTCGCCCAACCACTTCGCCCGGAATTTCGCCCAGCCCATAATTTCGCCCAAGGTTCGCCCAGTCGAAAAGTTCATTTTGATAAACAATAAACGCGAAGTTCATATTCGTAAAACACTAGTGAAATCGGTTCATTTAAGAAATTTCATCTAATTTTATTAATTAAATACACCGTTAGTCCCTAAGGTTGTACCAGTCTTACTACCAAAATAATTAACCAAAACAATGAAATGACCATTTTGCCCTCATGTGCAAGGCACATGGGGAAAATAGCAGACGTTGACTAACGGAAAATTGGTCAAGGGACTGATTTAGACTATAAAAATCATGTTTTGGACTCCCAACGACGAAAAAGGCAAGGTTTGGTTAAACGTGATGCGTGTATACAAGTTTAGGGACGAACGGTGTATTTTACTCTTGTATTAATTTTGCTATTAATTCAATACATAGCTTTAAAATTCAGCTATCTTCCGAGAAATTAAATACAGAATATTGTAACAGGACAAATTCAAAACATTGTAACAGCACACACCAATTTATTTATTCGTACAATTATTTTTAGAAGAAGCGTGTAATCGAATAACATTTGCTCGCCGCAAAATATCACAGGGTACTCGTCGCCGCATTGCGCGGGTACCTGCTAGTACATGGTGAAGTATTTAAAATCGTATATTTATGTTTCTTTAATTATGAGGGTTATTGTACAAAAAAGTCACTAAAGTTTGCGAGAAATTTGTCCTAAGTCACTATAGTTTAAAAGTTGTCATTCAGGTTACTCAACTTATTGTGACCGGTTATATTTGTTACTCTTGTTTTGGTAACCTAGAATTACCGGTAATAATACTACGTGGCAAATATTTTAAATTTCATTTATATTAAAAAAAAATGAGTTAATATACAAATAAGTTACTAAAGTTTGTCAAAATGTTCATTTAAGTTATTATACGTTTACATTCTTTTACATTTAAGTTAATATACAAATAAGTTGCTAAAATTGTGTATATTTTTATACGCTTTTTTACAACAACTTTTTGGACGTTATTATACGTTTACATTATTTTACATTTTTGTCTGTTTTTGCACGATTTTTTACAATTTTGCACACATTTGTATTTTCTATTTGTATTTTTTTTTACATAATTGGACGTTATTAGACTTTTTTGGAAGTAATTTTTTGTTTTGATATGTTTTCATACGTTATTATACATTTTTGGATGTTATTATACGTTTTTGGATGTTGTTATACGTTTTCTTACATTTTATACGTAAAAACGTATAAAACATACAAACGTTTTAAAGAAGTTAAAACGTATAGAACATAAAACCATATAAAACATACAAATGTTTGAAAATGAACGAAAATGAACAAAACCATACAGTAATGTATGAAAACGTAAAAATGTATAGAGAAAAAACGTACACACACATATATAAAAATGGATAAATACATACAAAAACGTACGAAAATGGACAAACATATATACAAAAATGTACGAAAACGTAAAAAAAGGTACGACAACAGAAATGCATACACAAACGTATAAAAACGGATAGAAACGTAAAAAAACATACGAAAATATACAAAAACATACGAAAATGAAAAAAAAAACTTAAAAAAAGAACGACAACAAATAAAACGTACACAACGTATAAAAACGTACGAAAATGGAGAAAAACGTAAAAAATACGAAAACAGATAAAACATACATAAATGTATAAAAACGGATAGTAACTTTTTTTAAAAGTTCAGTAACCTATTTAATAAACCCCGTGAACTATAGTAACTTGCTTGTAACATCTCAAACTATAGTGATGACGTGGACAAGAGAACCGGTAAATCATCCGGTTGCCCACCCTCGTAGTAACAAGAATGTCACTTTTTTAAACGTTGAGTAACCCATATAATAAACCCGTTAACTTGAGTAATCTGAATGACAACTTTTAAACTATAGTGACTTAGGACAAATTTCCCGCAAACTTTAGTGACTTTTTTGTATAATAACCCTTAATTATGATGTTACGTTATTTGGTTCTCATTTGTTGGCTGCTACATTGGTCAGTGTTGGTTTCCAAATTTTCTAAATGAATAATTTCAAGTTATCAATAGGGTAAACTACATAGTATATTTGATCTCATTTTTTCCAAAACTATGTTAAGTTTGAAGACAACTGACCAAATGTATTTGTTGTATCACTCGTTTTGAACGGATTTATTATATAGCATGTGGATTTTGATCTCAATTCTTAATATGCATGGGCTTTCATGGTGTTAATAATTAATGGAAATTAAATGACACTTTGCTTTTGTGTATGGAACAAATTAGGAATCTAACTTTTATTTATTTACTAACTCTTAGGTGATCTGATCTGATTTTTTCATAAAAATGATTCACCATATCCATTAATCCATGTGCACCTTAACTTGTACTAACAAATTTTGAAGACGCGTAACTTGAATCACACACAATTCCTAAGAATAAACAAATCTTATGTCATTATTGTCCATTAACAAATTCAGTACCCATAGCACAACACATCATACTTTTAGAACGTGACATGTTGGTATCTTTTTCATGGTCGTGTATCATGTTTTGTGCATAGAATATATTTGTTTGATTTTTTAATCGTGTTTCTACTTATTTTTGTCGGGATAAGTATATATGAATCTAGAAAGAGAGAACGATTTATATGAGTAATATCAAATATTTTAGCATGTCATGTAAAGACTGGAAGGTGTAGATTATAAATCTAAGTAATTTGTTAGACCATTATCCAACAGTTTGTAATGTATAATTAGCCACTTCGTTTTTGTTATCATCTTTGGAAATCATTTCATTAGAGAGTCGATCGTACCTAGGATCATAGTTGAAGAGCCGAACCTTAGGAGTTCCATAAAAAAAACTCATTCGAATACTTAGACCATTTTTAGCGGTTTATTTGGCAATGCAAGTCGATGGACAGTTACAATTAGTACTAGAGACGAACTATTCACAAAGCTATTGAAACTTAATTTACCAAAAGAGATCATCATTAAGTAAAAAACATGCACCAAACAACAAAATCTAACCACAAAGAAAGCAAACAAAGTCCATAACTATAACCAAAATAAGTTGCCACGAGCTAGAACCAAATTGGACGCTAGGAGATCCAAGTATCCAACTACTAGCCCAATAACAGAACCGTTTAATTACTATACTTATAATAAAGAGCGTTGTCAGTGGTACTAAAATACATTTTTTTACGCGTGGTCGGTGGTTAAAATATTAAGGGCAAAAATGCATATATATCCTTCCCAAAGTGAATAATTGCATATATATCCTTTGTACAAGTTTTTTTAGCATATAGTACAATGGTTTTTATGCATGCTTTGGATATATATGCAATTTTGCATTTTCGGGAGGACATATATGCAAAAGCCCCAATATTAAGACGTCCCCAACGCTGGTCGG
Organism: Chrysanthemum seticuspe; assembly: GCA_019973895.1. Classification (NCBI taxonomy): domain Eukaryota; kingdom Viridiplantae; phylum Streptophyta; class Magnoliopsida; order Asterales; family Asteraceae; genus Chrysanthemum; species Chrysanthemum seticuspe. Next base: position 87,282,433 of record BPTQ01000006.1, on the reverse strand, counting down.
TGCTATTATTTGCTTTTGTGACGTTTTTTATTTTTGGTTTTGGGCCGGTTGGGCTGGAAGTGGTGTTTGGACGCCTTGGCCTTTTTCACTATATGGTTCGTATATCAAGATTCAAGATATTAGTGGGACGCTTCATTTTCCTTCCAGAATTTTGTCTACGTTTCTTCACGCGGCAGCAAACTTGGTAGGTGATTCAGATCTCGACTTTTTTTAGGATTTTAGGCCATGCATTTGCTGTTGTTACGATTGATGTTGTTGTGGTTTACAATGTTTTTCTTGTGGCTTTGTTTGTGTGTGTTGTTACTGGCTTGGATGTCGATGTATGGTGTCTAAACGTTCGTGTGGTGTTTATTTACCTTGCATGTTAGTTTTTCTGCATCTTGGTTGCTTGGGGTAGTTAGATTGTTGGTTTTGCTTTTGTTTTATTTATGTTTAGGTCCATGCATGCGTTTTTTTGGTTGTTTATATATCTGGAATGCATGCTTGCGTATTGTGTTTGAGATTGCAAGAGGTTTACCTGGATTGTAGTTCTCTAGGGGTTAGGCATGTTTGTTGCTTAAGGTCGTAGTGGTGTTTTTAGGGCCTTTTTTTTTTACTTCTTTTGTTTTTTAGAACGATGGAGAGTGTGCGACATGTATTGTGGTCAATTTTTTTTCGCGTAAGGGTGTTCATTAGCGTTGCTCTTTTAACCAGCTGTTTAAAGGTGGTTATTATGAGAACTAAAAGTAGGGTGTTGAAGAGGGTAGATGCTGGTAATAGGTTTTCTGCGGTTTCCGAATTGAATCATACCATTAGCGAGTTAGATGGTAATGTAGTACAGTCGTCCTCTTCTGTTGGGGCTGCCGAAAGTGTCCAACAACAGGTTTTAATTGCTGATGTCCTTCCATGTCAAAATGTAACTCGAGGCGGTGGTCCGGTGGGGTCTGCTTTTGTTGAGTCAGGTGCATCAGGTAGTGATGCTTTGGGTTCTGCGGTTTTGGCTGATGATCTGCAGTCTCAAGAGCAATCCGCTTTCAAGAGAAAGCTTGGAGAAGGTTATAACTATAGCTCGGAGTCTTCGGTGTTTACAAAAGCGCGCAAAACAGATTTGTCAATAGAACCTGTGATTTTCAATAGCGCTCTTTTGAATGTTGGCGAGACATGTGGTGATTCAGAGGGTGTGGACGCAACGGATATTCCCTTTGGTGGTTGTGCATTGTCTCTATCTCAACATATGCCATAGCGGCGCGAAGGTATGTGAGTGTTTAGCTTTGTATTTTGACGTTTTCATTGTCGCACTCAAGATTTTTTATGTTTTTATTTCACTTTGTCATGTTGTTTTTTGGGCGTTGAATGATTTATTGTAGGTTGGACATGCTTCCCAATCAATATGGATTTCCAATTGGGAATGGCTTTTTATCAAGGACGCCCAGATTTCACCGACCGTAACAGTTGTGCTATTGGGTCGCCAGCCGCTGAGTTTCCTACGAAAAACGATGATTTTAGAGGTGTCGATTACCATGCGGGGTTTACAACTTTAGCTGGTCAACAATCTGCTGACCTTGGGTGTGCAAGCAGTGGTCAAAAGCGACACAATGAGCGTTTGCAGTCTTCAGCTAGAGTTTTCAAAAAACGCCGGCTAATGTTGAATTTCACAGGTGATTTATGATAGCCTTTAGTGTGTTTGCCATACATTGTAATTTTGGGGTTGCGTGTACTGAACATATTGTATATTTTAGATGGTATAGCTTTCGATGAGTTTCAGGAAGACACCGTTTCTGGAAACATGGGCCAAGCATTGTCGCCTATAAATAGTTGTGTTTATTCTCAGTTTCACTCTTCAGAGGGTAAGCGTTCGGGTAGTAGTACTGCTTACTTTGGTAATGTTGAAGTGGTTGCATTGAATGCTAATCTAATAACTCTTTTGTCATGTTGTATTGCGTCGCAGGTATTAATAGGTCACCGTTTGTCCTCGATTTTGCTTCAGGGAACGTAGTTTATCCAACAATGCAGCCTATGGGTTCTTCGCAATGTCATGTGAAACGTTTGGCTAGACATGGGTTGCGTGGGGAGGATGTTGTAGAGGGTATCGGATCCGTGTGATGCTGGTGTTGTGGAGTCTGGGGTTTTTGGTGGTAGTCTTCTTGATGAGAATAACTATGAGGGTATAGAAAGGTCTTTCAACCGAGCATCTAAAAGGCGGAGATTAATGAGAGGAAGCGGTTCTGAGTACGTTGCTGTAGCTTCTGCTCATCCTAATGCTACTAACTCACAGGTTATATGTCACGCACCTATCCCTAGAGAATTTCCATCTTCAATGCACACTACCGATTCGTCAACATGTCGTCGTTCCACGGCTGCAGGTACTTTATTTTCATTGTTATTAGTGTTACTGTTGAGCTCTATTTGTATATTCTCTTTAACGTTTTTTTATCGTATATTTTGGTGTAGCCGTGTAACCTTCACATGTTCGTTCAAGTGTATTACCGGAGACTGAAGGAAACATTCAGTTAGATTCCGTGAGAGCTAATGCAGCCTCTGCTCGGTGGACCCGTGGTTCTATACCCTTTCGTGGAAACTTCGCGACTATGAGGGATACACAGGATTCAGAACCTAGCACTAGCGGAGGGACCTACACTAGAACTGGTATGATATTTGGTTTTATTGTTCTGCAGCAGTTGCTGGACGTCTTTGATTCTTTGTTGCTTTCCTTTCGTATGAAGAGTATGTTTTTTAATAGGTCCCCCCGTTGGTTATAAACAATTTGGTCCATGCAATTGCGTGTGTCGTCATTGTAGAGCAGTTTTTTGGGACAAAGAAAAATTAGTGTGACCAACGCAAGCGGCCCCCTTTATAATACTTGCTGCTTAGAAGGAAGAGTGAAACTACACACCGTTAGAGAATATCCATCAGTGATACAAGAGCTGTTTTCTAATAACCATTTTTTAGAAAATATACGTACTTATAACCAAATGTTTGCAATGACCTCTCTGGGCGCAAGTATTGATGAATCGGTTAACGTTGGTAGAGGTCCTTATGTTTTTAAGGTTTCTGGTCAAGTTGTGTCCAGACCCTCATACACGGCCAAGGTTTCTTCAGTTGTACATATATGATACCGAGCACGAGGTTCAGAAGAGGCTTGCTCCTTTTCAGGAAAATCGTGCAAATCTTTTAAGGCCAGATATCGTGCAATCACTTATTAGATTCCTAGATCAAAATAATGCGTTAGTGCAGCTGTTTAGAACCGCAAGAGACAAATTATAAGAACATGATGTCCCGCCTTTCAAAGTCCAGCTTTTCAACAAGGGTAGAGCATCACAATATGAGCTTCCATCTTCAGACGCAATAGGTGCTTTGGTATTTGACGATACAGAAGAGACAAAAAGTAACTTTGACGTCATATTGGAGACTCATTCAGGAGAAGCGCAAAGGATATATAAGCTGCATGCCACCTACATGGTAACTTAGTTTCCGTTACTTTTTCTCTTCGGAGAGCATGGCTACCACTTATACCTTTGGTATAGGAATATCGAACGTCCAACGCGTAGGGGAAAAAATGACTATGAAAGCCTTTTACTGTTATCAGCTGCATGATAAGTTGGGTTATTACAACTTGCTCACCAGAGGCGGCCGCCTCTTCCAGCAGTATGTGGTGACCGCTTATTGTAGCATAGAACAAGACAGGATGGATTTCGTGCGCAAAAATCAATCAAATATATGAGGCGATTACCTTTCTGGGTTGTACGATGCAGTCAGCAGGGGAGATGTTGATGGTTCGGATGTGGGTTCACGAATTATCTTGCCATCATCGTTCACTGGAGGTCCTCGATATATGTATAGCCACTACCTGGATGCTTTAGCTATCTGCAGAGTTCATGGCAACCCGACTTTTTTGTTACATTTACATGTAATACGCGGTGGCCAGAAATACAGGATTACATGATGACGCATCCACACCTAACTGCAGCGGATAGGCCAGATGTTGTCGACAGGATTTTCGAACGCAAGATCCATTCGCTGATAAAATTTCTGCGTGATTCCAGACCTTTTGGAACTTTAAACGCATGTTTACCACTTTAATAACCTTACTGAATACATACTTCTTCATACTTTTTTGCTGGTGTGTTAATTAACTTATGTAATTGCAATACCTTCTTTTCAGTTCTATATACTGTTGAATTTAAAAAAAAAAAGGCCTACCACATTGCCACATACTATTGTGGGCGTTAAGGCGCGCTGAAACCATCCAACCTCAAGATGTAGATAGGTATATTAGCGCAGAGTTACCTAATGAATACGATGATCCAGAAGGTTTCCGGGTTATATATGAGTTTATGGTTCACGGTCCATGTGGGTCAGCTTTTCCTAACGCTGTGTGTATGGCAAACAGAAGTGAGTGCAAGAAACATTTTCCAAAGGAATATTGTGAAACAACATTCATAGATAAAGCTGGATATGTACATTATAGGCGGCGAGATATAAAAATTGATGCAGTGCAGAGCGGTGTTAGACTTGACAACACATATGTGGTTCCATATAGTCGTAAGTTATGTATGGCATTCTATGCACATATAAATGTGGAATACTGTGGTTGGACAATGTTGATAAAGTATCGATTCAAGTATATCTCAACGGGAACTGATAGAATTATAGCTCGAGTTAGTAGACAGATTGGTCAGGCACCACAAGGGTTCGTTGATGCTTCAAAGCCAGCCAACAGTGGAGGCGCGCAAATAGACGAGATTAAAAATTTTGTTGATGCGCGTTTTATCGGTCCTCATGAGGCTTGCTGGAGGATTTTTGGCTTTGACATCCACGCACGACAGCCAGTTGTTCGGATTTTAGCCGTTCATTTGGAGAATATGCAGCATGTCTCCTTCCGCGCAAGATAGACGATGCAATCCGTGCTTGATAACCCAAACTCGCTTAAGACAACTCTGACCGAGTGGCTAGCATACAACGAGTCGTTTGCGTTAGGCAGACATTTGACATACCTACAATTTCCATCTGAATTCGTTTGGAGTAAAGGGGACAAAACATGGTCTCCTAGATGGGGCCTTAATAAACCATCGATTGGCCGGTTGAATTATGTACATCCTACTGCAGGAGACCTCTTCTATCAGCGTATATTGTTGTGCCACAAGAAAGGATGCACATCGTTTGCAAGCATCCGAACCTTCGATGGAATTACGTACAGCACCAGCAGGCAAGCCTGTGAAGCTATGGGTCTATTACAGAACGATCAGGAATGGGTCACGGCTATGCAACAAAGTTGTGCAACCGCTACCGCCTCACATTTAAGGGCTTTGTTCGCACAGATTCTAATTTTTACAGATATCATGAACCCAATAAATCTTTGGCAGATGTTTTGGAGGAAAATGTCCGATGACGTCCCTCGGATATTGGCAGAACTGTTTGTTAATACAAATAAGCCGTGAAAACGTTTATTTATATTTTACGATCTTCTAATGTTTTGTCGATAACAAATATAAAATCATTTTAACGAAACTAATAGAGTACGTAAATAGTTTGAGTTAATAGTTTTCTAACACACTTACGCTTTCACATAAAACACTAAAACAAGTATAAGTGATTTTATGATACATATGTACAACAACTAGTGTTTACATATTGGGTTAAACATATACTTAAACTAAGTATACCAAAATGGGTAAAAACAAGTATATACTAAAATGGGTAAAAACAAGTATATACTAAATAAGTAAAAACTAGCAAATGGTTTTGACCCATAACCCATGGTTTTATTTATACCACTTAACCAAGTTCATTGTATCCTTAAGATACATTGTATCTAGAAAGAAAACCATGGATCAACCCATAACCCATGACCCATAACCAAAAATACCCATGGGCAAAGAGGAGCGTTCCACGGATCCCTGGCTTTGTGCTAGCCGGATCCCAAGTGGAAGGGATCCGTGGGATCCGGGGAAACAGTAGGATTTTTCTCTATAAATAGTGAGCCATTTCTTCATTATTTCTCACCCCTTTTTAATACACTTTCTCCTCTGAGTTAAATCTCACTAACCTTAGATCCAAGAGATCTATGTTTGTAGTTTTGTTTTTGTGTGATCTACTAGGTTCCTCTTAAAGGAAAGATCACCACCTCTTGAAGACGTGCAAGCTCAAAGTCCATGAGTTGCCATGCTTCGTCATCATCAAGACTACTAAGGTTATCTTGTTGATAGTTCTTCCTTTCTCCATAGATGTTGGGTTGAAGGCATTAGTGAAGAATGCCGAAAGTGTCAAGATGAAAGCATTAGTGAAAGGTGCTCATCATCCGTGTCAAAGCATTAGTGAAGGATGCTAAAGGTGTCAAGACGAAGGCATTAGTGAAGGGTGCCAAGCGTTGTGTCAAAGGCATTAGTGAAGGATGCCAAAGAATCAAATCAAGTAGCATTTGGGAAGAATGCCTAGGTCGTATAATCGATGAGGTGCATCGTTATACATATATGTATTTGTTTATATACAAGGATGGTTATATCCTTGATGGTGTTGTAACAAGGAGTAGATCTCCTTGAGATTAGGTGTTGTGTCGTGAAGGTGTAGTTCACCTAAGGTGTGAAAGAACTAGGTGCTTAGCCTAGTACCTAATAAAGGGTAGGCGACGTTGTGAAGGATTAGTTCTCCTAAGGTGTGAAAGAACTCGGTGGTTAGCCTAGCACCGCATAAAGGGTAGGCGACGTTGTGAAGGCTTCTCCGCCATAAGGAGTTGGTGTAGTGTTTACGAACTCTCGAGTAGGTGACTCGGGGAGTGGAGTAGGGCAAGGAAGGTGTCCTTGTAGCCAAACCACTATAAATACTTGTGTCGTGGTGATGTGCTTCTTACTCTTTATCTTTCATTACACGTTTATATATCTATCTATCAACGTCCAACATAAACAATCAAATAGATTGACATAAGTCGATCTAAATATTTAAAAGGAAGTTTTAAATTGGTAAAACTATTCAACCCCCCTTCTAGTTTTCCACAATTGGCATCAGAGATTCGTTACCAAGTTTCTTAAAGTATGTTGTACTTTAAAGACTTGATACGATCCGTGTATGTTTGAAAACTACAAAGAATGATTTTTTTGGGTCATATTTTTCTTAAAAATCATTTTTGTTGGACATTGATAGATGACTCTAACAACTTTTGTTCCTAAGAAGTCTTCATGCTAGAATCTCTCCAAAATCTTCATTCAAAGAATAATGAAGTCAACATTCAAGGAAGGATCTAAAAGGTAATCACAACTCACGTACATCAAGTACAAAGGATTACTTTAAAAGCTCATGAAGTATCTTTGGCATTATGCCAAACCAAGAAGCATAAAGGTATGTTTTACTTTTCATTAGATGGGTTACATGAGTTCAATTTATTTTTCATAAGTTTTCTTTGCTTATTTATCTCTAACATCATTAGAAGTCTCTTTCGTCACTTTTCCGTCTTTTTCATCATCGGGAATAATACTCCTTTTGATTCGTCAAACTAACGCCGTCATCACATATGAACCTTCGATATGTGATTCATCAAAAGCCGTCATCCAAAAACAATCTTCATCTAATACCTCCGAACTATCTTTTAGTAAGCTAATTTATAAGCCTACTACAAAAATAATGTCAAACAACCCCTTTTCTGTCCACAGTAGCCGGATCCCCCTAGTTGTACTAGCCGGATCCCAAACATAAAGGATCCGGGGGAACCGTGGAACAGAACTCAGCTATACGCTTTCAAAAATTCACCACTGATTGTTTTTCCCTCTACCCACACAAAAACAAAAAACGACCAAGCTACAAAATTCATCCTCATTGGCTTCCATACTTTCAAGTATCCCCTCCTAGAACACCATTGTAAGTAATTACATTAACTTATTATAACTTTCATCATCCTCATCCTAGGGTTTATGGTTTCTTAATATCTAATCAATTAACTCAATTAGGTTTTTTCAAACTAATCATGAAAAGGGGGATTTTAACAAAATCACTTTGTATTCACAACATTGTTAATACAAATCAAAACCATAAACCCATTTCAACTAATTTATCTTAATTGAAAAATTTGTATTTTTAGGAACAACCATGCCCAAAGCCACTCAACAAGATTACCATGACACCGTCCATTACCTTACTCACTACTATCGTAAAAGGGGATTGACCAAAACCGACCGTAAAATATTCAAAAGCCTTGTAAAACGACTTATCCACGAAGGTCGTGTAGTCAAGGAATGTTTCCTTGAAGATACCGACATTCGTCAAGTTTTCTCGACAATCAACTTTGATTGTCTCCTTGACATAGATGAACAAATTTGTCCGGTCTTCATTTTTGAATTTTACAAAAGCTTTAGGATCATTAGAAACACCGACAATAGCATCTCAATCGCCTTCATCATCAACAAACAAAACTTTATTTTTTCTCTCAACACCTTTGCTCAAATTCTTCGCGTTCCTTGTGAGGGAATTTGCATGTACTCTCAAGATTGGGCAATTAACTCTCAAAACCATGCACTTGATCCCAAGCCTCTCTATAACACTCCTCTCGACAATCCCGAAACCATTCGTGATACTATCTTTAAAATTAGGACCAACCAATCCCGTTACGATCGTAACAAAAAATTCATTCACCGTAATCCCTTTAAAATGGAACTTTTCAAAATGCATCCCATGTTTAGAAAATGGGAATAAATCCTTAGGGAAAACATCATTAGGCTAGTTGGAAACAAATATCATCCAAACGCATGTCTTGTGCAAATGATCTATTGTCTTACCCACCAAAGGCCATTTAATCTTGCCTACTACATGGTAAGGAGAATGGCTGGGGTATTCAAAGCTTCGAACATAGTACTCCCATATGGTATGCTCCTAACACGACTTTGTAAGTATGTTAGTGCATTGCAACCATCCCCTATCAACGATGATCATTACCTCTCCGATCACGTCATGGTACCTCTTACCAAACAACCCTCTAAACGGTTCATGGTCAATGGAGAGAAACCTGAAGCTCTCTCGGACTCCTCGGCCGGAGAAGAAGAAGAAGAAGATGAGGAAGACATCGACCCCGTATCCAACATCAAATTGGAAATCCTTGAATACCACGAACAACTTCCAACCATTCCAAACGAGACCGCGGAATTTAAACAAATAAGAGGCATGATTCAAAACCTCGCCTACAACCTCACTAAGCCGTCAAAAAGGAAAAGGAAGTATTGACGAAAGAGACAATAGGAATGTGCTTAGTTTCTTTTACTTTATGTTTGAATGATCTCTCTTTCTTTTGGTTTATGGTATTTTGGATATTGTTACTTTATCTTGTGAGTGATGTTTTATGATAACTTGCTTGTTCCTATTGCTTGTTTTATAGATTTAATAGTATACAAAATCTGCACATCATTTTTTTTTGGTTCTGTGTTGGTTCTAATCTGCAGACGCCAGATCCCTAGGATTAGCCTAGCCGAATCCTTCCCTTGAAGGAACCGTGGGATCCGTGACATCAGATCAGCAATACAGCATTCAACACATCAAAAACTGCTCTCTAGATAACATCACATTAGCTTGGCATATGATTTTAGAACCCAACTAAGTTCACTTCAAGGATGAGAAATGCTTAGACTCACTAAAGGCTTACTTAAGATCTTAGTCTGATTTTATCAACACATCTAAACTCACCATATTTCCGCTTCAACTACTCACAAACTATTTCTCACCTCTCAAAACACCTAAGAAAACAAACTAAACAATTTTAGGAAATTGCTTCTAGTCTTTTATATCTCAAGGTAAGACAGAAATTAGCTTTTCAATTCTTGGAAGTTTTAAGAATTTTTTTTATATATATCACCTCAAGCTAAAACCTGATCAATAGGATCATTTATTATGACTTGACTCCCTCATAACTCTTAGTGCTATCCTTGGACATCCATTGGTAGTCTTCTTGTCCCATCCCTCTTCCATAAAAAACAATCATTTGCTATAACACTTATTACCTCTAATCATTCAAGTACCCTTTCATCCTAAACCATTAGGAGAACTGAAACATTCAAAATGAGATAGGCTTTAGCTCCTAGAAACCTCATATCAAACCTGTCATAACTGCTGAGAGCCGGATCCCTAGGATTAGCCTAGCCGGATCCCTTCAAGGAGGGAACCGTGGGATCCGGGTGACAGTTTATGTCAAACATAGCTAAAACAATCATTTCAACTCATCTTCCTAACTCAAACACTTCATCTCATCTTAAATGAGTTCCTAGATCAGTGAAACTCTGAATCTCAAACTTGTGCATGTCAATCATCACATTTCCAAGAACATTAGTGGATTAAGTCTTAAATGCAATTGCAAAGTTCTTCCCTTTATAACCCACATTGCCAAGAACACTTTAGTCATCAAACACACACATAATTATCAGCAATTGCAACCATCCTCCTTAGTCATCTCATCATGAGAAAAGCTCCTAGTGATTACTCATCCACTCAAAAACCACCTAAGAAACTTGCTAGAATCATACACGAAGTTTCCTCAACCGAATCATCTCCGGTTAAGTCCACCTATGCTAGGATTTCTCCTACACCAAGGAAACCAATCAAACTAATCCCCAAAAAGAGTGTTCTCACTAAGATTTCATCACCAAATTCTACTATACCAAACATATCCTCCACAACTCAACCTATTTCATTAATACCTAGAGCCACCTCCCAATCATCTCCACACTCTCACAATGTAGAAGATTTACCTTCTTGGCCATCTCATCTTTCACCATTACCAACTAATTCACTTGAAAAGATTGAGCAACAAAATCAAAGTGTTGAATCAACACTTGATCCAAAAGCAAACTCTATTATTCCTCCCAATAGTCCATTTTGGATTATGAGAAGATATCAAAGGCAACCACCCGATCAAATGGAAGTTGATGCTTCTTTACCTCTACCCTCAAACATTGTAGAGCCACCACTTAATAAGCCTCCACCAAATCCTCCTTCATTTGAAGATCCTCAACCCAATTCACTTGAACTTTCACCTCAAGAAACCCAAAACCATGACAAGGATTGCTATCATTGTAAACATGTTAAAAAGTTGATACATGAACTACGTGAAGAGCAACGTTTCATGTTTTATCACCTCCTCGAACGTTTCGAAGAGGTTAACAAGCCTAAACTACAATGAGCATCATATTCAAAAGCTCAAACTTAGAACATTTAGGAAACCTTTCTCATCCTTGATCATCATTATGCTTTTAGTCGAATCTTAAGTTTGGGTTAACTTATTAGCATTAGTGGCACCTATTTGGCTAGTTCATTCTTTTAGTTTTTAGAGATTTGGTTGTGTATCTCTTGTTTTATTGAATGAATACTTATATGCTATGATTATTATGTGTGTTGTGCTTGTTATAGTGTACATATATCTCATTCCCTCAAATAGCACTCCTTGACATCTCTTCACTGCTGAAGAAACTGTAACAGATAGCCGGATCCCTTCCAGATAACTAAACGGATCCCTCCTTGAAGGGAACCGTGGGATCCGTGGTACAGGAGCACAAATTTCTACTAACTTGAGTCTCTTTTGCAGGAAATTATGCACTATACTCTTGTTTTTCTAACCTTTGTTTTGTAGTTATTCAAAATACACATGAAGATATTGATACCATAAAGCTAGGGGGAGCTTTGTGTCAAACGACATTGCAAAATCCTTTGCAAACTTAATCCAATTTTTGGGTTACACTTCATGACACCCCATTGCAACATTGCAATATTCAAGGGGGAGCACGTTCTCGTCACTTAGACGAACCATTAGCAAACTTGATTGCAAACACAAATTAGTTAATTTTACGTTATGTCCTTGACGCCCTTTCAAAGGGATGGACTCGTCAAGGGGGAGTTAAGACGAGTACCATTCCCGTCACTTGCTCTCTTTACATTTTTACATTTTTTCTCTTTCTCTTATAAAAATTGTGTTAGTTTCTTTTAACACTTTTTGTTTCGACAAAAATGGGGAGAAGAAAGTAAAAACTACAAATTCAAACTTTTACGAATTTTAGATTTTTCCTTAAAATAATTTTATGTTTTGTCATCAACAAAAAGGGGGAGATTGTTAATACAAATAAGCCGTGAAAACGTTTATTTATATTTTACGATCTTCTAATGTTTTGTCGATAACAAATATAAAATCATTTTAACGAAACTAATAGAGTACGTAAATAGTTTGAGTTAATAGTTTTCTAACACACTTACGCTTTCACATAAAACACTAAAACAAGTATAAGTGATTTTATGATACATATGTACAACAACTAGTGTTTACATATTGGGTTAAACATATACTTAAACTAAGTATACCAAAATGGGTAAAAACAAATATATACTAAAATGGGTAAAAACAAGTATATACTAAATAAGTAAAAACTAGCAAATGGTTTTGACCCATAACCCATGGTTTTATTTATACCACTTAACCAAGTTTATTGTATCCTTAAGATACATTGTATCTAGAAAGAAAACCATGGATCAACCCATAACCCATGACCCATAACCAAAAATACCCATGGGCAAAGAGGAGCGTTCCACGGATCCCTGGCTTTGTGCTAGCCAGATCCCAAGTGGAAGGGATCCGTGGGATCCGGGGAAACAGTAGGATTTTTCTCTATAAATAGTGAGCCATTTCTTCATTATTTCTCACCCCTTTTTAATACACTTTCTCCTCTGAGTTAAATCTCACTAACCTTAGATCCAAGAGATCTATGTTTGTAGTTTTTTTTTTGTGTGATCTACTAGGTTCCTCTTAAAGGAAAGATCACCACCTCTTGAAGACATGCAAGCTCAAAGTCCATGAGTTGCCATGCTTCGTCATCATCAAGACTACTAAGGTTATCTTGTTGATAGTTCTTCCTTTCTCCATAGATGTTGGGTTGAAGGCATTAGTGAAGAATGCCGAAAGTGTCAAGATGAAAGCATTAGTGAAAGGTGCTCATCATCTGTGTCAAAGCATTAGTGAAGGATGCTAAAGCTGTCAAGACGAAGGCATTAGTGAAGGGTGCCAAGCGTTGTGTCAAAGGCATTAGTGAAGGATGCCAAAGAATCAAATCAAGTAGCATTTGGGAAGAATGCCTAGGTCGTATAATCGATGAGGTGCATCGTTATACATATATGTATTTGTTTATATACAAGGATGGTGATATCCTTGATGGTGTTGTAACAAGGAGTAGATCTCCTTGAGATTAGGTGTTGTGTCGTGAAGGTGTAGTTCACCTAAGGTGTGAAAGAACTAGGTGCTTAGCCTAGTACCTAATAAAGGGTAGGCGACGTTGTGAAGGATTAGTTCTCCTAAGGTGTGAAAGAACTCGGTGGTTAGCCTAGCACCGTATAAAGGGTAGGCGACGTTGTGTTAGGAGTGGTTCGCCTTGGTGTGAAAGAACTCGGTATTTAGCTTTGTACCGGAAAAAGGTTAAGCGATGTTGTGAAGGCTTCTCCGCCATAAGGAGTTGGTGTAGTGTTTACGAACTCTCGAGTAGGTGACTCGGGGAGTGGAGTAGGGCAAGGAAGGTGTCCTTGTAGCCGAACCACTATAAATACTTGTGTCGTGGTGATTTGCTTCTTACTCTTTATCTTTCATTACACGTTTATATATCTATCTATCAACGTCCAACATAAACAATCAAATAGATTGACATAAGTCGATCTAAATATTTAAAAGGAAGTTTTAAATTGGTAAAACTATTCAACCCCCCCTTCTAGTTTTCCACACTGTTGCATCTGCGTCCGCTGTTTGTTAACGACCCAGAACTAGAAGGCGTTGTTTTGTATGAACTGCATGCGATTTTAGCCATTCATGGAAAGTCCCTTAGAGATTTTGGACTACCAGATCCACCACCGGGTTTGCTAGATTTGTTTAGCAATCGAATAGTAATGGAAGAGACTTGTTATAATAGAGACGAAATGTCAGCGGAAAGCAGGAGGTTAATCCCGCAGCTCAACCGAGAACAACGACGCATGTTTGACACGATTATAGACGCTGTTCGTAATCGTAGGCAGGAACTAATGTTCGTTTATGGGCATGGGGGTACATGCAAGACATTCTTGTGGAAGGCTGTCATCATGACACTGAGAGCTGAGGGCAGAATAATGTTAGCCGTTGGTTCTTCTGGAGTTGCGTCACTATTATTACCGTCAGGTAGAACTGCGCATTCGCGATTTAAAATACCGCTCAACCTAACCGATGAATCGGTATGTGCAATAAAGAAAAACACACAGCTAAGCGAACTGCTAATACGGACGAAATTAGTTATATGGGATGAGGCACAAATGAATGAGAAAAGGTGTTTCGAAGCACTGGACCGGACTTTACGTGACGTGCTCGACAAACCACGAACATTTTTTGGTGGCAAATCTATAATGCTTGGCGGAGATTTTAGACAGACGCTTCCGGTAAAAAAAGGTGCATCCAGAAATGTTATCATCGCTGCATCAATAGCAGAGTCCAGATTGTGGGAACATTTCAAAGTTTATTTTTTGCTTGAGAATATGCGGTTGCAAAAACCTAGGATGACAGATGAAGAGAAAGCAGAATGTAGTTCCTTTTCTCAGTGGCTCTTAAATATTGGAGATGGAAACGCTGGAACAGTTGATGCTGAAGATCCAGAAAATACCTCTTGGATTCGCATACCGGATGTCCATTGTTTTCAACCAGGAAATAATGGGGTGGAACAACTTATCGAGTTTATATACGATAGGGAAACGTTACGAGCACCGGCAGTCACTACCTTCAAGGATAAAGTAATAGTTTGCCCAAAGAACGATACTGCTGATACGATCAACAAAAAGATTTTGCAGCGGCTGTCTGCACCTTCTGAGTTTTACATAAGCGTAGATGACACAATCCATTTAGGTAACGATGGTGGTGTTACAGAACTGTTATATCCGGTGGACTATCTGAATTCTCTAAATTTTCCAGGATTTCCTCCGCATTCGTTGGAGGTAAAAATAGGTGTGCCGATAATGTTAATCAGAAATTTGAACCTTACTGGAGGCTTGTGCAACGACACTCGCATGATTGTCACTCAACTGTTGACTAGAGTGATCGAAGCGAAGATAATTACCGGAACGCGGATCGGCGAAAAAGTGTTTCTTCCGCGCATACTTTACTGTCAAAGAAGACAAGATGCCTTTTGTTTTCAAACGGAAACAATTCCCGATAAAACAATGCTACGCGATGACGATAAACAAAAGTCAGGGGCAATCGCTAACCAATATTGGAGTTTATTTACCGGAACCTATATTTGGACATGGGCAGCTTTACGTCGCGATGTCACGGGCTACATCACCGCAAGGCTTAAAAATTGTCATAGACTCACAACCTCAACAACCACCAAACACAACCGAAAATATAGTGTATAAAGATTTCCTGAAAAAAATAAAGAATTTCGTAGCTTAGTACGTTCATACACGATAGTTTTAATGTTATCTGTGTGTCCTAAGTGGTTCCATAACTTTTGTGTCCTTTTTTTTTTTTTTTTTTTTTTTTTTTTTTTTTTTTTTTTAATCTTAATGTGATCATTTTTATCTAGGTATGCCCTTACGTTACACTTATTGTATATGCTTTCTTTAAGTTATAGGTTTGCACGCATAATTGCATATTAGTTGTAACTGTACTTTCCTTGCATGTCTGCTGTATCCCCATGCATGTTTTCAACGGTAATTCTCATAATTCTACTATAGAATCACATGCCACTCTTATCTGTTCATCCATAACTATTAATGTTGATTGCAGAACCATGGCTGAAAGAGGCAAAAGCGATTTATTAGAAATCAGTACAACGCAGACTACTACACCAGAAGTTAGTATGGCAACTGACACCACAAGCCAAGAAATCATTATAATGCCAGCACCGGCGACCACAACTCAGCGCGACAGGAAATGATTACAATGCCGGAATCACCGACCGGAGATGTTAAACCCGTTAACCTAATTACAGACGACACACAAGGCATGAGTGAAACAGCTGATACCAAAGGTAAGGGAACACTTATAATATCGGAAATTGCTGAACCCGAACAGGCCGGCGCAGAAACCAGTACAACAAAGCTTACGAAAGCCGCAACCGCTGAAGATGAGGGAAAGCTGACAGTGGCAGAAACAGGCGTTGTTAATATTGCAAACATTCAGCCACAAGACCTACTGAAAGAACTACGCGTGAAAGTTTATCATAAATGGACCTCTAGGAATGTCCCGGATCCAAATCCCACTGGCCTATGTTTCATGCTATTAGACAAACGCCTAAGTGTCACAATGGCAAAGCATTACCATTGCGATGAATGTAATTTGCTAATTTCTGTGTAACATGTGTTTCGTGCAGGGAAATGCAATCCAAGCGAATGTAGGCGTTAGAGATATCAACCAATTTGAGATAGCTTTGCAAACCGGCTCATGTTATAAAATTACTAGGTTCGGCTGTAAAAATACGGATTCATGGCAACGCAAAGTTAACAATAACACGACACTATTGTTCGGCAAATACACAGACGTTTCTCCGATTGAAGAACAAGGTTTTCCAGACCACCACTTCAACTTTATAGCCTACAACGAGCTGGGTGCAAGAGCTAATGTACGCGATGTGATCCTAACAGGTATTACCATCATATGCATAACTACGTTTGCATAACCAAAACAACCGTTTCTTTAATCGTGTATACAATATTTATGCACGTGCGCATACTACATAGGCATTATTAGGGTTGTGGGCAAGAGTAAACCCTTTGGAAGCACAACTACAAACCGAATACTCAGGAAGAATGTTGATATACAAAACCTAAAGTACGCATTCCAAAACTGCTATGTGTAACTGTAAATTCATATGCGCTTAAAGTGACACTAATCTAATTTATATGACAGCGGGAACACCGTGACGCTCAGCCTGTGGAATGACATGGCCACAAAGTTTGAGACGGAAATAAGCATTCCACTTGAACAACCTATTATAATGGCGGTTGGTTCATGCTTAGTCAAGACTTTCCTTGGTAATATGTAGTTGTCAGCAACTCCAGCTACGAGTTACTATTTGAACCCCAATGTGCCCGAGGCGAATGAAATATGACAAGTGTAAGTTCCCTAAATTTAGCAAACACCTATAGCCTACTTTGTCAACACTTAAAATTCAGTTTTCTAACACAATGTTTAATCAGCTACGCAGTTCTGATGGGAACTCCTACACCATTGCTACTGCCTCCGCTAGAACAGCAACCGCAACAAGAGGGATTAATAGAGGAGCTAGTCAAGATAGCGACGTTGCTGCAAATCAGCCCAGAAATGCTCACGGCAAGTAACACATCACCTATAAACTACTATTATTCTATATATGGTAGCTAACTATACTTTTAAACAGCAAAGACAGCGCTTCGTAACTGAGGCAGTCATAACAAAAATAGATGCGTACATAAACTAGTATACCAATCGCTGCAAACGTTGCAACAAAGGCATTGAACCAAATAGACCCCATTGGCATTGTCAACAACCAGGAATTCCCGTGGTTTCAAATTACAGGTACTACCAACTTTGCCACACTTAAAATTTCATACCGACATGCTAAAATAAAAAGCTATACGAACCTGATTACATACCATCTGCAGCTACTGTTTCAAGACCATTATTGCAGATGTTACTGGTGAAGCATCGCTGACATGGTATAGCCCTGAAGCACACGCTTTGCTACCGGTCTGTTCTGAAGTACTAACCTACGTTCCTGATCCCGATCCATACAAGCTGCCTCCGATTATCAAGGACCTGCAAAACATAAAACACCGTTTTGAAGTCCACTTTGGTAGCGGCAGCAAAAAAGGTGCTCCAAGATTGATATTAGATGGTGTAACTGATGCAGCCCAGCCTTTGCTACCACCGACAGATGTAGGTGAACCTTCAACACCGGTAATGCCAGCACTTGAAAAAACTCCTCCCACTGAGGTTTGAACAGATGTACTCACGCCACCACCGCTTTCTGCTGAACCTGAACAGAAAAAGGCCCGAATGACATCTACTAACCCTTCATCAATCTGCAGACAGTTATTTGAGGGCACATCAGAAGCCGAAGCTGGACACATTGCGAAAAAGATAAAGGCCGACACTGGTGAAGAGCCACCAACACAGTAACAAGCCCAGATGAACTTTTAACTTTTGTAGTGCAGCTACTATATGACTGCACAAACACTACTGAAACTGCCTGTGGAAAACTAGAAGGGGGGGGGTTGAATAGTTTTACCAATTTAAAACTTCCTTTTAAATATTTAGATCGACTTATGTCAATCTATTTGATTTGTTTATGTTGGACGTTGATAGATAGATATATAAACGTGTAATGAAAGATAAAGAGTAAGAAGCACATCACCACGACACAAGTATTTATAGTGGTTCGGCTACAAGGACACCTTCCTTGCCCTACTCCACTCCCCGAGTCACCTACTCGAGAGTTCGTAAACACTACACCAACTCCTTATGGCGGAGAAGCCTTCACAACGTCGCTTAACCTTTTTCCGGTACAAAGCTAAATACCGGGTTCTTTCACACCAAGGCGAACCACACCTAACACAACGGCGCCTACCCTTTATACAGTACTAGGCTAACCACCGAGTTCTTTCACACCTTAGGAGAACTAATCCTTCACAACGTCGCTTACCCTTTATTAGGTACTAGGCTAAGCACCTAGTTCTTTCACACCTTAGGTGAACTACACCTTCACGACACAACACCTAATCTCAAGGAGATCTACTCCTTGTTACAACACCATCAAGGATATCACCATCCTTGTATATAAACAAATACATATATGTATAACGATGCACCTCATCGATTATACGACCTAGGCATTCTTCTCAAATGCTACTTGATTTGATTCTTTGGCATCCTTCACTAATGCCTTTGACACAACGCTTGGCACCCTTCACTAATGCCTTCGTCTTGACCCCTTTAGCATCCTTCACTAATGCTTTGACACGGATGATGAGCACCCTTCACTAATGCTTTCATCTTGACACTTTCGGCATTCTTCACTAATGCCTTCAACCCAACATCTATGGAGAAAGGAAGAACTATCAACAAGATAACCTTAGTAGTCTTGATGATGACGAAGCATGGCAACTCATGGACTTTGAGCTTGCACGTCTTCAAGAGGTGGTGATCTTTCCTTAAAGAGGAACCTAGTAGATCACACAAAAACAAAAGACAAACTACATAGATCACTTAGATCTGAGGTTAGAGGGTTAAAATACTTTGGGAAGTATATGTCAAAAGCACACCTAGAGAGGAAGAAATGGCTCTTTATTTATAGAGGAAATTCTCTTTTGTTTCCCCGGATCCCACGGATCCCTACCACAAGGGATCCGGCTAGCACAAAGCTAGGGATCCGTGATCCGCTCCTCTTTGCCCATGGGTATTTTTGGTTAAGGGTCATGGGTCATGGGTTATGGGTTGATCCATGGTTTTCTTTCTAGATACAATGTATCTTAAGGATACAATGAACTTGGTTAAGTGGTATATATAAAACCATGGGTTATGGGTCAAAACCATTTGCTAGTATTTACCCATTTAGTATATACTTGTATTTACCCAATTTAGCATACACTTAGTTTTTACCCATTTTAGTATACTTAGTTTAAGTATATGTTAAACCCAATATGTAAACACTAGTTGTTGTACATATGTATCTAAATCATAAAATCACTTATACTTGTTTTAGTGTTTTATGTGAAAGCGTAAGTGTGTTAGAAAACTATTAACTTAAACTATTTACGTACTCTATTAGTTTCGTTAAAATGATTTTATATTTGTTATTGACAAAACATTAGAAGATCGTAAAATATAAATAAACGTTTTCACGGCTTATTTGTATTAACACTGCCTATTCCACATTTTCCATAAGCACGTCTAAGTTAGTAAAAAAAAAGGAAAGGCAGGAAAAAAAAATTATGTACAGGTATGTTGTAACGAAACACATGTACACAGCTAGGTACACACTGTATAAGTGTACAGATTTTGGCCACTGTTTGCAGCGCAACTGCAATAACAATGAAAACTTATTATCTAATTGTCATGCGGGCGATGGTTAGGCGCAATTGATTACCATAAGTGCCTCATGTAAATGCTACAGGAAAACAACAAACAGACAAAGCCAAAAGATAGCACAACGTTAAAAAAAACATGAATCACAAAACAGTAGCAATCACACCAACAAACTTTTATTGAATCTTAATCTTACGGATACATTTCTGACACAAAACAACCACAGGAACATACAAAACATCAGGTTCAGCGACTAATACAACAATCAAAACAACCAACAAAAAGACACAAAGACAGATCATAAAGCTTGAATATTATTGATATAGCTTGCAGCAACACGGAGCGCAACATGGGCATCACGTAACAATCCCTGAAATGCAGTCTGATTAGATCGTTCGCGAGCCTGCACCTCTCTGAGAAATCTGATAGAATCGCGAACAACTAAGCTATCCCGTTCCTGCAAATCCTCTTGAATGAGGTCTTCCAAATACGCCACGCGCGCTCCAATCTCAAAACAACGACCGCGCACCATGCTTTCCCACTCACGTGCTCGCATAACCTCCCTTTTGAAGAACAAAACCATCTGATCTTGCAAAGCGTCACTGTCACACGCAAAACCAAGTTCTGCTAGGCAATCGGTGAGTGACATCTTTAGCATGAGATTCTCAGGATCAGATAGGAACACACACACATACACATATCCTGAAGCATAAACTTATAGACAAATTTTTTTTTGCACAGAATGCTCCACTATCAACAACACACACACTACCGCAAAAGCACTTCATCTAATTATTGAAAGCGTGCAAGCAACAACAACAAAATGCAATTATAGCACTATGCAAAAAACTGTTAGCAGTCAACATAGCACTATGAAATTGTGCAACTACAAAACAGACCTGCAAACAGTAAACACCCCACTAGCTGTGCTTTAGCACTCATGCAAGTACCAACAATGGTTACGATAAACATAAATGACATCTAAATACAAGGCGCTAGCAAAACTTGCAAAGGAGCGAAACCATATTTACAGATAGGAAACTGCAGCTTATGACTATGGTGCACATCTTAGTATGTATATATCCGTTACGGACAACATCAACCCATTCAACTCACACAGTTCCACCATAATAACTCCATAGTGACTACACTTTGTGAGAAACAGTTAAACATTGAATAAGCAAACAACATTATGACCAAAGATGCCAACCCATAGCTTATTGCATATATGAAATAACTTTTCATTCATAATAAAAGAGGTTCACTACAACGACTGGAAGTTCGACGATACTAACCCAAAAAGCGAACTTCTGATGACCCAAAGTTAACAGACATCATCCACTACACAACCAACCTATGTACACAACAACTACATACACGATCAGACCAAATCCATCAACATACCTACAACCTACATAAAAGATCACCAACGCCATCACCTAATCACAAAACACCCAAAACGCAAAAGGAAAGCCCCCAAGTCCGCTAACCATCAGAGAGTTCTTCATTCACCTCCATAAGAGTCACATTAGCTTCTTGCTGGGCGATGGCATCACGGATCAAACCAACAGTCCTCTCTAAACCTTGCAAAATGTCACACTCAGCTATTTGCGCGTTGACAACACATCCCAAAGCATCAACCCCCTTTTCATGAAACGACCCTAGAAGATGGAGCTCCCTGGATGTACGCTCGCGCTTCTGAACCTTGTCCATGAGTTGCCTACACTCGTCTTCTAACCTTGCCAATAAACCACGACTTTCAACAGCCTCGCTTTTAAACAGAAATTTATAGCAGGTTGCGATATCATTCAAGCCAGTTGCCTCCTTTAGCTCATCGATGTTAGGAGAAGTTGTCCTCGTTTTTCACAGACTTAATTGCAAGATAAAAAAAATGATCGGAGATGAAAAACCAATTAGGGATCTCAACAATAATGCCACTATAAATACCTAAAATCCTTTCATACCTACTCCCAAAAAACTTACTTAAATGATAGAAATGTGAAGCAAAAAAAAGGTTTAAAAACATAACTGAAAACGAAATGGAGAAAAGTTTAGAAAGCTGCAATATAAACTTCTTGCACTGTGAGGTGAAGCACCACAAAGAATATGCTACAAAAAACTATACACTTTAATAACTTCCAAAAATAGAACCAAAAAAACGCGCAAAGTCTTAAAGCAACCGACATTAAAAAAATTGGATTGCTAAATTTAAAAACAAAACTACAATGAATTTAGCTCAGTACGGCTTTAACTCAGTTTTCACATCTTACGAAAAAAAAGAAAACGACGCAGTTTTATTTTAAATATGGCCAGGTAACACAGACATATAAAAAAAAACTTTTCATAAATAATAACAAATACCGGCGATAATAACGATGCAGTTCTATTTCAAAAATGACTAGGTAACACAGACATAAAAAAGTATATTTTTCAATGATAATAACAAATACCGACGATAATTTTTGGCCAAGTCTTAAACCCAACGAAAAAGAAAAAGGGCTTTAAAAAAAAGGTTTATTAGTTTACAAATTCCTTTTGCAAAATATATACAAACAATACAAAAAGCAGAAGAAAAGGTCACGACGGCCAAAAAAAAATTAAAAAAAGCCCGCCGCAACGCGGCGGGGGGTTTCTTACTCGTTATATTTAAGAAGAACGAATAACCCATATTTCTTAAGTCATAAACGCAATAAAATTCTGAACAGAATGATCGATTACATAGCAAAGATCATGACCATCGAAGAACTACCATAGTTTGTCTTATACTCCCTCCGTCTCAAAAGGGTTATGTTATCCTCACCCCTTTCGATGTGACATAAGAGCATCTCCAATGCATAGTGCAATACAAAGTGTAATACATCTCCACATCATCGCCACATCAATGTATCAATTTTCACATAAAACCTTCACAATGCATTGGACTTACATAGTTTAATGATAGATTATAAAAGACCTCTTTTATGCATTAGTTTATTCATGTTTCTTTTCAAAAATAATGAATTTGAGATGACAGGCCCACCATTGCTTAAAACATGGTGCAATCAAAGAAAAAAACTTTTTATACCCATGAGCCTCACAATGGTATTGAAGGTGAGGTGGCATGTAAACTCTTTCTATGAACTTTGCCAAGTCACTCCATTGTGGATGACTTAAGGGGGTAAAGGTACAAAAGATTTCTTTTGTCCCTCTAGTTTACAGTGACCAGTTTTTTTATCAGTTTCTATTCCGTATTTTTCGTCAGTTTTAAGCTTTTGACTTATTAAAATTTATATTTTATGTTCCGTACTTTCAATTTATAGTCTTTTTTTTTATAAACAAAATTATAAATAAATAAAAAAATCGAAAAAAAATATCTTTACTAATTCCCATAATATCAGGGACATCTTTTTGTATTTCTTGCACATTTAAACAATCTTGTGCAATAACACTGTTAATGGAGTAGAGTGAAATAACACTAGTTATTAATTTGTCATTTTTGAAAACAAAATTTTCATTTCCTACTTTCAAAATAATTTTCTTTTAAAAACATCAAATTTAGCCCGGGCAATAGATAGAATTGGTTTCGTAAAGAGTGGAACCTTATAATCCTCTGGGATTTCTAACACAACAAAGTCAATCGGTAAAGCAAACTTATCAATCTTAACCAACACATTTTCAATAATTCCCTTATTTTTCTTAACAATCCTATCAGCCAATTCATCAGTTAACACTTTAGGAGTTAATTCCCCTAGATTAAGTTTAGTAAAGGTAAAATATAGCATGACATTTACACTAGCTCCTAGATCAGTAAAGGCATTATCAAAAGAAATTTAACCAATAGTGCAAGGTAAAGGGAAACTCCGTGGGTCTTTCTCCTTTGAATTATGCAAGATAGCAGAACATCTTTCATCCATTGTCACCTTTGAATCTTCTCCAAAGTTGGATTTGCTATTCAGGAAATCCTCCAGATTCTTAGTGCAGTCAGGTGTCTCCTTTAAGGCTTCAATGATTAACACATTTTCCTGCAATTTCATAAGGCCAGTTAAAACATGTGTTTCTTTGTCGCCTTCTTGTCCAGTTGCGAGCTTCCTAAGTGCTGGTGGTCGATAGGGTTCAACCAAATATTTGATTGCATTGCACTCCTCCAACCGGTCTTCTTCCTCTCTTTCCAACCTAGAAAAATAAACTAGAGAAAACAGGAGGTTCATTAGTAGAAGTATCAATATATGCAGTGTAAGTTGGTTCCTCAACTATAGTCAAGGCCTTGACATGGTCCCCATGGTTAGTTTATGTGTTGCTTGGTAAAGACCTTTCTTGAAGAACCTTTGACGAGTGTCCGATTTGCCCCTCAAGTTCACTAATTGCAGCACCTTTATTTCTGAACTTCCCTTTGTTAATGCCCTTGAGTTCATTGATTATACGTGTAGTCTCTTCATGTCGTTTAGCAGATTCAGCCATGAACTTGTTCAGAGTTTCTTCCAGAGTTGACCGCTTCTCTTGATAGCCAAACTTGTTGTCCTCTCTTTGATAGAAACCTGGTCCGTTAACTATGTACCTTCCTGGTCCGGAGTAACATGTTAGTATGGAATTTCATGTGAGGGGTTTCATCTGGGTAAACGTATCAACGAGTTGTTGGATTTACGATTTAAAGTGTCCTAGCTCCTCAAATATTTACTACATGACTTCTGAATTATGATAGCCATAATATTTATGCGATATTTAAACTAAACTAAACCGTTTCTATAAATGACATACACGATCACTATAACCAACCATGTACAACATTATGATCAATATAGTGACTTATATAGACTTGTTTTATTTATGTTAATACAAATAAGTCGTAAAAACGTTTATTTGTATTTTACGATCTTCTAATGTTTTGTCGATAACAAACGTAAAATCATTTTAACGAAACAAATAAAATACGTAAATGGTTTGAGCCAATAGTTTACTAACACACTTACGTTTTCACATAAAACACTAAACAAGTAAAAGTGGTTTTATGATTTAGTAATACATATGTACAACAACTAGTGTTTACATATTGGGAAAATATATACATAACTAGTATGTATCATAATGGGTAATAAAATGGGTAGAAGTTTAAGTATTTGACCCATTGACCAAATACATTGAATGTTGTTGGGTAAAACCCAAAGTCCATGACCCATACCCATAGAGCATAACCCATAACCCATTGCATGACATCATGCATAAGTAATATATGGATATTATCCATGACCCATGGTTTTAACCCATGACCCATGGACTAGATGCATTGCATCTTGTAGATACATTGTATCTACTTGGATACCCATGGTCCAAGTCTAGGACCCATGACCCATAACCAATGACCCATGACCCAAAACCCATGGGCATAGAGGAGCGTCCCACGGATCCCCAGGATTACACTGGACGGATCCCTCAAGTGAGGGATTCGTGGAACAATAGCTAAAATTCTTCTATAAATAGTGAGCCATGATAAGGTTTTAAAAGGTACCATTTTGAGGGGTCGTTTAAGTCCTTATTTGATCACTTTTGTATCCGTTATTGCTTAATATCGTTCCTTTTCACTTTTTAGGTCTATTGAAGGCAAAATGCTGGAATGGCACTTATTTGGACGAAAAGGCGCGAATATATGAAGAAAATGGCCAAAGTCAAAATCGAGATACTCACAGTTGCTGAAATTAGAAGGCGAAGGGCGTCAGGTGCTAATTGCGACGCCGTCCCAAGATTTTTGTGACGATTCAGAACTAAAAACTCGTATTTTCAAGTGACGACGTCTAGTTGTGAAAGAGTAGGCCGTCGCTACTCAGACGGCCGAGATGCAATCCAGACGACGTCAGAAGCTGAAGAGGACGGCGTCACGGACATAAGGTGACGCCGTCGCAAGGTTAACGTGGCCAAGACGAAACCCTAATGACGGTGACACGACGGCGTCACTAAACATAAGGTGACGCCGTCGCATATGTAATCTTATATATAGAATCCGAATTTTTCAGTTTTGAGGAGAGTCTTTTGGAGTGAAAACCTAAAACCGAACCTAAGGTGTCTTGTACAGTATTTTAGGGTTTTAAACCCTATCTTACATCAAGATAAGTCTTTACTTCATTAATTCAATTATGTCTTTGATTATTTGTGTGTATGCCAATGTCCGGCTAATTTATTTGTGTGTTTGCTTAGGAAGTATGAAACTTAATTATTGAATATTGATTGGTTGTTTCTTATCTTAGTTGATTAATGATCTAGTAATGCGATAGGTCATTCGTTGTGTACTTAGTGCTTGATTCATCTTTGTGAACCTTAGAATATAATTACCTGAGTAGTTGTAGGCTAAACCATCCAAAGAGCGCCTTAGAGTAGGAGTTTATCATCCCTAGTGGGTTTGTAGACGAGACCCTTTGGTAAGTTCAAAGAGTTAGGGAGAAACGCATACCCTACAACTTTAGACACACAATGCAACTAGGAATAAGGACGTGACAACTCAACTATCAATAGGAGATAATTAAGGAGTAATACAACCTAAGTAAACACATCTTTAAACTATCATACGAGTACACATTAATTAGACATAGACTCCCATAACCTTAGTTTAGATAATTAGATAATAGTAGAGTAATCGGTAGAAATACCAACCCCCCAAATCCAATACCCGAGATTCGTACCTTTCCATTTCATAAAATATAAAAAGATAAAAAATAATCTTCCTCAACCTTAACCTTAGCGTAGTAACTCCTTACTAGCATTCCTATTCCCCTAGAGAACGATATCAATACCCGTGGCTTACCCTAATTACTACACTACAACGATTAGGTTCACTGCCTAGGGTGTTATAAAACTTGCTCGAAGAAAAGGAAGTTTCCTTGACCCCGAACGACGCGTGTAGCGTTATCAAGTTTTTGGCGCCGCTGCCGGGGAATAGAATAGCTAGTTAGTAGTCCACCTCGTTTAGGTTTCTTTGCTTGATTCCTATCAAGTAAATTTTTTCTCATTTTTTAGCTTTCTCTTAGTCTATCCCCCTTCTTCGTGACCTTTGTTCATAATCCCATCACTTTTCATCATGAAAGGTGATAACCAACCACCACTCATCAACCCACCACCAAATGACCCGCCAAGAGCCCGTACTCTTGGTGAATACTCGAGACCAAGCCACCTAGGCTATAGGAACACCATTGAGCTTCCCGACCAAGCCCAAACTACGGCCCTGCGATCCGACACCATCCGGTTGGTGCAAAACGGATGTGCATTCCATGGACTTCGTTCCGAAGATCCAAATCAGCATCTGAGGGATTTCCTCAAAATCGTCGATTCCATCGACCTTGATGCTACTACTCGGGAGACCACGCGCCTGCGTCTCTTCCAATTCTCTCTACGGGACCAAGCTAGTAATTGGCTTGAGCGACTTCCCGCCGGCTCCATCTCAAGTTGGGATGATCTTACCTCTCGCTTCCTTGCTCAATTTTTCCCACCGGGGAGAACCACTAAGCTTAGGAATGACATCTTGATGTTCCAACAACGTCAAGGTGAATCTCTCTACGAAGCATGGACCCGATTCAAGGACTTACTTCATAAAGTCCCTCATCACGGCATTGATCTTTGGCTCCAAGTCCAAATCTTTTATGATCATGTCAACTTCCCCACTAAGCGATCCATTGACCAAGCGGCCGGTGGAAAACTTAGTGATCTCATCGCAGAAGAATCATGGGGTATAATAGAGGACCTCGCCCTCTATGACAACGAAAGTTGGGATGACCCCCGTGAGCTGCCCAAAACCGTCAAGGCAATCTCCTTGCCTTCCATCAACTCACAACCTTCCGACCGTAGGATGATCGAACTTGAAGATCAAGTTAAATTCCTCATGAGTTCCTACGAAAATCCTAAGTCTTCACACCATGTGAACAAAGTTTCTTCCTCGTGCGAGCCGTTTTGTGATCCTCATAACACGCGCACTAGCACCCGATCCCCCGAACACGCTTCCGTTGACTACGCATCCTCGCGTATTAATGGAGCGGGAGGAAGATTCCCTACAACACCCGGACCTAGGAATTTCAATGAAACCCGTGAAGCATGGAAAAACAAGCCCGACTTCTACTAGGGACAAACCAAAGAATTCACCTCTAATGATTTCTCATGGCCCCCACCTAACGGTCCTAACCAACAAAACATCGAAGGGATGTTGCAAAACCTAGTTGCATCCCAAGAAACCCAAATGGCTAAGCTCTCGGACCGCTTTAACCATCAACAAGCCGAGATGGATAGGAAAATAGACAACCTTTTGAAAGCCATAACTAATAGTGATAAGAAGGTTAGTGCTATCTCAACTCCCGAGCCTTCAGGTATAGAGATTAAGGATCCAAGCAAGCTAACTAAGCATGTCTAATTCGTCAATACCATCGCCTTAGTTGAACCTAATGAAACAAATGACGAAGAGGACTATACACTTGTGGATGATGAAACACCCGAGGAGGTAGATGAAGTAGACATTGACTATTTCAAAAAATTTCCTACGGAAGAAGAACTATCTCGCCACCCTCACTTAGTGCGTGACCTCCGTCACATGTATGTTAGGAAAAGTCCTCGAATCAAGTTTGGGAACCCTTGGAATCTTAACATACCATGTGTCATAGGACACCTTTTTGTGGCAAAAGCCTACATTGATCGCAAGTCCCCAATCAACATAATGACTAGCACCTACTACAATTGGATATTGAAGAAGCCTATTCCAACTAGGCAAGACTCCAATGATCCTAATGTTAGTTGCAATTTTCTCGGAAGAATTAAGGGATTGCCCGTTTATGTAGGTAGTTTCACGTTTCCTACGGACTTCATAATTGTGGATGATATTAGCACGGCCATAGACCCTAGCTTATCCCATGTTATTCTAGGAAAACCTTTCATAGAAAGCACCGGGATGACCTATGACCCCTCGTTAGGAGTAGTGCGATTCAAGAATGAGACCGATGACATAGCTTACCAAATGCCGTTTAAGATTGAGAAGTTTTCATCACTCTCTAATGATGAAAAGGAACTTAAACTGTCGGTCTATTATAGGAATAATGAGGATAGGGAAAAAGTTATGTTATGGCTAAGATTTTCGGATTCTATAAGGATTACTTGAGCCTAGGACCGGAATATAGGACCGATTGGAGAGAGGATGAACTCTTAGAGAAGTGCATTTTAGGGCACTTCTACAACATGGAATCCCCCATTAGAGACCGTCAAGAGGGCGGTAATGAGGAAACGTAGGAGCACGACTATGAGTCTAGCTACAAGACTCTTAAATAAAGAAAAGCGCTTCGTGGGAGGCAACCCATGCTTAATTGTTTGCTTGTTAGTGTCATATATCTTTTATTAATTGATTATCCTCATGTTTAAATTTGTAAAAATGCTTTATTTTGTTTTTAACCTCGTCTTAATTGCATATAAAGGTATTTTACATAAAGGATAAGTGTAGGGAGGATTACACACGTTTTCAAAAGAAACGTAAACATGAGAATAACAATTAACTAAAAGATATTTATGTTTGTTTGTTCGAGTCAAATGCTTGTATCGAGTCATAATGGATGTTTTGCAGAAATTTTTTCCAGATTCTAAAGATGTAAATTTTCCAGAATTTTTTCCAGAAAATCGCAGACCAGTTTTTGTCAGGATAACCTGACGGCGTCAGGATTGCAATCTGACGGCGTCAGGAAGGAGTAAAAACATCAGATTACTTTTTTTCTCGTTTTCTGAGCTACTTATAAATTTTTGGAATTTTCCAGGTCTTAATTTTCTTAGAAATTCTGTAAACATCCATTCCACAAGCATTATATCCTAGTTTAAATCGAGTCTTATATATATTATTACCGCCGATTTTACGCGAAGGTTTCGTTTGTTTTCTTCAAGTGTGCAGGTTTAGTTTGTCAAGAAGAAGTTACATAAGATTGGAAGGAGCTTTTCACGCAATAATTCTTCTTGAAAATGATTTAACCACCACTTTACACGGATCCTACCGAGCTAATCAGGGGAGTACTAGTTTCTTTCGTTTTTAATTACCTTCTTTTATCATAACTTTGATACTTTCGGGGAACATTGGGGACAATGTTCAGTTTAAGTGTAGGGAGGGAAAATAAAACGAGAACTTTGAAACTATGCTTATCCTTGACTATTTGCTTTGTCCAATTGTGATTGTGTAATAAACCATGAGAAAATGTCGGTTAGGGTAATTTTGGCACCAAATTTAAATTTTTTTATGACATATAGGAGTGGGCCATTAGTCTTAACAAAAGTGTCTCATGGATATGAAGTTATATGACTAGCACAAAACCCTTTACCACCCAAATTCCACCAAAATGTGAGGATCGCCCTTAGATTAGTAGGAATTAAAGCATTCATCTTCAATGCTTAGAGTGTGAACCGGTAGTATATTAGATTCTAGAACTTGTTTTGTGATGCATTCCGAGATCGCAAGTGAGGCTACACTTGTGTAGTTAGGAATAACTAAATGATAAGAGGCATTAGGATAACCCTTGTTTGATACCTGTAATATAATTACTTCTTCCATTTCGGTTGAGTAATTCCCCCACACCCTTTGCGTTGTACTCATATTTAGTACACGATACCCCTAGTTAACCCCTTAGAGCCTATCCTTTTCGCGGTTCTCGTGATGTTTCGGTTTTTCCGGAATATCAATGAAGAGCATTGTTTACACCCCACCCCCAAATATACACCCAAATCGCCTTAGCCTACCCCTTATGCACTCACTTTTAGTGCAAATGTTTGTTATCACCCTAAACCCTTAGTTCAATTATCTAGTTGCTTGCATAAGTTGCTAAGTCGAGTCATATCCTTTGTATACAGTTTTGGGACGATTGGTATTCATGGGAAAAGTTAAAGTTTATGAAATGACGGGAAGGGAACGTTAAAAATTCAAATTCCCTTTGTTTACATAATAATGTACCCCAAGTGTTTTGATCTTTTCAAATCGGGTCAAATTAGAGTTAGAGTAATAAAAACTCAAGTGTAGGGATATGCCTATAAATACCTAGTATTTTGATGTTATCGTAGAGGATGGTAGAGTAAAAGTGTATGAAAAAAAAAAAAAAAAAATCGAAAAAAAAATAGAAAAAGAGAAAAGAAAAAAAATAGAGTGTGAAAAAAAAATCATACGGGCTACCATCCTACATCTATCTTTGAATTTATGTTTGTTTATTTCAGTTATCTAGAGTTTAGAGTGTCGAGTCTTGGCTTAGCAACGCCATTCTTCATATGCATTTAACATAGAGATTTTTGACTTGCCACCACTAAATAGCCTATCCCACCAAACCCTTTGTTTCCCTACCGTAAGCCTAACATTACAACCCTTTAAAGACCTCTTTGTTAGTCTTTCCTAGGTGCTTACGCCAAAGCGATGGAGGTTTGATCTATTCTCAAGCCTATGGTAATCTATGTACTAGGACCGGTTAATGAGTGTTTATCTTCCATTTCCTATTTGTTATATTTCATATATACACCCGAGAGAGATGTGAGTATCCAAACACCCCATGTGAGGTGCTAGTATGTAATTTCCATGCTTGTTATGACTTTTGCGGGGCTTATATGTGTTGTGGACCATTTTGAATTAATGCTTCATGACCCCTAACTTATAAATTAATTGGCTAAAAGCACATTTGCTTGAGGACAAGCAAATAACAAGTGTAGGGATATTTGATAAGGTTTTAAAAGGTACCATTTTGAGGGGTCGTTTAAGTCCTTATTTGATCACTTTTGTATCCGTTATTGCTTAATATCGTTCCTTTTCACTTTTTAGGTCTCTTGAAGGCAAAATGCTGGAATGGCACTTATTTGGACGAAAAGGCGCGAATATATGAAGAAAATGGCCAAAGTCAAAATCGAGACACTCACAGTTGCTGAAATTAGAAGGCGACGGCGTCAGGTGCTAATTGCGACGCCGTCCCAAGATTTTTGTGACGATTCAGAACTAAAAACTCGTATTTTCAAGTGACGACGTCTAGTTGTGAAAGAGTAGGCCGTCGCTACTCAGACGGCCTAGATGCAATCCAGACGACGTCAGAAGCTGAAGAGGACGGCGTCACGGACATAAGGTGACGCCGTCGCAAGGTTAACGTGGCCAAGACGAAACCCTAATGACGGCGACACGACGGCGTCACTAAACATAAGGTGACGCCGTCGCATATGTAATCTTATATATAGAATCCGAATTTTTCAGTTTTGAGGAGAGTCTTTTGGAGTGAAAACCTAAAACCGAACCTAAGGTGTCTTGTACAGTATTTTAGGGTTTTAAACCCTATCTTACATCAAGATAAGTCTTTACTTCATTAATTCAATTATGTCTTTGATTATTTGTGTGTATGCCCATGTCCGGCTAATTTATTTGTGTGTTTGCTTAGGAAGTATGAAACTTAATTATTGAATATTGATTGGTTGTTTCTTATCTTAGTTGATTAATGATCTAGTAATGCGATAGGTCATTCGTTGTGTACTTAATGCTTGATTCATCTTTGTGAACCTTAGAATATAATTACCTGAGTAGTTGTAGGCTAAACCATCCAAAGAGCGCCTTAGAGTAGGAGTTTATCATCCCTAGTGGGTTTGTAGACGAGACCCTTTGGTAAGTTCAAAGAGTTAGGGAGAAACGCATACCCTACAACTTTAGACACACAACGCAACTAGAAATAAGGACGTGACAACTCAACCATCAATAGGAGATAATTAAGGAGTAATACAACCTAAGTAAACACATCTTTAAACTATCATACGAGCACACATTAATTAGACATAGACTCCCACAACCTTAGTTTAGATAATTAGATAATAGTAGAGTAATCGGTAGAAATACCAACCCCCCAAATCCAATACCCGAGATTCGTACCTTTCCATTTCATAAAATATAAAAAGATAAAAAATAATCTTCCTCAACCTTAACCTTAGCGTAGTAACTCCTTACTAGCATTCCTATTCCCCTAGAGAACGATATCAATACCCGTGGCTTACCCTAATTACTACACTACAACGATTAGGTTCACTGCCTAGGGTGTTATAAAACTTGCTCGAAGAAAAGGAAGTTTCCTTTACCCCGAACGACGCGTGTAGCGTTATCAAGCCATTTCTTCATTTTAGGTTTCCACTCCCACACATACTTTCCCCAAGTATTGTAACCTTCTAACCTCAGATCCTAAGGATCTCTCTATGTAGTTTGTATTTTGTTTTTGTGTGATTCTCTAGGTTCCTCTTAAAGGCGAGATCACTATCTCTTGAAGTCGAGCAAGCTCAAGTCCATGAGTTGCCATGCTTTGTCATCATCAAGACTACTGAGGTTCTCTTGTTAATAGTTCTTTCTTCCTCCATAGAAGTGTTGTGTCAAAGACATTAATGAAGGATGCCAAAAGTGTCAAGACGAAATCATTAGTGAAAGGTGCTTAACGTCCGTGTCAAAGACATTAGTAAAGAATGCCAAAGGAGTCAAGACAAAGGCACTAGTGAAAGGTGCCAAACGTCCATGTCAAAGGCATTAGTGAAGAATGCCAAAAGAGTCAAGACGAAGGCATTAGTGAAAGGTGCCAAATGTCCATGTCAAAGGCATTAGTGAATGATGCCTAGAAGTCAAGTCAAGTGGCATTAGTGAAAGATGTCAAGGGTGTATAATCGATGAGGTGCATCCATTTACAAATAAAGATAGGTTGTATCCAAGGATATTGATATCCTTGATGATGTTGTAATAAGGAGTGGGTCTCCTTTGGGATAGGTGTTGTGTAGTGTTGGGTAGTAGTTCCTCCGTTGTAATGGAACTCGGTATTTAGCCTAGTACTGGATAAAGGGTAGGCGACGTTGTGATAGGTGTGGTTCTACCTTGTGGAAGAACCCGGTGTCTAGCCTAGTACCGGAAAAAGAGTAGGCGACGTTGTGAAGGCTTCTCCGCCATAAGGAGTTGGTGTCGTGTAGTGTTTACGAACTCTCGAGTAGGTGACTCGGGGAGTGGAGTAGGGCAAGGAAGGTGTCCTTGTATCCGAACCACTATAAATACTCGTGTCGTGGTTATGTGCTTCTTACTCTTTATCTTTCATTACACATTTATATATCTATCTTTGAACATCCAACATACACATTCAAATAGATTGACATAAGTCGATCTAAATATTTTAAAACAAAGTTTTAATTGGTAAAACTATTCAACCCCCCTTCTAGTTTTCCACAATTGGCATCAGAGCTTCGTTACCAAGTTTCTTAGAGTATGTTGTACTTTAAAAACTTGAAACGATCCGTGTATGTTTGAAAACTACAAAGAAGGAAATCTTTTAAAACAAATTATTTCTTCTATGTTGGATATTGATAGATTATTCTAACATTTTCTCTTCAAGAAATCTTCATGCTAGGATCTCTCCAAAGTCTTCATTTCTATTCAAAGAATAATGAAGTCAACCTTCAAGGAAGAATCTAAAAGTAATCGCAACCTACTTATTCTAAGTACAACCGATTACTTTAAAAGCTCATGAAGTATTTTTCGGCTTTATGGTCTCCAAAAACCATATCAAGAGCGTAGAGGTATCTTTACTTTCCATTAGCTAGTTTACATCTACATGAATATGTTGATATCATTCTCTTTTATTTTATTTAGACGTTAATAATTGCTAGTCTCTAAAAAAAAGTCTCTCTTCCCCACTTTCCCGACTTACTCATCATCGGGAATAGTATTCTTTCTTGATCTCATCAAACTAACGCCGTCGTCACAAATAGATCATTGATAATTAACTTATCAAATCCCGTTGACCAAACAGCTTTTCAATTAGAAATCTCAAAACTATTTTTGTTCCATAAGCTAGTCTATAACTTATTACAAAAATAACGCCAAACACCTTTTTTCTGTCCAAAGTAGCCGAATCCCTCAAGTTGTACTAGCCGGATCCCTATTGCAAGGGATACGGGGGAACCGTGTGACAGAAACCAGCTATACGCCTTTCAAAATCAATTCTGCTCTTTTTTCCCTCTCCTCACAAAACACAAAAAACGACCCAACTGCTGTTTTCATCTCCATAGGACTCCATATCCTCAAGCATCCTTCTTTAGAACATCATTGTAAGTAATTACACTAATATGTTCTAATCTTCATCATCTTCATCCTAGGGTTTATGGTTTTTCAATTTTTCTTAATCAATTGATAAAATCAGGTGTTGCAAAATTGATCACTAGAAAAGGTTTTCACATAACTAAGATTACATTGTGCTTACAACATTGTTAATACAAATCAAAACCATAAACCCATCTCAACAAATTTTACCTAATTGGAACATTTGTTTTTCTAGGACCAACCATGCCTAAAGCTACCCAAAAAGACCAGCATGATACCATCCACTACCTCACCAAATACTATCGAAAAGAGGGGTTGTCAAAAACCGATCGCAAAGTCTTCAAAAGACTTGAAAAATGACTTATCCACGAAGGTCGTGTTGTCAAGGAATGTTTCCTTGAAAATACCGACATTCGTCAAGTCTTCTTGGCAATCAACTTTGATTGTCTTCTTGATATTGATGAACAAATTTGTCCGGTTTTCATCTTTGAATTCTACAAAAGCGTTAGGATCATTTGAAATAGTGATGATATCATTGCAATCGCTTTTATCATCAATAAACAAAACTTCACTCTACCCCTCAACACATTTGCTCAAATCCTTCGCATTCCTTGTGAAGGAATCTGTATGTACTCCCAAGATTGGGCAATATCCACTCAATTGTTTGCACTTGATTCCAAACCAATTTATCGTACTCCTTTTGATGATCCCACAATTGTTCGAGACACCATTTTCCAAATTAGAGCCAACCAATCTCGCTTCAACCGCAACAAAGAGCTCATTCACCATGATCCATTTCAAATGGAACTTTTCGAAATGCATTCTATCTATAGAAAATGGTTTTTAGGGAAATATCATTAGTTTGGTCAGAAACAAAGACCATCCAAATGCATGTCTTGTCCAAATGATTTATTGCCTCGTTCACCAAAGGCCATTTAATCTTGCCTATTACACGGTGAAGAGAGTGGTTGGGGTATTCAAAGTTGCCAACATGGTACTTCCCTATGGTATGCTCCTAACACGACTCCGTGGGTATGTTAGTGCAATGTAACCATCTCCAATCAATGATGATCATTTCCTCTCCGACCACGTCATGGTACCACTTACCAAACAACCCTCTAAACGGTTCATGGTCAATGGAAGAAGACCTAAGGCTCTCCCGGACTCCTCGGATGAAGAAGAAGTAGATGTCAACCGCGAAGCCAACATAGATTTGGATCCCATTACCTACTTTCAACAACTTCCAACTCTTCCAAACGAGAGCGCGGAATTTAAACAATTGAAGGGTATGATCCAATGCCTAACTAACTACGTCGTGAAGTCGGGAAAGAGGAAGAGAAAAGATTGACAAAAGAGACATTAGGACTATGGTTGATTTAAGACATTTTGTTTATCAATTTAGAATGAATGCTTATGTTTGTGAAGCACTTTGGTTTGGTTGTTTGGATATTATATTTACTACTCTTATCTATGATATGGTTTATGAGATATCATGCTTGTTTTGCTATTCTTTGGAGTAGAGATTAATAGAAATTAGTATACATAGCTTAGTGCAAAATCTGCATCCCTTTCTATGATGCTTCTGATCTGCAGTTGCCGGATCCCTAAAAATGCACTAGACGGATTCCTCCTTCTAGGGAACCGTGGGATCCGTATTGACAGATATGCAATACAGAATCCTACACACCAAACAGCTCACTAGATCACCTCACACTAGCTAAGCATAAAGCCTTAGGACCACTTAAGTCTTCTTCAAGCTTAGAAAGCTTCACACTCACTCGTAGCTCATTTAAGATCACACTCAAAGTGCTTTTTAATTTGTCATATCACCAAAACTCATCATCCTTCTGCTTTTATACTCTCACATGCCAACACATCTAGTTTTATAAATCTCTCAATTTTAGCAAATTGATTTTAGTCATCTCCACCTCAAAATGAGTCAAAAACTAGTTTTTCAATTCTTATAATTTTTAAGGATTTTTTAAATTTTATCCCAAGTTGCCATCTGATCTCTAAGATCATTTAACATGAATTGACACCATTAAAATTCCTAGTGTCATCCTTGAACACCCATTGGATCATAAAGTCCCATTTTCCTTCCATAAAAGGCAATCATTAGCTATCTCCACTCATTACCCTTGATCATTTGAGTCACACCTCATTTAAAACACTTAAGAAGACTAAGATACTCAAGATGTATAGGTATTAGATTGTACCAACATCATTTTCCTCTTTTCTTTACTGCTGATAGCCGGATCCCTAGGATTAGCCTAGACGGATCCCTCATAGGAGGGAACCGTGGGAACCGGCTGGCAGATTCAATAAATCATGCCTAAAGCAATCATTTCAAGCCCTTTTGGCTAACTTAAACACTCCATCATGCCTTAAATAAACTCATAGATTAGTACACAACTGTAGTTGACCCTTGTACATGCAAATCATCACATTTCTAAGGATCTTAGTGGCTTAAGTCTTTAATGCACTTCCCAAATCCTACCCTTTATAAGTCATCTTGTTAGAATCTCTTAGTCATCAACCACAACATAATTCACAGCATTTAGAAATATAAACCTTCCCCTTAGTCATTTCATCATGAGGAAAGCTCCTAGTGCTAACTCATCCACCAAAGAACCACCCAAGAAACTTGCTCGTGTTATACACGAAATTTCCTCAACCGAATCATCTCCCATTAAGTCCACAAATGCTAGGATTTCTCCTCCACCAACTCAACCAATCAAACCAATCCGCAAAAGGATTGTTCCCACAAAAATATCATCACCAAACACCACATTTCCTACTAAACCAAAGATACCCATTTCCACTCAACCATCATCTTTGGTTCCTAGAGCCATATCATTTACCACCTCACAATCCTCTCCACCTCTCTACAATTTAGAGGAATTGCCTCCTAGGTTATCTAATCCTCCACCATTGCCGACACTCTCTTCAATAGAGAAAAATGTGCAACAAACCCAAGGTGTTGAACCAACACTTGCACCGGTATCCTTTTCTCCATTTCCCTCAAATGGTCCATTTTGGATTATGAGGAATCATCAAAGTTGTTGGAATCACTCCTAAACCTAAATCAAGTGTTAGTGATTCATATGTAATAGTTAGCTTAATTATGGCCTTTATGTTGGTTATTAGCTTAAGCTTATGTAGAAGGCCCATGAGCTTAGGCCCATGTCCATTAAGGAAAGGAAGGGAGTAGGAGTGTTGCCCTAGCTCCCCCTCCTATAAATACCTTGTAATAACCCTCACTTGAGGGTTGGTTGTTCAATTTTACTCACTTTCATTCTCTACGTATAACCATATCATATTCATACGTGTGTGTTTGTGTGTGTATTGTTCATCCGCCTCTCTTCTCTTCTCTATTTCTACATCTTGGTGCTTGTGTTGTAAACCTAGTGACCTAACAGTGGTATCAATCGCCTACTAGTTGGGTGAACGTATTGTTTTTGAAGTGGGTTTTGGTCCTACGCGTAACACATACGGTGATACTTTGGTTCGCTTAAAAACACATTTTTTACACTTTTGAATCCAAGATTCTTGTACTTTCAACGTTTTAAGGTGTTAAAATAACTGTTTTTGGCAAAAAGTTTCAACCTTTACGTGTGGATCATCATTTTCTAGCTTGGTTTTATTCATGGTACGCGTTCTACGCATAACAATTTTAGACGCTTTGGATCATCAAGTTTCACACTTTTGTGTTATTTTGGTGATATTGAAGCGATTTCATCACAAAAATCTGGTTTAGAATCATCTTTGGGCAAAAGTCATTTTTACGAGTAGCTCTACGCCTAACGAAACCCTAATCTTACGCATAAGAATTCCGTGGTTTGATCTTCAGTTTTTGTGGTTTACTCCATGTTTTCTTGCTTGGATAAGCCTGAAAATATGTCGACTTGGGATATCTTTTGCACTGTGATAGTGTAAAAGATCACTTGGGCAAAAACCCTAAAATTACGCATAAGCATAAGCTTACGCGTAGAAACTTCTACGCATAAGATTTATCTTACGCCTAAGCTTTGTCTTACGCATAAGGTCATCCTACGCCTAAGTTTTCTACGCCTAACTTCTTGTTTTACGCATAACTTTAGTGTTTTCACCTTCCTTACGCGTAAGCTAAATCTACGCGTAACTCTTGCTGTTACACGTAACTTTGGTGTTTTTACGCATAAGTGCTACTTGGCTTTATTGTGATTTCTACGCCTAAGGATACTTCATCAACAAAGGTTCATTCGACTACAAAGATCCATTTAACAACACAAGTTTTCAACATGTCACAACCACCATACTCTAACTATTTCCCTTACACTTATACTCAACGACAACAACAACTAAGTCCACAACATCAACAATGGAATCAACAACAAGCAATTTATCAACAACAATTTAATCAACAACATACTCCACAACTTGGAGAAATTCCACCACCACAAATGGTTCAACCACCACCAAGTCTTCAAGTTCAACCCTACACAAACGATTTCAATCAACATCCATCAAGGAACACTATGAAGGAACCCACTTGGTTTGCAAAGATGTGTGAAGCTTTAAGCAGCCAACAATCAATTCATGAGGCTGGATCACTTGATAGACCTCCAATGCTCACTCCAGGAAACTACGATCAATGGGTAATTAGGTTCTTTAGGTTTTGTGATCTGAAGAAGCCACATGGAAAGTTCTTAAAGAAGGTTATCTTGGAAGGTTCATTTCAGATGCCTACTGTCATTGTACCCGGAGATCCAAATGCTAATCCACCAAGAGATGAACAATCAAACATCGCTACTGTTGCAGACCTGAACGCAACAGAACTTCTACACTATGAAGCTGATGAGCTTGCAATGCAATATATCCTTTTAGGATTACCAAACCCAATTCTTCGAAGTGTTGATGCTCAAAAGACTACAAAGGCAATGTGGGAACATATTCATCTTCTTTTGGAAGGATCTGCACTCAATCAGGAGGATATGGAATCCAAAATTTACTTGGCTTATGAACACTTCATGATTGAACCTGGAGAGACACTATAGTCTTATCATCATCGATTCTCAGACATCATAAATGATTTGGATAAACACAACATCATCATGCCAAAAATTGCAGTTAATACTAAGTTCCTGAGTAGTCTTGGTCCTGAATGGGAGAAGTATGTCATTTTTCTCCGTCAAGCGAATAACATGCATCATTCTACATACGGATTGTTGTACGATTACTTGAAGCCTCATCAAAAGGAAGTTGATAAGGAAAGGATTCTCCGTGCTCAAATTGCTTCATCTTCACATCCGGAAAATCAACAACTTGCCTTGTATGCTCAAAACAGTTATCCTCCTCAACCAGCAACTCAACCAACTGCCACTACCACACCACATGATCAATCACATCAATCTCAACAAACTTAATTGGTTCCTTACAACAACAACAATGATCAAGCAATTCATAGTCAAGCTAATGAGGAATCCGATCCGTTCGAAGCATTGCAACAAGGATTTGTTATGATTGCTAATGCTTTTGGCCGTTATACAAACAAATCCAACAATCGCATTCGTTCCTCATCTAACACAAGGAATCAGGCTGTTGTGAACAATGGACGCGTTGAAGTTCAGAATTGTGGTTATGGTCGTCAGATGGGCGGTGGTCAAGGGTTTAATGCTATGGGTAGGAATAACAACAGAGCTCAAGTGGTGGAACAGGGAAATGCTCATAATGGGTTGAATGGTTTTCGATGCTACAACTGCAATGAGAAGGGACACCTGGCTAATGCATGCCCAAAGCCGAGGACTAGGGGCAGTGCTTATCACAAAGAGGCTCTTCTTTTGGCTCTTAAGGATGAAGCTGGTGGAACTCTCACAGACAAAGAACAGAGTTTTATGGCAGATGCAGACTCAGATGATGATATGGAGGACTTGCAGGCCAATGCAGCTGTTATGTTGATGGCTAATATGCATGAGTTACACATGAGTGACACAGGCCCAGTGTATGACACTGATGGCTTGTCTCAGGTACCCGAACAAACCATATTTATATCTGATCTAATATCTCCGCCAACATCTGAATCCGGCAAGGCTCAAAATGTTCAAAATGAGTCGTCCACATCTCATTCCGATGATTTTCAACTAGACCCCGTAGTTACATTTGACGATCAAGATGACCTGATGGTTTCCCTTGATAATCAAATTGACTCCGTGGTTATACTTGAGGATCTAAATAATGATCATGTTGTGACTCACGTTGAACACACCAAACTTTTGCCTCGTCCAGATGTTGATCTGTGGCTTGAAAACCAACAATCCATAGTAGAGGAATGTCGTG
This sequence comes from Chrysanthemum seticuspe, assembly GCA_019973895.1. NCBI lineage: Eukaryota > Viridiplantae > Streptophyta > Magnoliopsida > Asterales > Asteraceae > Chrysanthemum > Chrysanthemum seticuspe. The sequence continues at coordinate 87,241,070 of BPTQ01000006.1, read as the reverse complement.
CAGTAAATCAGGACTTAAAAAGTAAAAATTCACTATTAACCAAGGATTTTGAATGTTTAGAAATGCAACTCAACTTTTTCAAAACTCAAGAAAAACGTGAAAAAGGTTTTGAAGCCGCCTTTGCTAAATCTCATCAAAACGAAAAATATTTAGAGAGACAGATGCGTGATCTAGCCGCTTCGAAGAATGCTTTGTTGTCTGAAATAGAACAACTGAAACATGAACATAAAAAGCAAATTAACGCTCTCACATTGGAAAATCAAAAAGCTAAGGCTGAGTTGTTAACTTGTCAAAAATAGTTCTCTGCATACAAAAAGCATTCAACGAAACGAATAGATGATCATCTTGAAGAAATTATCGGCTTGCAAAACAAACTTAAAGAGTTTAAAACTGTTGTTTACAAACATGGTGAGTCAGTTACCGCTATTGAAAAGTTTACTTTAAAACCCAATCCAAATGGATATGGACCGAATCTTGCTGATTACAAACCTAAGCTTTCAACCAAAGCATTCAAACCAAATCCTGAAGTTTCCAATGCAGAATATAAAATTGATAATTCTGTTATGAGTGTTGTTGAATATCATCGTCAAGAGGAATTAGATGCAGAAGACGAGAGTCGATCAAAATTAGAAACTGTTGTTTACAACAAACCTTTTAACTATTCAAAACCGGTCACTTCCGTCACACCAACGGATTATTCTAACACACCAAGGATTATCATAAAAACATCTGAGTCTTCTAATGTTAATCCTCAACCAGATTATGCACAAATTTATGGTCCTTTACCTTCCATCAGTGAAGTAAATTCAAAACCTGAAAATCGCAAAATTCTTAGATATTTTGACCTTTTCATGGCTGACCTCAAACTTTTACAACATGAGATAGAATATCATTATGACATCAAAGTTCAACATTTTCAATCGCCTCTGGCGCGAGAACAAAGAGACATTTTTCAGAAAAATCTTTTACCAAATGTTAAAAATTTGAAACATTGTGCATTGTCTTGGGAACGGGACTTTCATAAGGAACTTGGAGTGATGAAGGTCGTTTTCGAGAAAACAGAAACATCTATTTCTAATACTAAACGTAAAAAGAAAATGTTGAGAAAAGATGTTGATCGACTCTTGAAAGATGTTATCTGTGCTGATATCCATAATGTTGTGTTATTCAATTCTTTGCCACATGCATCTGATTATATCTCTGCTGATACTGTTGATAATGTTGTAACTGTTGAGAATACTGATAATGTGCTTCAGATCGAGTCTTTAAAAGTTGAAAACGAACGTCTCTTAAACGAGCTTTCAAATGCAAAACGTCGTCTTCAATGGTGTCAAAAAGATTGTCAAAATCGTGAACTTGCTTTGCAAAACAAAATCCACCAGTTGCAATCAAACAATTTTAATCCAAAATTTGAGCAACTGGATGATCAAAACGTGTCTTTGAAAAGTCAAATCTCAAAATATGAACAAGAACTTGTAAAAGTTAAACAGGAATATAGTATCATATTTGATTTACTCAATAAGACTCGTCATGAAGCATCAAACGAACTTGATCACTATCTTGCACACACTAGAGAAGTAATGAATTTTGCTGGTAATATTCGTTCTGAAAATCAAGATTTGATTCACACTATCTTTAAGTTAAGAGAAAGATTAGGAAAGTATGAATAACTTCCGCCTACTGTGATTAAGAGAATAGCACCAGTAACACTTAGTAATCGTGAACCTAGAATGCCTACTGCCAAAACACAAGTTGCTAACGTGCTTCCTTCTACTGAAACAGGAATAGTTGCCTCTTTTCCAAACGTCCGCACTTCACAGTTTAGGAGCACTACATCGAAGAATAGGAAGTTGCGACCTAAGAAAAGATCAATAAGGAATGCTAAAGTAGAAGAACACCCTAGGACTATGAATAAGACTCACGTTGCTTCCACTATAGATATTGCGTTTGGCAAATGTAATAGAAATAGTGATGTAACGAATGCTAAACCTTTAAGTACTTTTAATATTCAGTCTGATGCACCTTGTGTTATTTGTCGTAAAAGTATGAATTCTGATTGTCATGACAGATGTGTTGCTAAAGCTATCATCTCTCGTTTAAGGAATCCTAAGAATCGGAATACCTCTAGGCCCACTACTCATTCTAAGTATGTACTTGGTAGACCGCCCTCTTTAGATTCTAAGAACCGCATTGATGTCCCTGTAGCTCCAGTTTCACCTCCTAGGAATGTAGTACCACCTAGTGCATTCACTAAGACTAAAGCAAATACTAGTTGGAGATGGCAGAAATGGATGTATAACACACTAGGATTTAAATGGATGCCTAAAGTTATTCATGTGTGTATGTCTACTATAACTGCTCTGGAACCCTCTAACATTTCGGGTTCCACATCTACTTCTATTCCATCTGTGTCGTCTGTGTGTAATGCATGTAATACAGATCATTCTCTGGATTGTTGATAGCGGATGTTCCTGACACATGACAGGCAACCTTAAACTATTATCAAACTTTATTGCAAAGTTCATTGGTACTGTCAGATTCGGGAATGATCACTTCGCAGCTATCATGGGCTACGGAGACTATATCAATGGGAACATCGAAATTAGTAGGGTTTATTATGTGGAAGGCCTCGGTCACAATCTGTTTTCAGTAGGTCAGTTCTGTGATGGAGATTTGGAGGTTGCTTTCAGGGAGAAATCTTGTTTCATTCGTGATCTACAAGGAAACGACCTTATGTCTGGCTCGCGTAACTCAAGTCTTTACACTATCTCTATGCAAGACATGGTTGCTTCATCTCCCATCTGCTTACTTTCAAAGGCAACATCAACAAAATCCTGGCTATGGCACCATCGTCTCTCACATTTAAACTATCAAACTATAACCAATCTTGCTCGACACAAACTAGTTGAAGGTCTCCCACGATTCCGGTATTCTAAAGATCACCTTTGCTCAGCCTGTGAACAAGGGAAAAGCACTCGTGCTCATTTTCCTTCAAAGGTGGAACACAGCTCTCAGCATGTGCTTCATCTTCTTCACATGGATTTGTGTTGCCCGATGCACGTACAATCGATCAATGGCAAATGCTACATCTTAGTAATTGTTGATGACTATTCACGATGGACTTGGGTCTACTTTCTTCGAAGCAAAGACCAAGCTCCACAAATGATCATCACCTTTCTCACGAAAATTCAAGTTCAGCTCCGGAACACCGTCCGCCAAATAAGAACAGACAAAGGAACTAAATTTTTTAACCAAACTCTTTGAGAATTTTATGAGAAAGTGGGAATTGAGCATCAGACATCTATTGCACGTACACCAGAACAAAACGAAGTTGTTGAAAGACGAAACCGAACGTTAGTGGAAGCTGCAAGAACAATGTTAATCAATGCTAAACTTCCAGATTACTTATGGGCAGAAGCTGTATCAACTGCATGCTATACTCAAAATCGTTCAATGATTACTAAACGCCACAACAAAACACCTTTTGAGCTTCTCCATAACCATAAACCGAATCTCAAACACTTTCATGTCTTTGGATCCCTTTGCTATCCGAATAATGATCGTGATGATTTTGGAAAGCTCAAAGCCAAAGCTGACATTGGAGTCTTTATTGGATATTGTGAGAATTCTAAAGGTTACCGGATCTAGAATCGTCGTACAAAACAGGTTATGGAAACGATTCATGCTCATTTTGATGAACTTACGGAAATGGCTTTTAAGTATAACAGCTTGGAACCCGGTCACAACCGCTTAAACTTCCCTCAAACCCCATCATCAGTTGAACAAAGCCCCCAGCTCACTCGTCAACAAATGTAAAGGTTATTTGCTCCACTGTTCAGTGACGATATTGATGAACGTACTCCAAGTGTATCCGCTGCTCAACCTGATACTACTCTTATACCTGATACACCTGCTACAACAACTACTGTTGAAGAAGCACCACCAGTTGACTCCACCACAACAGTTGAACAAACCGCTTCCAACAATTATGAACCGGCTGATGATGTTCTTAATGAAGTACCCCCACCTGCAGATTTTGATCCAAGTGCGTTCTTTAACCCGTTTGCTAATGAAACTGCTGCACCTGATGTCGCGGAATCATCAACAAACCATTTGAATCCTCAGAATCTGCACAATGTACACCAACATCAACCCTCTACACATCGATGGACAAAAGACCATCCTATGGAAAATATTATTGGCAACCCGAATCAACCAGTCGTTACGAGACAACGTCTTCACACAGATGGTGAACATTGCATTTATGCACTCACTGTCTGCCAATCTGAGCCTAAAAACATTAAAGACGCAATGACAAAAGACAACTGGATTGAATCCATGCAGGAAGAACTCAACCAATTCAAACGTCTTGAAGTATGGGAACTGGTTGAAAGACCAACAGGGGTCTACGTCATTGGTCTTAAATGGATTTGGAAGAACAAATTGGATGCTGAAGGGAACGTAATCAGAAACAAGTCACGTCTGGTGGCTAAGGGTTATCGACAGGAGGAGGGTATTGACTTTGAAGAATCATTTGCTCCGGTTGCTCGTCTTGAGGCTGTTCGGATATTTCTTGCGTTCGCGGCTCATTTGAATATGACGGTCTTTCAAATGGATGTCAAAACTGCGTTTCTAAATGGACAACTGAAAGAAACGGTTTATGTCAGCCAACCAGAAGGATTCGTTGATCCCGAGTTCCCGAACCATGTCTACAAACTGAACAAAGCTCTGTATGGTCTCAAACAAGCTCCTCGGGCATGGTACGATAAGCTATCATCTTTCCTCATTGCCAATAATTTCACCAAAGGTTCGGTCGGCCCTACTTTTTTTATACAATATCACGGGGCACATATCTTAATTTTTCAAATTTACGTGGATGACATCATTTTTGGGTCTACACATAAAACGTACTCAATCGCTTTTGCAAAACTAACGAAGAAAAATTTTGAAATGTCCATGATGGGTGAACTTACGTTCTTTCTAGGACTGCAAGTTCATGAATCACCCCGTGGTATTTTCTTGAGTCAGTCCAAATATGCCCTTGAGTTGTTAAACAAATTCGGAATGAAAACCTGTGACACTTATGCCACACCAATGACTCATACCAAGAAGCTGGACGCTGATTTACATGGGAAATTAGTCGACCCGACAAAATACCAAAGTATTATTGGGTCTCTCATGTATCTAACAGCTAGCAGACCTGATATTGTCTTTTCCGTTTATCTCTGCTCCCGTTATCAGTCAAGACCAACTGAAACCCAACTCTCTGAGGCTAAAAGAATCCTCCGATACATCAAGGGAACCATTAACTTGGGGATCTGGTATCCGAAGGATTCTGGTTTTGAACTAATCGCTTTTTCAGATGCTGATCACGCAGGATGTTTAGATTCATGGAAAAGTACTTCAGGAGCACTACAATTTCTTGGTGATAAACTGGTGTCCTGGCAATCGAAGAAGCAGGATTGTACATCGCTGTCCTCAACCGAAGCAGAATATGTAGCCATGTCGGCATGTTGTGCTCAAGTCATCTGGATGAGAACACAACTCAAAGACTATGGTTACATATTTGACAAAATCCCGATGTACTGCGACAATCGGAGTGCCATTGCGATCTCGTGCAACTCAGTTCAGCACTCGAAATCAAAGCACATCGATCTTCGCTATCATTTCATCAAGGACCATGTAGAACAGGGTACAGTTGAATTATACTTCGTGGGTACAGAATACCAATTGGCAGATCTACTCACCAAAGCCTTGCCTCCCGCTAGGTTTAATGAGTTGGTCCGCCGGATTGGTATGCGGTGTTTGACTCAAGAGGAATTGGATGAACTCTTAAAACAGTCTTAAAAACCAGTCAAACACCAAAATCTCTTTTGTAAATAATTTTTCAAAAACAAAATACAAAAATAGAAAATCAGATAAAACAACAAAAATATTCTTCTATCTATATTTCTTCAAACATGGCAAGTACATTTCTTTCGTCAACACTCAAATCTTTCAAAATTCAGTATTTTTTAGATCATGTGTTGAGGGGGAGAAAATAAATTCTTAACTGTTTCAAAATAACCGTGTACTTGCATGTTACCTTATCCCGGTTGTTTCTTTAATATTGGTGGTCACATTTCTGGTTTCTGACACTCCTCGGACTAAAATTTATAACCTTTCAATATTTCTTAAGTCGAGGGGGAGTGTCGTCAAAGTTATTTCCAAGTATTCTTCGTTTGGTAACCAAAATGGAAGTTAAAAGGCTTTGGATGAAAATGGAAAAGGTGGAGGGACTAAAACTGCCAAAAGCTTAAAGTTATTTTAATAAAACTTCTCCACCTAACTTCACCACTTCACATTTATTACAAACACCAAACTAATCCTACGCCTATTAATCGTTCAACAAATCCGAAGTTTTGATCATCAATCTGTAAGTGATTTTGTATTTGTAGCACGTTTTTAAACATTGGTTTTGATTTTCAAACGAATCCAACGGTTAAATTTACGTATATGGTTGATTTTGTGTTTTACGCATATGCGTAAGAACACATGATCATGTTTGTGAGTTTGAGGTTAAAAGGATAGTGTCAAAACGTCTCTTTAACATCACTAATACCATTTTTCTACTCAAAACGCACCCAGAATCACGTATTGGTTGAATTTGAAAAACTAGAGTTTATGCGTGGGTTTGGGTATTTTCAAATGTGAATGTTTTTGGTCAAAAAGATAGTTGTGTGATGTTGTTATCATGGTGAATTAATGATATGTAGGCTTTAAAACAACCCAGAAACTCTAATTGATTGAGAATTAGAGATTAGGGTTTAATGTTCTTGAGATTTGGGTATTTTTGATTCACTGCAAATTGAATGTTAATACTTGGTTATATCACTCACATGACTTCTTAGAACTACCAGAAAAACTTTGGTGCAAATTCTATGGCTAGATTTCTTACGCGTAACTCATAAACTTTAGGGTTTTAGTTTACGCATAAGGTTCTTTACGCGTAACTGTTTAATTGAGTATTTGTGAGTAAATCTGTTATACAATGAATGTGGGTGTTAATATTGATGCTGTGATGAATTTATTTCAGGTTTGCTACTCGTAAAAATCAGAATCAAGGTTGTTAACCATCTACGCATAAGGATCACCTTACGCATAGCATGTTATGCGTAAGAGAAATCTTACGCGTAGCGTTTACGCGTAAGGTTCTACAAAGGGACTACGCGTATCCTGTGAAGGATATGCGTAAACAGTGACCTCTACACATAAGGTCTACTCTTACGAGTAAGCCTTACGCGTAAGGTTTTATATACGCCTACGCGTAAGCTTTACGCATAAGGTCCCCTATTCCTACGCGTAATATTTCTTACGCGTAAGTCAGGATCCTACGCATAAGCTTGCGTCTACGCGTATACCTCTCCTGTTTCCGCATAAGCTACCATTTCTATGCCTAAGCCTTGATCAAACCTTCATTATGAATTGTTACGCGTGCAAACTTGTAAATGAATAAATCATAACGTCACAAATCCAATAACGTCACTAATATGCTTAAACGTTTAATATGTTGTGGAAAATAAGTGATAACATAAACTTTACAACTTAAAGTTAACTAACTCACGAAACTTATCACGACGTCATTAGACTATTGGACAAACAAGTGATTTTGGACTCGTAACAATCATTGACATTGCACATTCAATTATTAGACAATAAAACCATCTGTTAACTAACATTATGTCTTTCGATATGTTGGTTCTTTTGGCTAAATGTATTTCAGATCACGACATGGCCGCTCAAATGAATGTGGATACACCAAATGTTCTCACCATTGCTGATATCTTCCCAACTGGCTATCCAATGAAGATTGGAAAGAACAACCTTCGTGTTGACTTTGAAACCCTCACCTGTTCAGAATCTTCTTGCTTGATTGCTGTGGATATTCTGAAGAACCATCCATATCAGAACATGCTCTCCCACTCTGCTACTGTTCCTGAGATCTACATTCAACAGTTTTGGACTACAATGCAAAAGATCAAAGGACAGAATGATGTGACGGTGACGCTCAATCACAAGCAAATCACCATCACTCCTGCAGACTTACGGGCTGTCCTCCTCATTCCTGACATCATACCAACTGAATACTCTGCTGCACCTACTGAAGAGACTGTTCTGCAATTTTTGATTGATATTGGGTATGACAAAGCTTCAGGGGTTATTAATAAGCATTCTCACGTGGATCTTAAAAACATTCCTCAGCCTTGGAGAACCCTCTATATCATCATCACAAAATCTGTTTCTGGTCGTGACAGTGGCTATGAGCATCCCAAGCTCATGGAACTGCAAATCTTTTGGGCTTTGATCAACATGAAGCACATCGAAGTTGAAGCTCTGATATGGGATGACATGATGACGTTCCTCAAAAAGTTTGGCTAAAAGATTCCTTATATCAGATACACAAAACTGTTGATCCAAAGAGCTCTTGGACTCAATTCTGATATCCCCAAGAGACTCAATGACCCCGATAATCACGACATGTTGTCTGAACCTACACTAACTGTCAGATTCAAGGAATCAACAACGAAGAAACAAGGTTCTGTGTTGCCGGATCTCCTTCTCTCAGATGAACTCAAACAGCTCTACTCTTATAAAAGATATTTGGTAGCTGTAAAAGAGAACAAAGTTGGTTTTCTCGATGAAAAATCTTCTGGTACACCTACAAGGAGAACCAAAAGAGGGAGTGCAGGGAGTGCTGCAAGCACTGAGAGTCAGAGGAAGTTCCCCAAGAGGAATCCTCCAAGAAAAAGGACTGTTCCTTCTAAGGAAGCTGTTCCCATTCCCGTGCCAAAGCCTGAATCGCCAAGAAAGCTAGTGGACGAAAGCTCTGAAGATACACAATCAGACGAAGAGATCTTCTACTCTGAAACTGCAACCGATACTAATCCTTCAGCAGTCAAACCTCCCCGTCCTATAGCTGAACACGGCAAAGGGAAGACTCCAGTGATTGAGCATGAAGAGGAAAGCTCAGAAGAAGAGCCACTGGAAACTGATTACAGGAGGAAGTTCAAATTCGTTAGACTCCAACACGTTGCAAAAGAATTTGCTAAGGATCAAATCGGTGGCCCCGGAGGGTCAAGTGGTGATGTTCAATCCACACCAATTCCTGATGCGGTTAATCAACCCGATAAGGGAACTGGTGCCACCACTCTTGAGCAACAACAAAAGCGCGTGGAAGATTCTATTGATTATGAATTTAAGGAACCAGAAACAGAAAAGACTGAGAAAACAACTGCTGATGATACAAAGATTGATGAAATGGACGATTATGATCGTTTTCTTCTAGACAGTCCCGTCCATTCCAAGGAGAAAACTTCTAAGCCACCAAAGGACCCGGAGTCTCCTCACATCTCATCATCATCAGATTCATCTTCTCACTCCTCACCACCACCATCAAAAAGATCAACCAAATCAACATCCAAATCAGTGAAGAAGCCAACTGCATCTTGGATCTCTCAAACTAAGACAAGAATCGTTAAAGCTGTCAAACAGGTCAGAAAGAAGGACGTACTCTACAAGAAAATGAATTTCTTCGCTGATCAGATACAGTATCTTCATGATGAGAACGACAAGATGCAGGTTGAAAGGGAATATGTCCAGAAGCTCATGAAAGATGATCTTCAAGGGAAAATGGACGAGATGATCAAAGGATACACTCACAAGTTCCTTCTTGACATCGTTCCTGGAATTACAAAAGAGATGTTCACCAAACAACTCTATCCGAATCTCTTACACCTGGCCAAACAGACTATGAAATCAACTCCAATGCATGTGAACATCAATCCAGTTGATCCCATAATCTTCTCAGATGTTGAATTGGTTAACCGGCTGGTAGCTCAAATGTCGAAACGATCTGCAACATTTGCCTCCTACAAAGGTAAATTGTTTGAAGCATTGTTGGAATACCAACTTAAATCAACATGCAGAGAAGAAGCTGAAAGGCCTAAGCGTCCACGCGACGATGAAGATAAGGATCAGGATAAGAATGACGAGCATAAACGCCCGAAGAAGTCTGGTGAATCATCTTCTATGCAACCTCCACCCCAACGGACTCCAGCTCAACAAAGGTCTCCTCCTCGCTCTTCTACTGAAAAACCTCAGGATTCTTCAGAGTTACCACCCGAGACTCAGAAAACTGGTGATCACTTTGAGTATACGGGTGGTGACGATGAGGAATTCCATGAGCCCCAACAACAACCCACCTCTCCCGACAAAGTTACGAAACCAGAATCCTCATCCAGGCCCAAGAAAAAGAAGAAGAAGGCGCCTAAGGCTGACGTCGTATCATGGCTAGATGAAGATGACACCGATGAATACGACTGGTTTTCTACACTTGTTAATTATACTCCCTACCCACCTAAAGGTCAAGATCTGGAAGACGGTAGTACATTGGAGAATGCTAAGTTCTTGCAAGAGAAATTCCGTGTGAAAAAGATGACAAAATCCGAGTTGAAGCGCATCAAGAATGAAGCATTTCAACTGCTCAAAGACAGCTCAGAAAGTGCTATTGAAGTTGAGTATCACCTTGATAATATAGCACGAGCTATGTCTAACAACATGGATTGGCTCAACCCCAAAGCAAACATCGACTTCACCAAATGAGACAACCCTCCATATTACACCGACTGGTCTAAACCTCTACCAACAATTGGCCAACCAGATCAGCCTAGGATTCCATTCCGATATTTCTTAAACAAAGACTTGGAATTTGTTCTACACGGTGGCGATGGTTCAAGGAAATATGCTACATCTCTGACACTTCCATTCCCGGCAGCCATATACTCTAACTGCATAGCCATCGAGGAAAGGGCTAACCACATGTTCTCCAACAATGTGGCAGTATATGACCGTGATGCATTGTATGGGATTCACCATTGGCCGGAATGTCGACGAATCTACTACAGAACCTGCCAGGTTCAGAAGTCTCAACATGAAGTGTTCAGTACTAAAGTAATCGTGGCTATTAAACATGTTGATCTTTCGTCTAAATGGGATTACACTTTCCTCAAGAATATCGTGGTCAAAAGGCAAGACGAAAGGGATTATGCATTCTCTGAAGCGGACTTTGAGAATTTATCTATCAACGACATTGAAGACATGTACCTTGCCAAAGTACAGGGTCACATGAGACAATTCTCGACTGAAGTGCAACGTGAATACATCAAGTCCTTGCTTATCTTCATCAGAAGAATAGTAATCAAAGAACGTGTAGAAGATCTCCGGCTTGCAGTTGAATCATATCAGACCCGTCAGCTAGATCTTCGCGACATCAACCAGCTTTCACAATACACCCTCGTCAGCAAACCATTCGGCGTCGTTTATCGCAGTGAACTTCAACGAAATTGCTTGATGGCGTGTAGAGATCTTCACAAATTTGGGGATCACACATTGAAGAAGGTTAGGGATGGCTTGGCTTATCGGTTGAAGGCGATACATGAAGGAATTGGGTCTCCGAAGCGATGGAATTCTCAGGATCGAAGGGATGTGAAGAGGATCATCACTATGATTGATGAAAGGTTGTATCGAAGGGTCCAGTTCAGAACATTAGAGAGCTTTGTAGGTGGTCGTCCCAGGATTGCTCTTGCCGGCTATCAACGCCCTGTTCGCATTCCTGGCAAGATTGATGAACTTCCTGGTACCCCTTGAACTGCTTCTATTTCATAATATTTTGGATGTGTGATTTAATTATGACTATGGCTTGTGCACACATAACAGTGTACAACCCGTTCTTGTCAAGAAAGGACCCTGTGGAACGCTTCAGTGCCACAATCCTTACATAAGGAGCGAAATCTTCTTACTTTTGAGTAAACCTTATCAAACCTTTCAATTTTCAAAGGTTTTACTCAAAAGAACAAGTACTTCCCCGTATGATTTTCAAAACCTCAAATGTTTATATCACTTGTTGAGGGGGAGTATTTGAGTTAAAAATTTGTTCACCAAAATGTTCTTTGTGTCACTCTTCCCGCAACACTCGAAATGGTCATATTTATTCTCAACTTTTCAAAAATAACATTTTATATGCCATTTTTGAGGGGGAGAAAATTATGTGATAAGAAATATGTTGTGTAAATGCAAATGAATCTTTGTGATATAGACTTAACCAACGAATTGACGATACTTAACTGTTAGTAACTCGAAAAGACTTGTCCGAGACGGGTAATAATTTCAAGCTAGTTCGCTAGTGATGTAAACGTGTCTCGCAAAGGACTTGTCCGAATAGAATGTACCATTCGAGAAACTCTTGGTAGACATGAACTCTGATGGGTTTGACAACCTTTCGAGATTTGTCTACACCTTCAAGGTAGTTATTAGAGCTAGTTGTCACCTGAAAGCTGACAATGTAACTCTTTAACTATGCAACGTAACCGTGTCTCGCGGGGGATTGTCTATCTTGAGTTGATCAATTCAAAAGGTGCGCGCTCTTTCCTCACTGTGCAGATTTCCATAAAAACTCTTAAGCACATGTGGAGGGGGAGTATTTATGCAAAATACTTATCTCTCAACAGTGGTACTAAAATATTTTCATTCACAAACACTTTGAGAGATTTTCATGAAAATGGTTTTATGGCAACATAGGTTAGTCATGGAGTTATAAGGTGACTAAGGTTAGGAATAACCGTCCTATGATCCGCCAGAGCCGGAGGGATCTACCCAAGGACACTACCAATAGTTAGAATTAGAAGTCCTTAGGTATGATTGGAAAAAGGAGAAAATGAGAATCGGAGAAAGAAGGATTTGAAGAATCAAAAAGAAATGCAAAGAAAAGGGTGAAAAGAAATAGCCCTCCAGATTATTCAACTTAGGGCAGACACCGGGTTCAATTCATATGCTACTGGTTGTCACTTGATGACGCCGGTATTGAAGATTAAAAGTCGTCATGGACCCAGTGACGCATGCACTAAACCTTCTTAGCCACTCAAGTTTCTCTCAACAGAAGCTTGTTTCATTCTCACAGGGAACCCTACATAATCTATCAGCTTTCTCTTAGAGATTGCTGATATTGAAGAAGGAGACCCTCTCCCTAGTCTCTGCTCAGGAAAACCAAAACGCACTATTGAGTCTAGAGCCATGAGATTCATCAAAAGATCTCTTAGGTACACTTGACATTTCATCACTTGGTGTTCAAAAATAAGAACATCAGTGGTACATTATCGAGTCCTTCCCAGATCTTAGCAATCTGTCGAGAACATTTATGAGAGGTTCACAATAGTGATCCTCAGTGATTAAATGGAAACTCCTGCCGGGGTCAACATCAAACAGCCCTGACAGCAGGTCACTTCGGTAACTCCCCGTGGATTACGCTTAGTGTGTCTCAAACGGTCTACAGTCGTGAGGTGATGCTTCGGTGTACCTCAGCGACTCATCTGAACTATAGGTGTACTTCGGTACATCGCGTTATCTCACTTGTGGGACTCCAGTTCAGGAACAGCCTTTGTGAGAATTAGAGTTGTGTTTTCACACTATGCTGTTAACACTCTCGAAGTTCAAACTTGTAAGTGCCGGAATCCACTTATTACTAACCGTTTTCAAGTTTTCTTCTTATGGAAGCTCTGGAGCGGAATGATCGTGCAGATTCTTCACATGCTCATGCCAACATCATCACTAATGGAAGTTCTATCTAAAAGCAGCATAAAAGTCAGAATGATTCTTCGTCAAGCCAAAGAATCTACAAAGTTAAAGACTTAAAGAACTTCATCAGTACTGAAATCCAATGTCAAAGAGCGTGTGAGCATGTTGAAGAATGACGTGGAGACACTGAAGCAGCGAAGCAGACCTGAGGCAGAGTTGATGCAAACTACAACAACATACTATCACTACCATCACAAAGAACAATGAACAAAGAACAAAGATAATTATGACGTCAAAGCAGAACTGTTCAAAGAAGACAATTTCTCTACACTGGGGAGATTGTTCGAATCAAGGCAATTCTTCTTACAAGAAAGAAGAATGTCAGAAGACGTCAAAGCTACTATTACATCAATACCTTCACCGTTTACATTCATTCATCACCAACACTTAGGGGGAGATTGTTGGAATCACTCCTAAACCTAAATCAAGTGTTAGTGATTCATATGTAATAGTTAGCTTAATTATGGCCTTTATGTTTGTTATTAGCTTAAGCTTATGTAGAAGACCCATGAGCTTAGGCCCATATCCATTAAGGAAAGGAAGGGAGTAGGAGTGTTGCCCTAGCTCCCCTTCCTATAAATACCTTGTAATAACCCTCACTTGAGGGTTGGTTGTTCAATTTCACTCACTTTCATTCTCTACGCATAACCATATCATATTCATACGTGTGTGTTTGTGTGTGTATTGTTCATCCGCCTCTCTTCTCTTCTCTATTTCTACATCTTGGTGCTTGTGTTGTAAACCTAGTGACCTAACAAAAGTTAACCACCCAACCACATGGAAGTTGACACCTCTCTACCTCCACCATCATCCTTTGCTGAGCCATCATTGAATGTGCCTCCACCAATCCCTCCTTCGTTTGAGGATCCTCAACCTCCTTCACTAGAACCTCCACATCAAGCCGCTCCATCTTTACCACTACCTTTTCCAAGCTATGACAAGGATTGCTAACATTGTCAACATGTTGAAGGCTTGATACATGAACTACGTGAAGAGCAACGTTTCGATGAGGTCAACAAACCTAAACAACCATGAGCTTAAGGATTAAAGTGGTGTCCTAGTCTTAAGCTTAACTTAGATCGTTTAGGAATCACATTTCTTGTTTAATCATTCTCTTAGTTTTAGAGATTTGTAGATCATTTCTCATGGTTTTATTGAATGAAGTTTCATGTTTTATGCCATGTTGTTTTGGGTATATGCTTGTTGCTTGAATACATATCTCACTTTGATGTTAACATCATTCGTTACATCACCATTACTGGATTATGTTTTCAGACAGACGAATCCCTATTTTATGCTTAGATTGATCCCTCCAAGGAGGGAACAGTGGGATCCGTGCAGCAGAAGACCTGTTTTCTACTAACTTGTGTCTTATTTGCAGGAAATTATGCATTATATACTTGTTCTCTAACCTTTGTTTTGTAGATTTTCAATATACACAAGAAGACTTTGACACCCTAAGCTAGGGGGAGCTTTGTGTCAAAACAATACATTGCAAAATCATTTGCAATATAATCCTCATTTGGATTACATTTCATGACGTCCCTTTGCAAAGTTGCAATCATTAAGGGGGAGCATTATCGTCACAAAGATGAAACCATTTGCAAACTTAGTTGCAATGCATTAGCTTAGTAATTTTTCTTACTTAAAGCCCTCATAAAGGGATGGACTCGTCAAGGGGGAGTTAAGACGAGAACTCTTCCCGTCATTTGCTCTCTATATGTTTTTTTTCTTATTACATGTTTTTCTTAAAATAATGTGTTAGTTTCTTTTCGACGCTTATTTTGTTTCGACAAAAAGGGGGAGAAGAGAGTAAAAACTCCAATTCAAACGTTTAGGATTTTAGTTTTTCCTTAAATAATTTTATGTTTTATCATCAACAAAAAGGAGGAGACTGTTAATACAAATAAGCCGTAAAAACGTTTATTTATATTTTACGATCTTCTAATGTTTTGTCGATAACAAACATAAAATCATTTTAACGAAACAAATAAAATACGTAAATGGTTTGAGCCAATAGTTTACTAACACACTTACGTTTTCACATAAAACACTAAACAAGTAAAAGTGGTTTTATGATTTAGTAATACATATGTACAACAACTAGTGTTTACATATTGGGCAAATATATACATAACTAGTATGTATCATAATGGGTAATACAATGGGTAGAAGTTTAAGTATTTGACCCATTGACCAAATACATTGAATGTTGTTGGGTAAAACCCAAAGTCCATGACCCATACCCATGGAACATAACCCAAAACCCATTGCATGACATCATGCATAAGTAATATATGGATATTATCCATGACCCATGGTTTTAACCCATGACCCATGGACTAGATGCATTGCATCTTGTAGATACATTGTATCTACTTAGATACCCATGGTCCAATATCTAGGACCCATAACCCATGACCCATGACCCAAAACCCATGGGCAAAGAGGAGCGTCCCACGGATCCCCAAGATTACACTGGACGGATCCCTCAAGTGAGGGATTCGTGGAACAGTAGCTAAAATTCTTCTATAAATAGTGAGCCATTTCTTCATTTCAGGTTGCCACTCCCACACATACTTTCCCCAAGTATTGTAACCTTCTAACCTCAGATCCTAAGGATCTCTCTATGTACTTTGTATTTTGTTTTTGTGTGATTCTCTAGGTTCCTTTTAAAGGCGATATCACCATATCTTGAAGTCGAGCAAGCTCAAGTCCATGAGTTGCCATGCTTCGTCATCATCAAGACTACTAAGGTTCTCTTGTTGATAGTTCTTTCTTCCTCCATAGAAGTGTTGTGTCAAAGGCATTAGTGAAGGATGCCGAAAGTGTCAAGACGAAAGCATTAGTGAAAGGTTCTTAACGTCCGTGTCAAAGGAATTAGTAAAGAATGCCAAAGGAGTCAAGACGAAGGCACTAGTGAAAGGTGCCAAACGTCCATGTCAAAGGGATTAGTGAAGAATGCCAAAGGAGTCAAGACAAGTGGCATTAGTGAAAGATGTCAAGGGTGTATAATCGATGAGGTGCATCGATATACAAATAGAGATAGGTTGTATCTAAGGATATTGATATCCTTGATGATGTTGTAATAAGGAGTGAGTCTCCTTTGGGATAGGTGTTGTGTAGTGTTGGGTAGTAGTTCTTCCATTATAATGGAACTCAGTATTTAGCATAGTACTGGATAAAGGGTAGGCGGCGATGTGATAGGTGTTGTTCTACCTTGTGGAAGAACCCGGTGTCTAGCCTAGTACCAGAAAAAGATTAGGCGACGTTGTGAAGGCTTCTCCGCCATAAGGAGTTGGTTTCATGTAGTGTTTACGAACTCTCGAGTAGGTGACTCGGGGAGTGGAGTAGGGCAAGGAAGGTGTCCTTGTAGCCGAACCACTATAAATACTCGTGTCGTGGTTATGTGCTTCTTACTCTTTATCTTTCATTACACATTTATATATCTATCTATCAACGTCCAACATACACATTCAAATAGATTGACATAAGTTGATCTAAATATTTTAAAACACAGTTTTAATCGGTAAAACTATTCAACCCCCCTTCTAGTTTTCCACAATTTACCCATCGTTATTGCAAAACTAATACGCTATATCCTATTCTAGGTTGCACGTAGAGATTTTCCCGGCTTATCCATCGATTTCATTAAACCTTTGATATCATTAACTCATGGTGAGTTTTATGGCCCCATTTTCTATCATGTAACTGTTTTACAAACTCTTTGGGGGAGATACATGCTACAAATTTTATAACAATCACAATTACTTGAAACTTATTCTAGGTGCTATATAAATCTTTATTTATACTTGGAATTACGTACTAGGAACTATGTGCTTGAAATTATGTGATAGATCAATTATTATTTATACTGGGAGTAATGTGCTACATCAATTATTATCCATACCTTGAGTTATGTGTTATGTCAATTGCTATTGATTAGGAAGTGGTTCCCAGTAATCTTTGGAAAGTGGCACCGAATAAGCATAAGGTCTCTTTCTGGGCATCGCAAATGTAAGGTCCTTTTTTGGGCATTTCAAATGTAAGGTCCCCTTCTGGGCATCACAAATGTAAGGTTCCCTTCTGGGCATCGCAAATTTAAAGTCTCCCTTGTTCAGAGCAGCAATTCAAAGTCTCCCTCGTTGATGGAGAAACATTATTTAATTTAGAGGCTTATGCCGCATACATCATCTTATATATCGTGATATTATTTAAGTGCTCGTATATGTATATCTTGTTCACTATTGTCCTACACGCTTCAACGTACTTGAATTTTGTACTTATATTTATTAATACAAACCTATGAACTCACCAACCTTTGTGTTGACACTTTTTAGCATGTTTATCTCAGGTCACTAAGATGATGGCTGGTGCATCGAGCATAGAGTTACACGTCATGTTTTGAAGGCTTATGTTTTTATCATTTACCATTCGATATGTTATAAAAAAATTTATATATTGTACTATGGAATCTCTTGTTTGTAACTCTGATTTTATTATTCGAATGGTAAATTTTCAAAACGTCTCATTTATAGGTCGTTTTCTATAACTCGTACTGTGTGCTAATAGGTAATACCCCAATGACACAATCTTCCGCTGTGATGGGGTGTTACAGATTGGTATCAGAGCAATAGTTATAGAGAACTAGGTTGCATTTAGTACATAGACTATAACTGCTTTATACGTTAAGACTCTCCTCTTTTTTTTGCCTTACACACACTTTGTGCGCATATGCTTTTTGTTGGTTATTTGTTTAGATCCACGCTGTTGTACAAGACGACTTTTGTATTAATAAGGAAATCAGAGAATTTAGTCGAGTCAATTAGTCCTAGCATTGCATCGTTACTCCTAAATTATGCATAGCCTGTACATCTATGCCTAATTTAGGAAGAATCATGCAGTGAAAGGAGTAGTAGTATCGGGGAATGTTTGGTCGAGTCTTAGGAGTCTAATCACCTGAAGTTGCATTGGATGTGCGCGTGTGCGATGCATGTTTTGTGTATTCATATTTGTGCATTTTACACTATAATCATACATCCACTATTAGTGTAACACCCCAACCCGATAAGGGTAGAAGTATCACATTTATGGTGCCAACTCAGAACAATACATATAAACCATGCAAGCGGAAGTCTTATAATAATAATCAAAAGGTAACAAGTCAACACGACTTGAACAGTACAAAAGTTCCCAAAGGTTCAACAGAAATGAAACGATAAAATGTCTAATCTCCAAAATAGATAACAATAGTAATCAAAGTCTAAGATGACTAAGGCAAATCCACAATAGCATCCTACTCTCAATCACAAGAAAAGCCCCAGCTCCTAGCTTAATAACCTGCCGCAGGAAAAGAAACGCGGCTGAGCTTAAAAAGCCCAGTAAACAGATATAACAATACAAAAGCAATAATGGAACCGAAGGCCAGATAAATACGATAAGAATGATATGAAGCAATATAGAGTAGGTAAATGAAACAAAAGAATGGGGGGTCAGTTTTCCACCACGAGCCAACAAAACAAATCAAATCAAATCATATATCCATAGTAGCCTGTAGTAACCATTGTACTCGGAGGGGTGACCTCGGAATACCAAACCAATAGGAGGGGAGACCTCAAGTAGCCAATGGAGTTATCAGCTCCCAAAATGTGAGGGGGTGTAATGCACACACGCACCGCATCACCAAATATATCATATCATATCAAATACAAATCAAAACAAATCTAGGATGCATCCATACGCCCTCTGCAAAACAAATAGTGGCCAAATCCAATACATATATCTGAAGCGCGCATTAATCAATACAAATATGGGGACGGTGTGGAACATCACTCATCCACACTGGAGTCATGCCATTGGTGCATCAATGACACGAACATGGAACCCCCATGCCTAGTTAATGGCTCGAGTATCAACTGACAGGTCAAAGTGTACAGTATAGAGGTCAATCAATATCAAAGGTTCAGTATTAGCAATTCACAAATCAAATCAATAGTCCAATATCAATGGTTCAATTATCAAAGGTCCAATAGCAATGGATCACTATCAAAGGTTCAATAGCAAAAGGGGTCAATAGCAAAGATTCAATATCAATAGTTCAATAGCAGAGCAAAGGTTCAATATCAAATTGGCAAGAGGTCAAAGATGTAAAGAGATCATGAGAAACCTTATGAGAAAGGTCAGAATATCTGTACCTTATTCGAAGCAATCAACAATGAAAGTAAAGTCAAGAAAGGAGATCAATCGCGTCGCCCGGAACCTATATGAATTAGATAACGTTCTATAAGAATCAGATCACTCGTTTAAGTCGACTTTCCATTTTTAGCAAGTTCCCCGTTTTAGTAATCTTTCCATTTTAAGTACTTTCTATTTTAGGAAACTTTCTATTTTAGGCAGGTTTCTATTTTTAGTAACTTTCCATAATTAGTAACTTTCCATAATTAGTAGGTTTAGTTACTTATCTAAAGTTAAATAATGAAAATGAGTGTTATTATGATTTAAGGATCATTTATGACAAGTTACAAAAGTTTAGTGTGACAACCCGAACTTTCAGGTCATTTCTCGAAACAATTCATGCTTCACAATTTCAACATCTATCATAAACTAGGTTTGCGTGTTCCAAATTCGCGTAACCTTATGGGTTTAGCGGCGAATTCATGATCATATCATCACGAACATTTCATATGGACTAAGTTTAGTTTACATTTCATTAGTATCATTTGCATCATGTTAGTTCATTCATGACATTGCATTTCACATTAAACGCGTAAATTTTATATTAAATAAACGTTATCGCGTAAGTTATTATTTTGAACATTTAATCCGATACTTCCAAAAATGATCCCGATATATTTTTATACTTACATTTAGTTTATAAAAATAATATTTTGGGTTTACCTAGTGTTTTAAATTTATTTTGTATATAAATCGTTAAATTTATATTATTACGTCACTTTTCTTAAAAACTACACGATAATTATTATATCACTCAGATTTTGCAAGAAGTGTATTTTTACAATTTTTATAACTACAATATACTTTACTTTGATCCATTAAAACTTATTTTTAGTCCATACTACTCTAACTTCACAACTATATACAAGTTACAATATATCTTACTTAAATACATTTTTTTTCTTACAAATAATTATACACATTTATACACAATAAATAAAAGAAAAAAAAAAGATATTTTGTTGAAAAATCATCCCCTAAAACCGGCAACCATAGGGGTATGCATTAAATGGGTTTGGTAATATTTTCTTACAAACTATATCTACACTCCATCTCATTATTTCACTTCATTTCAAACACAATAATTCAAGAAGTAGCCAAAGTTTTCTTTCCTTCTTATTCTCTCTAAAATCCGGCCCTCTTAGTGTTCCAAGAAGAGCTCATCCAAAAAGTTTCAAGATCAAGTTTAACACTCTAGATTACACTCTTAATCAAGGTTTTGAAATAAAAACCTAGGGTGTTTAGGTTAAACCTTTGTTCTTTGCACCTCATCATAATAAGCTTGTAAGCATATTTCTATCATTTTACATCTTTCACTTTCATTTCATATTTATTTCTTCATATTTGGAGCAAACATGCAAGACTTGTGTTGTTTATACCATTTTAACTTTGATTTTTAGAGTTTGATATATATAAGGTCATCCTATAATTATTCCCTTGATATATTTTGGTCTTGATGATGTTTAGGAACCCATGACACCCTAAGAAGGTGTATGGTAGGATTAGAATAGCTTTGGAGTTGATTTGAAGGGATTGGAATAGGTTTAGTACGAGAAAAACTATTTTCGACAAGCATTAAAAGTGGTCTGTCCTTATTTTGTTTTTCTGGAAAATCCAACAGTAGGCACGAATTTTTGACCTTGATATTTAGAAAATATACTTTAAAACGAATCCGTGGCCGCTTGAACGGATTAAAACGGAGTTATAACGAAGAAGTTATGAATTTTTCAAGTTTGACGACGAAATATATAATTTCTGAAAATTTCAGCAAAGTGTTTTTGTTTTGTACGAGTCAAAAACGAGTCCTAAGCTTGATAAATTATTTCGACTTATCAAAAATATATTAGTATACTTTGATACGAAGCTAAGGACGTATAATACGTAGAAAACGGATTTGAAACGACGAAGATATACACGTTTTCATAAATTGCCGTAACTTTATTATTTTAGAAAAAACTATATTATTTGTACGAGACAAGTGTTACGGTAACTAAAACGACCATGTTGAAGGCTGTTTTTAACTATGATGTAGAACTTTTTATAACGAGATGTCTTCTAATAAAATCGAGATCACCAAGCATATTTTTCAAAATGACTAACCGTTTGTATAGCGGAGTTGTAATAAATTATTTACGGTTGCTTAAACTTTGCCGAAACTCATTTTTAAACCACATTTTAGACAAAATCACCATGTTTAACCTCCATTATCTTTATGTTCGAGACCTCTATGACGAAAACTCCTGTACTAAAACTTCTAGATTTTGATACAAGCTTTCCAAAACCGTCGAGTTCGTTTCCTAACGATCGACGTACACCATTTTACGACTAGTTTTTCGTAGCCATTTTTGTCACTTTCATGAAATTTCCGACGACATGATTTTACGTCGAAAAGTTAAAATTTCACAATAAATCATTACGAAACCGTTGTAGGATGACATTTTGACGTAAATACTTGTAAAGTGAATTAAGAATGGTCAAGACGTCAAAAGAGTATTTTTCGACGATAAGTATTATTTTTCAAAACTCACAAATGGTATAAATAACATACGAAATGCATGCATAACCTTACATCATAACTCATTACATATAATATCATTCGTAATAGGTCCAGATTAAAGTATCACGCTACATTTCAGTGTATCCACTTTTGTCATCTTAATCATTGCAACAGGTGAGTTCATAGCCCCACTTTTACTCTTTTAACTGTTTTACAAACTCTTGGGGGAGATACATGCTACATTTTTAATCGAACACAAATGCTTTGAACTGTATGCTATATCCGAATGTTTTATTGTCACTAAGTATTTGCCATGTTCGAAGTCCCTACATCATGAACCATTAGTCACTTGCGAGTGAGCGCGAATATTGTGAATAGGCCTATTGGAATTAACACTCCCGCTCTTATTGACCCAGTTAGGGGAAATCGAGCGCACTATATTTGAACCAGTAAGGTAAATTGGCAAGTTTACCTATTAGGGCGGCGATGAAACGATGATTACCAATTTTTATTGGTGCGATGTTTACGCTTTGGTGTCATGAACTTAGTGAAATAAATACGATTTTGTTTTCAACGATGAGTGTGAACCATTTAACTCACACTACGATGATTGTGTTCAAACGAATTACTTAAACCTATGGATTTCACTCAACCTTTGTGTTTACCTTTTTAAGCATGTTTTATCTCAGGTATCTAAGGCATACTTCATGGCATGCATGTGGACATATCATAGAGTCGCGGTGACGACGCGTCTCACATGGGATTGATACACTTTAAAAACATCGTTTGACTTGTATTAAACTTATTTTCCGTGCATAGTAACTTTCATTTGGGACCTATCTTTGTAACTCTGAATGTTTTTATTAAATCAAGCGATGTATTTTCCAAACGACACTTTAGGTCGTTCAATATAACTGTGATTGTGATGCTATGACAGTCAATCCCCAGGAATTCCATTCCGCTGCAAAACAGGTAATTTGGGGGTGTGACAGATTGGCATCAGAGCTTCAGTTATAGAGAACTAGGTTGCATCATTGACCCTAGACTATAACTACATCATCATAGCATCTCATCATTTCATCATAAGTGTATGTTCACTTTGCATGCGATTTATACGTACATTTTTCGAGTTATTTACTTTTATTTCAAAACGATTGTCACATGGATGCCCTTAAATACCCATCCCATTATCTTTTCCTCATACTCTAATGTGGAGAATTCCTTGTCATTCCCTATCACAAATTTTTTTATATCAACTGATTCATCACCGATAACGTCGAATGCTGAGATAAACCTTTAAATAGGGCGAAGTCACTTTCACTCCTTTGTTTCACCACTAACATGTCGAATTACACGTTATTCACACACTAAGTCACTAAACCATTATACATTTGAAGCACTTACAACACCTCATAACCCATCTTTTCGGAACCCGTCGATCATTTTGAAAAATAACCTCAAACTTATCATTTCTTATCACACCTCTTTGGAGCATTTATTTTGACATCGGATTTTGCTACGTCTCACATTTCCTCTTGTTTTGAAGAGTAATGGCGCCGAAGAAAGCTACACCTGAAATGACTCAAGCGGCTATTCAAAAGTTGGTGAGGGATAGTGTAGCAGAGGCATTAAGGATTGAAAGGGAAACGGTGGCTGCTGCTGCTGCTGAGGCCGCGGCTACTGCCGAAGCCGCTAGAATTGCGAGGGAAGCCGAAGCCGCTAGGCTTGCTGCTGCTGCAGGAAATGCAGGAGGGTCCGGAGTCAAAAGATGTTCGTATAAGAACTTCAAAAGTGGAGATCCCACTAAGTTTAGAGGTACCGAAGGAGCCACTGCCATGGTGCGATGGTTCGAGAAATTGGAGTCCGTGTTTTTGCTGTGTAATTGCCCGGATGATAGTAAGGTCAAGTTTGCTACAAGTACACTACTCGATGGAGCATTGTCGTGGTGGAACTCATATGCTCAACCGATGGGAATGGAGAATGCTTTCAAGCTTACTTGGGAGCAATTTAAAGGTTTGGTAACAAAGAAGTTTTGTCCGCGTACGGAGGTGAAGAAGTTGGAGACCGAATTCTATGAACTAGTAACAATTGGGTATGATATTGACACTTACATTCGGAGATTCCAAGAATTGGCCGCGTTATGCCCGTCTATGGTTTCGGATAACGAGAAGTTACTAGAGGCTTTTATCGGGGGACTTCCCGAGGTTATTCAAGGAGATGTGACTTCGTTTGATCCACAAACAATCGAGGAAGCTATTAGGGTGACACAAAAGCTCATGGCCCAGGTAGTGAAGAGAGGTAAGTACACCAACACCAACCAAAACAACAACAACCCCAACAACCGCACCAACTACAACAATAACCAAAACAACAACAACAACGATGATAACCAAATCAACAACAACAAAAGGAAATGGGAAAATGACCAAGGAGGTTATAATAACAACAACCAAAACCGTAACACTAACCATCATCAACAACAAAATAGAAGGCAAGAAGCGGGAATGGTTTATGTCGCTGCACCAATGGGAGGTAGAGGGTATGCTGGAACACACCCACTATGTAATCGATGTAATTTTCATCACTCAGGTCCTTGCCCTGCCAAGTGCCACAAATTCCAAAAACCGGGACATCTAGCCAGGGATTGTAAAGGTAAAGCCGTAGTCACATGCTTCGGATGTGGGGAGCAAGGGCACTATCGGAATCAATGTCCTCAAAACCAAGGTCGACAAGTCGAAGGTGCTCATGGGAATGCATACATGTTAGGAGGAGGAGAAGCTCGTCAAGGTATCAACGATGCGGAAGACTGAAGAAGTTTGGAAACTAACAATCTTATTTTTCCATATGTACTATGTCGTATTAATTTTATGTCTTCCATAGTATCCGGATCTTTATAACTTAAGATGTACTACTTTTGATAAACCACTCGTTGTAAAATATTCTAATCTATCGTACCTTATTTTCTTTCCGATTTGTTATTACTTACGAGAATCTTACTTCTTTTTACTTTAACTATCATTTTAGCGACACAGTTTAAATCCTTGTAAACATTGAGAGTTATAACAACTAAACCGAACGTCACATCATCGTTCCTTAATTATACATAGCCTAGCTAACTATGTCTAATTCTGGAGGGGTCATGTTATGTTGGGAGCAGTTAATTATAAATCTTAGTGCAAGCAAAATCTTCACATATTTCAAAGTCAAAGTGTTACTTATGAGAGATTCATCCGATATTTTCTTTACTACGATGTTTTGTACACTCTCAATCATCAATAACCGTAACGACACCTCTTCATGTCTTCTTTCCTCGGTATTCATCACAAACTCAAAAATTCGATAGACTAACACGAACTGAATTCAGGGACTGAATTCCTTTTTGGATGGGCGAATGTGACAACCCGAACTTTCAGGTCATTTCTCGAAACAATTCATGCTTCACAATTTCAACATCTATCGTAAACTAGGTTTGCGTGTTCCAAATTCGCGTAACCTTAAGGGTTTAGCGGCGAATTCATGATCATATCATCACGAACATTTCATATGGACTAAGTTTAGTTTACATTTCATTAGTATCATTTGCATCATGTTAGTTCATTCATGACATTGCATTTCACATTAAACGCGTAAATTTTATATTAAATAAACGTTATCGCGTAAGTTATTATTTTGAACATTTAATCCGATACTTCCAAAAATGATCCCGATATATTTTTATACTTACATTTAGTTTATAAAAATAATATTTTGGGTTTACCTAGTGTTTTAAATTTATTTTGTATATAAATCGTTAAATTTATATTATTACGACACTTTTCTTGAAAACTACACGATAATTATTATATCACTCAGATTTTGCAAGAAGTGTATTTTTACAATTTTTATAACTACAATATACTTTACTTTGATCCATTAAAACTTATTTTTAGTCCATACTACTCTAACTTCACAACTATATACAAGTTACAATATATCTTACTTAAATACATTTTTTTTTCTTACAAATAATTATACACATTTATACACAATAAATAAAAGAAAAAAAAAAGATATTTTGTTGAAAAATCATCCCCTAAAACCGGCAACCATAGGGGTATGCATTAAATGGGTTTGGTAATATTTTCTTACAAACTATATCTACACTCCATCTCATTATTTCACTTCATTTCAAACACAATAATTCAAGAAGTAGCCAAAGTTTTCTTTCCTTCTTATTCTCTCTAAAATCCGGCCCTCTTAGTGTTCCAAGAAGAGCTCATCCAAAAAGTTTCAAGATCAAGTTTAACACTCTAGATTACACTCTTAATCAAGGTTTTGAAATAAAAACCTAGGGTGTTTAGGTTAAACCTTTGTTCTTTGCACCTCATCATAATAAGCTTGTAAGCATATTTCTATCATTTTACATCTTTCACTTTCATTTCATATTTATTTCTTCATATTTGGAGCAAACATGCAAGACTTGTGTTGTTTATACCATTTTAACTTTGATTTTTAGAGTTTGATATATATAAGGTCATCCTATAATTATTCCCTTGATATATTTTGGTCTTGATGATGTTTAGGAACCCATGACACCCTAAGAAGGTGTATGGTAGGATTAGAATAGCTTTGGAGTTGATTTGAAGGGATTGGAATAGGTTTAGTACGAGAAAAACTATTTTCGACAAGCATTAAAAGTGGTCTGTCCTTATTTTGTTTTTCTGGAAAATCCGACAGTAGGCACGAATTTTTGACCTTGATATTTAGAAAATATACTTTAAAACGAATCCGTGGCCGCTTGAACGGATTAAAACGGAGTTATAACGAAGAAGTTATGAATTTTTCAAGTTTGACGACGAAATATATAATTTCTGAAAATTTCAGCAAAGTGTTTTTGTTTTGTACGAGTCAAAAACGAGTCCTAAGCTTGATAAATTATTTCGACTTATCAAAAATATATTAGTATACTTTGATACGAAGCTAAGGACGTATAATACGTAGAAAACGGATTTGAAACGACGAAGATATACACGTTTTCATAAATTGCCGTAACTTTATTATTTTAGAAAAAACTATATTATTTGTACGAGACAAGTGTTACGGTAACTAAAACGACCATGTTGAAGGCTGTTTTTAACTATGATGTAGAACTTTTTGTAACGAGATGTCTTCTAATAAAATCGTGATCACCAAGCATATTTTTCAAAATGACTAACCGTTTGTATAGCGGAGTTGTAATAAATTATTTACGGTTGCTTAAACTTTGCCGAAACTCATTTTTAAACCACATTTTAGACAAAATCACCATGTTTAACCTCCATTATCTTTATGTTCGAGACCTCTATGACGAAAACTCATGTACTAAAACTTCTAGATTTTGATACAAGCTTTCCAAAACCGTCGAGTTCGTTTCCTAACGATCGACGTACACCATTTTACGACTAGTTTTTCGTAGCCATTTTTGTCACTTTCATGAACTTTCCGAGGACATGATTTTACGTCGAAAAGTTAAAATTTCACAATAAATCATTACGAAACCGTTGTAGGATGACATTTTGACGTAAATACTTGTAAAGTGAATTAAGAATGGTCAAGACATCAAAAGAGTATTTTTCGACGATAAGTATTATTTTTCAAAACTCACAAATGGTATAAATAACATACGAAATGCATGCATAACCTTACATCATAACTCATTACATATCATATCATTCGTAATAGGTCCAGATTAAAGTATCACGCTACATTTCAGTGTATCCACTTTTGTCATCTTAATCATTGCAACAGGTGAGTTCATAGCCCCACTTTTACTCTTTTAACTGTTTTACAAATTCTTGGGGGAGATACATGCTACATTTTTAATCGAACACAAATGCTTTGAACTGTATGCTATATCCGAATGTTTTATTGTCACTAAGTATTTGCCATGTTCGAAATCCCTACATCATGAACCATTAGTCACTTGCGAGTGAGCGCGAATATTGTGAATAGGCCTATTGGAATTAACACTCCCGCTCTTATTGACCCAGTTAGGGGAAATCGAGCGCACTATATTTGAACCAGTAAGGTAAATTGGCAAGTTTACCTATTAGGGCGGCGATGAAACGATGATTACCAATTTTTATTGGTGCGATGTTTACGCTTTGGTGTCATGAACTTAGTGAAATAAATACGATTTTGTTTTCAACGATGAGTGTGAACCATTTAACTCACACTACGATGATTGTGTTCAAACGAATTACTTAAACCTATGGGTTTCACTCAACCTTTGTGTTGACCTTTTTAAGCATGTTTTATCTCAGGTATCTAAGGCATACTTCATGGCATGCATGTGGACATATCATAGAGTCGCGGTGACGACGCGTCTCACATGGGATTGATACACTTTAAAAACATCGTTTGACTTGTATTAAACTTATTTTCTGTGCATAGTAACTTTCATTTGGGACCTATCTTTGTAACTCTGAATGTTTTTATTAAATCAAGCGATGTATTTTCCAAACGACACTTTAGGTCGTTCAATATAACTGTGATTGTGATGCTATGACAGTCAATCCCCAGGAATTCCATTCCGCTGCAAAACATGTAATTTGGGGGTGTGACATTTAGGGTTTTAAAATGTCAATAATACAAAGTATAGGGTTAAAAGTGTAAATATAGTAAGTTTACTCATTTTACTCATTTAATCCATTTAGTTTGTATATTAACAAGTTAATCCATCAAGTTTCATAATTTACAAAATAACCCCTTAACTTTATTTAATCATGTAATACAAAACCCTAGTTTTAGATTATGATTAACTTATAGGTTTTAACACATTTAAACTTGATTATCATATGATTTCACAACTCCTAGATGATACCCTTTTTAGGTCGAGACATCCCTTCACCAAATCCATTTTGTACGCTCCATATTTTAATCAAAACACACTCATAGATCATTTGTTATCGATTCCATTATCACATACGTAATCACATAATACATAAGCTTATTTAATCCCTTTATCACAATACATATATGTCGACTAAATGAAAGACTCAAAATCAGTTTCGTATTCATATTACATATCATAAGTCATTCGAATCACATAGATTAAGAATCAAGGTTTTATGTATTCTTGTTTTATCATTTCATGTGACAATGTATTCATGATTTTATGTGTTCCATTTACATATTACAAGCCCTAAAAATTATTATGTGCCACGAATTGAACAAGGAAACAAGGAGGAAAAGATTTGAGAGGATGATACGTTACCCTAGTAGCGTGTACGTGACAAAGAAACAAGAATCAAACCAACACGATCAAACAAAACCTCCTTTGGCTATAGCAAAACCCACGACCACAATATATAACCCACGACCAAGCTTATTTTCGAACCAAACACGATCACCACATCCACCAATCAATTACACACGATCACGAGCCTCCTAGGAACCTTTGTTTGTATGATTTTCGGATGATAATGATGAAAATTTTAGGGTGCCGCCACTTAGGATTAGAGAAGGAGACTTAGGGTTTTCAATGTGTGTTTTTGAAATGAAATGGAAGAGATAAATGTGGTTTAATAAAATTGATATGGTGATTAAATGGGGGCCTCATCAAAACCGGCCATCAAGGGGATTAAAAGACCAATTCTTAAACTTTCCAAGTTTATCTCTCAATCATGTATATAGTCTTGTTTGTAGTCTAGGTTAATTATGTACACATTGACATGTTTATATGTTACTTAGAGTTTAATCATTCATATTCTTTTAATTTATATCATAAGTTAATTACTTTCATAATGGGTGAATATTATTGATGATATAACTTGTTTAACAATGTTGACGTGTTTCCCGAGTTGGTAAAATTTTAAGTTGGAGGGCAAAATTGTCATTTCACGCGATTTGAGATTTTAGGGTTTTACAACTCTTCCCCTCTAAAAAGAAAATTTTCGTCCTCGAAAATTGAAAAGGAAACGAAGCGTCCTCGAAAATTTTCGTCCTCGAAAATTCCCGAGTTGGTAAAATTTTAAGTTGGAGGGCAAAATTGTCATTTCACGCGATTTGAGATTTTAGGGTTTTACAACTCTTCCCCTCTAAAAAGAAAATTTTCGTCCTCGAAAATTGAAAAGGAAACGAAGCAATAAACGAAGACATACCCGATGATGAAAAGAAATGTGGATAACTAGCTCGCATAGATTCCTCGGTCTCCCAGGTAGCTTCACGCTCTGGGTGATTCTTCCAAAGAATCTTAACAAACGTAATTACTTTGTTTCTCATGACTCGATCTTGTCGATCCAAAATAGCTTCGGGTTCCTCCGAAAGAGACATATCAGGCTGAATCTGATCAAATGGATATGAGGCTACATGCAAAGGATGGTAGTTGTATCCCCTCAAAAGAGATACATGAAAAAAGTCGTGCACATGCGATAACTGCGGCGGAAGAGCCAAACGATAAGAAACCTCTCCGATGCGCTCGAGAATCTCAAACGGCCCAATAAAACGAGGACTGAGTTTCCCTTTAATTCCAAAACGTTTAACGCCCCGAAAAGGCGACACTTTCAGAAATACCCGATCACCAACCTGAAACTCCAAATCACGACGATGTTTATCTGCATAACTCTTTTGCCGCGTGCGAGCCTCCTTCAACTTCTCCCTAGCAACTGCCACCTTCTCATTAGTGATCTCAATAATCTCAGGTCCCTCAATCAAACGCTCACCTAATTTGTCCCAACAAATAGGTGCTCTACATTTCCTCCCATATAACAGTTCATAAGGTGCAGCCTTGATGCTAGCATGCCAACTGTTGTTGTAGGAAAACTCCACCAAGCATAAATACTCATCCCAACTCCCGGTCCACTCTAAAGCACATGCCCGCAACATGTCTTCCAATGTCTGGATGGTCCTCTCCGATTGACCATCCGTCTGAGGTACCCCAAGCCATAATAACACTCATTTTCATTATTTAACTTTAGATAAGCAAACGCCGTACTGAACTTAAGACGAGTACCCCAAGCCTTATGCAAACTCTTCCAAAAACGAGACGTGAAACGAGGATCTCTATCTGACACAATCGCTGTTGGGGTACCATGGAGTCGAACGATTTCTTGCTGAAATATCTCTGCCAACTTACTAACACTATCTCCGGTACGGATGGGTAAGAAATGAGCAGACTTGGTTAGCCGATCAACGACCACCCAAATTGCATCATGTCTTTTACGAGTGAGAGGCAAACCGGTGACAAAATCCATAGAAATCTCTTCCCACTTCCAAGTAGGAATCTCCAATGGCTGAAGTAGACCACTAGCCCGCTGATGCTCTATCTTGACCTGCTGACATGTCATACACCTAGAAACATACAAAGCCACATCCTGTTTCATGCCATTCCACCAGAAATGTTGCTTAAGATCTCGGTACATCTTAGTAGAACCCGGATGAATAGTGAATGGAGAACTGTGAGCTTCAGACAACACCGTTTCACGCAAATCAGGATCATTCGGAACACAAAGCCGGTTACCAAACCATACCACACCAGAGCTATCAACCCAAAACTCCGATTGTTTCCCATCCTCAATGTTCTGAACAATAGACCAGAGCTCACCGTCATCCTTCTGAGCTTCCTTGATCCGCAAAATGATGTTGGACTCCACCTTCATACTAGCCCAATAACCATCATAACCCCGGAAACAAAATTCCACATCCATAAGCTCAAGATCGTGAAGAACCCTGGGTTCAATCTCCAAACTAGCAATCATACCCGACTTTCGGCTTAGTGCATCAGCAACCACATTAGCCTTACCCGGATGATACTGGATGTTCGTGTCGTAATCCTTAAGAAGCTCTAGCCATCTCCGCTGTCTCATATTGAGCTCCTTTTGTGTGAATATATACTTTAAACTTTTGTGGTCAGTAAAGATATCACACGACTCACCGTACAAGTAATGCCTCCAAATCTTAAGGGCAAAAACAACTGCAGCCAACTCCAAATCATGCGTAGGATAATTCTCCTCATACGATTTCAATTGCCTCGAAGCATAGGCAATCACCTTACCATGTTGCATCAATACACAACCCAACCCTTTCTTTGAAGCGTCGCTATAAATCTGAAAACCTCCGGAACCCGATGGAAGTGTCAAAACAGGCGCAATAACCAACCTCCGTTTCAACTCCTCAAAACTCTGTTCACGCTCCTCCGTCCTTTCAAACTTTTCTCCTTTCCTCATCAATTGCGTCAAAGGTAACGCCAATCGAGAGAAACCTTCAACAAAACAGCGGTAATAACCTGCAAGCCCCAGAAAACTCCTAATCTCTGTCACCGTAGTAGGTCTCGGCCATTTTGTGATAGCCTCTACTTTAGATGTGTCCATCTTGATACCATCAGCAGACACCACATGACCAAGGAAAGCAACTTGGCTCAACCAGAATTCACACTTAGAAAATTTTGCATACAACTTCTGCTGTCGAAGAATCTCCAATACAATACGAAGGTGCTGCTCGTGTTCGGCCTCACTCCTAGAATACACAAGGATGTCATCGATGAAGACGATTACAAATTTATCGAGGTACTCGTGGAAAACACGATTCATAAGATCCATAAAGACGGCAGGCGCATTAGTCAAACCAAATGGCATAACCAGAAACTCATAATGGCCATAACGAGTATGAAACGCGGTTTTAGGAACATCTTGCTCCTTCACACGTAATTGATGATAACCGGACCTCAGATCAATCTTAGAGAAGAATTTTGCACCTTGCAACTGATCAAACAAGTCATCGATGCGCGGAAGAGGGTAACGGTTACGGATAGTGATACGGTTCAGCTCGCGGTAGTCAATACACAATCTCATACTCCCATCCTTCTTCTTAACAAATAATACAGGTGCACCCCAAGGTGAAACACTGGGTCTAATAAATCCATTCTCCAAAAGTTCTTGCAACTGATCTTTCAACTCTTTCAATTCAATCGGTGCCATTCGGTAAGGAGCTTTAGATATAGGTTCGGCACCAGGAATCAAATCAATGCCAAATTCAACTTCCCTAGCCGGAGGAATGCCAGGAAGTCCATCAGGGAAAACGTCAGAGAATTCGCGCACAACAGAAAGACATTTAATATTTGGAACTTCCAAAGAAGTATCTTTGATGGATGCCAGAAAACCAAGGCAACCATGAGAAATGAGAGTGCGGGCTTTCATAGCCGAGATGATCTTAACCGACTTGAGTGGTTGAGCACCATGGTATAAAAAATCAGGATGATGAACATTACCGAAGATAACATTACGAGCATGACAATCAATTGTAGCCCTATGCAAGGCCAACCAATCCATACCCAATATGATATCAAAATCAGACATATCCAGAGGAAGAAGATTAGCCGAACGAATACCATCATCGAAACGTAGAGGACAATTCACATATTCGTGGTCAATAAGTACATGATTTTTCATAGGGGTTGATATAGATAAATGATTCATTAGTGGTGTTGGAGATAATTTGATCTTCTTAGCAAAGTTTACCGATACGATAGAATGTGTCGCGCCAGTATCAAACAAAACAAAAGTAGTGGAATCACCAAAATAAATAGTGCCAGTAATAGTACCTGACGCCTTGTCTGCCTGATCTCGAGTGACTGAATACACTCGTCCAGTGGTGGGAGGTGGTTTGATGTAGTTTGATGGAGTAACCGATGCCTGCTTGGGGCAGCCCTTCACCCTATGATCTGTCTCCCCACAATGATAACAACCTCCGGTAAGCTTACGACAGACACCCGGGTGCGGCTTACCACACGTAGCGCACTTTGGAGGAGGAGGTAGCACCTCAGAAGTCCTCCTCTGGGAAGAAGATGTTGCCGAACGATCATGATAAGTGCTGCGAGATGACTGATCCCGATGCTGTCTCTGAAAGCTGCCACTCTGACCCCGACGATCATCACCCGATCTATCAAATCTCCGCTGATTGCCCTGCGGTCTTGAGTCATAGCTACGGTCGTGCCGACCTCTAACTCCCTGTGCCTGGTCCTGACGACCCCTCTGATCGGAACTGTGGTCCTGACGACCCCTGGAATCCTGAGTATGGTCCTGTCGACCTCGAGGATGAATACGATCCCCATCCCTGTTCCTCTTGTTGTAACCCTGTTCCTCATGCAATAACTCTATGTTACGGGCAGCATCCGCAACTGCAGCCACCTCCGCATACTCAGTATTAATCACCCTGTCCAACACCCACTTCTTTAACCCCCATTTGAACTTACGAGCCTGACGACGAGCATCTCCAGCAACAGCAGTACCTACAAACCCAACCATCCTCATAAATCGTTGCATATACTCGTGAGAATTTTCCTTCTCCAGCTGATGTATGGCTTCGTACTCCCTTTCGTATCGCTGCTGTTCTGACTCAGGGAAATACTGTTTGTAGAAGATGTCCCTGAAGGTATTCCAAGCACAAGTATCAATAAAGTTCTCTTCTTTGGACAAGAGATAGGCCTTCCACCAGTTTAGGGCATCACCCTCGAATTTGAAGGTAGCAAGCCGGGTTTTCACCTCATCACCACAACCCAGCACATTGAAAAGCTTTTCCATGTGCGTAATCCAGTCCTCCGCATCATTAGATGAAGCTGCCGAGCGAAAAGGAAGTGGCTTAAGTTTGTTGAAGCGCTTGATCCAAACATGAATGGGTGTAGGTGGGTTAGCACCCCCACCATTATCCCCACCAGAAGAGCTAGCGCCATTTCGAACGTTATTAGTGATGGTAGCCACTATCTCGGGCATAGCAGTGGCCAGAGCGCGTGCGATCAAAGCTTCGAAGTTAGGATGTCCGTCCCCGTTGTCGTCGCTGTTCCTTCGAGTTTGGACCATCTGAAGAGTTCATTAAACGATTAGCAAAGTTTATGAAATAGGATGAAGATCATGAACGGAAATGACGATAATGAACCTAGAATCTACCCAAACCTCACCAATCAAATCTTAAGCTCTACGGTTTAACGCTTAGGGTCCATATGTCACAGGTCCTGACTACAAGTCGTAAACCTGGGCTCTGATACAATAATTGTAACACCCCAACCCGATAAGGGTAGAAGTATCACATTTATGGTGCCAACTCAGAACAATACATATAAACCATGCAAGCGGAAGTCTTATAATAATAATCAAAAGGTAACAAGTCAACACGACTTGAACAGTACAAAAGTTCCCAAAGGTTCAACAGAAATGAAACGATAAAATGTCTAATCTCCAAAATAGATAACAATAGTAATCAAAGTCTAAGATGACTAAGGCAAATCCACAATAGCATCCTACTCTCAATCCCAAGAAAAGCCCCAGCTCCTAGCTTAATAACCTGCCGCAGGAAAAGAAACGCGGCTGAGCTTAAAAAGCCCAGTGAACAGATATAACAATACAAAAGCAATCATGGAACCGAAGGCCAGATAAATACGATAAGAATGATATGAAGCAATATAGAGTAGGTAAATGAAACAAAAGAATGGGGGGTCAGTTTTCCACCACGAGCCAACAAAACAAATCAAATCAAATCATATATCCATAGTAGCCTGTAGTAACCATTGTATTCGGAGGGGTGACCTCGGAATACCAAACCAATAGGAGGGGAGACCTCAAGTAGCCAATGGAGTGATCAGCTCCCAAAATGTGAGGGGGTGTAATGCACACACGCACCGCATCACCAAATATATCATATCATATCAAATACAAATCAAAACAAATCTAGGATGCATCCATACGCCCTCTGCAAAACAAATAGTGGCCAAATCCAATACATATATCTGAAGCGCGCATTAATCAATACAAATATGGGGACGGTGTGGAACATCACTCATCCACACTGGAGTCATGCCATTGGTGCATCAATGACACGGACATGGAACCCCCATGCCTAGTTAATGGCTCGGGTATCAACTGACAGGTCAAAGTGTACAGTATAGAGGTCAATCAATATCAAAGGTTCAGTATTAGCAATTCACAAATCAAATCAATAGTCCAATATCAATGGTTCAATTATCAAAGGTCCAATAGCAATGGATCAATATCAAAGGTTCAATAGCAAAAGGGGTCAATAGCAAAGATTCAAT
This sequence comes from Chrysanthemum seticuspe, assembly GCA_019973895.1. Lineage (NCBI taxonomy): Eukaryota > Viridiplantae > Streptophyta > Magnoliopsida > Asterales > Asteraceae > Chrysanthemum > Chrysanthemum seticuspe. Next base: position 87,204,630 of record BPTQ01000006.1, on the reverse strand, counting down.
ATCAATAGTTCAATAGCAGAGCAAAGGTTCAATATCAAATTGGCAAGAGGTCAAAGATGTAAAGAGATCATGAGAAACCTTATGAGAAAGGTCAGAATATCTGTACCTTATTCGAAGCAATCAACAATGAAAGTAAAGTCAAGAAAGGAGATCAATCGCATCGCCCGGAACCTATATGAATTAGATAACGTTCTATAAGAATCAGATCACTCGTTTAAGACGGCTTTCCATTTTTAGCAAGTTCCCCGTTTTAGTAATCTTTCCATTTTAAGTACTGTCTATTTTAGGAAACTTTCTATTTTAGGCAGGTTTCTATTTTTAGTAACTTTCCATAATTAGTAACTTTCCATAATTAGCAGGTTTAGTTACTTATCTAAAGTTAAATAATGAAAATGAGTGTTATTATGATTTAAGGATCATTTATGACAAGTTACAAAAGTTTAGGGTTTTAAAATGTCAATAATACAAAGTATAGGGTTAAAAGTGTAAATATAGTAAGTTTACTCATTTTACTCATTTAATCCATTTAGTTAGTATATTAACAAGTTAATCCATCAAGTTTCATAATTTACAAAATAACCCCTTAACTTTATTTAATCATGTAATACAAAACCCTAGTTTTAGATTATGATTAACTTATAGGTTTTAACACATTTAAACTTGATTATCATATGATTTCACAACTCCTAGATGATACCCTTGTTAGGTCGAGACATCCCTTCACCAAATCCATTTTGTACGCCCCATATTTTAATCAAAACACACTCATAGATCATTTGTTATCGATTCCATTATCACATACGTAATCACATAATACATAAGCTCATTTAATCCCTTTATTACAATACATATATGTCGACTAAATGAAAGACTCAAAATCAGTTTCGTATTCATATTACATATCATAAGTCATTCGAATCACATAGATTAAGAATCAAGGTTTTATGTATTCTTGTTTTATCATTTCATGTGACAATGTATTCATGATTTTATGTGTTCCATTTACATATTACAAGCCCTAGAAATTATTATGTGCCACGAATTGAACAAGGAAACAAGGAGGAAAATATTTGAGATGATGATACGTTACCCTAGTAGCGTGTACGTGACAAAGTAACAAGAATCAAACCAACACGATCAAACCAAACCTCCTTTGGCTATAGCAAAACCCACGGCCACAATATATAACCCACGACCAAGCTTATTTTCGAACCAAACACGATCACCACGTCCACCAATCAATTACACACGATCACGAGCCTCCTAGGAACCTTTGTTTGTATGATTTTCGGATGATAATGATGAAAATTTTAGGGTGCCGCCACTTAGGATTAGAGAAGGAGACTTAGGGTTTTCAATGTGTGTTTTTGAAATGAAATGGAAGAGATAAATGTGGTTTAATAAAATTGATATGGTGATTAAATGGGGGCCTCATCAAAACCGGCCATCAAGGGGATTAAAAGACCAATTCTTAAACTTTCCAAGTTTATCTCTCAATCATGTATATAGTCTTGTTTGTAGTCTAGGTTAATTATGTACACATTGACATGTTTATATGTTACTTAGAGTTTAATCATTCATATTCTTTTAATTTATATCATAAGTTAATTACTTTCATAATGGGTGAATATTATTGATGATATAACTTGTTTAACAATGTTGACGTATTTCCCGAGTTGGTAAAATTTTAAGTTGGAGGGAAAAATTGTCATTTCACGCGATTTGAGATTTTAGGGTTTTACAATTAGCTTTAAGTATGCCTTGTTCTGTCATACTTTTCCTTATTTGACTATTTTATGCCTATGTGCGTGCTTATTAGTCACAATTCCTTGCTATAGTAGGTCATTTCTTATTTTCTCCGACTACGTTATGCCTTTTTTACGTGTTTATTAGTCCATGTACTTTGTCCTTGCTATATTATTTCTAAGCCTAGTTATCGAAACATCTTGGACATAACTTTTCCCGACCTAATGTAATAAGCCTTAGATGCATTTCTAGCCTTCTCGCTAATCTAAATCACCATTATTCATTGATTTGATTAGTGTAAGCAATTCCATAATCGAGCCAATATTTCAAAAGACCTCCTTCAAAGATGTAAAATCTTTCCTTCAAACAACTTGTTTCCTTGCTTGATCTAGTGACAGTTCTTGTTTGATGAGTTGCGAAAATCAAGCTAGAATTAAGTTGTTACTCAAACCGATTCAGCTTAATCTCATGAAAGTTGTTGTTTGATGAGTTGTGGGATTAATTTAGAATCAACTAGTTAAAGGTCTTTTGAGGGCTATGCTCGAGAATGGGAAAGTTTGCCTCATCAAATCTAGCCACAAGAACATACGTTTGTAGAACGAACGATGAACATAAGAACATACGGTTGTAGAATGGACAAAATTTCAGGATGGAATTCCCTTTAAGGTGGTAAGACTATAACAACTCGAAAAATTTCACTTTAAATATTTATTTAAAACATAAACATTTATCCCAAAATTGCGTAGAATGTAAACTTTAAATATAATTGTTAGATTATCCCGTGCGCAACAAAAACCGACTCTGAATATTTTTATCACATTAGATTAAATTCTAGTACACTTTTAATCATTATATGAAATTTTAAATTTTAATTTCAAATGTTACCAAATAGACCATGTGTTTTATGAGTCTAAACTCGTGTATTAAGTATTTTTACTTATACACATACTTGACCTATACCTTCACTGCATTTTATAAGACGTTTAGATACTTAGTCAAACTTATTTCCCTCCCTCTTTGATCATAAAATCATCCCTTGATTATTTAACATTTCCGGTTTTAAACTTAACGTACATTTAACACCAACCGACACTAGCCTAAGCCCAGACTACCCATTATAAGCCTAATCATATTTGATATATCACATTTCACTTTTTCTATTTTTGCGTAAACTTTGTACGTTTTACGCTTTATGCGTATTTAACCTACGATTTTAGGTTTTAACAACGTTTACACACTCCGTTAAACTTATCACTCATCTAATGTACTTTTTTAGAGTATATTGATAAGTTTTAACATTTCCCACAAGTTTTGTATTTTTACGATACCCAGTTTTAAGTTTTGTGACTTAAAGACTTACCGTTAGCAATTACTGGGACCAAAACTCACTCCGTAAGTCAAGATAAATATCCTAAACTCACTAACCTCCTCATATATGCCACATGGGGCATTTTTCTTATGTGTCACCAAGAAAATATGTGAAACTTACATAGGAAGCTTATACATGTGTTATAACTTAGAAAGTAAGTTTCCAAAATATCTTAAGTTACTAACCTCCTCATTTTAGTATAAAATACAACTCATCTCCTCACTTATACCATCAACATAAACAAACACACACTTAAATCACACACTCTTCATATTTGATTTCCAAGTTACAAGTTACATGTCATTGTTGAAGCTTTTGTCAAGCTCCACATGATCCTAGCTATAAGTTTCTTCATTCTATGGTTGATTTGAAAGCTATACAAGGTGATTAGAAGAAGATTAAAAGTATTCTTTCAAGTAATCCTAAGTTGAAATTCAAGAGTTGCAAGAGTTGTGAAAGCCAGGGTGTTGTTGAAGGATTTAAGTTAGTGATCTTGTTTTTATCCTAGTTTCCCTTTTTAAAGGCCAAAAGTTGTAAGCAAATACTTGTGCACCTCATTATCCATTGATTTCATACTTGTTATATTATGCTATATATGTTAGTTATGTTGATCATATTGTACATAATTCATAAAACAAGTAAACATGTATAGAAACTAGCTTATGATTTCACGTGAAAGTTTAGTTTAGTAAACTAGTAAATCAAGTATTTTATGCTAATTGTTATCACCAAAAATATAAACACAAGACCATGGATGATATTATGTAGTTGTAGAGAAACTAAAACAAGAACCTAGCCTTTGGAATCATGCAAAATGGATTCGTGAATCAAAAGTTGTAACTAGTTAAAGATTTCTAAAAAAACTTGGTAAATTGCTAAAATGGTTCTGTAACGAATTTAAATTACGTTTTTGAGGCCCTTCTGATCTGATTCATCAAAATTATAATCACGAAAGTTGTCCGGAATAATGTTTTACATCTAGACACGTGAGATTTTAACCGGATAATGCAAAATGAGGGTTGTTTCCTATCAAAAGTTAAGTGGACTATTTTTAACCCGAATTTGTTAAACCAAATGTGAAACTTTATGAAACATGTTTTATTTGCAAGTCAAGTAACTGTAAAAACTTATTATTTCTAGTGAAAAGGTAATATACCACATTAAAATAAATTTTCCTAAGTTTATTTTACCATCGGAATAGTGGATTTTACGAGAAGTATACCGGTTTTGACACATTATGACAAGTTATAAATCTTATAACTTAAGTAGAAACATTAAATTTGACTAAAAATCGTTAACGAAGCATAAACCAACTAAATTCACGAACTACTTAACCATTTTTAACACATATGAAATATAATCAAATATACAAATATAAGTTTAAACTATTAATGTAACATGTTAGTAGGGAATTTCATGTGAGGGGTTTCATCTGGATAAACGTATCGACGAGTTTTTGGATTTACGATTTATAGTGTCCTAGCTCCTCGAATGTTTACTACATGACATCTAAATTATGATAGCCCGAACAGTGATACGATATTTAAACTAAACTAAACCGTTTCTAAAAATGACATACACGATCACTATAACCAACCATGTACAACATTATGATCAATATAGTGACTTATATAGACTTGTTTTATTTACCCATCATTATTTCAAAACCTATGATGCTATATTCTATTCTAGGTTGCATGTAGATATTTTTCCAGCTTATCCATTAATTTCATTATACCTTTGATATCATTAACTCACGGTGAGTTTCATGGCCCCATTTTCTATTATTTAACTGTTTTACAAACTCTTTGGGGGAGATACACGCTACAATTTTTAAAACAATCATAATTACTTGAAAATTATACTAGGTGCTATATAAATCTTTATTTATACTTGTAATTACGTACTAGGAACTATGTGCTTGAAATTATGTGCTAGATCAATTGTTATTTATATAAGTAGTTATGTGCTACATCAATTATTATTGATACCTTGAGTTATGTGCTATGTCAATTGCTATTGATTGGGAAATGGTTCCCAGTGATCTTTGGGAAGTGGCACCCAGTAAGCATAAGGTCCTTTTCTGGGCATCGCAAATGTAAGGTCCCTTTCTGGGCATCGCAAATGTAAGGTCCCCTTCTGGGCATCACAAATTTAAAGTCTTCCTTGTTCGGAAAAACAATACAAAGTCTCCTTCATTGACGGAGCAACATTATTTATTTTAGGGGATTATGCCGCATACATCATCGTATATATCGTGATATTATTGAAGTGCTCGTATATGTATATCTTATTTACTATTGCCCTACACTGTTGGAATCATTCCTAACTTGTATTTCAAGTGTTAGTCATTAATATGTAATACGTTACTTAATTAGGCTTTATGTTAGTAATTAAGGCTAGGCTCATGTAGAAAGCCCATGAGCCTATGCAAAAGCCCAATAAGGAAAGGAAGGGACTAGATGTGTTGCCATAGCTCCCTTCCCCTATAAATACATTGTATCCTCTCATTTGAGAGGTTGGTTATGTTGGGTTCATTAAATACCCAAAACCCCTTAATCTAGGATTTGAATAGAAAATAACCTAAGTGCTTAGACCGTTAAACACTAACAGGTCACTGAGTGCATAGTCTCTCAGTGAGCCATCTTCAGGATGCTCAGTAAGAGACATAGAAGAAGTCTCTTCACTCAGTAAGGCGGAACTTAAAGGGTGAAGACTGAGTCAAGAAGAAGATGGTGGATTCAGTAAGTGATGACAATAACTTACTGAATCCCTCAAACTTCTCTCCAACTACAAACACTGAAGACAAACTGAAACTGAAGACTGAAGACTATGAAGACTGAAGAATGGTCGAGACAAAACGGTTATGCTTGAAGCGATAAAGACGGAGTACTTATCTTCAAGAAGTCAACCTTCCTTAAAAGGCTCAGCATCAGTACTGACATGAAGAAAGTGACTTGGTCCCTTTACCTAATATAGTCTTTGTAAACAGAGACAAAATACATCAGTATTTTGTCTTCTGCAATATTGTCAGTTTGTCACTTAGGAAAGAGTTAAAACTCACACTTGTATAAATAGCATAAGAGATGGAGTGAAAGGTTAAGCTTGTGAATTGTAAAAACACACATACACGCAAGCCATCTTTCACTCCTCCAAATACAACTTAATCCCTGAGATAGCTCAGTGGGTACTTGTAGTTGTGCTCAAACATAGCCTGAGCTTAGAGAGGAGTTGCAAACACTTTGTCATTTCAATCCCTAATACTGTTCCACAAGTACTAGGGTAACGTATTCTTCTGATTCATTTCTAATAAGAATATGACATTGAAAATTACTCTTGTGTTTTATTTATATCCTTTCAGTCATTGATTCACTATTAGTCTTGTTTACTTTACTTAAACTGTTTTTATACTATTGTGAATAGGGAACAACAAGTGGTATCAGAGCAAGGCTGGTTATAAAACTGTTTTAAAGCCGCTTTAAACGTTTTTAAATCAGGATCCTTAAAATGGCTGAAATTGATGTACCCCAACTAGTCGATAAAAAGGGTGGAGCTTATTCAGCTGTTGCCCCAAGACTTGAAGTTGGTAAATTCAACAAATGAAAAAAGCGTATGCTTTGCTATTTGATTGGAATGAAACCTTATTATATCAAGTGTATAAATGAAGGTCCATTTATCCCAAAGATTGCTGAAGGTTTGCCTAAACCTAAAGCTCAGTGGACTCAAGATGAGAGAAGAGCGGTCAACCAGGACCAAAGGCTCAAAAGTATCATAATATCTTGTCTTCCTGATGATATTATGGAGTCAGTTATAAGCTGTAGTACGGCCAAACAAACCTGGGATGACCTAGTTCATAGTCATGAAGGTCCTTCTGATACCAAGGAAAACAGGATTATGGACCTGAAACTTGAGTATAATACCTTCAGGGCTAAGGACTCGGAAACTCTGTCTCAAACTTACACCCGTTACAAAACTCTTTTAAATGAACTGTCAAATGATGGTGTTAAGTTGTCCAAACATGAAATCAATGTTGGCTTTGTCAATAGTCTCCCTGAGAAGTGGTTGAATTTCTCTCAGGGACTTAGGAATGCTAATCATATCCAGAATCTTGAGCTTCTTGAAATTTATGGGAAATTTGTCTATGAGGAAAACCTCATCAACAGACGATACCCTGACTTAAAAAAGTCTCAGGAAGTCAAGAAGTCTCTGACCACCACCTCATTACCAATATCAACTGCTTTCTATTATAGGAATGTTGTTCAAGATTTTCAAGAAAATTTAGATGATGAGCCTGATGAGAGATCAAGTGAGGAGTACCTAAATGACCTGAACACTGAATTTCAGGAAAGGGCACTCCTTGCTAACTCTCGAAGGTTTATAAAAAGAAACAAAGGTTTTTCAAATAGTAAATCAAATGAGGACACTAAATGCTTTAAGTGTCACAAAAGAGGTCATTTTGAAAAGACTGTTTTTCAAAAACAATTTCTGAACCCTCTTATAAACCATCAGGGTCAAATCAGTCCTCAGGATTTAGAGAATTTCAACCAAAAATCTATCAGTCTCATCAAAACTTTAAAAACAAATCTGATCAAAACATAACTATTGATTTTGAAGCTAAGTATAAGAAAGTCAAAGCTAAGCTTGCATTGCTCGAAGCCAGTCCCTCAGAAACAACAAAAAGTGTTCAATCTGTGTAGGGTAAAAACAAAGGCCTTGTTGCTGAAACCTTCGACTGGGATGAAGAACCAGTGTCATCAGATGATGAAATGGTGCATGTCAGTGCATTGATGGCCCTCTTAGAAGAGGACAAGCTAGCTGTTGGAAAGAATCATGCCAGGAATGGAGAATGGGTCAATATCACAATGAACAAGGTAAATATTTTACTTTCTATGGATGATGACTCTGATTGGCGGTCTTACATGAATTATCTTAATGTTGACCTTAAGTTCGTAGAAGAGCAAAGACTGAATCTTTTTTCAAAATACAACAAGCTAAGTTTTGAATTAAACAAGTGTAGGGATGAACTGCTTCTTTTAAAACAAGCTAAGCTTGAGGCTGTCACTTTGCAAATTCAAAACACTGAACTAGTTAAAAGAAATCAGGCTCTTCAAGACGAACTCAAAGAGGTTCAAGATATTCTTGATAGTTGGACTGCTAAGAATCCCAGGGTCTTTGATGCTGTGGGAGCTCCCAGTAGCAAGAAGAGAGTCTTAGGTAAAGATCATCTTCCTGACTCTCTCAACAAAGACCAGGGTCCTAAGCCATTTGTGTCTGGTGGTATGATTACCAGTATGTTGACTAGTCCCAAGCCCAGTGATTGGATTGATCGGGTTAATCCTGATAGTAAGCTTCCTAATTTCGATTCTGGAAGAATTCTAGAGCCTGAGAGTCAAGCTCTTAAGAGCATGCTTGGACTCCCTGATGTGCCCAGTAGTACTGAACACATTGAGTCTGAAGCAGAGTCTAATGTAACGCTTCCACCCCTAGAACCTCTTCAGGGTGCTGCACCAAGCTCTGAGCTTACTCCAATGCAATTCAATCCTTATTCACCAAAAGAAAGGTCTGGACTTGGTAGAACCATCCTGAAAAGGCCAACAAAACCAACTCAACAAGAGTCTACTCCTACTGAGACTTCCACATCCTTGACTCCCACTGAAGCTGACCAAATTCAGCAACAGACTGAACTTGTGAGGAAGCTAACTGAAAAGATGGATTCCATTGAAAAAGTCCCTGAATCAATCAAGGAGACAAAGTCAGCTTCCTCTAGTTCCTCAAAGTCCAAGTCAAACCCCAAATCCAAGCATAAGTGTTATCTATGCCACTATACCAGTTATACCACTGACAACTGTTATAGAATCCTTTTTTGTATGATCTGCAAAAAGGATGATCACAAAACTTCTGATCACTTACAATATGTAAGTTCACTCAGTGAAGCAAACTATACCAAAGTTGGTCATCAGTATGCTTCAACCTCCAAGTCTGCTAAAAAATTTAGAGCAAAACCCTTTCCTCCTTGTCCACACTGTGGGTTTAATGATCATCACCCTGATGATTGTCTTGTGAACACATGCTGTGATATTTGCGGAAATCCAGCTCATAAGACATCCCAACATGACAGTGTTATCCATGCAAGGAGAAGTTCCAAGCAACCCAATATCACTGAGTCATCCTCAGTCTCTAAATGCAAAACCTGTGGTAGCACAATGCACTCAACCACTGACCATGAGTCGATTGCCAAATTCAAAGAGACCTTGAGACCCAAGCCCACCAGTAAGTGGGTCACTAAGAGAAACTAATTCAGTTTACTACATGTGCAGAGACACGCCAGGGAGCCTATTTGGCATCTAGACAGTGGATGCTCAAGAAGCATAACTGGTGTGAAGGAGTATCTGCACAAGTATGTAAAGGAACCAGGACCCAAGGTAGTATTTGGTGATAACTTATCATGTCCCACTGAAGGTTATGGTTCAGTAAACTGCAATGGAAAAGTTTTCTCTAGAATTGCTTATGTCAATGGTCTCAAATACAATCTCATCAGTGTCAGTCAACTATGTGATGCTAAGTACACTGTGCAATTCAATGACAAACAAGGTACCATTTTCAATGCCAACAAAGAGGTTGTTTTGATATCTCCTAGAAGAGATGATGTTTATGTCTTAGACATGTCTACTCTTTCTTAAGATGGAACCTGTCTCTTTGCCAAAGCCACTAAAACTATCAACTGGTTGTGGCACAAGAGACTCTCTCACTTAAACTTCAAAAACATCAACAACCTGGCAAAACAAAACAAGGTCCATGGCTTACCATCACTGGTTTTTGCAAAAGATAAACCATGCTCAGCCTATGAAAAAGGCAAACATCAAAGAGCATCTTTCAAAACAAAACAAAATTTCTCCATTAAAAGATGTCTTCACCTCTTGCATATGGATCTCTTTGTACCAGTCAATCCTAGATCAATCCAGCATGAGAAGTATACTCTTGTCATTGTTGACGAGTTTTCAAGATACAATTGGGTATACTTTCTTTCAAAAAAGAGTCAGGCAGCTGACACAATAATGTCATTCATCAGGAACATTGAAAACCAGAATGACATTATTGTTAAACAAATCAGGACTGACAATGGTACTGAGTTCAGAAATGATGAGCTTGAGAGTTTCTGTGAGGAAAAAGGGAATCTCCCAAAACTTTTCATCTCCCTACACCCCTGAACAAAATAGGGTGGCTGAAAGTAAAAACAGAACTCTCATTGAGGCTGCAAGAACCATTTTAAATGGCTCAGCTCTCTCAAAGCGTTTCTGGATTGAAGCAGTCAAAACAGCCTGTTACACTCAAAACAGGTCAATCATTTTCAAAAGACATAACAAAACCCCATATGAGATATTCAAAGGTAGACTTCCTGACATCAGCTACTTTCATGTGTTTGGATGTCCTGTGTTTATTCATAACCACAAGGATCATCTAGGCAAATTTGATGCTAAAGCTGATGATGGATACTTTCTAGGTTACTCACTGATCTCCAAAGCCTTCGGGGTATTTAAAACAAGGAGACAACAAGTTGAGGAAATCTTTCATGTCACCTTTGATGAGAGTTCAGAAAGCATCAGGTTTACCAACACCTCAGTGGAGGAAATAGGAATTGATAACTCATCAAGATATCCTCCTGATGAGTATAACACTGAAATCAATTCCTCATACCAAGCTGATGCTGACATCTCATATTATGTCTTGCCTCACAATCTGTCATAACCAACTGTCAGTGAATTCATTGATAATCAATCAGTCCCTGCTGGGATAGGCAACACTGATCCAAATGATCAGGAACCTGTGATTCATGAAACCCAACCTGAACAAGACATCTCAACAGATGTTCTTAATGATTCTGTGGCTAATGCACCAGAACTCACTCCTGAGTCTCTAGTGACCTCCTCAAGTTCAGATCCTAGACCACAAAGTTAGTGGACAAAATCTCAGGACATTGAGCTTGTAAACATCATTGGTAAACCCACTAAGGGCATGCTCACTAGAAGCATGGCTGCTAAGTTAACTGCAGCTTCAGCCAATGAATGTCTATATGCTGATTACCTATCAGATATAGAACCCAAAAGTGTCACTGAGGCTCTCAAACACCCAAGTTGGGTTCAGGCCATGCAAGAAGAACTTCAACAGTTTGATAAAAACAAAGTCATGACCTTGATCAAATGTCCAAAGGATGTCATAGTCATAGGAATGAAGTGGGTGTTCAGAAACAAAACTGATGAAAATGGCACTGTCATTAAAAACAAAGCCAGACTTGTAGCCAAAGGTTACAGTCAACAAGAAGCCATTGACTATGATGAGACATTTGCTCCTGTTGCAAGAATGGAAGCCATCGGGATCTTCCTTGCATTTTCTACCTACATGAACTTCAAAGTTTACCAGATGGATGTAAAAAGTGCATTCCTGAATGGTGAACTCAAGGAAGATGTGTATGTTCAGCAACCTCCTGGCTTTGAGAGTAGTGAATTTCCTGACTATGTCTGCAAGCTTGATAAAGCCCTTTATGGACTGAAACAAGCTCCCAGAGCATGGTATGAAACTCTCTCAGCCTTCCTGATCCAAAACAAGTTTGTCAGAGGAAAGATAGACAACACATTATTTATCTACAGGACAAAACAAGATATGATACTAGTCCAAGTATATGTTGATGACATCATCTTTGGCTCAACAAACTACACTCTTTGCAAACAGTTTGAAAAACTGATGACAAAGAAGTTTGAAATAAGCATGATGGGGGAACTCACATACTTCCTTGGACTACAAATCAGGCAAACTGATAAAGGAATCTCCATCAGTCAAGAAAAATACACAAGAAATCTCTTGAAGAAATATGAGATCTCTGAATGTGCCTCAGTGAAGACACCAATGGTCCCTCCTAACAACCTTGGACCTGATCTCACTGGCAAGTCAGTCAATCAAACCCATTTCAGAGGTATTGTTGGCTCACTGAAGTATCTAACTGCTTTCAGACCAGACATACAATTCTCAGTCTGTCTAATTGCAAGATATCAGTCTAATCCCAAAGAATCCCACCTCACTGCAGCCAAAAGAATACTCAGGTACCTGAAGGGAACCCCAAACCTTGGACTCTATTATCCAAAGTGCTCAGGGTTTGATCTCAAAGGTTACTCTGATTCTGATTATGCTGGCTGCAACATGGACAAAAAAAGTACCTCAGGGTCCTGTCAATTTCTTGGAGGAAAACTGGTTTGTTGGAGTGTTAAAAAGCAACAATCATTGGCTATGTCTTCAGCTGAAGCTGAGTATGTGGCTGCTGCAGGTTGTTGTGCCAATTTTTTATGGATGAAAAGTCAACTCAGTGACTATGACATCCATTACAAAATGGTACCCATCTTCTGTGACAACACTAGTGCAATTGCAATCTCCAATAACCCCGTCCTTCATCAAAGAACTAAACACATTGATATCAGATATCACTTCATCAGGGACCACATAATGAAAGGAGACATAGAACTCCATTTCATCCCCACTGAATATCAACTGGCTGATATCTTCACCAAACCCTTGGATGAACCTACCTTCAGGAGACTGAAAGCTGAATTGGGAATGCTTGACATTGAAAGTCAGGCATCTGAAAACCAATCTCAGTAAGTTCTCTGAAATGGTTCCTCCTCACTGAACGAAACCCACAATACAACCTCTCACTGAATGAGTAAGACTCATTCAGGGACCCTGACAATTAATATTGAGCATTGAATAAGTAACTAAATGATCTAAGGATCAGTTACTTAAATGTCCTAGGTTGGTAACTATGCCAATTTAATATAGGAATATATATCTCTTTGTCTTACTGTCAACCATATCAAGGGTCCCTCACAAACTTACCTCATCCCCACTTGGCATTAAATGCCTCCTCTCACCTGAAATATCTTATTGATATTTTATTACTGCAAAAGTGCACTTTTACTGTGCACTGCAACTGTTCCCTTGAAAAACGGAATTTTACTGCGGGTAGTGGAGTGGTGGCATTAAATGTGGAGATTCAAAACATTTTCATAAACTAACTCTACAAATTCCCATTTATGCACATTTTACCCCTCTCACCACTCTATAAATACCCTCTTCTAAACTAAACAAACACACACAAATTATTTTTCTGCAACAGAACTCTGTCAAAATCCTTTCTCAAACCAAAAAAATTTGTGTGTGTCCTCAAAAACTCTTCAAACCTTCCTTTGAAAAACCCTCTTTGTAAACATTTACAAAAGTTTTTCATCACAAACTTGAGAGATCTAAAAACTCTTTGATTGTTCTAGCTAAAATACCTTTTTATAAACCCTAAAATCTTTTTAATTGAAATGGCTAGAACACAATCTCTCCAGTTTGCTTCTCAGTGGGTAGGGGATCTTACAAATGTTGAATTTAAAACAAATAATGTCATAGGCAATTTTGAATACCCTGAAACTGTCCCAACCTACAAAGACATTATGAAATTTTTATTTAACTGCCCACTAAAAACGGCCTTTGTGAAATGTCCCTCAATTCTGTACCAAAACCTCCTCAGGGAGTTTTGGGCTACAGCCATGGCCTATGACCCGACACCCTCAACTAATGAGACTGACCTACGACCTCTCAGGGAGTATCTCATTAATTTCATTCTTTTCAATAGGGAACAGTCACTAACCCTGGATTATAAAACTTTTTGCACTTCAACAGGGTTAGATTACAACAATGGAGTCTATGTTGCCCATCCTGAACCCTCGACAGTTAAGGATGGGTTAAAACAAATTGCCTTAGATCCAAAATTTTTGGATAGAACCCCAGTCACCAAGAATTCATTTCCTGTGGCTTGGAGGATCCTGTTCACTTTTGTGATTCAGGTCTTCGGCGGGAATCACTCGTCCACTGAACAAGTTAATTCTATTCAGTTGATGACGGCTCACTGCTTGATGAATGAGGTCACTGTCGACATGGGAGAGATCATTTATAGTGATCTCGTAACCAAGCTACTGAGCAAAACTAGGGCGAAATACGTTTCGTACCCTAGGTTTATCTCATGTACTTTGCAAGGGTTACTGGGTTGTAATTATCCTCAGGAGTACAAACATACTCCTTTACCTAGTACCCTGAGTCAATCTAATTTTCAAAAGGACCCATCCCAAGTCACTGATATTGTATTGACGGCCCATATGGTTGCTGTAAACAACCAGAGGGATTCAGTGTCTTCTAACCCTGCTCCTAAAAAGAGAAAGGGGAAGTCTCAGACTGGGACTAAGACCAAACCCAAGTCTCAGGGCCCTGAGGCTTCAGGAACACTGGCCAAAAGGCAAAGAAAACCCAAGACTGATTTGCCACCTACTGGAGACCAAGTAACATCCACCCAAGGGACAACGAAGGACACTGATAAATCACAATCAGTGCCCTTGGTCCAAACCACTACTCCCCAAGATCTAGAGGGAAACAAACAACCTGCTGGTAGGGGAGCGCCTTCCACATCGCCCAGTGATGACATTAGCAAATCAAAGCCTTTGTCTGAGGGCACACTGAATGATCCCAAAGACTCAGAGGGAACCAAACAACCCGCTGATAGGGATATCACCTTCACTGACTCTGCTAAAGGCACTGGGAAAAACCCATCAGTGTCTCAGGGGTCTTAGGGGAACAAAGACTCGGAGGGAAAGGAACAACCTGCCGATACGGAACCCAAAACCAATCCTGACTCCAGAGAAGGCACTGGGAAACTCCCACCAGTGTCTGAGGGGTCAACGGGGGACAAAGACTCAGAGGGATTAATACCACCCGCTGATATGGAACCCATCACCAACCCCTTGTTGACTGTTGCTGATGTTACTGGGATACTATTTTCTGAAGATGAACTTGCTGACAGTGATGATGAAATATTATCAGCAGGGGAAGAAGTGGACGCTGAGGTTCAATCTGAACAAGGACCTCAGCCTGATCCACAGGAGCATACTGAATCACCATTCCAGCCTGACAACAATGACTCCGACTCCTCTTCCTCCACTAATGAATTCAAAAGATTTGATAATGTTCTTCCACTCACAGAGAGGCAGCTTGTTCAGTGGATCACCAAAGCTTCAAGGAAGCTATACTCCAGGGTCACTGACACATTGTGGGAATAACACACTGAGGCTGGTGCCAGTTATGCAGATCTAAAAGCTGAAGTACAAGCTTTTGATGAAAACGTTCATGAACACAGGGATCTGATGTATGACACTCTTCACAGACTGGATAACAACTTGGCCAACTTTCTCAGGCACCTTCAGGGTGTAGGAACAAAGATAGATGAAATCAGGGAATTTGTCAAAGAAGACTTAGTGCTCAACTCTAAAGTGTTGAAGGCTACTGAGGCTTACTTGAAACAATCCTCTAGCCTCACTAAACTGATCGAAATGCTCAAGTCTGCAAATGTTCAGGGTCTTCAATCTTCAGTCCAGTCTCTTCAAGCTACATTAGGCTCTGTGAATACTCAGGTGGCAACTTTGGCTCAAGCATCTTCTTCCTTGGCCTGGAATCTCGGACCCAGAATGACTGCTTTAGAAGTATCTCAGGAAAACTTGGAAACAAAAGTCACTGGTATTCAAACAGACACTTCAGATATCAAGGCCATGATCACTGAAATCTATCAGGCTTTCAAGGGTCAAGCAGCTCCGTCCCCCTCAGCACCCACACCAACTCTTGCCCTCACTGACGCTCCGGCAACAATTGAGGAGGAGAATACTGCTGAAGAAACTCCTCTTCACACTGAGGGGGAGCCAACACCACCAGTATATGAGGCTGTACCAATCTCATCACCACCAGTCCCAGCAGTACCAATCTCATCAATACCACCAACATCTTCAACAAAAACAACATTGACAGTAATAACACCAGTAAAAACAACAACACCACCCCTGGTAGCAACATCATCTTCCTCAGGCCAGGACAAAGGAAAAGGCATAATGATGACACCACCTGAGCCTGAGAAGATACCCTTTAAGATCGGCAACACTGAGTACCTGCTCACACCACAACATCTAAGTTCATACCTTGCTAAGGAGGAAAGGAGAAAGAAACTTGCAGAAGAGGAAAGAAAGAGCAGAGAAGCACTGGTACAAGTAGTTGCTGAGGAAGCTGAAAACATTGGAATAGATGCTAAGAAGCTTGAAAAGGGTCAGGCAGGACAGAAGTTCAAGGATGCTCAGGCAGCAAAAATGGCTGAAATGAAAAAGCAATTGAAAGAAAAGAACAAAAGAACTGCAGCCATCAGGAAAGCAAGAATTGACCATTATAATTGGACAATGTCAAGCAGAAGACTGCCTGAGAAGATCACTGATGTCAAAATCATCCCCAGATCCAAACCACTGGCAATGAACGTCTACAGGGGGGATGATAAAAGACATTTCGAGGTTCATGATCCCCTAAAATTCACTGACTTTGGGATCACTAAACTCGATGAACTCGGTCCAATAATAGAAAAGAAGCAAAATGCGGTGGTTAAGGAGCTGATGAAGATGCTTAGTAAAAGATATGAAAGAATAAGGGATGCACCAGCACAACTGGGGATTCAGCCTGCCTTAACTGCACCTCAAGGATCTCAACCATAATCATCCACTGACAAAAGGAAAAGAGTTGAGTTTCAGCCTGAGATTAAAGTGCCTGGACTAGAATGTAAAAGGGAGCTGCCTGAAGGTGTGAAATTTGTAAACTGTCTGGTAATTGAAAAGCCTGAAAGAGGGCTATTCCACATTGATGTCTATGGAAACCCAACATTTCAAAGATGGAGTGACATTGATCAAGCAGGTGTGGCTGCAATGCTAAGCTACATACCAGTGGCCTCTCAAATTCAGACTCCTGCAAACGTCAAATTCTGTGCTGACCTAAACACCAAGATAAGAGAGCACCCTGACAGAGAAACACTCATCACCAAGAAAGTAAAACTTGAAGCACTGGGGATCCATCTTGACTGACATCATTTTCATTATCCTTTGTACTAGTGATAGGAACCTTGTAATTTGATCAATAAACGATGTATGTTTTGTTAAAATATTCAGTGTTCCTTATTGTATTCATTAGTACATTCAGTGTAAGAAAAAGCCATTTGCTCACTTACACTGATCAAACACTTAGGCTATTTGTATAATAAAATAGGGGGAGACTGTTGGGTTCAGTAAATACCCAAACCCCTTAATCTAGGATTTGAATAGAAAATAACCTAAGTGCTTAGACCGTTAAACACTAACATGTCACTGACTGCATAGTCTCTCAGTGAGCCATCTTCAGGATGCTCAGTAAGAGACATAGAAGAAGTCTCTCCACTCAGTAAGGCGGAACTTAAAGGGTGAAGACTGAGTCAAGAAGAAGATGGTGGATTCAGTAAGTGATGACAATAACTTACTGAATCCCTCAAACTTCTCTCCAACTACAAATACTGAAGACAAACTAAAACTGAAGACTGAAGACTATGAAGACTGAAAAATGGGCGGGACAAAACGGTTATGCTTGAAGCGATAAAGACGGAGTACTTATCTTCAAGAAGTCAACCTTCCCTAAAAGACTCCGCATCAGTACTGACATGAAGAAAGTGACTTGGTCCTTTTACCTAATATAGTCTTTGTAAACAGAGACAAAATACATCAGTATTTTGTCTTCTGCAATATTGTCAGTTTGTCACTTAGGAAAGAGTTAAAACTCACACTTGTATAAATAGCATAAGAGATGGAGTGAAAGGTTAAGCTTGTGAATTGTAAAAACACACATACACGCAAGCCATCTTTCACTCCTCCAAATACAACTTAATCCCTGAGATAGCTCAGTGGGTACTTGTAGTTGTGCTCAGACATAGCCTGAGCTTAGAGAGGAGTTGCAAACACTTTGTCATTTCAATCCCTAGTACTGTTCCGCAAGTACTAGGGTAACGTATTCTTCTGATTCATTTCTAATAAGAATATGACGTTGAAAATTACTCTTGTGTTTTATTTATATCCTTTCAGTCATTGATTCACTATTAGTCTTGTTTACTTTACTTAAACTATTTTTATACTATAGTGAATAGGGAACAACATGTTGTTCACATAATACATTTCCTACGCATAAGCTTTCCTTATATCCATACGTGTGTGTGTTTGTGTGTTCATCCAATCACATTCATCTCTATTTCTTACATATTGATCCTTGTGTTAACTTATGGTGACCTAACAGTGGTATCAATCGCCATCTAGTTGGGTGAAACACCTTTTGTTTTTGAAGTTTTACTCGTACGTGTAAGGTTCTCGGTTTAAAACTTTTCATACGCATAAAAGCTTTGATTTTTACACTTGTAAACTCAAGATTCTTATGAGTTAAGGTTTATTTGGTGTCAAAGTTTCTGTTTTTTGCAAAAAGATACAAACTTTACGTGTTTAGCATAGTTTTTGAACTTGTTTTTGTATCGTGTACCTCTTTTACGCGTAAGGTTGAAAATAACTTTAGATCATCAAGTTTCAAACTTTTGTGTTATTTTGGTGATTTTGAAGCTGTTTCATCATTAAAATCAAGTTTACAAAACGTTTTAGAGCATAAAAATCAAGCTTGGTAAAAACTGTCCTTTTTACGCCTAGCAAAACCCTAGTTTTACGCCTAAGCTCTACGCATAAGTCATTGTTACGCCTAACAGTTTCTTACGCGTAAGGATTTTCTTCATTGATCTTCGAAGCTGTTAGTTTACTCAGTATTTTCTTGCTTGGATAAGCCTGAAAACACTTCGACTTGTGGATATTTTTTACACTTGGATAAGTGTAAAGGATTTTTGGGTAAAACCCTAAGTTTACACCTAAGCTAAAAAGTTTACCAGTAAACATCTTACGCCTAAGTTAATATTACGCCTAAGGTTCTTACTTCTAAGCCTTTTGTTTACTCATAAGCTTACGTTTAACCTAAACTTACGAGTAAGAAGTATTTACGCCTAAGCTATTGTTTACGCGTAAGTAGGAAGTTACGCGTAAGAATATCTGTTTACGCCTAAGCTGTGTTTTACGCCTAAGTGTACTTCATCAACAAACATCAAGTTTCATTCGACTACAAAGATCCATCATCAACACAAGTTTCAAGATGTCTCAACCACCATACTCTAACAACTTTCCTCATGAGTATCCTCAACAACAACAACAACTATAACAATATCCTCAACAACAATTTCAACAACCATCATTAGTTTATTTTCCTCAAGGAGCACAACCTCTTCCACCACAAATCCCTCAACCAAACCCTCGTCAACAATATCAACATGCTAACTACTTCCAATATCAGTTTCCAGCTAAGTATACTATGAATGTCACAACGCAGAAGGAACCTTCTTGGTTTGCATAGATGTGTGAAGCTTTAAGCAACCAACAATCCATTCATGAAGCTGGATCCTTTGATAGACATCCAATGCTCACTCTCGGTAACTATGATCAATGGGTGATAAGGTTTTTAGGTTTTGTGACCTCGAGAAACCACATGGTAAGTTTTTGAAGAAGGTCATCCTTGAAGGTCCTTTTTAGATGCCTTCTATAACTATACCCAGAGATCCAACTTATACTCCACCAAGAGATGATGTTACCAACATTCTCAGAGTAGATCAACTCACTGCTGAACAACTTCTTCACTTAGAAGCTGAAGAAATTGCAATGCAATATATCCTTTTGGAATTACCCAGTCCGATTCTTCTTAGTGTTGATGCTCAGAAGACTGCAAAAGCTATGTGCGAACAAATTCATTTTCTAATGGAAGACACTGAACTCAATCAAGAAGACATGGAATCCAAACTTTACTTATCATATGAGAATTTCATGACTGAACCAGGGGAATCATTAGAATCATACTATCTCCGGTTCTCAGACATCATCAATGGCTTGGAAAAACACGGCATCATTATGCCAAGGATTGCAATCAATACTAAGTTCCTCAGCTGTCTTGGTACTGATTGGGAAAAGTATGTTACATTCATCCGTCAAGCTAAGAATCTTTATCAAGCAACGTACGGATGGTTGTATGACTATTTGAAGCACCATCAAAAGGAAGTAGACAAAGACAGAATTATCCATGGAGTCCCTGCCTCTCCAACACTCCCGGATAATCAAACTCTTGCTTTGTACACTCAAGCATGTTATCCTCAATTTCCAAACTTGCCAACTAATGATGTACCCTCCGAACAGCTCGACGGACACCCCTTCGAGATGTATCGAAGCTCTTCTGTACGAAGGCCCAAGTTAGGTCTCCTAAATGTTCATAGGCATTAAACCATTCGTACACATGAAGGTTACCTGCGAGAAATTCGCCATTCGAAGCCCTAAGCCCTTCGGGGTATGGTTGACGAAGGAGCAACGGATAGGAGAACCTCCTGACTTGGTAAAACCCACGATCTCCATCTCTTTCCTGGCTTTCCTGCCAAGTTTGAGAACGTGGGTCACTAAGCCCTAGCGGTTACCCACAAACATGGGACGCCCCCATGTTCTCCGACATTTGCGCAGAGGTGCCCCTAACCCTATTTCTTCCACTATAAATAGGTTGGACGGGCAGGGAATTATGGTAAGCTCATTCATCACTCATCTCTTTACTTACACACACTTATACAACCATAACTCATACTTACTCTCACACTGGAGGTGGTTCGCATGGTCCAACCCCTGCGCAATCACTTAACGTAGTGTCTTCATATTTCTTATCCTCAGGTGAAAGACAATCTTGGCTGGAACATACACCCCTCATACCTTTGATCATCATCGAAGCCTGGTAGTGCAATTTATTGTACAATCAGTGGCGCCATCTGTGGGACCCGCTACTATTAGTCCCGTAATCACCAAGTCTTGAAACCCTAACCGATTATGCTACTTTTCCGGCATGGAACCAGGAAGAGAAAATACACCTCCACTAGGTTTTTCTACCCTGGTACTTCTCAACACAACTAACATCGATAATCTCGCCCCGATAACTGCCTCCACCTTCACTACACAATCTCGTTTGGAAACCACTCCCATACATCACGCCTCAACTTCCGCTAACCTTATTCTAGAAATTAGCTTTGCCTTCGTTGAGGCAAACTTCGATGCCTTAGAGTCTTTGCTGAGGGCTCACAAGAGGCAAGTTCGCAACACTGAGATGCGAAGGGAACTGGAATATTCCAGTGAAGAATGTGACGAAGAGATCGAGGTAGATGAAAGGCCTCGACCAATTAACAAGGGGCATTCGACCCTACGAAATGGTTCTCCTTCCATAAGGAGGCCTAATGGAAGGACTGTTGGTTTTGAAGAAGGTCCTGGAGGAGATCCGGGAAGAAGGAGCGAGAACTCCAATGGAGGAAGCAACCCGGTAGGAAATGGAGGGGTAAACCTACTGATAACATCAAATAGTCCTGAATATTAAGTGTCAATTTCCCCCGATAATGCTTGTAATTTATATCATTTATATGGATTTACCCTTGTTTTCCATTGTTTTCCACTTTCAGGTAAATTACGAGCATTGGAGCTAAAGAGACCCGAAATTGGAGAAATATCAAAGATTTATCATAGTATGCTGACTTTGAAGAAGTTACGGCGTAACTCATCTCTCACATTACGCCGTAACTAAAGCGTGACTCAGAAAACCAACTCATCAGAAGGTTACGACGTAACTCTCCCCAAAGACTACGACGTAACTATATTAGGTCAAATGAGGTTCCACGCCGCTGATAACTACGCCGTAACTATTTCATCAACTACGGCGTAACTAAGTAATATTGAAGATACGGCGTAACCACTCATAAGGTTACGCCGTAACCAGCAGATCTAGTGCAAATTACGAAGGAATTAAAGATTACGGCGTAACTCTTATATTAGTTACACCGTAACCCAGATCTGGCCTATAAATACCCCACGATTTCCAGCATTTCAAAGCATCCCATTCCACACACCACAACCAAAGAACATGGGAAGAAGCCAAAGGCAGGTCTAGAGGAGCATACAGAGCTGTCTCCAAGGGAGAAATCACTCCCCTACGATAAGCATTAGCATTTTATATTTTTCATACTTTCGATTCATGTATTTCGTAACTTTGATTATTGAATTGACTTGTATGGTTAATATGAGCGGCTAAGCACCTCTTGGTGCTGGCCTAGTTATGATTCCTTAATTGTTTTGTTTGCATTTATATTACTTCCGTATAATTATTTCTAAGTGTATGCATGCATAGTTTATTGGTAGCTACCTTTGTTTCGGTAGTTTTGAATGGCGGTAGAGGCTAGTTGCTTAGGAGATATGACCAACTGACCCTAAGTGAGTAGACTGAGATGGGAAGGGTAAGATATGACCAACTGACGACCCTTTCTACTTGTGCGATTTGTCCAACTGATCATGTAACATATTGGATTTCATAAACACATCAAACCATGATCAACAAGAGACGTACACTTGAAGGTTTTAGAGAGAGAAATAGTTAGAGGTTTGGGAACTTAGTGAGAGGAAATGAAAGTATTATTATGAGCTCCAACCCTCTACCTTGGGAGGTAGAGGGTATTTATAGTCTTACACAAATCGCCACCAACGGGCTGTGGATCAAGCATACAGTGGGTAAAGACCCGTCCGTCCTCCACAGTGTTACATAACTAAATACTACTTAACATTAAATAACTACGACTACGAGCATTCTAACGATTACATATACTTGAGGTGACCGACACTTTAATAACTGGATTTACTAAATCCTAACAATCTCCCCCTAAGGGAGGTCACCTCCAATTACATTGAATACAAACAAATATTACATTCAGATTATTCTTGGATTCTTGTTAAAGTTCATTGCTCTGAAGCTCGTAGTCTTTGATTCTTCATTTTTGCATGTTTGGATAATCCAAGTGGAGGTCTTTAATTGATCCACGTGATAATGAGTTTTGTGCCAGCTTTGAGATCATCAGCCACATTAAATCTCTAACTCATCCTTTATTGTTGTATTGCCATTATGAGTTGTTGTGAATTTTGGACCGACATGCTCACATTCTGGATCATGATATATTTTCATCAGAGTCGCGAAAGCTTTAGTTGGTTCATGATATTGGCAGTAGCGTAGCAGAAGCATGGAGTGATAATATCAGAGTCGTTGATGCACTTATCATGATGTCTTTAGGAATTGAATGTGTTGTGTGAGCATGCGGCTATGGATTGACCTCTCTATTCTGATCAGCTGCAAATGTCAGGTGTCCCTGCATAAAACAGTTAGCAATAAAGTGCACATAAGTGTCTTTGATCACTTTTGTTGAATTGAGGTGCACGGCCCACGGTTCCTCGTTGATCAGTACAAGTACTACCTGTGATCAGGTATAATTCCGAAGAATTTCCTTGAAAGGGTTTCGCAGCTGCTCTAGTCGTTCTCAAAACGGAACGTCTCAAAGAAGACAACACGGAGTGAGTGAACCAGCGAATTGAGATTCACTGATTGATGAAAATGATTTGAAAACAATCGTGTATTTAATATAAAGTTTTTGCAATACAACGAAGGTTTTATGGAAAATCAATTATCAATCATAAATATCCCTTTTGATTTTGAAAACATAATACACAGTCGACGTGCTGAAGAAAAGAATTTTGAGCACACCGACCGGTTTTTCAAAGATATCTGTCAATCCATTTTCCTGGACAAGGAACGATTCAATAATGAGACGCTCCATTGATGAAGTCCAGATGACACAACAAGTCTTGGCAATACCACACGGATAATGCGTGGGACTTCTCAAAATATATTCTCACATTCCACATTTTGTGAAACTGTGAGTCTTTAAGAATTAAGTGTCCTAATGAGATTTATTGATGATCTTGTGGCTCTAGACTCAATTGTGCACATTTGATTTCCTATGTCGGAGACTAGGGAGAGGGTCTCCTTCTTCAATATCTACAATCTCTAGGAGAAAGTCGATCGATTATGTAGGTTCCCCGTGAGAATGAAACAAGCCCTTTTAAGAGGAACTTGAGTAGCTTGGGAAGTTAGTGCATTGCGTCACTGGGTCCATGACATCTTGTCTTCAATACCAGTAAGTAGCATATGTATTGAACCCGGTTTCTTCCTTAAGGTTGAATTATTGGAGGGCTATTTCTTTTCACCCTTTTCACATTCCAATTCTTTTTCATTCTTCAACCCCTTCAGTGCTTACCGAGACTTCATAACTAGAACCTTGTTGGGTTTATTCCAGTACTAGCTCTGTCTCAGTCCGCACTCTTCCCATTTCTCATTTTTCTCCTTTTTTTTCATCATACCTAAGGACTTTTACACTATCTAGTGGATTGTCCCTGGGTAGATCCCTCCGGTTCTGGAGGATCGTAGGAACAAATACCTAACCTAACTATCCTTATATCACCATACATAAAGTAAATTTGGTCGGTCTTTTTGGTATTGTTCATCTGCCATTGAAACCAATTGAAAACCATTTAAAAATCAATCCAGATACTTGTGATATATTATCAAAGCATTTTGTACCTGAATTGTTTTTGATATTTTTAGAAAAATAGCTCCCCCTCAACATGTGCATCGTGTATTTGAAATCGTTTTGGCACACGGAGGTAAGAGGAAGAATTAACTTCTTTGATTACCATTTTCTAAAAGATATCAATATCACTTCCCTGATCAAATCAAGTAGATAAAGCATATTGGGGAAGGATGAGGTTTTCATAAGTTTGCTCCCCCTCAATATGTGCCTTGAGGTTTGAAAGAGTTTTGCACATATTAGAAGGAACCTGCACTTAGAGACAAATCAATCACGTTTCAATTCTTTGTGGTTTTAAAAGGATGCTCCCCCTCAACATGTGCATAGAAAATTTGAAATCGTTTGGCCCATGTGGGGAGGAAAGCTTGCTAAACACTTGTGAAACCATTTAGCGAATCATCAGTTTAAATCCAATTTAAATCACAAATTCTCCCCCGATCACAATTTTCAAATCATCTGAGATTTGTGATCTCTATAGATTTAAATTGTTTTTTGAAAGCTTTTAAGGAGAATTATGACTTGCTTATGAAAACATTTAACCGATAAGGATCACTTATGAGACTTTAAACTCCAATAACATGAATGAATATCTTTTGAAAACATGACAAATAACCTTTTGATTTAACTGAAATTATTCTCCCTCTCAATCAATGACATAAGTTGTTGATTGAGAGATCGAGATTTTGACCGATGTCAAGTCCAAGTGAATTTCAAAAATTTAGTCCGAGTTATTTTGTTTAACATTGTTTTCATTAGATAGCAAATATTTTCCAGAAGAATTTATAGAAGGAAAAATATTTGTGAAGGAAACATTTGTCCTTTTGGTGACAAACATTTGTTTTTAAAATCAGAGCATGAGATTTGAAACATACGTTAAAGCATGGCTCTGTTCTTTCATTAAAAACGGGTTATAGACTAAAAACATTTTCTCTCAATTTTTTTTTTGTTTTGTTTTTTGTTTTGTTTTTTTTATCATTCGAACAACATCTAAAGACCTGTGTCATTCTTTGAATGACAACACAAAATCCGTAGATGATATCGAACAAGAGAGAAAAAAAACATGACAAACTAACAATGTTTTTGGGATTTTTTTTTTCTAATTTTTATGGATTTTTGAAAGTTTTATATTTTTCTATTTGCTTTTCGAATAAATATTTACAAGAGATGGATGAAGAAAAACCTTTACTCCTCGTCTTCCTCTTGAAGACGTTTGAGTGTCTCCGGTTGTAGACTCTTTAGACCAAGTCGTGGAAGGATAAACTCAAAACGTTCTCTAGGAAGAGCTTTGGTGAAGATGTCTGCTAATTGGTATTCAGTTCTCACAAAATAAAGTTCCACCACACCGTTTTCTACTTGCTCCCTGATGAAATGATGTCTAATGTCGATGTGCTTTGCTCTTGAGTGTTGAACGTTGTTGAATGAGAGAGCAATATCACTTTTAGTATCACAGTACAGAGGGATTGTGTTGAATTTAAAGCCATAGTCAGATAATTGGGATCTAATCCATAGGATTTGAGCACAACAAGATGACATGGCTATGTATTCAGCCTCTATAGAGGATATCGAAGTACTCATTTGTTTCTTAGAAGACCAGCTCACAAGCTTATTGCCCAAAAACTGAGCACCACCAGACGTACTTCGACGTGTATCTTGACATCCTGCATGATCAGCATCCGCATAGGCTGTTAGTGACATACCGGTGTCCTTCGGCTACCAAAGTCCCATATTGATGGTTCCTTGGAGATACCGAAAGACCCATTTAACCGCTTCAAGGTGCTTTTTGGTAGGCTTAGCCTGATATCTTGCACACATGCAAACAGCGAACAGAATGTCTGGTCTACTGGCTGTGAGGTACATCAGGGATCCAATCATACTACGATATTTCGTTTGGTCTACCATGATCCCTGAGTGGTCCTCATCTAGTTTAGTACGCTCTATCATGGGAGTGTCATCAGAGTCACAAGAATCAAATCCAAATTTCTTTAAAATCTCATTTGCATATTTAGATTGATTTATAAAAATGCCTCCGGGACTTTGTGAAATTTGTAATCCCAAGAAAAATGACATTTGTCCCATCATTGACATTTGAAATTTGGAACCCATTTCATTTGAAAAACGGTCACATTCATTGGGGTTAGTCGAGGCAAAAATAATATCATCAACATATATTTGAACGTGAATTAAATGTTTGCCTGACTTTCTGGTGAACAGTGTCGGATCAACTGCTCCTTTGCTGAATCCAGTAGATAGAAGAAACTTTGATAGTGTATCATACCATGCCCTTGGAGCTTGTTTCAAACCATAAAGAGCCTTTTTCAAGCGATAGACATGAGTAGGATGCTCTGGATTCACAAAACCTTCAGGTTGGCAGACGTATACGACTTCTTTAAGATCTCCATTAAGAAAAGCCGTCTTTACATCCATCTGATAGACTACCATATTCTTACTAGCAGCATTAGCCAGGAAGATTCTGATTGCCTCGATACGAGCAACTGGACCAAATGATTCTTCAAAGTCAATACCCTCCTTTTGACGGTATCCTTTTGCAACCAATCGAGCCTTGTTCTTTAAAACATCACCATGCTCATCAAGTTTTACTTTGAAGATCCACTTTAGAGAAATGATCATAACACAATCTGGAGTAGGTACTAACTCCCATACATCTAGTCGATCAAACTCATGAATTTCTTCTTGCATGGCATTGAACCAGCTGTCTTCATTCATGGCGGTTTTAACATCTTTTGGTTCGACCTTAGAGAGTACGGAGTTGAAGAAGCACCATAAGGCATCGGTTGCAAGTTGTTTCCGAGTGGATACTGGACGAGAGGGGTTTCCAATGATGTTGTACAATGGATGATCATGTGTCCATTTTCTAAGGTGTTCATGTGGTTGTTGTTGAGGAACTGAAGTCGTAGAGTCGATATCTCCTGAAGAAGATGGTTCTGATGATGATTCAGGACCAAATATGTTCTTAAAGGGGGCATCTTCGGGAGTGGAAAAGGGATTATCTCCATCATTGGTGCCAGAAACAATTCCATGATGCACACTCGATGATTGATGATTTGTTGATGAGACAGAATGATCAGTAGCAGGTGCTTCTGGACTTAATGACATTGAAATTGTAGGGTTAACTTCATTAACAGGGATAGGAGCAGCCTTTGTTGATGGAATTGACATATCATTAGCACTTGGCTCATAGTGTTCATCAAACATTAGATTAAATAATTTCTTCAAATCATCTTCTGAAGGAGGTACATAAGGAGTTGCTGGTGAGGGATTTGAAACAAGAGTAGAACTGATAGGACTACTTGATGAAGGTTGAAATGCAGGTCCAGAACTGGATTGTCCTGGAGCCATTTGCCCGGTCAGCTCATCGAACGTGACGTGAATAGTTTCCATGATATCTCGAGTTCTTTTGTTGTAGATTCGGTAACCCTTCTTGTTTGATACATAACCTACAAAAACTCCAATGTCCACCTTAGCTCTTAATTTACCTAGATCTTGACCGTCATTCGTAGGATAGCACAAAGCACCAAATACACGAAGGTAGGAGAGATCAGGTTTTCGTTTATGGACAAGTTCGTATGGAGTTTTTTCATGAGAGGTGTGTATAAGGGAACGATTCTGGGTGTAGCAAGCAGTGGCAATGTCTTCAGCCCGGAGAAACATTGGAACCTTTGAGTAAATCAGCATTGTTCTTGTGGCTTCCACAAGAGTTCGATTTTGTCTTTCAACTACACCGTTCTGTTGAGGAGTTCGTGGAACACTTCTTTGATGACTGATTCCAACACTTTCATAAAATTGACTCAAGTCTTTGTTAACGAACTCTGTGCCATTGTCTGTTCGAACAATTCTAACAGTATTGTTAAGTCGAACTTGAAGCTGCTTGATAATTTTGATGATGACATCTGGAGTTTCATCCTTTGTCCTTAAAAACTTAACCCAAGTAAATCGAGAGTAGTCATTGATAAGTTTTTAAAAGGTACCATTTTGAGGGGTCGTTTAAGTCCTTATTTGATCACTTTTGTATCCGTTATTGCTTAATATCGTTCCTTTTCACTTTTTAGGTCTCTTGAAGGCAAAATGCTGGAATGGCACTTATTTGGACGAAAAGGAGCGAATATATGAAGAAAATGGCCAAAGTCAAAATCGAGACACTCACAGTTGCTGAAATTAGAAGGCGACGGCGTCAGGTGCTAATTGCGACGCCGTCTGAAGATTTTTGTGACGATTCAGAACCCAAAACTCGTATTTTCAAGTGACGACGTCTAGTTGTAAAAGAGTAGGCCGTCGCTACTCAGACGGCCTAGATGCAATCCAGACGACGTCAGAAGCTGAAGAGGACGGCGTCACGGACATAAGGTGATGCCGTCGCAAGGTTAACGTGGCCAAGACGAAACCCTAATGACGGCGACACGACGGCGTCACGAAACATAAGGTGACGCCGTCGCATATGTAATCTTATATATAGAATCCGAATTTTTCAGTTTTGTGGAGAGTCTTTTGGAGTGAAAACCTAAAACCGAACCTAAGGTGTCTTGTACAGTATTTTAGGGTTTTAAACCATATCTTACATCAAGATAAGTCTTTACTTCATTAATTCAATTATGTCTTTGATTATTTGTGTGTATGCTTGCATGTTCTCCATGTCCGGCTAATTTATTTGTGTGTTTGCTTAGGAAGTATGAAACTTAATTATTGAATATTGATTGGTTGTTTCTTATCTTAGTTGATTAATGATCTAGTAATGCGATAGGTCATTCGTTGTGTACTTAATGCTTGATTCATCTTTGTGAACTTTATAATATAATTACCTGAGTAGTTGTAGGCTAAACCATCCAAAGAGCGCCTTAGAGTAGGAGTTTATCATCCCTAGTGGGTTTGTAGACGAGACCCTTTGGTAAGTTCAAAGAGTTAGGGAGAAACGCATACCCTACAACTTTAGACACACAACGCAACTAGGAATAAGGACGTGACAACTCAACCATCAATAGGAGATAATTAAGGAGTAATACAACCTAAGTAAACACATCTTTAAACTATCATACGAGCACACATTAATTAGACATAGACTCCCACAACCTTAGTTTAGATAATTAGATAATAGTAGAGTAATTGGTAGAAATACCAACCCCCCCCAAATCCAATACCCGAGATTCGTACCTTTCCATTTCATAAAATATAAAGAGATAAAAAATAATCTTCCTCAACCTTAACCTTAGCGTAGTAACTCCTTACTAGCATTCCTATTCCCCTAGAGAACGATATCAATACCCGTGGCTTACCCTAATTACTACACTACAACGATTAGGTTCACTGCCTAGGGTGTTATAAAACTTGCTCGAAGAAAAGGAAGTTTCCTTGACCCCGAACAACGCATGTAGCGTTATCAAGTTTTTGGCGCCGTTGCCGGGGAATATAATAGCTAGTTAGTAGTCCACCTCGTTTAGGTTCTTTGCTTGATTCCTATCAAGTAAATTTTTTCTCATTTTTAGCTTTCTCTTAGTCTATCCCCCTTCTTCGTGAACTTTTGTTCGTAATCTTATCACTTTTCATCATAGAAGGTGATAACCAACCACCACTCATCAACCCACCACCAAATGACCCGCCAAGAGCCCGTACTCTTGGTGAATACTCGAGACCAAGCCACCTAGGCTATAGGAACACCATTGAGCTTCCCGACCAAGCCCAAACTACGGCCCTGCGATACGACACCATCCGGTTGGTGCAAAACGGATGTGCATTCCATGGACTTCGTTTCGAAGATCCAAATCAGCATCTGAGGGATTTCCTCAAAATCGTCGATTCCATCGACCTTGATGCTACTACTCGGGAGACCACGCGCCTGCGTCTCTTCCAATTCTCTCTACGGGACCAAGCTAGTAATTGGCTTGAGCGACTTCCCGCTGGCTCCATCTCAAGTTGGGATGATCTTACCTCTCGCTTCCTTGCTCAATTTTTCCCACCGGGGAGAACCACTAAGCTTAGGAATGACATCTTGATGTTCCAACAACGTCAAGGTGAATCTCTCTACGAAGCATGGACCCGATTCAAGGACTTACTTCATAAAGTCCCTCATCACGGCATTGATCTTTGGCTCCAAGTCCAAATCTTTTATGATCATGTCAACTTCCCCACTAAGCGATCCATTGACCAAGCGGCCGGTGGAAAACTTAGTGATCTCACCGCAGAAGAATCATGGGAAATAATAGAGGACCTCGCCCTCTATGACAACGAAAGTTGGGATGACCCCCGTGAGCTACCCAAAACCGTTAAGGCAATCTCCTTGCCTCCTCCCGACCGTAGGATGATCGAACTTGAAGATCAAGTTAGATTCCTCATAAGTTCCTACAAAAATCCTAAGTCCTCACGACAAGTGAATCAAATCACTCTACCTTGTGAGCTATGCAGTGGTCCCCATGACACTCGTGATTGCACAAGGCTCTCCGAACAAGCTTTTGCGGACTACACCTCCATACGTACCGACGGAGCGGGAGAGAAGTGGTACACTTTCAAACCCGAACAAAACAACTTAGGAAACTCGTACAACCCTTCATGGAGAAATCACCCTAACCTTAAGTGGAACCAAGATCCAAGCACACCCCAAAGCTCATCTAGTTCGCCTACTAGGTTCAATTCTTCTAATACCGGGAACCCCACTAATCTTGAGGCAATTGCATCTAGATTTTTGTCATCCCAAGAAACTCGATTGAATAAGCTTGAAGCCGATTTTAAGCAAAAACAAGGCGAGATGACAACCAAGCTTGATGCCCTCTTAAAAGCCTTCAATGAGCGGGAAGTTGGAGCACTCCCAAGTGATACCATAAAGAACCCAAAAGTGAATTCGATTGCGTCGACTTCATCTTCTAGTTCACCATGGGAGAGTGCACATCCATGCCCCTCCCACCCAACGGTTCACTCGGTAAATGCTATCAAAAAGGGTTCCAAGCCATCCAAGAGGTACCAAGGCCCGGCACCTTTGGTAGAGCCTACTCTTGAGAAACCCGCCAGCCAAGAGTCCAAACCTAGTCTAGAGGAGGAGTACAAGGAACTCCATCAAGAAAAACCGATTCTTGAAGTCTTAGCTCATGCACCTTACTATAATGCTTTAAAAGAAAAATATGAGTTAGAACTTAGGCTTGGAAAACATGGGTCCGCCTTTGTGCGAAACAACTTACCTAAGAAGTTAGACGATCCCGGGCTATTTACTCTTCCGTGTAGACTTGGAACTTCCAAACCACTCGATGCTCTAGCCGATTTAGGATCATGCATCAATCTTGTTCCGTTGTCCCTCCATAGAAGCCTTAACTTAGGTAAAATTGAACCAACGGAAACCATCTTAGGACTAGCGGACGGTAGTATAGCACGTCCGGTAGGAATAATAAAGGACATGGTAGTACATGTAGGAGAGTTGACTCTTTTGGCCGACTTTCATGTGCTAGACATGAATAAGGACCCGACATGCCCATTACTAGTTGGAAGAGGATTTTTAGCTACCACTAGTGCCATCATCGATTGTAAGATGTCCAAAATAGTGGTAGGGGAGGGGAGTGCTAGATCCGTTTACGATGTTAAAAAGCATACGTACTACAAGGATGAGGAAATCCCACAAGAGATAGGGTTGGATAGAGAGCCTTCTAGATATGGACCTTGGATTGATAAGAACATCATAGGCCCCCAAAGACCTTTTTACCTAGATAAAGCCTTCGCTAGTGCAGCAACTTTCCAAGAAAAAGAAATGGCTAGGGACATAGAAGTGAACCCGTTCGAGGACGCCTTAGTATTTAGGAAGATGACCGAGTTCCTAGGAAGCTTGCCCGTTAACCTTGTCATGAATAAGTGGAAAGTTGAGAAATCTGAACACAAGTGGGATTGGGATAGACCGCCTAGTGATGGTAATGGAGAGTGGCACATTAGGATACAAATCTATGATCCCGATGGTGAGATGTTTGAAAAGGCATATTTAACCGAACGTACTACTAGGAACTTGAATGATAAGTTTGATCCTTACGACATTGTTGAGGATAGACTTACGTATATCGGT
This sequence comes from Chrysanthemum seticuspe, assembly GCA_019973895.1. Taxonomy (NCBI): domain Eukaryota; kingdom Viridiplantae; phylum Streptophyta; class Magnoliopsida; order Asterales; family Asteraceae; genus Chrysanthemum; species Chrysanthemum seticuspe. The sequence continues at coordinate 87,172,005 of BPTQ01000006.1, read as the reverse complement.
ACGTAGGAGCACGACTATGAGTCTAGCTACAAGACTCTTAAATAAAGAAAAGCGCTTCGTGGGAGGCAACCCATGCTTAATTGTTTGCTTGTTAGTGTCATATATCTTTTATTAATTGTTTATCCTCATGTTTGAATTTGTAAAAATGCTTTATTTTGTTTTTAACCTCGTCTTAATTGCATATAAAGGTATTTTACATAAGGGATAAGTGTAGGGAGGATTACACACGTTTTCAAAAGAAACGTAAACATGAGAATAACAATTAACTAAAAGATATTTATGTTTGTTTGTTCGAGTCAAATGCTTGTATCGAGTCATAATGGATGTTTTTGCAGAAATTTTTCCAGATTCTAAAGATGTAAATTTTCTAGAATTTTTTTTCAGAAAATCGCAGACCAGTTTTTGTCAGGATAACCTGACGGCGTCCGGATTGCAACCTGACGGCGTCAGGAAGGAGTAAAAACATCAGATCACTTTTTTCTCGTTTTCTGAGCTACTTATAAATTTTTGGAATTTTCCAGGTCTTAATTTTCTTAGAAATTCTGTAAACATCCATTCCACAAGCATTATATCCTAGTTTAAATCGAGTCTTATATATATATTTACCGCCGATTTTACGCGAAGGTTTCGTTTGTTTTCTTCAAGTGTGCAGGTTTAGTTTGTCAAGAAGAAGTTACATAAGATTGGAAGGAGCTTTTCATGCAATAATTCTTCTTGAAAAGGATTTAACCACCACTTTACACGGATCCTACCGAGCTAATCAGGGGAGTACTAGTTTCTTTCGTTTTTAATTGCCTTCTTTTATCATAACTTTGATACTTTCGGGGAACATTGGGGACAATGCTCAGTTTAAGTGTAGGGAGGGAAAATAAAACGGGAACTTTGAAACTATGCTTATCCTTGACTATTTGCTTTGTCCAATTGTGATTGTGTAATAAACCATGAGAAAATGTCGGTTAGGGTAATTTTGGCACCAAATTTAAAATTTTTTATGACATATAGGAGTGGGCCATTAGTCTTAACAAAAGCGTCTCATGGATAGGAAGTTATATGACTAGCACAAAACCCTTTACCACCCAAATTCCACCAAAATGTGAGGATCGCCCTTAGATTAGTAGGAATTAAAGCATTCATCTTCAATGCTTAGAGTGTGAACCGGTAGTATATTAGATTCTAGAACTTGTTTTGTGATGCATTCCGAGATCGCAAGTGAGGCTACACTTGTGTAGTTAGGAATAACTAAATGATAAAAGGCATTAGGATAACCCTTGTTTGATACCTGTAATATAATTACTTCTTCCATATCGGTTGAGTAATTCCCCCACACCCTTTGTGTTGTACTCATCTTTAGTACACGATACCCCTAGTTAACCCCTCAGAGCCTATCCTTTTCGCGGTTCTCGTGATGTTTCGGTTTTTCCGGAATATCAATGAAGAGCATTGTTTACACCCCACCCCCAAATATACACCCAAATCGCCTTAGCCTACCCCTTATGCACTCACTTTTAGTGCAAATGTTTGTTATCACCCTAAACCCTTAGTTCAATTATCTAGTTGCTTGCATAAGTTGCTAAGTCGAGTCATATCCTTTGTATACAGTTTTGGGACGATTGGGATTCATGGGAAAAGTTAAAGTTTATGAAATGACGGGAAGGGAACGTTAAAAATTCAAATCCCCTTTGTTTGCATAATAATGTACCCCAAGTGTTTTGATCTTTTCAATTCGGGTCAAATTAGTGTTAGAGTAATAAAAACTCAAGTGTAGGGATATGCCTATAAATCCCTAGTATTTTGATGTTATCGTAGAGGATGGTAGAGTAAAAGTGTATGAAAAAAAAAAAAAAAAAAAAAAAAAAAAAAAAAAAAAAAAAAAAACATACGGGCTACCATCCTACATCTATCCTTTAAATTTATGTTTATTTATTTCAGTTATCTAGAGTTTAGAGTGTCGAGTCTTGGCTTAGCAACGCCATTCTTCATATGCATTTAACATAGAGATTTTTGACTTGCCACCACTAAATAGCCTATCCCACCAAACCCTTTGTTTCCCTACCGTAAGCCTAACATTACAACCCTTTAAAGACCTCTTTGATAGTCTTTCCTAGGTGCTTACGCCAAAGCGATGGAGGTTTGATCTATTCTCAAGCCTATGGTAATCTATGTACTAGGATCGGTTAATGAGTGTTTATCTTCCATTTCCTATTTGTTATATTTCATATATACACCCGAGAGAGATGTGAGTATCCAAACACCCCATGTGAGGTGCTAGTATGTAATTTCCGTGCTAGTTATGACTTTTGCGGGGCTTATATGTGTTGTGGACCGTTTTGAATTAATGCTTCATGACCCCTAACTTATAAATTAATTGGCTAAAAGCACATTTGCTTGAGGACAAGCAAATAACAAGTGTAGGGATATTTGATAAGGTTTTAAAAGGTACCATTTTGAGGGGTCGTTTAAGTCCTTATTTGATCACTTTTGTATCCGTTATTGCTTAATATCGTTCCTTTTCACTTTTTAGGTCTCTTGAAGGCAAAATGCTGGAATGGCACTTATTTGGGCGAAAAGGCGCGAATATATGAAGAAAATGGCCAAAGTCAAAATCGAGACACTCACAGTTGCTGAAATTAGAAGGCGACGGCGTCAGGTGCTAATTGCGATGCCGTCCGAAGATTTTTGTGACGATTCAGAACCCAAAACTCGTATTTTCAAGTGACGACGTCTAGTTGTAAAAGAGTAGGCCGTCACTACTCAGACGGCCTAGATGCAATCCAGACGACGTCAGAAGCTGAAGAGGATGGCGTCACGGAAATAAGGTGACGCCGTCGCAAGGTTAACGTGGCCAAGACGAAACCCTAATGACGGCGACACGACGGCGTCACGAAACATAAGGTGACGCCGTCGCATATGTAATCTTATATATAGAATCCGAATTTTTCAGTTTTGTGGAGAGTCTTTTGGAGTGAAAACCTAAAACCGAACCTAAGGTGTCTTGTACAGTATTTTAGGGTTTTAAACCCTATCTTACATCAAGATAAGTCTTTACTTCATTAATTCAATTATGTCTTTGATTATTTGTGTGTATGCTTGCATGTTCTCCATGTCCGGCTAATTTATTTGTGTGTTTGCTTAGGAAGTATGAAACTTAATTATTGAATATTGATTGGTTGTTTCTTATCTTAGTTGATTAATGATCTAGTAATGCGATAGGTCATTCGTTGTGTACTTAATGCTTGATTCATCTTTGTGAACCTTAGAATATAATTACCTGAGTAGTTGTAGGCTAAACTATCCAAAGAGCGCCTTAGAGTAGGAGTTTATCATCCCTAGTGGGTTTGTAGATGATTGGTGCTAAACAGTCAAGTTTAATTACACAAGTTAACCACTTGTGAATGGCTAACCGTAATAAACTTAAAACAGCTCAAACACTAATACAATGAAGATCAAAGGAATATAGGGGATTCCTGGGTCGTTAAGTCCCACGGAGGATGAATTGGTGTATAAACACTTGATCAGATGATAGAATGATCACTAAGGATAGTGATCAGTAAGGTTTTTGATGGATAATTACCTAAAGAAAAGATCTACAAATTACAGCGACTTAAATGCAAATTAAAAGAAATAAAAGATAAAATATATTAAATAAACGCTATCACTATTTTTACAATGATGTTTTTATGATTTTATAAAACAAAATATCTTAAATAAACTATTTTAACTAAAACGTGTACTAAAATTACCTAAAAACGTGAGTTAAAACAAAACCGAGCGTTATATCTAAAAATTACGGGAGAGCGCAAGCAAAAACGTAAAATTTGTGAAATAAAAGGCCTACGAGTGTAAAATCAATTTTCTTACGTACTAAATGACAAAAGAAAATTTTAGAAAAAAGATTTATATTTTTTTGACTTTTATATTTTTTATTATGAATTAATTACTAAAAAAACACTAGTTAAATGTTTAAAAATACTAAAACAAATGAGAAAAATCTGAAACTTTTTGTACAAATACTTTATACTAATACAATTTTATAAAAAATACAAAAACTGAAAAAACTATAAAGAATAAGCTGGAAATAAGTGAATAAGCTCGTATAAGCTTATTTGGAAACAAAAGGGTTAAGTATTAAATAGTGTAAATAAAAACTGAAAAAGTCCCTAGGGCAGTTGGTGTGAGTGTGGTGTGGTGAGCTGGGTGGCCAGAGATCAAATCCCAGCAGTGGCAATTTTTTTGCAACTATTTTATTTTTTTGATTTTCTTTTACAAACTTGTTAAGCTAAAGATTATAAGCACTTTTTTCAACTACAACTTTTTATGAAACTGATTAATAAGCTCAGAATAAGCTGAAAATCTCAACAGTGCTATAAAATGGATATTAAGCAAAAGATTAAGCCAAAATGGCTTTTAAGCTAAAAATAAGCAAAGGAAAACTTGGAAATAAGCTAAATAACTTGAAATAAGCTGAAATGACAACTGAACAAGCTTAATAACTTGAAAATAAGCACTGGTTAAGCAGAAATAAGCACTGATTAAACTGATTTGCACAGGACACTTTGTAAATCACTAGGCACCTTTAGGCTTATTTTTAAGCACTTAGATAAGCTATAAAATGAAAACAAAGACTTGGATTATCAAGATGACCAGATAGGCTATCCAAAAAGCTGAGGCTTTCACAGTGGGGTCCATTATAGAACTTTTGGTGAGCTTTTAAAAAATTGGAAAATCCACTGAGTATACCTCAGTGTACTGAGTCAAAATGGACAAAAACAGAAACCACTTGCAGACCCATTTAAAAAGCTACAAAATGAAAAGCTAAAGTTGGAACCTTAAGATGGGTTGGTTAGCTATCCAAAGAAACAAATTTCACAAACTATGGTGCACTAGAGAGCTTTTGACAAGCTCTTGAAATTGATATCAAAACTGTGCACAGGGGACTCTTTTGACTTTTTAAGAACATGAAGCAGTTTGACTTTAATGAACTTAGAATCAATCTTATGCACTGATTATGTTATATTAAGGTGTAATGAGAGTGATTTGATCAATGGTAACAACTTATGAGCATGAAAACAAAATCTTGAAACATAAAAATCCAACAGACAATGAATAAGAGGAGATCAAAGAGGATTTTGACTTTTGCTTATACAAGGACTAGATTTTGTTGCTTCTCTGAGTTATTATGAACTAATGAAACATGAAACAAGTACAAGTAACAACACAAGTAACCTATAACACAGTTGAACTTATAAATCCAAACAGTCCTTTAACTTAGCTTGTTTTGAGATTTTCAAAGTAAAACACTGATTTAGACCATGAACTTTATTGCAAACCTTAAATTATCATTTAAGAACACTAATTAAGCATTAAACAACAACCATGAAAACCTAAAACTCAATAATGATCTTTATACTCTTTTAACTGACAAACTACTTTTCTTAACAACTATAAATTAAAAAGAACATACAACTGATTTTTATGGTTGATTACACTTAACTATAGCTAATAAACATGAAAATACAAAAATTTGAGCTTATGACTGTATTAAACAGTAAAATGCCAAAATGGGTAAAAATGGCTTACAAATTAATTCCAAGTGAAAGATGAGAACAAGGGACTGAGAACATATCCTATAGCTTCCCAAGAAGCACTAAACCAATAAGCAATCCAAATTCAGCTCTGCTTCAATCTTTAATCTTCACTTCCATTGATTTTTGAATTTAAAGCTATTTTTGAGTATTTTTGTGATTTTTCTATTTTTGATTCTAAACTGTTTTTTAAAGTCTCTAATAGCTTAAATAAGCTATCTAGGTGCTTATGTTAGCTAATTCAGTCCAACACAACAGCTAATAACAACATTGAAACATTTTGAGATTTTTGAATTAAGAAAAGTTGCATAAACTGAGAACTTGAATAAAAACTGAAATTGATTACTTCCAAAGATTCACAATACACTAGAATTGCTTAAAAAGGTACTTTAAAGCTTTAAGTTACACTGAAAACTGAAAGTTAAATAATACGACATACAAAAATTAAAATTACTCTAAGTACTCCTTTCTTCTCTGTCTTCCTCCTCTTTTATACTTTAGAAAGCCTTACACGTGTCTTCTGAGCCAATCCCACCTCTCAATTCGACCAATGGTTAAGTTTTGAGCATTTAGGCCGTTTTTATCATTTTGGCGGGAAAAGAGGATTTGACTTGTAGGCCTGTGTTAGCTGCTAGGGGGGTGGCATTTATTGTGGGGGGTTAGTGATGATGAGGGGGTGGTGGAAAGGTGATGGGAGAGGGCTGAGGTTGCAGGCAAGTTGGAAGACACAGGGGAGGTGGAAGAAGAACAGTGGTGGAGGGAAAGGCTGAGGTTTGACTTTGGGTTGACCAGGGTTCAAAATGGGGAGGTCACTGGTTTTGACAGGGGGCCAATTTGGTGTAAAGGCAGGGTTTAAAATGGGTTTTGACAAGTCTAGCTATTAGTTATGACAAGGACTAAAGTTGCCAATCTGAAATCATGAAGGACCAAACTGCCAATACTCCAAAGTTACCATAAGGACTGAATTTGACAAACTTTAATAGTGCAAGGACTATTTTTGACATTTTTGATTTTCCAAGGACTATTTTTGCCAAATTTCAAAGTTCAGGGACCTAAGTTGTAATTTTGTAAATTTGAATCTCAAGGACCAATTTTGACAACTTAGGAATCCCTAGGGACTCAAAATGATATTTTTCTTTATTTAGATTTACCAGGGACTGTTTTTGACAACTTTTGAAACTTGGAGGACTAAAACTGCCAATTATGCAAACTTGATACGTTTTTCACCAGATTTTGATATTTTTGCATTTAAAACACATAAAACACTTATTTGTGATATTTTTATCATTTTGATGCATTTCTGAGTGTTTTCAGATGTTTTTGCAGTCTAAATGATACAAAAAATGATGAGTATTTAGACACTCATCAATCCCCCACACTAAGATATTGCTAGTCCCTAGCAATGTTTTGAGAAAAATTTAATGGATTTCATCTCTTTACCAAAAGCCATTACTTCTGGAGTAGCCAAATGTTTCAGTTCAAGTAAGAACCTTGGTACACCGATAACCAAATGATTTTGAGCAAATCATCAGCTTCCAACGGATTTGATTTGTCTTTACCAGAAGCCGTTTGCTTCTGGACTAGCCAACTCTTAGATAAAATATCTTTGGTGAGCTGATTACCAATTATGGTTTTCCAACTGCCTTTACCACAAGCCATAAACTTGCGGGCTAGCCAACTCTTCACTTTTTAGGATATGGTGAGCTGAATACCATACAATTTTGGGCAAATTGCAAGCCGTCAACGGATTTGAGATATCTTTACCAAGAGCCGTTTGCTCCTGGATTAGCCAATCCTTTTGTTTATTAGACAAGGCGGACTGATAACCAAATGAGTAAGTGCAAAACACTTACTCCAAAAAAAAAAAAAAAAAAATTTGGCCAAAAACGGGGGATTTAGGCGGTATAATTACATGATAAAATTCGTGAGAATTCCCCCCCACACTTAGAAATGAATATTGCCCTCAATATTCAAAGTACCGGCGGTTATGCCGAAACATAGAACGTAAAAGGGAAATACTAAGGCCATTATTTAGCAAGGATTTTTTTATTTATTTATTTTTTTTTTATTTTTTTTTATTATTTTTTTTGAAACTCTTATATATACACAACATGTGGGGCAACTCCCCCACACTAGGGTGGTAGAAAGTAGAAAGAAGAGGCTAAACTGTCAAGTTTTATCACACAAGCTAGCCACTTGTGAATGGCAAACCGTAACAAACTTCAGACAGCTCAGAAATATGGGTGAAAACCCATATGGCATGCTACTGTTTTTGATTCCCGAGTCGCTAGCTTGACTCGACCCCGAATTCATTTGTCCATGGGGAAAGTAACGTGGAAAACCAATCTCAATCGGACTTTCGTTCACAATGTTAATGAACATATGAACATCAGAAAGTTCCACACCGACGAGATACAACCGCGGTATTGTTAATAGTAGAAACTATAAGGGATGATACCGGGGTCAAAGATGGTGTCCTCATTCCCGAAAGAGAAAAGGGAAAGAGCAACCACACCATCTGTGAAGAATGGAATAAAGACGTACATGAGAATGCAAGTCCATTCCTCATCAGAGAGAAGCAAATCACCAGTTTTGACATTTTTAAGCTTAAACTTGAAGTTTAGATGGTGATTGTCAATAAGATGTCCGGTAGGGAGGGTGGGAAACGGTTCTTCAATCAACAGATTTTCTAGAAAAAGGATGTCCCCCTCCGAATCAAAGTAAGTATTATCAATTCCTGTTGGAATTGACTCATCACTAAGAAAGGCATCGACTTCATTCCAAAAGTTGTCATCTTCCTCATCAGGAGTGAGGGAAGGGATGGAAGAGTCGGGAATAAGACTAGAAGATGATGGATCATTTTTGAGCAATTCATCAATGGGAAGGATGTCTCCCATTGGATCACAAACATCATCATCCAACTCAGATGAAACTGAAGAGAGTTTGGTTTCATCCACAGAGTTAACAAACTCGATGCGACAAACTGATTCCGGAGGTGGGACAAGTGGTGTGCTCTTAGAGCTAGCAGTTTCCACCACTTCCGATGAAGTCTCCGATTCAAGATCATCATCATCAAGAATACTCTTGACTTCCCTGGTACAACTTTCAAACCATTTGTTTGAACCAGGGTTGATTTTCAAGGCTTTTAGCTCAGCACGTTTTTGAAAACTCCTCTTAACCGTGAAATTTGAGAGTGTTGCATTGAACCTTTCAGATTTTTGATCAATTGTGGCAACACTCTGTTTGGACAGAGGTTTGGAGTTCTGGTTGATATTTAACGTGAGCTCTTCTTTGTCAACCCGTATGGTCAACTCTTCAGCAAACACATCAATCAGAGCACGACTCGTTCTCAAGAAAGCTCTTCCTAAGATGAGGGGAACTCTAGGATCTGCATCGAAGTCTACTACAACAAAGTCAGTAGGAAAGTGAAACTTTCCTACTTTTACCACGACATCCTCGGCTATTCCAAGTGGACGAGTTATGGTACAGTCTGCTAGCTCGAGAGTCATACAAGTAGGAGTAAGTTCAGGAAGAGACAGTTTCTTCCATACTGAGAGTGGCATAAGGTTAATGCTAGCGCCAAGATCGGCCAAGGCGGAGCATTGAACCATCCCCAAGAAATCACACGGGATTAAAAACTTGCCAGGGTCTTCAAGCTTTTTAGGAAGCTTCTTGAGAAGGACCGCTGAGCATTGCTCATTGAGAGGGGTTTTAGCCATTTCAGATAACTTATCTTTGTTACTCAGTAGGCCTTTAAGTGTAGATGCAAATTTGGGCATTAGAACGAGAGCATCAACGAAGCTTATATCAAAGTGTAGCTCATTGAAGATTTGGAAAAAAATTTCCATTTGCTCTTTGTTTTTGTCTTTGAGCTTCTCATCATTCATTCTTGATGGGTAAGGAAGCTGACTAGACTTTTGAGCCGGGACGGAAGTCATTTCGGGCTCAGAATTTGTCTTCGGAACTTCGGGTTCCGGACTTAAAGTTTGGACTACCGAAGGTGGGACGTGTGCGGTACTTCGTGGGCTTGAAAAATGCACCTTGTCCGTTGTATCCTTGGTAACTTGACTCATTGCTCCTAGTGGAGGAGGCATTGGAGTCGAAGGTCCATTGTGCGTCTTAGATTTACTTTCTACTACCTTTGGGAGAGAAGAAGAAGAGGTAGTAGGAATAGCGGGTCCATTATATGAAACACCACTTTTGGTTGTGATCGCCTTTGCATCGCCCCTCGGATTAGCGATCGTGTTGCTAGGTAAAGTACCTGAGCCCGAGGGTCGATCATTTAAAGACTTCTTTAATTCAGCGATCTGACTGATCAACACCCTGTTTGTCTCCTCTCGAGTCTTTATGAATTGCTTTAAAAGCTCATCAGATGTTGATACAGGAGGTGGTGGAGGGATAATTTGAGGCCGTATGTTCTGGTTATAGCCAGGATTCCCTTGATTAGGGTTCATATTCCCCTGAAATTGATTCCCTCGATTGTAAGTGTTTTGATTAAGATTTCCTTGATGTTGGAAACCTTGATTGGGTCCGGAATAGAAATTACCTTGGTTTTGATAACCTTGGTTCATTCTTGGTTGGTTCTGATTCCGGTTAGGATTCTGGTTGAAACCGGGTGGTGCCTGATAAGTGTTAGCTCGGTAGTTTGGTTCATTCTGAGGACGGTATTGATTACCTCCTTGATTTGAAGTACCGGCTATAGCATTAGCTTCAAAAGGACTACCATCGGTGGCAGTACAGTTGTAGTATGCATGAGGACCACCACAAGTAACACAAACTTCAACTTTCTTCACTTCACTATGTAATGGTGTCTGAGTAAAAGTGACTTTCTTTTGGTTAGCAAGAACCAAAGCCTGAACAATATCCGTGAGTTTGTCAATCTTAGCATCGGCGCTAGATGTACTCACGGGAGATGAAGTAGAAGGTCCAGCATTAGACTCAGTATGATATGTCTTTGTGCGGAAAGGACGGACCTAGGACTTGTTTTCAATGATTTGCAAGGCTTCTTTTGTGGTCTTGCTCAAGAAATTACCTCTCGCGGAGGCATTTAGAGAGTCTTGATTAGTCTGGTTCAGACCATTGTAGAAAGTATCCATTTGCATTAACTCGGTAAAACCATGATGTGGACACTTACGGAGCAAGTCTTTGTAACGATCCCATGCCTCCCCGAATGATTCATCAAATCTCTGAGAGAATTTCATTATCTCATTCTTAAGACTTGTAGTTCGGGATGGGGGATAGAATTCGTTCACAAACTTTGTGACAAGATCTTCCCATGTCTCAATGGAACGAGGGGTTGTTTCTCAAGCCAATTCCGGGCTTGTCCCTCTAGAGAAAATGGGAACAGAAGAAGCTTGATAGCTTCATGTGGGACATTCTTGTACTTGATGGTAGATGCAATCTTGTTAAACCATCGAATGTGTGCATGAGGATCATCCCGCTCAAAACCATAGAATTGGCTTTGGGTTACCAGATTAAGTAACCCGGTTTTGAGCTCAAAAGTATCAGCCACGATGGCTGGGACAACAATGGCATCTCCGTAACCCTCGATGGGTGCTTGAAGAAGCTCATTCATCGGCTTGTCTTCTGCCATTACGGCAGGTGGTGGTGGTGGTAGACGTTCCTCAGTCACGGCTGAAGGAGCTGAACGTCCTCTACGTCTACGAGGAATCTTTCCAAGTTCTGACAATGGACTTGTAGAACTGGAAGAACGAGTGCGCATGCACTAAGTATAAAAATCAGTTTTCAAAACAAATGCGAGGCAAAATGACAAGTGAACTTAACCAATAATCACAAGTGAAATGGCTTCTTTGAAAAAGGAACACCAAATTACAGGGACACAAAGGCAAGTTTTAAATCTGATGTTCGGGAACTTATTATGGTCGCACCCCCAGTTAGGTAGTGCACTGCCTTGATTTGCGGTGGTTGATTTTTATGTATATTAAGTAACACTGAAAAGACGTAGGTATAGATCTGTGCTGATGGGTTTAAAAACTTTTGGACAATATTTTTGGTATCGTCTCGTTTAACCAAATCGTATTTCTTTAAGAATCACCTTAAAAGAAACACAAGCTAGAAAACGTTACGATTGTTTTGTTGTTTTATATTTTGTTTGGTGTTTCTAACACTTTAGGAAAAGTGTTAATGAACTTTTTTGATTTATATTAACTTTACAAAAAACTGTTTTTACAAACTGTGGAATATGTGCAAGTACGGGTCTGAAAAATGTTTAGAACACGCTTACAGCCTCCCCGGTAGCGGCGCCAAAATTTGATTGGTGCTAAACAGTCAAGTTTAATTACACAAGTTAACCACTTGTGAATGGCTAACCGTAATAAACTTAAAACAGCTCAAACACTAATACAATGAAGATCAAAGGAATATAGGGGATTCCTGGGTCGTTAAGTCCCACGGAGGATGAATTGGTGTATAAACACTTGATCAGATGATAGAATGATCACTAAGGATAGTGATCAGTAAGGTTTTTGATGGATAATTACCTAAAGAAAAGATCTACAAATTACAGCGACTTAAATGCAAATTAAAAGAAATAAAAGATAAAATATATTAAATAAACGCTATCACTATTTTTACAATGATGTTTTTATGATTTTATAAAACAAAATATCTTAAATAAACTATTTTAACTAAAACGTGTACTAAAATTACCTAAAAACGTGAGTTAAAACAAAACCGAGCGTTATATCTAAAAATTACGCGAGAGCGCAAGCAAAAACGTAAAATTTGTGAAATAAAAGGCCTACGAGTGTAAAATCAATTTTCTTACGTACTAAATGACAAAAGAAAATTTTAGAAAAAAGATTTATATTTTTTTGACTTTTATATTTTTTATTATGAATTAATTACTAAAAAAACACTAATTAAATGTTTAAAAATACTAAAACAAATGAGAAAAATCTGAAACTTTTTGTACAAATACTTTATACTAATACAATTTTATAAAAAATACAAAACCTGAAAAAACTATAAAGAATAAGCTGGAAATAAGTGAATAAGCTCGTATAAGCTTATTTGGAAACAAAAGGGTTAAGTATTAAATAGTGTAAATAAAAACTGAAAAAGTCCCTAGGGCAGTTGGTGTGAGTGTGGTGTGGTGAGCTGGGTGGCCAGAGATCAAATCCCAGCCGTGGCAATTTTTTTGCAACTATTTTATTTTTTTGATTTTCTTTTACAAACTTGTTAAGCTAAAGATTATAAGCACTTTTTTCAACTACAACTTTTTATGAAACTGATTAATAAGCTCAGAATAAGCTGAAAATCTCAACAGTGCTATAAAATGGATATTAAGCAAAAGATTAAGCCAAAATGGCTTTTAAGCTAAAAATAAGCAAAGGAAAACTTGGAAATAAGCTAAATAACTTGAAATAAGCTGAAATGACAACTGAACAAGCTTAATAACTTGAAAATAAGCACTGGTTAAGCAGAAATAAGCACTGATTAAACTGATTTGCACAGGACACTTTGTAAATCACTACGCACCTTTAGGCTTATTTTTAAGCACTTAGATAAGCTATAAAATGAAAACAAAGACTTGGATTATCAAGATGACCAGATAGGCTATCCAAAAAGCTGAGGCTTTCACAGTGGGGTCCATTATAGAACTTTTGGTGAGCTTTTAAAAAATTGGAAAATCCACTGAGTATACCTCAGTGTACTGAGTCAAAATGGACAAAAACAGAAACCACTTGCAGACCCATTTAAAAAGCTACAAAATGAAAAGCTAAAGTTGGAACCTTAAGATGGGTTGGTTAGCTATCCAAAGAAACAAATTTCACAAACTATGGTGCACTAGAGAGCTTTTGACAAGCTCTTGAAATTGATATCAAAACTGTGCACAGGGGACTCTTTTGACTTTTTAAGAACATGAAGCAGTTTGACTTTAATGAACTTAGAATCAATCTTATGCACTGATTATGTTATATTAAGGTGTAATGAGAGTGATTTGATCAATGGTAACAACTTATGAGCATGAAAACAAAATCTTGAAACATAAAAATCCAACAGACAATGAATAAGAGGAGATCAAAGAGGATTTTGACTTTTGCTTATACAAGGACTAGATTTTGTTGCTTCTCTGAGTTATTATGAACTAATGAAACATGAAACAAGTACAAGTAACAACACAAGTAACCTATAACACAGTTGAACTTATAAATCCAAACAGTCCTTTAACTTAGCTTGTTTTGAGATTTTCAAAGTAAAACACTGATTTAGACCATGAACTTTATTGCAAACCTTAAATTATCATTTAAGAACACTAATTAAGCATTAAACAACAACCATGAAAACCTAAAACTCAATAATGATCTTTATACTCTTTTAACTGACAAACTACTTTTCTTAACAACTATAAATTAAAAAGAACATACAACTGATTTTTATGGTTGATTACACTTAACTATAGCTAATAAACATGAAAATACAAAAATTTGAGCTTATGACTGTATTAAACAGTAAAATGCCAAAATGGGTAAAAATGGCTTACAAATTAATTCCAAGTGAAAGATGAGAACAAGGGACTGAGAACATATCCTATAGCTTCCCAAGAAGCACTAAACCAATAAGCAATCCAAATTCAGCTCTGCTTCAATCTTTAATCTTCACTTCCATTGATTTTTGAATTTAAAGCTATTTTTGAGTATTTTTGTGATTTTTCTATTTTTGATTCTAAACTGTTTTTTAAAGTCTCTAATAGCTTAAATAAGCTATCTAGGTGCTTATGTTAGCTAATTCAGTCCAACACAACAGCTAATAACAACATTGAAACATTTTGAGATTTTTGAATTAAGAAAAGTTGCATAAACTGAGAACTTGAATAAAAACTGAAATTGATTACTTCTAAAGATTCACAATACACTAGAATTGCTTAAAAAGGTACTTTAAAGCTTTAAGTTACACTGAAAACTGAAAGTTAAATAATACGACATACAAAAATTAAAATTACTCTAAGTACTCCTTTCTTCTCTGTCTTCCTCCTCTTTTATACTTTAGAAAGCCTTACACGTGTCTTCTGAGCCAATCCCACCTCTCAATTCGACCAATGGTTAAGTTTTGAGCATTTAGGCCGTTTTTATCATTTTGGCGGGAAAAGAGGATTTGACTTGTAGGCCTGTGTTAGCTGCTAGGGGGGTGGCATTTATTGTGGGGGGTTAGTGATGATGAGGGGGTGGTGGAAAGGTGATGGGAGAGGGCTGAGGTTGCAGGCAAGTTGGAAGACACAGGGGAGGTGGAAGAAGAACAGTGGTGGAGGGAAAGGCTGAGGTTTGACTTTGGGTTGACCAGGGTTCAAAATGGGGAGGTCACTGGTTTTGACAGGGGGCCAATTTGGTGTAAAGGCAGGGTTTAAAATGGGTTTTGACAAGTCTAGCTATTAGTTATGACAAGGACTAAAGTTGCCAATCTGAAATCATGAAGGACCAAACTGCCAATACTCCAAAGTTACCATAAGGACTGAATTTGACAAACTTTAATAGTGCAAGGACTATTTTTGACATTTTTGATTTTCCAAGGACTATTTTTGCCAAATTTCAAAGTTCAGGGACCTAAGTTGTAATTTTGTAAATTTGAATCTCAAGGACCAATTTTGACAGCTTAGGAATCCCTAGGGACTCAAAATGATATTTTTCTTTATTTAGATTTACCAGGGACTGTTTTTGACAACTTTTGAAACTTGGAGGACTAAAACTGCCAATTATGCAAACTTGATACGTTTTTCACCAGATTTTGATATTTTTGCATTTAAAACACATAAAACACTTATTTGTGATATTTTTATCATTTTGATGCATTTCTGAGTGTTTTCAGATGTTTTTGCAGTCTAAATGATACAAAAAATGATGAGTATTTAGACACTCATCAGTAGACGAGACCCTTTGGTAAGTTCAACTTTAGACACACAACGCAACTAGGAATAAGGACGTGACAACTCAAACATCAATAGGAGATAATTAAGGAGTAATACAACCTAAGTAAACACATCTTTAAACTATCATACGAGCACACATTAATTAGACATAGACTCCCACAACCTTAGTTTAGATAATTAGATAATAGTAGAGTAATCGGTAGAAATACCAACCCCCCCAAATCCAATACCTGAGATTCGTACCTTTCCATTTCATAAAATATAAAAAGATAAAAAATAATCTTCCTCAACCTTAACCTTAGCATAGTAACTCCTTACTAGAATTCCTATTCCCCTAGTGAACGATATCAATACCCGTGGCTTACCCTAATTACTACACTACAACGATTAGGTTCACTGCCTAGGGTGTTATAAAACTTGCTCGAAGAAAAGGAAGTTTCCTTGACCCCGAACGACGCGTGTAGCGTTATCAGTCATCAACAACGACTAGAATATATTTCTTCCCATTTATCGTTTGCACTCTCATTGGTCCGCACAAATCCATATGAAGGGTATGAAGAACTTCCATTACTGAGTTAGTGGGTTTGGGTTTGTGGGCATATTTCGTGCTTTTACCCAATTGGCATGCTGAACAAAGATGATCTTTCTCATATTTCAATCTGGGTAAGCCTCTTACTAGGTCCTTTCTAGACATATTATTAATGGTGCCGAAGTTCAAGTGATTGAGACGACGATGCCATAACCATGACTTTTTTTAGAGGCCTTTGATAGCAAGCAAATTGGAGAAGACTTCATCATATTATCAATAGAGATGGTGTATAGGTTTGAACCACGTGTACCTCTTAACAGTTCCACACCATCAAGTTCTCTAACGAAGCAAGTATGTTTTCTAAAAGCCACTTCTAGATTGGAATCACAGAATTGACCAACAGAGAACACATTACGACCAAGACCTTCTACATAATATACCATGGAGATTACACTTTTACCCACAACATAGTCTCTATAACCCATAATTGCACCAAAATGGTCGTTCTCGAATCTAACAGTCCCGATGAATTTACTCACGAAGTTCATGAGCCGCGAGCGATCTCCAGTCATATGCTTGGAACAACCTGAGTCCAGGTACCACAGAATGATTTGAACGATCTGCAGTTGAACACAGACAAGAATGGATAATTGGATAATTGGGATCCCTATGCAAGAATGGGTTCCATTTGGTTAGTGACAGTGATTGGAACACCCACATCAGAAGCAGAATCAATGGAATCATTAGGGATAGATGCAGTACTAGTGTGCAAATTAGACCTATTCAAAGTATGTTCACTTCTTAAAGGAATAGTTCTACCTGTTGGCATCCATTTACTAATGGCCATTGACTTAGCTGATTTAGGGGACATCTTATTAAGATTGAACTTGTGGCCAGTAGGTATCCACTGATAACCTATGTTACTATATTTTCTTCCTGTGGGTTTCCAATGTTTTCTAACCTTCTTTCGCCATTGCTTTCTCTCCTTCTTAGCTTGATTTTTTGCATTAACTATCTTAACAGGGAATTTAACAACATTGCTCAATCATTCACAACACATTCAAGATTAGTAACAGAAATCACGCAATCATCATTACATGTTTTGCCAAAAGTAGCAGAATTCGCATTAATTACAGTACGCTTAGAGCTAACACTAGAATCAACATGATTCGTTTTATTCAAATTCTCCCTAAGGTGATCTTCTACTTTCTTCCATTGAACATTCCTAGCTTGCAAGGTCCTATCCTTTTTTGTGTTGCCTTGAGGCTTTGACCTGCTCGCTTTGGTGTCAAATTTTACTCCTATAGAGGGAATTGGAACATTAGTTGGTTTTGCTAGTTTTTACATTTCAGGGTTAGAAGTGCTGGGATCTGAACTACTTGAAGGCACACTAAAGTTCACTTTCTTAACACTAAAAGTGCTGGGATCTGAACTACTTGAAGGCACACTAAAGTTCACATTCATAACATTAGGCATCGAATGGATTGCATACTTGGCACTAGGCATAGAACAAGGAATCAAAGCATTAACTTTCTCCCCTAAGGATTTAGGGAATATTGTGATTAATCATTCTAGAAGTTCTTGAGATCGTTTGGCATATAAGCATGCATGCCCAATTGCATCATCAAGTGGTTTCTCTAACTTATCCTCTTCTACAATCTCACGAAGACATTCTAGACTATCCTTAAGGTATGAAAAATAAGTTTGAATTGCAAGTTTGTTATTCCTAAGATGAGGAAGAACATATTTCACAGACAAAGCATATTTATTAGAAGCATGCACCTTTGATATATCATTCTCCCCATTGGTCATTGGCATTTTCCCTTTTACCTGACTCTTCAGATTCTCAATTTCCTTTTGCAATGAAGCCATTTTTTTGTTATTTTTGTTGCGAGTGACCTTTATTGATTCAAATAACTCATTGAAATGTTGTTTAACTTTTTCATTTTCTTCTAGAAAACTCTCATTTTCCTTTTGTAAGGCTTTAACCAAGTTTTGAAGATGAAAATTTTGAGAGTTTTGAGAATCCAAAGGAGGCTGCATTTGGGAACCAGTCACATTGTTTTTTTCACCCTTTAATTGAGAAATTTGGGTTCTCAATTTTTTGATCGTGTTACAATGAGCTCGAATCTGTTCATCACGTTTGCTAATTTCAAAAACTGCATCAAACTCTGGAACATCTGAGGATATTTTGATGTTTGAGGTTTTAACATTTTCTTTGAGATGTTGATATTTTAGTTGTAAATCAAAATGTTCAACTTCCAACTTAGAAAAATGTTTTACCAAATTATCGTGATCATCCTGTTCAATTTTCTCATTTAGTTTTGAGTTTTTTAATTCAAGCTCAATGACATGATCATGGGAGACTTTCAAAGCAACAGATAATTCATGAAATTGAGAAGCAGTAATGGAGTAATTAGTGGCAGTGTAGAACACATCTTGAGCAACACATTGAGAGATCAAGTTCTCATTTAAGATATGCAGATTCTTCCTTTTAATTTCATTATATTTGAGTTGCCGTTCATAATTACTGACCTCGATTATCATTGCATCAAATTCCCTTTCCATTTCTTTAATCTCTAGGTTTATCCCCTTTTGAAGACTCTCAAATTGACCTTTTAATTGTTTAAAGAAAGGCATGACCTCAGTTAAATAGCATTCCTTAGTTTGCTCAAAACCCCTTTCCCCTTCAATTATCCCAGTAGGTGTGATTCTCTTTTTACACGTTTTCTCAAAATCAACAAATAGTTGGTAAACTACATAAAGGCTGATTAAGGTCTTGCTATTAGTGGCAATAGTTCTAGGAACTAAATGCATTGGTGTATTCGGAGGATACACAGTCGCTGCAGACATTTTCCTAAGGGGAGGGTTTGTTTCAGCAAGTGCTTCTACTTTTTGCTTATCCATGTCTTTCTTCCAAAACACTTGTTCGGGTGTTAACAAAGTTTGAGGCTTAAACTTGTTCAAGGAAATCCAATTTTCCTTTTTGTAATCATGAGGTTTGACTATTAAGTTCTACTTTTTACACTCAGGATCATTTAACTTTTCATCCATTTTCTTCCTAGAGGCATCTTCTAGTCGAATATCTTCCTCAGTGTACTCAATGCAACTAGGTTTCTGTCTAGGTTTAAGAATCTCATTGCCATCATAGATTACATTTTGAGCAGCTTTTGCTTTCTTACCATACTCAGAGTTGGATTCCTTTATAATGGGGATACTATGCTTATCGCTTAAGACTCTATGCTTAGTGATCATGTGAGCAGTCTGAATGGTGTTCCCTTGTATGTACAACTTATTTTCAAGCTTGTTTTTCAAATTTTTTAGATTGGAAAAGTCATTCAAAAGTTTTGATTCCTTTTCATTAAATTCATGTTTAAGCACTTTAACATTATCTTGAAGCTCTTGCTTTTGCTTAATAGTTTTAGAACGCTTTTCTTGTAAGGAGTTTAACTCTTGTTTTAACACTTCTTCTCTAAGATTACTTTTTCTGATAATTGTACACATTTGGTTATCCAACTCCTGCTCACGAGTAGTTAACTCAAACTTAGCACGTTGTTCATAAATGGCAACTTGTTCTTTATAGGCATTTAGCTCAGAAATAACTGAATCATCAGGGGCACATGCAGTGTATTCATCAAAAATATAGTCATCATTGACTGCAGAGGATGCATCACTTGGTACAATCTCACTTTCACTCTGTTTCATATATTGATCATATGGGACAACATTAATATTACCCATTTTTTCAATATCTGACTCAATAGTTTCAGTTGATTGTACTTTGTCATGTATCTTTTGCTCATCAACATCATCATATAGTTTTAATACCTCTGAGATGATTGATTCTTTGGATGGACGAGCCTGTTGTGATGAAGAGACCTTTGGAGAAACCATAGGTGAGATGCTAGCCATGAAGATTTTCTGGGCAGTAGGTTCATCATCGACATCAGAGTCAAATGCATCACAGTCAGCAACTTGAAAGGCATTTTGATGATTGTGACCCATTTCCAGAATTGGCTGCTCATCTACATCAGCATCATATGTCTTAGCATTCCCTTTAACAAGAAACAACAACTCCTCTTCATCCAAGGCTGCTCCATTATCCTGAGCTTGAACAAGCAACATCTTATCTCTGAAGTATTCTACATTCTATGGACGTTTTGGAGATGTGCAGTTCCTAGCAATATGTCCCTCACCACCACAGTTGTAGCATTTTATTGGCTTTTCTTGCCCTTGATTGGCATTTCTTCCACAATTCTGATTAGCCACAAAACCTCCACCTACTCCAGTATTACCATAACCTCCTCCAACCATCCCTTGTTCATACCTTCTTCTTTGCACATTCTGCACCACTACCTTACCATCTCTGACAGTAGCCTGATTGTGTGGATTGGATGCTGTTCTGAGGTTATTGTTGGTGTGTGGAGTGGAATTCATATTTTGGCTAACCATGAGAGACAGTTGATTGATGAAGTTTTCAATGAGTGTGTTTGAGTCTGGAGGCTTATATGCTGGATCGGGAATAAGCTTGTAATTACCATTACCCGTAGGTATGACTTGAGAAGCTTTGGTGGTAATTCCAACATTGGTGTAAAAGGCTGTTGAATCATTTGATGAACTTGTTTCTCCCTGTTTAGATTTGAACTGATTAAGAATCATTTTTTCAAACATGGCATGTCTCTCATTCTGAAGCAGGAAGGCATATAGTTGTTCATAGTTTGTGTTCTTCAATCCTTTGGTTAGCTTCATGGAGGTGACAAATTTGTGCCATTCGGGATTCATGTTGTTCACAAACTTGGAATTCAGCTGAATATTTGGCATGGTCATTTTGATGTTTCTCATGTCATTTACAAGCTTGTGGAATCTCACATAGTGTTCATAAGCACTTTCTTCTGGTTTCATCTTAAAATGCTCAAATTCATCATACAGTTGTGATTCTCTGTCTTCCTTGGTTAGTTCAGAGCTTGAGAGAAGCATCTTGACATTGTCCCAAACTGCCTTACTTCAGTGTTGTGATTGATCAGCTTGTAAATGTCCTTAGGTAAACCCTGAAGTATGATGTTAGAAGCTCTGATGTCTGCATCGTATCTCTTCTTCTCCTTATCAGTCAGTTCATCATACATTTTAGGTCTGTCAAGTCCTAAGATCATTGTCCCATCAGCAGCAGTATCGAGTATGTATCTGGTTGTCTCAACTTGATACGGTCCTTCATCTATTAACTTGAGAATGTTGACTCCATTTTCTTTTCCCAGACAGTACAACCTAATTCGTTGAGCCCATGAGTCATAGTCAGTTCTGTCAAGCATAGGTGGACGAGTATCTGATCCAGCTGCTTGAACGTCCTCAGCAACATAAGAGATGATTGTAGGTATGTTGGTAGACATGGTTATAGATTTCACGGGATTTTAAAACTCAATGATTAAACCGGGAAATAGATTCTTTCACGGGATTTTACTGAATCAAAAGAAAACCGTAGGATGTAATCAAGAAGAAAAACACTAAGTCACAAGAGACAAATCGCTCACCAAGACAAATCGCACAGTCAACAAGTCGCTCAAAAGTGACAAGTCGCATCTACTACCAAATCGCTTAAATCACAACAAGTCGCTAGATCAAGACGAATCGCTTAGCCAAGACAAATTGCTTAATGCTTACAACTCGCTTCAATAAGCAAGTCGCCTAAAATGACAAATCGCTTAAATAGCACAAGTCGCAGAAGATACACAACTCGCTTAAATAAGCAAGTCGCTGAAAAGTGACAAGTCGCTACTCCGAATAATTCGCCCAAGTACAAACACTATCCGGACAAATCGCTTAAACAAGTGATTTGAAACTAACATAAATCGCTTCCAAAACAGGGACAAATCGCTCACATGAAACACTTTACCGAGAGACAAATCGCTTCAATGAACATAAACAAAACGCCACTTTTTAATCCAAAAACAATCCAACCACAGTGATTCAAGCCTTCCAAATCACAACCTAAACAATTATGATGGTCCTAAACACAAAAGTACTATCAAAATCTAAACTTTAACACAAAAAATTATCCAAATGATGCAAAAAACCACCCAACTTTTTCAAACCCAAAAACCAATAAAAACCACTAGAAATCCAAGAATATGTAAGAGAGATGATCAAACCATGGTTCTTGATACCATTTGTAACATATTGGATTTCATAAACACATCAAACCATGATCAACAAGAGGCGTACACTTGAAGGTTTTAGAGGGAGAAATAGTTAGAGGTTTGGGAACTTAGTGAGAGAAAATGAAAGTATTATTATGAGCTCCAACCCTCTACCTTGGGAGGTAGAGGGTATTTATAGTCTTACACAAATCGCCACCAACAGGATGTGGATCAGGCACAGTGGGTAAAGACCCATCCGTCCTCCACGGTGTTACATAACTAAATACTACTTAACATTAAATAACTACGACTACGAGCATTCTAATGATTACATATACTTGAGGTGACCAACACTTTAATAACTGGATTTACTAAATCCTAACAGATCACCTACCGTTTGGATGAACTTAAGAATTAGGGGGTGAGTATTTAAGTTGCTAATGCCCGGGCACTCACTATTATAAATCTAGCATGTAGCGGTACTTAATGACTTGGCTTAGGGGACCAGGAATAAATGGACTTATGAAGAGACACCTGACTTCTCTAGTGGTGGCATCTTTACTGATACGTTAGGGTGAATTGACCAAATGTTGTCCTCTCGAATTTGACCTCACCTGAAGTAATTGGAAGTAAGTAGACGTAGACATTACTAGTTAGGAGGATTAACTAGGTTAGCACTACTCTCCTATATTGATTAAACCTTTGCCTTTTATCTGCTTTTATCTGCTTTAGTAGTTAATTAATTCCTTATCGAAATCATTATTAAAATTGTGACACCTAGACTTAGTAATAATCCAACACACATAGCTCTTGGGACGACCTTGGTTTTACCAAATACTACACTATACACGACCGGGTACACTGCCCGTTAGTGCATTAGGGTAGACCATAGGTATAACGAGACTATATAAATATTAAAACCTGGTCAGTAAAACCTGCATCAAGTTTTTGGCGCCGCTGCCGAGGAGCTATTTTAGGATTTCGCATTAAGTTTATTTTTAATTTTCTTTCTTCTCTTTAAATGTCAGGATACAAGACTCGTAGCTCGAGGCCTTTTTTGGCCACCCTATTCGATGATCCGGAGAAGCAGTTTCGGACAAGGAAAGGTTTCTCTCCGATTCCTATTCACAACATCTTTTCATTTTATGAATCAGACCAGTCTAACGCAGAACCGGAGGTCATCAATGAACACAATATCGATGACTTAACCATGGAGCAGTATTTGGAACGACCAAATGAGAACTGCCAACGAACCTTCGCACATGATTTTAGTACTGGAAAATACTCTATTCCAGAGAAATTCATTCAAGAAATACACGAACTTAAGTTTTCTGGAGATGATGATGAGGACGTTCAGAATCATGTTAAAGAAGTACTCTACTTATCCTCTCTTTTCAACGTCCGAGGCACCCCGAGCTATTCGGTCGCCGCAAGGATTTTTCCTATGACACTTACGGGAACTTTGAAGAGATGGTATAACAAACTCCCTAAAGAATGTAAAGGAGCATGTGATAAACTTAGAAGAGAGTTCGTCCAGCAATTTTGCCCTCCTTAAAAAATGGCTAAACTTCTTGGTTAAATCTATCAATTCGTTCAAGTTGGGGAAGAAATGATTTACCAGGCATGGGAAAGATTTAATGAGCTACTTTATCGATGTCCCACTCATGATTTGAATAAACATCAGATCGTCTACGTCTTCTACCGGGGAACTAATGCGCTAACATGATAACTACTCAATTCCCCGAGACCTATTCCTAGCATGACCCTTGACCAAGCCTTGGAATGTATTCAACGGATTTCTAAACATTGTTACAAATGGCATATGGATACAGGGTACGGACCAAGAGACAATTTTGATCATAAGGTAGTGAAGACGTTAACAAAGAAAGAATACAATTATGGGGAAATTTTCAAAAAATGAAGGTTAGTAAGAGAAGCCGAAGCATGTAGGATTGAGAAGGTTAAGAGTGTATTTGGGACCAAAACCGGGATCAATCTTGAAAAAAAGATTCTTGACCACATCAAGGAATCAAGGGAACGAGATGATAGAATTGAAAAAATGATGAAGACATTCGTGGATAATACATTATCTTCTCTCAAAATTCATGAAGATAGGATTAAAGGATTGGAAAAGAGTGTGAGCTCATGTTCGCAAGCCATCACTGAATACCTAGCGGCTCAGGAAGAGGAAGTTGTCAACACGGTGGAAACTATCCTTGAAGAACCGACGACCTTTTCGGAAAAAGTTAAGCGACAAATCAGCATGGAAAGACAATCACTTCTGGACCAAGCTTTACTGGTAAACTACCCTATTAATAATTCCATTAAAACTAATCATGATGATATTCCACAGGAATTAAGCAATGATGAGACAGTTCAACTCAACGTAAGATGTTCAGCAGTTTTGAGAAACGAGCTACCAGAAAAGGAAAAAGATCCAGGATATTTCACTCTACCCTGCTTGATCGGGAGTCTCAATATGTGTAATGCCCTAGCTGATCTTGGAGCGAGTATTAGCATAATGCGTCGTTCGGTATTACTACGTATGGGGATTGGTGACTTGAAGCCAGCCAAGATGAGAATTGAAATGGCCGATCGATTTATGCAATCACCGTTGGGCATCGTTGAAAATGTGTTGGTGAAGATTAAGAAATTCCTTTTCCCGGTAGATTTTGTGATTCTTGACATTCCGGAAGACAACAGAGTACCTGTCATTTTAGGTAGACCTATGCTTGCCACTGCCCATACTATGGTGGATGTCTTTGCTGGAAAACTAACTCTTGAAGCTAATGGAGAAATTGCAATGTTCGGACCTAATGAACTCCTGTCTTCTCCTCAAAAGGTATGTGCGGTTGACCCAGTAGGAAGTTTTGGTGACGCTCTAAAAGAATTTCTTAGTGACCTACGAGATCCTGGCGAGATAGATTCGGGGAAAGATTTGGATGTTTTCATCAACTTCGAGGAAGAGGATAATTTAGGAATCAGTACTGACGACTTCTCAAGTGACGTCAAAATGGCCCATTGGCAAGACAACTCTGTGAAGGCTTTTCCGCAAACCAATCAACCTAGATTTTATGAGGTAGAAACCCGCATACATCATAGAAACCCTTATTATCTAAAGATCTCATGCAAAATCGGGTTCATCGATTTCCACCCATTTATTGACACAACTTCCCTAGTCAACATCACGTCAAAAGAATGCTACAACCGAGTTATGAAGAAAGAATTAGAATATAAGGGGAATAACTTTCTTGGGTTTGCAACTAACATCCATGTCTTCGTTGGAACTCATTCATTTTTGGTGAACTTTATGGTTTTGGACGACGTAAGTGAATTTGTGGAAGATGGACTTACGGGAGTAATTTTAGGAAAACCTTTTCAGGAAATGTCTGTAGGGTTTTGTGTTTTTAACAATTTTTGCAGGAAACGAGGAAGTGATTGCTGCTGCAGTTTGCTGATCTGATCCTAGTTACTGCGTAACTCATCTCTGTGATTACACCGTAACCAACCCTTTGCAGCAGTATTTTAGACGCATTACCAATTACGGCGTAATACCTTCTCTGTGGTTACGCCGTAGCCACTCGCTTTGCAGCTTATGTCAGGTTTTGCCCGTTACGGCGTAACTCCCTCAAGGAGTTACGACGTAACCTTCCTCTGCTTTACTTCTTTCATTTTAAAATGCAATAACCTTGTATTAGAATTTTAAATGAACTTTGTGGGTGTGTTCCTTGTAAACCCTCACGAGAATTCACTCGTCCACTTGGGACACCAAGTGGTTTAAAAGGCTTGTTGCATATGCTAAATGCAACCGTGATTCCTACAAAAGTGAGTTAGATTTGTTTTTATTTTTTTTATTTTTAGAATTATGCTTGTCGGTAGTGTGATTTCAGGGATTGAAGTTTGTTCATGATGCTTATACGAAGGCACGTCTCTTTTCATGGGCCTTCTTTCTTTTTGTAGCAAATTTCAGGGAAGTTCTCGCTCTAATTCTACTTTTCTCTTCTCCTTTATTTAAACGCTTAGTACAAAACAGACTTTGTACAATTCAAGTGGGGGGACGGGAGTAGAATTATCTCTTGAACTTTATTTTGCCCTTGTTTTTCTAGTTTATTTTGAAAAATTATGCCATTTTTAAAATTTTGACATGTTTTTCTTAACCTAACTAGATTAGACCTTAGCCGAGCACATACAACCTTTGATATTATATGGTGAGATTAGCCTTATCCATTTCCAATATTTTACCCCAAATCCACCAAATTATGAGTGTGCTGGTAGCTTGTAAACTTTAGAACTTTGCCTTTGCATCATTTCGAGACCATAGACGAGGTATGTTGAGTTAGCTCGATATATTTGGACTTTTCAGTTTCAGAAGGCAATATTATAGGAATATCACCCAAATAGCCTACCATTGTGTGTCTATCGATTAGTCACCTCGACTTCTCGACCCCCATGTGAAACCCTTTTGTTGCACTCACCTTTAGGGCAAGATACCCCTAGATATACCCATCTGAGTCATTCCTTTCATTTTGTTAACCCAATATATTATTTCGATACACTTATACACCTTAGCCTACTCTGTAGTCTTTATTTGTGATTGGGAAGTCATCATTTGCCTAAGTTCAAGGTTCAAGTGGAAAGGTTCAGAAATCACACTTTCGTCGACGACATATTTTTGTAGATCATTGAAGACCCCCCGAATTCCCGTTGTTCATCTCAAGTTGGGGGATATTATGTTTAGTTGATTATTGTTACGTTGAAAAAAAAAATTGTTATGTTATTTAGTTATTGTAAAAGTGCATTGTTATAAGCACTATGTTATGAGCTTAATAGATTTAGGATCGAGGAGGCCACCTCGATCACATTCGAAGATTGGAGTTGGTAATTATGCCAACAGTTGGAGAAAAGGTAGTGTGCCCATCACGACGTCCTCTAATGACACATCTACCTAGTATTTCATGACCTGGTTTCTTTACTTCAAAACTTGAACTTTGGGCGGACGGTAAGTGGTGATGACTTGGTTATAGATTTAGACCACCTGCTTGATTTTTATTTTACACCATTTATATATCCCATGTCTTATCCTACCCTTTAGTCATGAAGCGTGTCTAGGTGATGCAGCGAGCAATCTTTGGTGTCTTGGCCATGGTATTGGTCATGTATCATTGATTTTGTCCACTTCGCCGTGACATGTTAGTAATGACGGGTCACCCCTTAACCCTTGTCGTGTCTACCCATATTGCCTTCGAGAATTGTTTAGCCCTTAATTCTAGTGGTGGAAATTTGTGTAACAGCCAAGCTTATGATAGAATACATGCTATGACTGTGCGATTGAGTGATCACCCCGAAATTGACACTTAGAATAGTTGAGAGATTTGAGTGTTTCGTTCCCATTTCGTGAGGTGTTCGGCTTTGTTTTATTCTAGCAAAAGGGATTTGTAAACTTATATTTTCCAGGTTATGGGAGATATCTTTTTAGGAATCTTTCTAATAAGGTCTACTTGAGGGCAAGTAGAGTTCAAGTGGGGGGATATTTGATAACATCAAATAGTCCTGAATATTAAGTGTCAATTTCCCCCGATAATGCTTGTAATTTATATCATTTATATGGATTTACGCTTGTTTTCCATTGTTTTCCACTTTCAGGTAAATTACGAGCATTGGAGCTAAAGAGACGCGGAATTGGAGAAATATCAAAGATTTATCATAGTATGCTGACTTTGAAGAAGTTACGGCGTAACTCATCTCTCACATTACGCCGTAACTAAAGCATAACTCAGAAAACCAACTCATCAGAAGGTTACGACGTAACTCTCCCCAAAGACTACGACGTAACTATATTAGGTCAAATGAGGTTCTACGCCGCTGATAACTACGCCGTAACTATTTCATCAACTACGGCGTAACTAAGTAATATTGAAGATACGGCGTAACCACTCATAAGGTTACGCCGTAACCAGCAGATCTAGTGCAAATTACGAAGGAATTGAAGATTACGGCATAACTCTTATATTAATTACGCCGTAACCCAGATCTGGCCTATAAATACCCTACGATTTCCAGCATTTCAAAGCATCCCGTTCCACACACCACAACCTAAGAATGTGGGAAGAAGCCAAAGGAAGGTCTAGAGGAGCATACAGAGCTGTCTCCAAGGGAGAAATCACTCCCCTACGATAAGCATTAGCATTTTATCTTTTTCTTACTTTCGATTCATGTATTTCGTAACTTTGAATATTGAATTGATTTGTATGGTTAATATGAGCGGCTAAGCACCTCTTGGTTCTGGCCTAGTTATGATTCCTTAATTGTTTTGTTTGCGTTTATATTACTTATGTATAATTATTTCTAAGTGTATGCATGCATAGTTTATTGGTAGCTACCCTTTTTTCGGTAGTTTTGAATGGCGGTAGAGGCTAGTTGCTTAGGAGATATGACCAACTGACCCTAAGTGAGTAGACTGAGACGGGAAGGGTAAGATATGACCAACTGACGACCCTTTCTACTTGTGCGATTTGACCAACTGATCACCTACCGTTTGGATGAACTTAATAATTAGGGGGTGAGTGTTTAAGTTGCTAACGCCCAGGAACTCACTATTATAAATCTAGCATGTAGTGGTACTTAATGACTTGGCTTAGGGGACCAGGAACAACTGGACTTATGAAGGGACACCTGACTTCTCCAGTGGTGGCATCTTTGCTGATAGGTTAGGGCGAATTGACCAAATGTTGTCCTCTCGAATTTGACCCCACCTGAAGTAATTGGAAGTAAGTAGACGTAGACATTACTAGTTAGGAGGATTAACTAGGTTAGCACCACTCTCCTCTATTGATTAAACCTTTGTCTTCTATATGCTTTTATCTGCTTTAGTAGTTAATTAATTCCTTATCGAAATCATTATTAAAATCTGTGACACCTAGACTTAGTAATAATCCAACACACATAGCTCTTGGGACGACCTCGGTTTTACTAAATACTACACTACACACGACCGGGTACACTGCCCGTTAGTGCATTAGGGTAGACCATAGGTATAATGAGACTATATAAATATTAAAACCTGGTCAGTAAAACCTGCATCACCTACCACCCCTCTTGGCTGCCCACTTAGGAAGAGAAAGGATGGGAGCTCAGATACCTCCATCCTACGTCTCGAGTGTTGGAGGACCTCCTCCATACTCTGGGATGAACCAGCTACCCCCTCAGGGAATGCATCCATACCTACCTGCTCAGACCTATAATACCTACCCTCCAAATGGGTCTCTCCACAACCAGAGTTACCAGCAAATGCCCTACGGACATCTTACAGTAAATCCTACACAGCCGATGGGTGGAAACCCTCTGTACCAACCTCCCACAGCCTACGCTGCATTCTCACAACCACTTCCTAACCCATATAATCGTACACCTGTTTATCCACCTCCATATAACCCTTACTATGCCGAAGCCTCTGGAGCTTGCACAACCTTTGTGAAGTGGATCGAAGACTACCCTCTACCTGACGGCGTGAAGATGCCCACTCATATAGGCACCTACGATGGGAAAGGCGATCCTGACAACTTCTTACATTTGTTTGAGGGCGCTATCAAGATGCAAAAGTGGGTCATGCCCATAGCATGCCACATGTTCACATACACAATACGATACTCCGCAATAATATGGTGGAATGGGAAAAAATTTGGGAGCATTGTAAGTCTAGATGATCTTAAGGCTGAGCTTCGATCACACTTTAGCCAACAGAAGAAGTACACTAAGACCCATCTAGCTGTGCATACCATCAAGCAAAGGGACATCAAAAGCACAAGGGCCTTCGTCACAAGGTACACCGATGAAACTTTGCAAATTCTAGGGTTACACGAGGAACAAAGGATTTCTGGCTTCGTACATGGCTTACGAACTCGAAGCCTAGTGGAATTCCTGCCCACCGACCTTCCTACCACTTACAAGGCACTGATGGAGAAGACTTACACTTGGATTGAGTCCAAGGAAGTAGCAGCAAACGGAGCTCCGATCGAGCAAAGAGAGGCCTCCGATAATTTCTCCAGAGGGTCCTCCTGGGAAGGATCCAAGAATAGGAAGAAGAACAGAGATCGCTTCACTCCCTACAACAAAGGCTCAAATCATGGACTCTTGGCAAACCTGGTCAAATCTCCCAGGGAGATCCTTGCTACCGAGAAAGCCGCAAAGTCCTTCGACCCGCCACCTCAGATGTCAGCATGAAGCAAAACCAGGGACATGTCGAAGTACTGCCACTTCCATGAAGACCATGGGCACGACACCAACAGCTGCAGAGAGCTGAAAAAGCAGATTGAAAAGGCAGTACGTTCCAAACAGTTGGCACATCTGGTTAAAGGCATCAAAAAGGGGAAGGACAAGTTCTCCGACACTCAGCTGGGAGAATGGAAAGGGAACAAAAAGGAAGATACCCCTGCGGAAGCTTCGATACTGATGGTGCACATGCATGATCCAAACTTAAAGCGGAAAGAAGCATATGGAGAGCTGGGAAGTGTAAGGGAGATAACATTCCCATCAATTCTGGGGCAGACACCTTCGACTGACCCCGTGGTCATCAAGGTACGGGTCTCCAACAGGGAAGTAAACCGAGCATACATGGATTGTGGAAGCTCCTGCGAGATCATCTATTAGCATTGCTTCCTAAAGCTCAAACCGTCTATACGCTCGCAAATGGTAGACTCTAAAACACCTCTGGTGGGGTTCTCCGGTGAACACTCATGGCCCCTTGGAGAGGTACCGTTAGAAATCACTATAGGCGAAGGGCCCTTATCTCGCATGGAAATGCTCACCTTTGTCATAGTCAGGTCAGATTCTCCTTAAAATTTACTAATAGGGAGAACAACTATGCAAAAGATGGGCATTGTAGTTTCCACCATACACGCTGCCATTAAGTTCCAAACCCCTTTCGGAGTGGGAACTGTTCATTCTAATTATGGGGCAGATAAGGGAGTGTATGGTGTCAAGAAGGTCAAGGAAGGGCCGGAAGAGCCTCCGATAGTGATTCTAAGCTGTACAGATGCAGAAGAACGGGTTGTAGTAAACCCTAGCTACCCCGAACAGACAGTGGTGATAGGAAAGAAACTCCTGAAGAATTTTAATGCGAAGCTCATAGAGCTGTTGCGGACTAACCTTGATATTTTTGCATGGGAATATTCTGACATGACAGGGGTCCCAAGAACTTTGCTGATAGACGGAAAGCCCTTCGGCACAGAGCACATGCTCAATGAATACAAACATATTGAGCCCATGAAACAGAAAAAAAGGAGCCTAGCCCTCGAAAGAAATGTTGCAACCTGCTAAAGAGGTTGATGAACTGACACAAGCGGGCATTCTAAGGGAAGTCAAATACCAAACCTGGGTGGCCAACCCAGTAATGGTAAAAAAGAGCGACGGAGGGTGGCGCATGTGTGTTGACTTCACTGACATCAACAAAGCATGCCCGAAGGGCTGCTACCCCTTACCAGAAATCAACTGGAAGGTAGAATCCTTGGCAGGCTTCCGACTGAAGTGTTTCCTAGATGCCTATAAAGGGTATCATCAGATCCAGATGGCAAAGGAGGACGAGGAAAAGACAGCCTTCTACACAAGCAAAGGTGTCTACTGTTACAGAAAGTTGCCCTTCGGATTGAAGAACGCAAGGGCAACATACCAACGGCTCGTAGATAAAGCCTTCAACAAACAGATAGACAGAAATCTTGAGGCATGCGTTGACGACATGGTTATTAAGAGCAAGACGGAGGAGGACCTACTTCTTAAAGCTCAAGAAACCTTTGACCAGCTGCGGGCGATCAACATGAAACTGAACCCTAAGAAATGCTCTTTTGGTGTCGAAGAAGGGCAATTTCTAGGGCATCTGATCACGAAGCAAGGGATAAAGGCTAACTGATGCGTGCCAAACAGTCAAGCTAAATCACACAAGCCCGCCACTTGTGAATGGCGGACCGTAACCAGCTTAAAACTGCTTCAGCACGTACTCAATGAAGATCTGAGGAGTATAGTGTTTCCCCGGGTCGTTATGTCCCAGCGAGTTGTGCAATGGATTATCAAACGTATAGTGATCGGGAGATTTGAACGGAAAAGGAGATTTGGAATGATTATAGCTACAGGAAAAAGCCAACAAATAAAAACGGCTTAAATGCAAATTAAAGGAAATTAAAAAGATAAAATCTATTAAATAAACGCTATCACTATATTTAAAATGATGAACGTTTAAAACTTAAAACTAAAAACTTACGTTTAAATTAAAATTACGTAAACGTGCAAAATAAAAAGTGAAACTTACACAATATTAAGCCTAAAAATATGAAAAATACATTTTTACAATCCTAATGATATAAGAAACTTTATAGAAAAAGAAAATTATTTTTATAACTAATTATCTAATTATTATAAATTAAAAACTATTTTTAACTATTTAATAATTACCTAAAATACAAGAAATTAGGAAATAAAGATAGAAAAATAAAATTATGAAATGGAAAAGTCTAAAATATCAAAATAGAATTTTCAAAACTATTTTTGTATTTTTCTGATTATTTTTCTATTTTTTATGAATTTTAAACTATTAAAAACTAATTAAATTACTAAAAATTACAAAATAAACTATGAAAAATATGGAAAATTAGTTTTTTTACTTTTTATATTTATCTAAACTTAAGAAAATTGAAAAATTATTTTTTTGAAGCTTTTCTTAATTTTTTATATTAAATGCTATTTAAAAATGCTTAAAAACTAAATAAAATACAGAAAAATAGCAAATCAACTTGGAAAAATCTGAAAATTTCAGGAAAAGTCTAAAATGGTATTAGAAAGCTGGGAAAAATAGAAAAACTAGGGCTTGTGTGTAAGATTATGGAACTGATGTGTCAAGTGCTTGAAAATAAGCACTTGAATAAGCTAAATGAGGACCAACAAGCACCAACTGAAAACAGGGACTATAATAAGCTAAAAGGACTAGATTGCAACAAATCTCAACAAGCCTAAACCACAGAATCACAAGCTAGAACAGATTTGATGTTATGATATTATAAGTTAATGACAGATTTAGGTGCCCACTTTAAGCTGATGCACAAGCTTCAAAATAAGCTCAATGTGAAAAATACTAATTGGAACTTGGAAAAGACCTGGTTGAGAGTATTTAAACCAAAAATCAGACCATGATAAGCTCTTATGAGCTCTATGCACCAGCTACAAGAACTGAGAAAAGACTCAGTATCAACTGTTTGTTTGGAGCAGGGCACTTTGGCCTAAAAGAAGGGCTTATTTGAAGCTTATAGAAAAATGACAAAAATCCAAAAAAATGCAGATAAGTAAGGGTACCAGTTAAACTTTTAAGAATGCCAAGTCTCACTTTGTAAGACCCAAAGATGAGATCATAAAAAATCTTTCTAACTGACCCCAAAACAGGTTTTTGCTATTTTGACTTTTGAAGAAATTGAGAAACTTTGACTTAGATGAACTTTGATTCCATTTTTTTCACTGAGATTGATGTTAAATGATGTAATAAGTGTAATGCAAGCAATGTTTGAAGATTCTAAACACAAATCAAGGATTTGCAAATCCTTGATCACAACAGTTAGCAGGTTAGACAGATTTAAGAGCAAGTTTGACTTTTGTGGTGTTGCAACCCCAAACTAAGAATGAAATGTGCTCAAATGAGCTTAAGACACATAAACAACAAGAAGCATTCACTGAACAAGTCTTTAAGACAGATATATCAGTAAATCCAAACACCTATTTATCAACTGTTATGCAATAAAAATTGATCAAAACACTGATCCAACTGATATTAATGATCAAACCAAGTCTGATTATCCTAAATACAGCTATTTGAACAAGATTTTAACTAGCTTTGACAGTAGAAACAGATTATGCTTTTAAACTAAATAACAACTTACAAGATGTCCAATAGCCACTATGGCTTGAATCCAAGTACCAGAGAACCACTAACCTAAATATCAACCTATTAACTCAAAATCAACCCAATCCACCTCTGCATCAACCCATTTCCATCTGCATTCCCATTTTTACCCAAATCAACCTTGTTTGACTTTCTGTTGACCAAGTACCAAATTGAATGCAATCTTAAACTTAAGCTTATACAAAGCTATCATAAGCTCATTTAAGCTTATTGAAACTGAGAGATGAGCATTGAGAAGCTTTTGAATGAGATTTTGAGAAGGAAAATTGCAACAGTAACTTTAAACATAAAATCTTAATATAACTTGAATTGATAACTGGAAATAGTTTATAATGATTACAAAACACTTAGTTGGATACAAAGAAACAGAATACAACAAGTTTTATACTAATTTAAAGACTTTAAATTAAAAACGACATTTAAGATAAAACTAAAAGCTACTAGACACCCTTTTCTGCTCCTCTTGCCTTTCTTTTATATCCAAACTCTTTTCCTCTCTCCTCTGAATCTTTCCCACCATTCTAAGCCATTGGATTGCTTTGATTTGATCACAACCGTTTAAATAGATTTTGGCGCCAAAATCTTTGTCTGCCAATTAGGGGTTGAGTGAGGGGTTAGGGAAGCATTTAATGTAGTCTTGGATGTTAGCTAAGGTGGGGGAACAGGTTTGAGTGATTGGTGAGGAGGGGGGATGGGTGTAGCTGAGTTTCAGGGAAAGCAGGTAAGGGAAGAAGACTTTGGCGGGTGATGGTTTTTGACCAGATTTGACCCAAGTGGTGTTAATAATAGGGGGTTCACAATGCAATTTGACAGGGGGTCATATGGTGTGAAAGGGTCCAAAATGGGTTTAAAGTATTAATAACTTAGGGACCTTTAGTGTAAAATCTGAAAATAGAGGGACCTAATCTGCCAATTCTGCCAAGTTATTCCAAGGGACCTTAAGTGACAACCTTCAAAAGTATAAGGACCAAACTTGCCATTTTGCAATTTTCTAGGGGCCATTTCTGCCAAGTTTCAAAGTTGAAGGACTAAACTTGTAATTTTCTCAAACTTTTGATATTTTTCACCAAAGGACTAAATTTGACAACTTTTGATTTTAAAAGGACCTTTGGTGACTTTTCTTTTGAAATTATGTGCTCAGGGACTGTTTTTGACATCTTTTGAAACTTGGGGGACTAAAACTGCAATTTTTGCAAATTTGATATGTTTTTCATCTGATTTTGATATTTTTGCATTTAAAACACATAAAACACTGATTTGTGATATTTTGATCATTTTGATGTGTTTCTGAGTGTTTTCAGATGATTTTGCAGTTTATTTTGTACAAAAATGATGAGTATTTAAACACTCATCACTAACCCTTCTAAGGTCAAGGCAATTACGGATCTCCAAGCTCCTAAGTTCTTAAAAGATGTACAAATCTTGAATGGGAAGCTAGCCGCGCTAAGTCGATTCTTGTCAAAAAGGGCTGACAGATCCCTACCGTTCTTCAAAACACTTAAAGGCTGCGTCGACAAGAAGACTTTTCAGTAGAGTCAGGATGCAGAAGCTGCTTTTCAGAAGATGAAGGAGTTCATTGAAATCCTTCCAACACTTACAACCCCAATCAAAGGCGAGGTGTTGTTCATGTACTTAGCATCCTCAATGGAGAGCATTGGCGTAGTCCTCATGGCAGAACGAGACAAGATGCAAATCCCAATTTACTTTGTCAGCAGGGTCTTGCAGGGAGCATAGGTCAACTACCCAACATTGGAGAAGCTAATACTAGCTCTAATCTACGCAGCAAGAAGGCTCCGACGATACTTCTAGGCCCATCCAATCACAGTCTTAACCGACAAGCCACTCAAACAGATCTTGTCAAAACCTGAAAAGTCTGGAAGGGTGGTCAAATGGGCTATCGAGCTTGGGGAGCATGAAATAGAGTTCAAGGGTCGAAACTCTATTAAAGGGAAAATTCTCGCAGACTTCTTGGCAGAAACACCTTCCGAACCGGACACAGAAAAAGAAGAGCCTAAAGCTAAACTCACCGAAGTGCAGGATGACTGAAAACTTTATACGGATCGAGAATCAAGCTCCAATCGTTCTGGAGCAGGTCTAATGATTTTGATATTTTTGCATTTAAAACACATAAAACACTGATTTGTGATATTTTGATCATTTTGATGTGTTTCTGAGTGTTTTCAGATGATTTTGCAGTTTATTTTGTACAAAAATGATGAGTATTTAGACACTCATCAATCCCCCACACTGAGATATTGCTAGTCCCTAGCAATGATTTGAGAAAACATAATGGATTTTAATCTCTTTACCAAAAGCCATTACTTCTGGAGTAGCCAAATGTTTTAGTTCAAGTAAGAACCATGGTACACTGATAACCATGTGATTTTGAGCAAACCACCAGCTTCCAACGGATTTGATTTGTCTTTACCAGAAGCCGTACCCTTCTGGACTAGCCAACTCTTAGATAAATTATCAGAATTATCTTTGGTGAGCTGATTACCAATTATGGATTTTCCACTGCCTTTACCACAAGCCATAATCTTGCGGGCTAGCCAACTCTTCACTTTTTAGGATATGGTGAGTTGAGAACCATACAATTTTGGGCAAATTGCAAGCCATATAAACGGATTTGAGAAATCTTTACCAAGAGCCGTTTGCTCCTGGATTAGCCAATCCTTTTGTCTTACAGACATGGCGGACTGATAACCAAGATGAGAAAGTGTAAAACACTTACTCCAAAAAAAAAATTTTTTTGCCAAAAACGGGGGAATTGGTATAATTACATGATAAAATTCGCGAGAATTCCCCCCCACACTTAGAAATGAATATTGCCCTCAATATTCAAAGTACCGGCGGTTATGCCGAAACAAAGAACGTAAAAGGGAAATACTACGGCCATTATTTAGAAAGAAGTTTTTTTTTTTTTTTTTGAAATGTTTATATACAACATGTGGGGCAACCCCCCCCCCCCACACTAGGGTGGTAGAAAGAGGTAAGAAGACAGAAATATGGGTGAAAACCCATATGGCAGGCTACTGTTTTTGAATCCCGAGTCGCTAGCTTGACTCGACCCCGCATTCATTTGTTCATGGGGAAAGTAACGTGGAAAACCAATCTCGATCGGACTTTCGTTCACAATGTTAATGAACATATGAACATCAGAAAGTTCCACACCGACGAGATATAACCGCGGTATCTGTTAATGGTAGAAACTAGAAGGGATGATACCGGGGTCAAAGATGGTGTCCTCATTCCCGAAAGAGAAAAGGGAAAGAGCAACCACACCATCTGTGAAGAATGGAATAAAGACGTACATGAGAATGCTTGTCCATTCCTCAGCAGAGAGAAGCAAATCACCATTTTTGACATCTTTAAGCTTAAACTTGAAGCTTAGATGGTGATTGTCAAGAAGATGTCCGGGAGGGAGGGTGGGAAACGGTTCTTCAATTAACAGATTCTCCAGAAAAAGGATGTCTCCCTCCGGATCAAAGTAAGTGTTATCAATTCCCGTTGGAATTGACTCATCACTAAGAAACGCATCGAATTCATTCCAAAAGTTGTCATCTTCCTCATCAGGAGTGAGAGAAGGAATGGAAGAGTCGGGAATAAGACTAGAAGATGATGGATCATTTTTTAGCAATTCATCAATGGGAAGAATGTCTCCCATTGGATCACAAACATCATCATCCAACTCAGATGAAACTGAAGAGAGTTTAGTTTCATCCACAGAATTAACAAACTCGATGCGACAAACTGATGCCGGAGGTGGGACAAGTGGTGTGCTCTTAGAGCTAGCAGTTTCCACCACTTCCGATGAAGTCTCCGATTCTAGATCATCGTCATCATCATCAAGAACACTCTTGACTTCCCTGGTACAGCTTTCAAACCATTTTCTAGAACCAGGGGTAATTTTCAAAGCTTTGAGCTCAGCACGTTTTTGGTGAACACTCTTAACCGTGAAATTTGAGAGTGTTGCATTGATTCTTTCAGATTTTTGATCAATTGTGGCAACACTCTGTTTGTACATAGGTTTGGAGTTCTGGTTGATATTCAATGTGAGCTCTTCGTTGTCAACCCGTATGGTCAACTCTTCAGCAAACACATCAATCAGAGCACGACTCGTTCTTAAGAAAGCTCTCCCTAAGATAAGGGGAACTCTAGGATCTGCATCGAAGTCTACTACAACAAAGTCAGCATGAAAGTGAAACTTTCCCACTTTCATCACGACATCCTCGGCTATCCCAAGTGGACGAGTTACGGTACGGTCCGCTAGCTCGAGTGTCATACAAGTGGATGAAAGTTTAGGAAGAGACAGCTTCTTCCATACTGAGAGTGGCATGAGGTTAATGCTAGCGCCAAGATCGGCTAAGGCGGAGCATTGAACCATCCCCGAGAAATCACACGGGATTAGAAATCTGCCAGGGTCTTCAAGCTTTTTGGGAAGCTTCTTGAGAAGGACCGCTGAGCATTGCTCAGTGAGAGGAGTTTTAGCCATCTCTGATAGCTTATCTTTGTTGGTGAGTAAGCCTTTAAGCGTGGATGCAAATTTAGGCATTAGAACGAGAGCATCAACGAAGCTTATATCAAAGTGAAGCTCATTGAAGATTTGGAAAATTTTTTCTATTTGCTCTTTGTTTTTGTCTTTAAGCTTCTCATCATTCATTCTTGATGGGTATGGAAGCTGACTAGACTTTTGAGTCGGAATGGAAGTGTTTCCTGGCTCAGGATTTTTCCTCGGAACATCGGGTTCCGGACTTAAAGCTTGGACTACCGAAGGTGGGACGTGTGCGGTACTTCGTGGGCTTGAATAATGCACCTTGTCCGTTGTCTCCTTGGTAACTTGACTAAATGCCACAAGAGGAGGGGGCATTGGAGTCTTAGGTCCATTGTGCGTCTTACCACTACGAGTGGTGACGGCTTTCAACTCGGCATTGGGATTGGGAATAGTATTGCCTGGGAGTCCTCCAGAAGATGGCGAAGCTTTGTTCATATTCATGTTCATGAAACTGCTCATCATATTCTTTAACTCATTTGTCTGCCGAGACATTGTGGTATCAATTTCCCTTTTAAGCTCAACTCTCATGTTATTGATCTGAGTTTGCATAGAACGCATGTTTGACTCAGTCATTTTCATGAAGTCATTTGGCATGGGAGCTTGAGGAGGTGGTTGATAACTTTGATGATTAGGAGCTTGATAAGGTTGGTTGAAATTGTTCCGGTTTTGATTAAAATTTGGAGAGTTATTGAAATTTTGTCCTTGATTCGGAACAAAGCGATTCTGATTGCCATGGTTTTGCACGGGAGGAAAACCAGGTGGTGTCATACCGCTAGGTGCACGGTAGTGAGGATCAGCCTGTGGTCGGTATTGATTGTGGTTTACCGAAGCTACGAGAGCTTGGTAAAAGGAAGCATCGGTTGCTTGACAATCATAATACGCATGTGGACCACTACAAGTTTCACACACCTTGTTTACGGCTTTGACTGGTTCGGGCTTATGAATTTCGCTTTTGATTTCCTTTACCTCTTTTATCATACAATGGATGATGTCCGTTAGAGCGGCTAACGGAGCGGCTAACTCGGAAGAGTTACCGGATGAAGAAGCAAGAGTGTTCGGAACATTGACTTTGTTGCGAGAAATAGGAACTTTTGATTTTTGCTCGCAAATCTCAATCACATCTTTAGGTCTACGATTCAAGATATTGCCGCCTGTTGTAAAAGATATTGACTTGTTGAAGCTCCGTGAATTCATGATGGGGGCATTTCCTGAGGAGATCTTTGAATCTCTCCCATGCCTCTCCAAAGTTTTCATCGAAATTTTGACGAAATCCAGAAATTTCCATTTTAAGATTAGTCGTCTTTGATGGAGGAAAGAAATAGTTGACAAACTTTTGAACAAGATCCTCCCAAGTTTCGATGGATCGAGGGGGTTCTTTTTCCAGCCAAATCCGGGCTGTCCCCTCAAGAGAGAATGGAAAAAGCATCAACTTGATGACTTTTTGAGGTACATCCTTGAAATTGATAGTTGAGGTTAACTTGTTAAACCAACGGATGTGTGCATACGGGTCTTCTCGATCAGACCCGCGGAATTGATTTGTAGACACAAGTTGGATCAAATGTGTCTTCAATTCGAAGTGATCAGAATTGATAACGGGTAAAACGATGGCATCTCCATAACCCTCGGTGGGTGCCTGGAGCATTTCCGCCATAGTACGTTCGTCTGCCATGGTGTTGTTAGAAATAGTACGAATCTCGGGTTCGACTATTTGGGCAGCACGCCTACGAGAACGTCTTCTAGGAATTTCAGCTAGATCACGCAAAGGACTCAATGATCTAGAAGAACGAGTGCGCATGCACTAGAGTTAACTCTAAGGACTCTCAGAGTTAAGGAGAGAAATGGAATTATGAAGATATTTCAGATGAGAATGAGAATTATGAAGACGTTTTATAAAAATGGGGTGAGGAGAATCTTTATGGGTTTTCTGGTTCTGAAACGTCGATATCACAACAAAATCAATTAACACAAAATCGAGGCAAAACAACAGTGAACTTAACCAATAATCCATGATGAATGGCTTCTTTGAAAAAGGTACACCAATCACAAGGACACAAAGGCAAGTTTTAAATCTTTAGTTCGGGAACTTATTATGGTCGCACCCCCAGTTAGGTAGTGCACTGCCTTGGTTTGCGGTGGTAATCTTTTAAGTTGTTATTATTAAAGAAAACGACGAATCTTTTTGTATTTTTATTATTTGATACATATATATAAACAAAAGAAAAATATTTTTGTGTTTTATACGTTTTTGGATGTTTTTGGGTTTTTGGATTTTTTAATAAAAATATGGATATATATATAGATAGATATGGATGATATGAAAAAATGAGTGAGTATTCAAACAACTAATCTGCTAGACGTAAGACAATTAGCACAGCTCCCCGGCAGCGGCGCCAAAAATTTGATGCGTGCCAAACAGTCAAGCTAAATCACACAAGCCCGCCACTTGTGAATGGCGGACCGTAACCAGCTTAAAACTGCTTCAGCACGTACTCAATGAAGATCTGAGGAGTATAGTGTTTCCCCGGGTCGTTATGTCCCAGCGAGTTGTGCAATGGATTATCAAACGTATAGTGATCGGGAGATTTGAACGGAAAAGGAGATTTGGAATGATTATAGCTACAGGAAAAAGCCAACAAATAAAAACGGCTTAAATGCAAATTAAAGGAAATTAAAAAGATAAAATCTATTAAATAAACGCTATCACTATATTTAAAATGATGAACGTTTAAAACTTAAAACTAAAAACTTACGTTTAAATTAAAATTACGTAAACGTGCAAAATAAAAAGTGAAACTTACACAATATTAAGCCTAAAAATATGAAAAATACATTTTTACAATCCTAATGATATAAGAAACTTTATAGAAAAAGAAAATTATTTTTATAACTAATTATCTAATTATTATTAATTAAAAACTATTTTTAACTATTTAATAATTACCTAAAATACAAGAAATTAGGAAATAAAGCTAGAAAAATAAAATTATGAAATGGAAAAGTCTAAAATATCAAAATAGAATTTTCAAAACTATTTTTGTATTTTTTTGATTATTTTTCTATTTTTTATGAATTTTAAACTATTAAAAACTAATTAAATTACTAAAAATTACAAAATAAACTATGAAAAATATGGAAAATTACTTTTTTTACTTTTTATATTTATCTAAACTTAAGAAAATTGAAAAATTATTTTTTTGAAGCTTTTGTTAATTTTTTATATTAAATGCTATTTAAAAATGCTTAAAAACTAAATAAAATACAGAAAAATAGCAAATCAACTTGGAAAAATCTGAAAATTTCAGGAAAAGTCTAAAATGGTATTAGGAAGCTGGGAAAAATAGAAAAACCAGGGCTTGTGTGTAAGATTATGGAACTGATGTGTCAAGTGCTTGAAAATAAGCACTTGAATAAGCTAAATGAGGACCAACAAGCACCAACTGAAAACAGGGACTATAATAAGCTAAAAGGACTAGATTGCAACAAATCTCAACAAGCCTAAACCACAGAATCACAAGCTAGAACAGATTTGATGTTATGATATTATAAGCTAATGACAGATTTAGGTGCCCACTTTAAGCTGATGCACAAGCTTCAAAATAAGCTCAATGTAAAAAATACTAATTGGAACTTGGAAAAGACCTGGTTGAGAGTATTTAAACCAAAAATCAGACCATGATAAGCTCTTATGAGCTCTATGCACCAGCTACAAGAACTGAGAAAAGACTCAGTATCAACTGTTTGTTTGGAGCAGGGCACTTTGGCCTAAAAGAAGGGCTTATTTGAAGCTTATAGAAAAATGACAAAAATCCACAAAAATGCAGATAAGTAAGGGTACCAGTTGAACTTTTAAGAATGCCAAGTCTCACTTGTTAAGACCCAAAGATGAGATCATAAAAAATCCTTCTAACTGACCCCAAAACAGGTTTTTGCTATTTTGACTTTTGAAGAAATTGAGAAACTTTGACTTAGATGAACTTTGATTCCATTTTTTTCACTGAGATTGATGTTAAATGATGTAATAAGTGTAATGCAAGCAATGTTTGAAGATTCTAAACACAAATCAAGGATTTGCAAATCCTTGATCACAACAGTTAGCAGGTTAGACAGATTTAAGAGCAAGTTTGACTTTTGTGGTGTTGCAACCCCAAACTAAGAATGAAATGTGCTCAAATGAACTTAAGACACATGAAACAACAAGAAGGATTCACTGAACAAGTCTTTAAGACAGATATATCAGTAAATCCAAACACCTATTTATCAACTGTTATGCAATAAAAATTGATCAAAACACTGATCCAACTGATATTAATGATCAAACCAAGTCTGATTATCCTAAATACAGCTATTTGAACAAGATTTTAACTAGCTTTGACAGTAGAAACAGATTATGCTTTTAAACTAAATAACAACTTACAAGATGTCCAATAGCCACTATGGCTTGAATCCAAGTACCAGAGAACCACTAACCTAAATATCAACCTATTAACTCAAAATCAACCCAATCCACCTCTGCATCAACCCATTTCCATCTGCATTCCCATTTTTACCCAAATCAACCTTGTTTGACTTTCTGTTGACCAAGTACCAAATTGAATGCAATCTTAAACTTAAGCTTATACAAAGCT
Organism: Chrysanthemum seticuspe; assembly: GCA_019973895.1. Classification (NCBI taxonomy): domain Eukaryota; kingdom Viridiplantae; phylum Streptophyta; class Magnoliopsida; order Asterales; family Asteraceae; genus Chrysanthemum; species Chrysanthemum seticuspe. Next base: position 87,128,762 of record BPTQ01000006.1, on the reverse strand, counting down.
ATCATAAGCTCATTTAAGCTTATTGAAACTGAGAGATGAGCATTGAGAAGCTTTTGAATGAGATTTTGAGAAGGAAAATTGCAACAGTAACTTTAAACATAAAATCTTAATATAACTTGAATTGATAACTGGAAATAGTTTATAATGATTACAAAACACTTAGTTGGATACAAAGAAACAGAATACAACAAGTTTTATACTAATTTAAAGACTTTAAATTAAAAACGACATTTAAGATAAAACTAAAAGCTACTAGACACCCTTTTCTGCTCCTCTTGCCTTTCTTTTATATCCAAACTCTTTTCCTCTCTCCTCTGAATCTTTCCCACCATTCTAAGCCATTGGATTGCTTTGATTTGATCACAACCGTTTAAATAGATTTTGGCGCCAAAATCTTTGTCTGCCAATTGGGGGTTGAGTGAGGGGTTAGGGAAGCATTTAATGTAGTCTTGGATGTTAGCTAAGGTGGGGGAACAGGTTTGAGTGATTGGTGAGGAGGGGGGATGGGTGTAGCTGAGTTTCAGGGAAAGCAGGTAAGGGAAGAAGACTTTGGCGGGTGATGGTTTTTGACCAGATTTGACCCAAGTGGTGTTAATAATAGGGGGTTCACAATGCAATTTGACAGGGGGTCATATGGTGTGAAAGGGTCCAAAATGGGTTTAAAGTATTAATAACTTAGGGACCTTTAGTGTAAAATCTGAAAATAGAGGGACCTAATCTGCCAATTCTGCCAAGTTATTCCAAGGGACCTTAAGTGACAACCTTCAAAAGTATAAGGACCAAACTTGCCATTTTGCAATTTTCTAGGGGCCATTTCTGCCAAGTTTCAAAGTTGAAGGACTAAACTTGTAATTTTCTCAAACTTTTGATATTTTTCACCAAAGGACTAAATTTGACAACTTTTGATTTTAAAAGGACCTTTGGTGACTTTTCTTTTGAAATTATGTGCTCAGGGACTGTTTTTGACATCTTTTGAAACTTGGGGGACTAAAACTGCAATTTTTGCAAATTTGATATGTTTTTCATCTGATTTTGATATTTTTGCATTTAAAACACATAAAACACTGATTTGTGATATTTTGATCATTTTGATGTGTTTCTGAGTGTTTTCAGATGATTTTGCAGTTTATTTTGTACAAAAATGATGAGTATTTAAACACTCATCACTAACCCTTCTAAGGTCAAGGCAATTACGGATCTCCAAGCTCCTAAGTTCTTAAAAGATGTACAAATCTTGAATGGGAAGCTAGCCGCGCTAAGTCGATTCTTGTCAAAAAGGGCTGACAGATCCCTACCGTTCTTCAAAACACTTAAAGGCTGCGTCGACAAGAAGACTTTTCAGTAGAGTCAGGATGCAGAAGCTGCTTTTCAGAAGATGAAGGAGTTCATTGAAATCCTTCCAACACTTACAACCCCAATCAAAGGCGAGGTGTTGTTCATGTACTTAGCATCCTCGATGGAGAGCATTGGCGTAGTCCTCATGGCAGAACGAGACAAGATGCAAATCCCAATTTACTTTGTCAGCAGGGTCTTGCAGGGAGCATAGGTCAACTACCCAACATTGGAGAAGCTAATACTAGCTCTAATCTACGCAGCAAGAAGGCTCCGACGATACTTCTAGGCCCATCCAATCACAGTCTTAACCGACAAGCCACTCAAACAGATCTTGTCAAAACCTGAAAAGTCTGGAAGGGTGGTCAAATGGGCTATCGAGCTTGGGGAGCATGAAATAGAGTTCAAGGGTCGAAACTCTATTAAAGGGAAAATTCTCGCAGACTTCTTGGCAGAAACACCTTCCGAACCGGACACAGAAAAAGAAGAGCCTAAAGCTAAACTCACCGAAGTGCAGGATGACTGAAAACTTTATACGGATCGAGAATCAAGCTCCAATCGTTCTGGAGCAGGTCTAATGCTGGTCAGCCCTGAAGGGAAGGAGCATAGATATGCTCTTCGTTTTGAGTTTGAAGCCACCAACAATGAAGCGGAGTACGAAGCCCTATTATCAGGCCTTCGATTAGCTAAAGATATGGAGGTCAAAGATCTTGCCGTTTTCGCAGATTCTCAATTGGTAGCAAACCAGGTGACAGGCTCCTATGAAGCAAGGCAGCCCGTCATCAAGCAGTACTTGGAAAAAAGTCAAAAACAAAGGAGATGCTGGATAGTTTTGATTCCTGATAAGGTTTTAAAAAGTACCATTTTGAGGGGTCGTTTAAGTCCTTATTTGATCACTTTTGTATCCGTTATTGCTTAATATCGTTCCTTTTCACTTTTTAGGTCTCTTGAAGGCAAAATGCTGGAATGGCACTTATTTGGACGAAAAGGCGCGAATATATGAAGAAAATGGCCAAAGTCAAAATCCAGACACTCACAGCTGCTGAAAATAGAAGGCGACGGCGTCAGGTGCTAATTGCGACGCCGTCCGAGGATTTTTGTGACGGTTCAGAACCCAAAACTCGTATTTTCAAGTGATGACGTCCAGTTGTAAAAGAGTAGGCCGTCGCTACTCAGACGGCCTAGATGCAATCCAGACGACGTCAGAAGCTGAAGAGGACGGCGTCACGGACATAAGGTGACGCCGTCGCAAGGTTAACGTGGCCAAGACGAAACCCTAATGACGGCGACACGACGGCGTCACGAAACATAAGGTGACGCCGTCGCATATGTAATCTTATATATAGAATCCGAATTTTTCAGTTTTAGAGAGAGTATTTTGGAGTGAAAACCTAAAACCGAACCTAAGGTGTCTTGTACAGTATTTTAGGGTTTTAAACCCTATCTTACATCAAGATAAGTATTTACTTCATTAATTCAATTATGTCTTTGATTGATTGTGTGTATGCTTGCATGTTTACCATGTCCGGCTAAATTACTTGTGTGTTTGCTTAGATGTATGAAACCTAGTTGTTAATTATTGTTAGGTTGTCGCTTATCTTAATTGTAATTGGCTTAGGAGTGCGACTAGGCTATCGTTGTGTTTAATACTTGGTAAATCTTTGATAGTTTATGAATGACTTAGTGGATTTCGTTTACTAAACCCAAAGATAACCTCAAGGTTAGTATATGAATGACTTAGTGGATTTTGTTTACTACACTTAAAGGTGACTTCAAAGAGTTAGGGAATGCACACCTTACGACCTTAGAAAACACAACGCGTTAAGAATAAGGACGTGACAATTCAACCATCAATAGGAGATAACTAGGGAGTAGTAGCATCTAGGTAAACACATCTTTAACTATCATACGAGCACACAACAATAGACATAGACTATCCTCACCTTAGCTTAGATAATTAGATAATAGTAGAGTAATCGGTAGAAATACCAAACCCCCAAATCCAAACCCCGAGATTCGTACTTTTCCTTTTCTAAAAAAAACATAAAAAGATAAAAAATAATCTTCCTCAACCCCAACCTTAGCGTAGTAACTTCTCACTAGCATTCCTATTCCCCTAGAGAACAATATCAATTCCCGTGGCTTACCCTAATACTACACTACAACGATTAGGTTCACTGCCTAGGGTGTTGAAAAACTTGCTCGACGAAAAGGAAGTTCCTTTGACCCCGAACGCGCTGTGTAAGCGTATCAATTCCTACACCATGAAACACATTCGCAGGAATCAGAACAAGAAGGCAAATGCATTGAGCAAGCTAGCCTCTATGGCCTTCGCTCATCTCACTAAAGAAGTACTAGTTGAAGTCCTACCTGAAAGGTCCATTATTCGTAAGGAGGTTACGGACGTGGTTCACGAAGAAGGAGAGACATGGATGACTCCCATCAGGGAGTACTTGATAAGTGGTCTTCTCCCTGAAGATCCCAAACTAGCAAGAAAGATACGGGTTAAGTCCCCACAGTACCGGCTAATAAGGGAAACCCTATACAGAAGGTCGTTTCTATCACCTTGGCTCAGATGTGTCGGACCCAAGCAAGCTGCGAGCATCATTGCAGTAGTCCACAAAGGATCCTGCGGCCTCCATGCAGGGCCCCGTTCTGTTGTCTCGAAGATAATGAAGTTAGGCTATTACTGGCCTTCGATGCATAGGGATGCGGTAGAAATCATTCTAAAATGTGAAGCTTGTCAGATACACTCAAACGTTCCCAAGCTGCTGAAGCAGGACATGACAAGTGTGACATCCGCATGGCCCTTCTCCCAATGGGGAATTGATATCGTAGGACCTATGCCTATGGCTCCTAGTGGGGTCAAATTCTTGCTGGTGGCAATCGATTACTTTACAAAGAGGGTGTAGGCTAAACCCTTAGCCTCCGTTGCGGGGAGACAGATCGAGAAGTTTGTGTGGGAGCACATTGTGTGCAGATTCGGAGTACCCCACATCATCATATCCGACAATGGTAAACAGTTCTTCGAAGGAGTCTTCTATGACTTCTGTCAAGGGCTCAACATAAAGCAGTCTTGGACATCCGTCTACCATCCACAAGGTAATGGACAAGTTGAGGTTACTAAAAGAGACATTGTCAAAGGGATTGAGAAAAGGCTAGGACGAACTCATCACGGGTGGGTGCACGAGCTCCCTCAAGTATTGTGGGCTCATAGGACGCACCCTAAGTCAAGCAATGGTGAAACCCCCTTCAGCCTAACATACGGAACACAAGCGGTTATCCCTTCGGAACTAAGTGTACACACGGAGGGAGTGGCAACATATGATGCTTCCCAAAGTGATGAAATGATCAGGGAAAACCTTGATTTATTAGAAGAAAGGAGAGAGATAGCCTCCATCCGAGAAGCCATACACAAGCATAAGATCGAAGGCTACTACAACAAAAGGGTCAGACCTTCCACCTTCAAGCATGGGGAATACGTGCTACGCCTCAACAGTGCAAGCAAATCATAATACCAGAGGAAGCTAGGACCTACTTGGGAAGGACCCTACGTGATAGCTGAGGCCTACGGCAATGGAGCCTACAAGCTGGCCACTCTTCTCGGAGAACCCATCGACAGAACATGGAATGGTACGAACCTCTGAAAGTTCTATGTTTAAGAAGTACTTTTACTTTTCATTCTTGTAATTAAAAGCTTCTCATGAGAAAGCAAACATTATTGGTAGTTGTCTTAGTTTTCATTTCAAGAATGATGTAATCCTCTCTACCAATTCAATAATGAATAATACATTTCCCACAAATCTATTGCTTTGTTTCTTAAACACAAAGATTTGTTCAGCCAAGTCGTTTATGAGTTTCAATGTCGAATGGTAAGGCATACGGTGTAACAAACGCCTCATTACTTAAGCCTATCAATACATTCACATTAACTCACCTAATAGTTTATGGCACTTATGAAAGTAAAAACAAAGCCATATTACTTAAAGGATTTGAGATAGATTGGGTCGTGACCCTCTGTCAATGATCAAAATTGGTCATTATATTCTTGGTGATGTAATTTACACACAATGAGGTTGTTTAACCTTAGGTTGTAAAGTTTAAAGCGTTGGAAAAATGGCGTAAGAGAAGTAAAAAAGACAAAAATAATTAAGTATGTAGAGATATTTCCATACACCTTGGCATTCAAAAGAAGGGCTAACGCCCTTATACCTGCATATGAGGCCGGAGCCCCATTCAAATTGTCTTTGGCCTAGGCCATACATCACAAACAGTAAATTGTTTAAACGAACAAGACAAACATCATAAGGAAACATTAAATTGTCTTAAAAGGGTACATGCTACCCTCGGAACCAAATTACTACCAACAAGGCAGCCTTCATTCGGGCTTCTGAGGAGATGGATTTGGAGATGGAAGAGCTGAGGCAGGCTTGGTGGAGACCGTCTTCTTGGCAGGGGTTGCATGCTTGATCTTGCGCGGCTTCTTCGAGAGGAGGTCTTCAAGAGGTGCCATGGGGTCCTTGGTAGCTTCAGCCAGGAAGGGGTACTCTGCGGTTGCAAACGCATTTCCCACATCATCATATTCCGCCTTCGATGAGGGACGGTAGCACTCAATTTTGGAGAGGTCTACGGGCTTACCTGTTTTAGCCGCCTCCTCCAAAGCCAAGCACCGTCCATGAAAGATAGCTTCCTTGATGACTTTCCACATCACAGCTCCCATCACATCACTATGATAGAGTTCCATAGCTATGTACGACACCACCTTTGACACGACCTCAGCACGGTCCTTTTGGAGCATTTTATAACTCATTTGCAAGCCGTCAATCTCCTCCCTCAATTTCACTTCCAACTCTCCAAGCCTAACCCTCTCACCCTCCAAACCGACACACTTTACCTCTAACACAGAATTTTGGCTAGTGAGGCTTACCACCTTAGCCTCCTCCAACTTGAGTCTGCCACATTCAGCTGTCAACTCTGCTATCTTCTCTTGCAGGTCTTGGATGAGTGGATTCTTCTCAATATCCTTCTCAATCTCATCACACTTGGCCTCCAGCTTGGCATACTCCTGATCTCTGTGCTTCTCCCTGGTTTGACCATTCAAGTGATTGTCCAACACTGCCTGGCTTGCAACACTCTTGTCATGCAGATCGCAAACCCCTTCGATGGACATATTGTCCAGTAATCCTTTCCACTGGGGATGGGTGACATGATCCACAATTCGGTGGCAGGCCAAGGCGTTAGGAAGCTCCTTCGAATCAGGAAGGCTTGCGACCAATACAATGCATAAGGGCAGAGTTAGTCACTAAAATTAGCTTTTCATATTATTTAACAAGGGCAAATGCTTACCATGAATTTCCGCAGTATTATCCGGCAACTCAAAGGCAGGTTTAACAAACTTCTTGCCTTCGACATTCTTTTGTCGCACGGCTCTGGATCCTGATGCTGGGAGAGGAGTCTTTCTATTGTTCGCAGACTTGATGGCTTTTCCAGCTGTTCCCTTCCTGCTCTTCAACCGGTCAGCTATACCAGTGGAGCCTGCAATTTGAACATCCTCCTCTGCAGGATCGTCCGAATCTGCCACGTTCTCAACCAATTGGGATGGACCCTCCAGCAATGCTTGTGGGGGTACTGAGGCAACAAGCACTGGTCTGGGAGTGTCTACATCGTTGTTGTTGACAGATGTGGAAGGAGAACCGACACCGTAGGACTCTTCAGCTTTTTTAGCAGGCATGAAGCTCAAGTTAAGGGTGAGCATCGGTCCGGGACCGGACCGGACCGAGACCGACAAGACCGAAGACCGATTTAAGGTAAAAACCGATACCGAGACCGAATGTGGTCGGTCCAGTCCGGTCCGTTTCGGTCCGGTCCGGTCTTCGGTCGGTCCGGTCCAAATAGGCAAGATTTTTGGTTTTTTGGTCGGACCGGACCGGACCGAGACCAAAATAAGGTAAAAATCAGGACCGAGACCGGACCGCCGGTCCTTCGGTCTGGTCGGGTTCGGTCCGGTCCGGTCAGTTTTGTCGGTCGGTCCGGTCGAAACGATCGGAATGCTCAGCCCTAGCAAGAAAAAAGAAGCAAGAAAAGAAGCAAGAAAAGAAGCAAGTTACATTGGTCCTAAACGCCATTTCTGCAAAAAAAAAAATAAGCAAGAAAAGAAGCAAGTTCAAGTCTTCATCAAGGTCTTGATACATGAAGTTCCTAAACGCCATTTCTGCAAAAAAAAGAAGCAAGAAAAGATAAATATTAGTGCTACATTGGTCCTACTTAAGTAAAAGTGGAAGCACATACTTTGTCCATGATAAATGATAATAGGCTTGTTGGGAGACCCCTCCCAGCTGTGTGCAATCCCAGCCATGTACAAGATTGGCTCGGGGAAATCTTGAACATCCGCAGGATATCTAGCCAAGCGCTGATAACATGGATTCCTTCGAACCTCATAAGGCAAGGGGTCGTTGAAACGTTTTGAATCGTACATAAAGACCTTATTCAGCAATGCTGGATAGTTGGGTGGGACAATAGTGTTTTGCACATAAAAGAAACTACCCTTTCAATCTTTTATGTTGGTATACACCCTCGTAAAAAGATTATGCACATCTCCTTCATGTCTTTTTGCCAAAGTCAACCAGTTACCCCCAGGATACAGAGTTAAAAATCCTCTTAAAACCTTAAGGGTGCGTTTGGTAGAGAGAAATTCAGAGAAAAGAAATGAAGTAGAGAATAGAATTTCAGAGAATAGAAATCAGTAGAGAATTTTGTTCAATTCTAATGTTTGGTAACAACAGAGACTTGACCCGAGAAATGAAATTTTTTTTATTTAAATAATATTTTGTCTAAATAAAAATTCTTAAAAAATATATAAAAAAATTTATTTAAAAAAAAATATATCTTTTTTTTTAAAATTTATTTTTTAAAAATTTATGTACTTTCTTTAAAAAGAATTATTAAAAAAAACTTATTTTTTTAAAATGTATTTACTTAAAAGAAAACTTGTTTTTTTTTTAAATATATTTTTTAAAATGTATTTATTTAAAAAAAAACTTAATTTTTTAAAAAAATAATTTTAAACTTATTTTTTTTTAAATAATTTTTTAAAAGAAAATATTTTTTATTTTTTTTAAATGTAAAAAAAAAAAAAAAAAAAAAAAAAAAAAAAAAAAAAAAAAATCAAAAAAATTAATCCATTTCTCCAATTTCTCCACAAAATTAATGGAAATGGGGCTATTTAAAATACACTACTCAACTCTCTCCATTTCCCCACCAATTTCTCCAATTTCTCCGCTTTTCCATTTCTCTGGCTTACCAAACACGAGAATTAAAGTCATTTCCATTTCTCCATCTTCAATTCTCTTAACCAAACACACCCTAAGTGTTGGTTCATAGCCATATGCCTTACACATAACTATGAATGTGGTCAGTTTTGCTAAACCAAAAGGGTTAAATCTAGAGATATGCACTTCGTAATATTGCATTAGCTCTAAGATAAGAGGGTGAATAAGAATCCTAAGGTTTGAATGGCTAAAAGAGTGAGTGTATAGCCCTACGAAGCCCTCTGGGGCATCGAAAATACCTTGGTTTGAATTGGGTAACATAACCTTAAACTCTTGAGGGATTGAATAATCAGCAAGATGATCGTGTAATTCTTTAGCGGTCAAAGTGCATTTTTGTTGCTTAATTATGAACTTTGAATCCATGACTATTTTACGCTACAAGAAAGTAGGAAGGAGACTTTACCTTTTATTTCGGAGCCGGTGATTCTAGAGGATTACTGCGTGAAGGGAGAAGATGAAGAGAGTAAAATATTCTAGGGTTCCAACTACTTCTTCTTAAATACTCCTTTTCAACCCTTTTTTAACCGCACACGTGTCCTATAGATTAACCCTTATCCGAATTTCAAACGTGTTTTAAATTTCAAATTAGTCTTTTTGGTCAACCGGATAAATTGGGATTTGGAATTACTGTAGCGGGCAACTAAAAGGTTTTGTTAGCATTAAATGCGCATGGTTATCTTGTTTATGAGAAGTTTAGCAACGAACGATTAATTTTATTCGCAGGATGAAGTCGAAAGCAATGCCTCCTAGATCATATGCATCACTTTTGACTGGGGGGCTTGATGATGTACCCTCCGAACAGCTCGACGGACACCCCTTCGAGATGTATCAAAGCCCTTCTGTACGAAGGCCCAAGTTAGGTCTCCTAAATGTTCATAGGCATTAAACCATTCGTACACACGAAGGTTACATGCGGGGAATTCGCCATTCGAAGCCCTAAGCCCTTCGGGGTATGGTTGACGAAGGAGCAACGGATAGGAGAACCTCCTGACTTGGTCAAACCCAAGATCTCCCTCTCTTTCCTTGGTTTCCCGCCAAGTTTGAGAACGTGGGTCACTAAGCCCTAGCGGTTACCCACAAACATGGAACGCCCCCATGTTCTCCGACATTTGCACATAGGTGCCCCTAACCCTATTTCTTCCACTATAAATAGGTTGGACGGGCAGGGAATTATGGTAAGCTCATTCATCACTCATCTCTTTACTTACACACACTTATACAACCATAACTCATACTTACTCTCACGCCGGAGGTGGTTTGCAGGGTCCAACCCCTGCGCAATCACTTAACGTAGTGTCTTTGTATTTCTTATCCTCAGGTGAAAGACAATCTTGGCTGGAACATACACCCCTCATACCTTTGATCATCATCGAAGCCTGATAGTGCAATTTATTATACAATCACCAACTATTTTCACAAATCCACCACAACAAACTGCTCAGATTACACCATATGATCCATCACAACAAGAAAAAGAAACTCGGCTAGTTCCTTACAACAACAACAATACTGATTCAGCACTCTACAGTGAAACTCCAGATGAGGATGCTGAAGCATTCGATGCGTTGAATCAAGGATTTGTAATGATTGCTAGAGCCTTCGAGAGATTTGCTAACAGATCCAACAATCGTAGTCGTACCTTATCAAACACAAGAAATCAAGCTGTTGTTAACAATGGAAGAGTTGAGGTTCAGAACCGTGCAAATGGTCGTCAGCTGGGTAGTGGTCAAGGATTTAATGCTAATGGAAGGAATAACATGGGTGCTCCACAACAACGGGTTCAAATGGTTGATCAGGGAAATGTTCAGACTGGGGTTAATGGTCTTCGATGCTACAACTGCAACGAGAAGGGTCATCTGGCTAATGCTTGCCCAAAGCCGATAACAAGAGGTAGAGCTTATCACAAGGAGGCTTTACTCTTGGCTCTCAAGGATGAAGCTGGTGGAACACTTACCAACAAGGAACAGAGCTTCATGGCTAATGCAGAATCTGATGATGACATAAAGGACTTGCAAGCTAATGCAGCTGCGATGTTGATGGCGAACATGCAAGAGCTCCACATGAGTGACACATGCCCAGTGTACGACACTGATGGCTTGTCTCAGGTACCAGATCCTAACATATGTCTAATACATCATTTGATATCTCCGCCTGCATCTGCATCCGACGAGGCACAAAGTGTTCAACATGAGCTTTCTACATCTCATCACGAAGAGATTCAAATGGATCCCGTAGTTGCATTTGACAATCAAGATGACCTTATGGTTAATATTGATAATCAAGTTGACTCCGTGCTCATATTTGAGGATCTAAGTAATGCTGATGTGGAGACTCTAGTTGAACAAAATGAGTTTTTGTCTAATCCAGATCCCGGGTATGACCTTATTTCAGACCACCCAATATCGATTAGAGAAGTGCAATGAGACTAATAAAAATCTTCATGCTAAGATCGCACTGTTAACTAAGGATAATGAATGCTATAAGTTACAACTAAACAATTTTGAAACAAAAGAGAAACGTGAATATAGTTTTGAAGTCGCTTTTTCAAAATCATACCAAAATGAAAAATCTTTGGAAATAAAGATACGTGATCTAGTCGAATCCAAGAATAAATTGCTTTCTCAAATAGAACAAAAAAAATTTGATCATCAACAACAAATTAACGCTCTTACTTCGGAAACTCAAAAAGCCAAGTCTGAGTTGTTAACATGTCAAAAACAGTTTTCTGTGTACAAAAAACATTCAAGGACACAAATTGATCAGTATCTTGACGAAATTGTTGATTTACAAAACAAAATCAAAGAGTTTTGAAATGTTGTTTATAAACATGGTGAGTCAATTACAACGATTCAAAAGTTTACCTTTTAAGCCAAATCCAGATGGATATGGACCAATTCTTACTGATTACAAACCACGTTTTTCACATAGAGCATTCAAACCAAATCCTCAAGTGTACAGTGCGGAACATAAAATTGATGATTCTATTATAAGTGTTGTTGAATATAATTGTGATAAGGAATCAGATGCTCATGCTGAGAGTCGATTAAAAATGGAAAATGTTGAATATAACAAATTATTTGATTATTCAAAAATCATACCTTTTGTTAAACAACAGGATCATACTAACACACCTTGGGTTATCACACCAATTCCTGAGTCCTCTTCTGATGTTAGTCCCTAAACAATGTTGCACAAAGTAATGGTCCTTTACCTTCCTTCAGTGAAATAAAATCATTACCCGAAAGATGTCAAATTCTTAAATATTTTGATACATTCATGTCTGACATCAAACTTTTGGAACATGAAATTGAAGTTAATTCTGAAATAAAAGCTGAACATTTTCACTCGCCATATGCACGAAATCAAAGAGATATTTTTCAAAAAAGGCTTTTACCCCATGTCCGAAATTTACGAATGTGTGCAATATATTGGGAACGTGATCTGCAGAAGGAGATTGGACTTATGAAAATAGTTTTCGAGAAAATAGAAACATCGATTTCAAATACTAAACAGAAAAATAAAATATTGAGAAATCATGTTGATCGACTCTTGGAAGATGTTATCTGTGCTGATACCATAAATGTTGTGTTGTTACATACTGTTGCATATACATTTGATTATATTGCTGTTGATTCGGTTGGTTCTGTTGATAATGTGTCTCAAATCGAGTCTTTGAAAGCTGAAAATGAGCGTTTGTTAAATGGTATTTCAAATATTAGACGTCTTCTTCTTTGGTGTCAAAAAGATTGTAGTGATCTAGAACTTGCTTTGCAAAACAAACTCAAACAGTCGTGTACTCCAACTTTTGAACTTAAACTTGAACGACTGGATGAGGAAAACGTGTCTTTAAAATGTCAAATTTCAAAATATGAACAAGAAATTGCGAAAGTCAAAACTAAATATGGTGTCATATATGATTTGCTAAAAAAGACTCGTGCTAAAGCATCACAAGAACTTGATAATTATCTTGCATACACTAAAGAGGTCTTAAACGTTAATAGAAACATTCGCTCTGAAAACCAAGATTTGTTGCACACTATCATTGAGCTGAAACAGGAGTTAGTAAAACTTAAGAAAGATAAGCCTAGTAACACAAATGTCCTTGCACCTGGAATGTTTAAAATTGACACTAGGACGCCTAATGATAAACTACAATATACTAATGTGCTTCCTTCCACTTCTACAGGAGTAGTTGCCTCTAATCCTTGCGTTAGCACTTCACAGCTTAAGAGCACAAATAGGAAGAATAGGAAGTTGCAACGTAAGAGAAGATCAGTAAAGACCCCTGAAGTAGAAGAACACACTAGGAATTTGAATAAAACACATGTTGCTCCCACTTTAGACACTGCGTTAGACAAATGTAATAGAAAAAGTGATGTAACGTTTGTTAAACCTTTAAGTACTTTTGATGTTGGATTTGAAGCTTCTTGTGTTGTATGTCATAAAAGTATGCTTTCTGATTGTCATGATAAATGTGTTGCTAAATCTATCTTATCTCGTTATCAGACACCTAAGAATGGCATTACCTTTAGGCCCACTACTTCTTCTAAATCTGTGCTAGGAAAACCGCCTTCTAGTGTTTCTGATAACAACATTAATGTACCCATATCACCTCCTAGGATGAGAATATCACCTAGTGCATTCACTAAGACCAAAGCACAAACTAGTTGGACTTGGCAGAGATGGTTACAAAATACACCAAGATTTAAATGGATTCCTAAAATCATAAACATGTGTTTTTCAACTGTAACTGTAACGGAACCCTCTAACTCTTCGGGTTCCACCTCTACTTCTATTCCACCTGTGTCGTCTGTGTTTAATGCAGGTGATACAGATCATCTTTTGGATTGTTGATAGCAGATGTTCCCGGCACATGACAGGCAATCTCAAACTGTTATCAAACTTTGTATCAAAGTTCATTGGCACTGTCAGGTTCGGGAATGATCACTTCACAGCTATCATGGGCTACAGAGATTACATCAATGGAAACATCGAAATTAGCAGGGTTTATTATGTGGAAGGTCTCGGTCACAATCTCTTTTCCGTCGGTCAGTTTTGTGATGGTGATTTGGAAGTTGCTTTTAAGGAGAAAACTTGTTTCATTCGTGATCTACAAGGAAACGATCTTATGTCTGGAAACCGCACATCAAGTCTTTACACAATATCAATGCAAGACATGATTGCTTCATCTCCTATCTGTCTACTTTCTAAGGCAACATCTACAAAATCTTGGCTATGGCACTGACGTCTTTCACACTTGAACTTTCAAACCATAACCAATCTTGCACGACACAAACTTGTTGAAGGTCTTCCAAGGATTAGGTATTCAAAAGATCACCTATGCTCAGATTGTGAACAAGGGAAAAGCACTCGTGCTTACTTTCCCTCAAAGAAGGAACATAGCTCTCAACATGTTCTTCATCTTCTTCACATGGATTTGTGTGGTCCAATGCGTGTGCAGACAATTAATGGCAAACGCTACATTCTAGTAATTGTTGATGACTACTCAAGATGGACTTGGGTTTATTTTCTTCGAAGTAAAGATCAAGATCCACAAATGATCATCACCTTTCTTACAAAAATTCAAGTTCAGCTCCAAAACACAGTTAGACAAGTCAGAACAGACAAAGGAACTGAATTTGTGAATCAAACTCTTCGAGCTTACTATAAGAAAGTGGGAATTGAGCATCAAAAATCAATTGCACGGACACCAGAACAAAATGGAGTTGTCGAAAGACGAAACCGTACGTTAGTGGAAGCTGCAAGAACGATCTTAATCAATGCAAAACTTCCAGATTACTTATGGGCAGAAGCCGTGTCAACTGCATGCTACACTCAGAACCGTTTTATGATAACCAAACGCCACAACAAAACACCATATGAGCTTATCCATAACAGAAAACCAAATCTCAAACACTTTCATGTATTTGGTGCTCTTTGTTACCCGAATAAAGATCGTGATGACTTTGGAAAGCTCAAGCTAAACCTGACATTGGAGTTTTCATTGGATACTGTGAAAACTCAATGGGATACCGGATTTGGAATCGTCGTACAAAGGAGATTATGGAAACCATTCACGCTAATTTTGATGAGCTCACAGAAATGGCTTCTGAGCAAAACAACTTGGAACCCAAACATAACCATCTCAACTTCCCCCAATCATCAGCTGATCAATCTTTTCAACTCACTCGTCGTCAAATGGAAATGTTGTTTGCTCCTTTGTTTAGTGACGATTTTGATCAACGTGCTCCAGATGTATCAAATGTTTCCGCTGCTCAACCTGATAATATTCCAATCCCTGATACACCTGAAACAACAACAACTGTTGTTGATGCACCTCCAATTGAATCTACAACAACATATGAACAAACCACTTCTAATGACGCTGATCTAGCTGATGATCCTCTTAATCAAGATGTACCTGCACTCGCAGATTATGATGGAAATGCGTTCTTTAACCCTTTTGCTAATGAAACTGCAACCTCAGATGTTGCTGAATCTTCTACCAGCCATCTGAATCCACCAAATCTGCACAATGTATAGCAACATCAACCCTCCACACACCGATGGACTAAAGACCATCCGCTTGTTAATATTATTGGCAACCCGAATCAACCAGTCGTAACTAGACAACGCCTTCAGACTGACAGAGAAAACTGCATTTATGCACTCACCGTTTGTCAATCTGAACCCAAAAACATAAAAGACTCAATGACTTATGACAACTGGATCGAATCCATGCAAGAAGCGCTAAACCAGTTTAAACGTTTAGAAGTATGGGAATTGGTTGAAAGACCAGCAGGGGTCTACATCATTGGTCTCAAATGGATTTGGAAAAACAAGTTAGATGCTGAGGGAACAGTTATCCGAAACAAGTCACGTCTGGTGGCTAAGGGTTATAGACAGGAAGAGGGTATCAACTTTGAAGAATCATCCGCACCGGTAGCTAGACTTGAGGCTGTACGGATTTTTCTGGCATTCGCGGCTCACATTAACATCATTGTCTATCAGATGGATGTCAAAACTGCTTTTCTGAATGGTAAACTGAAGGAAACAGTATATGTTAGTCAGCCAGAAGGATTTGTTGATCCAGAGTTCCCTAATCACGTCTACAAACTGAACAAAGCTCTCTACGGTCTCAAACAAGCCCCTTGGGCGTGGTATGATGAGTTGTCATCCGTTCTCCTTTCTTATAATTTTATCAAAGGATCGGTCGACCCAACACTGTTTATTCAATATCATGGGGCACACATTTTAATTGTTCAGATTTATGTGGATGACATCATTTTTGAGTCTACCCATAAAAAGTACTCAATTACTTTTTCAAAACTGATAAAAACAAATTTTGAAATGTCAATGATGGGTGAACTTACGTTCTTCTTAGGACTACAAGCTCATCAATCACCCTGTGGTATTTTCTTAAGTCAATCCAAATATGCTCTTGAAATATTGAATAAACATGGAATACAAAGTAGTGACACCTACGCAACACCAATGGCACATACCAACAAACTGAACGCTGATTTACATGGGAAATTGGTTGACCCTACCAAATACCGCATTATTTTTCGGTCTCTCATGTATCTAACAGCCAGTAGACCTGACACAGTATTTGCAGTTTATCTTTGCTCCCATTATCAGTCACGACCAACTGAAAACACCTCACTGAGGCTAAAAGAATCCTCCGATACGTAAAGGGAACCATTATTTGGGGATCTGGTATCCAAAGGATTCTGGTTTTGAACTAATAGCTTTTTCAGACGCTGACCACGCAGGATGCTTAGATTCACGAAAAAGTACTTCAGGAGGTTGACAATTCCTTGGTGATAAATTTGTGTCTTGGCAATTGAAGAAACAGGATTGTACATCACTGTCCTCAACTGAAGCAAAATATGTAGCCATGTCTGCGTGTTGTGCTCAAGTCATTTGGATGAGAACACAACTCAAAGACTATGGATATATATTTGACAGAATCCCGATGTACTGTGACAACCGAAGTGCTATTGCGATCCCATGCAACACCGTTCAACATTCGAAGTCAAAACACATCGATCTTCGATATCATTTCATCAAAGAGCATGTGGAAAAGGGTACCGTTGAATTATACTTTGTAGGTACAGAACACCAATTAGCGGATCTTCTCACTAAAGCCTTGCCTCCTGCAAGATTTACTGATTTGATTCACAGGATTGGTATGAGGTGTTTGACACCAGAAGAACTGGACGAACTTTTAACACATTCTTGAAAACAGTCAAACACCAAAACCTCTTTTGTAAATAAATTTTCAAAAACAAGATATAAAAATATAAAATCTGATAAAATCCAAAAATATTCTTCTATCTAAATTTCTCTCAAAATCAAACATTGCAAGTACAAAATCATCCATCTACACTTTGTTTTATCAAACCTTTCACAATTTTTTCTGAACAAGTGTTAAGGGGGAGAATGTAAATATTTTTCAGTTTCATAAAACCTTGTACTTGCATGTTACCATAAATATGTTGTTTCTTCAAAAATGGTAGATACGTTTCTTGTTAAATACTCTCCTCGGACTCAAATGTTTTAAAATTTTATCATTTCTAAAGTCGAGGGGGAGTATCATTAAGTTTCTTTCCCAAAATAAGTTTTGTCTAACCAAAGTGGAAGTTAATGGGTCTTGGTTGAAAATGGTTGAGGTGGAGGGACTAGTCTTGTCAATTTTGAAAAGTAATTTTAAACAAAACCTTTCCACCTAAACATTCAAAATCATTTACTTCTAACATTTAATATCTCAACAACCAAGAAATGATAGAGCGAAATGGGTTGGTTGCCAAAAGGGCTATCTGACCTGATCATGGGGGGATAGCACAAGGGCTTAAGGCATTGGTTTGCTAAATCGACATACAAAAAGATTGCATCATGCATGGGTTCGAATCCCATTTCTTCCAGTATTTTCCTACTGAAAACTTTCCTGCTCAAGATAGGGTACTAGAAAGGGATCATACGAAGGCTATGTTCTTTTTTTAGATCTAGCCTGAATGACTCCTAAACTAAAGGTTTTCATTATATCTAAAGTGTGCAGTGAGGGATCTTTATATTATAAGTAGCCAGTCTTTACTTCACTCGACCCAAGCAATGCCCAAAGAGTCCCATGCCTTTCTTGGTCGGACCAAGCCCACACCTAGCATTAAATCCACAAATCCGCTTGTCAAAATAAAGATCTATAAGTTGGAAAAGTTTTTGATCATGATTACAAACAATGGTTTTTAATATCTTTCAAATCCAACGGTTAAATTCTTTAACACGTTTGATTTTGGGTTCTACATATATGCGTAAAAAGTGGAATCTGTCATAGTGAGTTTTTGATGATATGGATTGTGTCAAACCTTTCAAAAATCTGTTTTACATCTATTTCAATCATTAAATTCAACCCAGAAACACATTTTGATAAATTTTGAATTATTAGGGTTCATGAACGATTTGGGGGTTTCTTTGTTTGAGTGTCTTGATATGATTAGATGCTTAGGATAGGTTTAGAACATAGTTAACTACACTAAAATTGCCTCGAATCCTACCCAGAAACATCTTATGTGGAGAATTCAAATTTTAGGGTTTTTGGGTCGAAGAACAATGAAACTTTTGATTTTGTACGTATTTTGTGTTAAAACTTATTGCTAGCTATTCTTTAGTCATCTAGGGCAGAAACGATTTTGTTGATTTTCCATGGATAGATTTGTTACGCGTAGATTTAGGGTTTAAGGTTTAAGTTAAGTTTACGCCTAAGCCATTCTACTCATAACTATTTCAGTAATGTGCCTGTTTTGTGATCCTGAAAGTGTTAAAATTGATGTGTAATCATGTTGTTATGTGTAAATGTTATAGGTTGATTACGCGTAAAGATCAGAATCAAGGTGTTCATGTGTTACGCATATGGAATACCTTATGCGTAAAGGTTACGCATAAGAGCAATCTTACGTGTAACACTTACGCATAAGGGTCTACAATGGGACTACGTGTATCCCGGAAGGATATGCGTAAACTTGGATGTTTACGCCTAAGGGCTACTCTTATGAGTAAACCTTACGCGTAACTCCGTTTGCCTAAGCTAACGCATAAGCACAAAAGCTACGGGTATGCCTTTACGTGTAAGAAATCCTTACGCCTAAGGGATGCCCTTACGCTTAAGCTTACGCCTACGCCTAAGGTCCTTTGTTTACGCATAAGCTCACTTGCTTACGCCTAGGCCAACTTGTAACTTTATTTTGAATTGTTACGCGTAATATACTTGTAATAAGTTACTCATAAGTCACAATAACCAAAATGTCACTCATAAGCTATAAAAGGTTAAAATGTTGTGTGATTAAGTGAAATTTAGACATTAAAATTTAAAACTAATATACTCACGTAACTTATCACTTCAACTTCAGACAATTGGACTTAGTGTGACTTTGGACTCGTAACATTCATAAACATGATAACTTCAATCAATAATTGGACAATAAAATCAAACTTAGACTAACATAATGTCTTTCGATATGTTGGTTCTTTTGTCTCAATATCTTTCAGATCACGAAATGGACGTCAATATGGAAAATCTCAATGCCTCCAATGAACTAACAATGGCAGATATCTTCCTTGCGGGTTACCACAAAACAATTGGAAAGAACAACCTAAGAGTTGACTTTGAAAACTTCACCTGCTCAGAATCCTCGTGCAGAGTAGCTGTGGATATTCTCAAGGATCATCCCTACCGTCTTATGTTGTCTAACTCGGCTTCAGTACCAGAGATCTACATTCATCAATTCTGGCACACGATGGACAAAATCAATTGTCAAGATGCTGTGAATGTGACCGTTGGTACCAAAGAAGTTAAAGTTATAGTGGCTGCTCTTCGAACTATTCTTCTTCTACCAGCTATTCAATATTCTGAATACGTTCCTACACCAAGTGAAGATGAAGTATTACAGTTCATGGTGGACATTGGATACGATGAAGCTTCTGGCTTCATCACCAAACATTCCAGTGTTCTCTCAAGAACATCCCACAGCCCTGGAGAACTCTTTATATCATGATTGCCAAGTCTATATTAGAGAGAGATAGTGGACATGAACACCCTAAGCTGATGCACCTTCAAACATTTTGGGGAATGGTTAACATGAAACACATTGACTATGCAAGCTTGATATGGGAAGACATGATGCAACATTATAAGAAGCCTGGTTCAAAAATTCCCTTCATCATATATACTAAGTTGCTAATCCACAATCAACTCGGGAAGCACCTGGACATCCCGATGAGAATCTATGACCCCAACACTCACTCAATGCTGTATGAGCCAACCTTGAACACTATCAGATTCAAAGATTCCTCAACACGTAAATAAGGTGCGGAATTACTAGACTGCTTGATTACTGATGCAATCAAGGTTCTTCCCTCGTACCTTCGTTACAAAGAAGCAGTGAGTGCTGGTAAAGTCAGGTTTATGGATGAGAAGACTACTTCAGTGGCTACCACAAGGGCAAGAAGAGCTGGAAGCACTGGCAGCACTACAAAGTATAAGAAAAGGCATCCAAGCTTTAAGAAAAGAGTCCCAGCTCAGATCATTCGTCCTAAAGTTGAACTGGAACCAATCCTACATGGCGACGACTCTGAAACTGAGTTAGATGAGGTGACTTTCTATTCTGAAGAACAAAAAGATGACACATATTCACAGAAGTCAGAGGACAAACCTGCCAGTTCCTCATCTAACAAAGGAAAGAAGCCAATGACAGAAGAAGAAGAAGAAGATTCAGATGACGAGATTGATACTAAAGATGAAGGCAAACAATTTCAGAAAACTTTGAATCAACTCAGAATGAAACAAGCTGCCAAAGACTTTGAAATTCAACAAACCAAAGGCCCTGGAGGTTCCAGCGGTGGTGTTCCTATTACACCAGTTCTTGATACGGTTAATCAACTCGATAAGGGAACTGGTACCACCACCAAGGAATCTACGGAGCAAAAGCAACAGGAGTATGAAGTAAGATTCGATTTTGAAGATGAAGAGCAAGAGACTGAGATGATTACTGATAAAGATCTGGAGAAAGCTGCAAAAGAAAGGGCTGTAGAAGAAGAACTTGAAAAGAAGGCCGAAGAGGAACGAATCAGAAAGGAGGCAGATGACTACATTCTGGATAATCCTCAACACAATCCTCAGCAATCTTCGGAGCAACCCCATGACCCCTCCACAAATGAATCATCATCTCACTCATCACCACCACCATCAAAAGAAACAACAACAAAAGCATCATCCAAGTCAATCAAGAAAAAGGCGGACACATGGGCATCTCGTACCAAAGCAAAGATCCAGAGGGCCGTGCACCAATCCAGGAAACGTAAACAAAGTCTTGTAGACCAAAAATTGAACATGCTAGCTAACAGGGCTAATGAACTTGGTCAAGAGATGAACACGTTCATAGAGGAGAGAGATCAGATAAAGTTATTCCTCAACAGAGACGTTAAATGAGAAATGGACGAGCATATTAGGGACTACACTCATCATTTCCTTCTCCAATATGTCCCTAGAGTAAATAAAGAAATGTTCTCAAAACAACTCTACCCAACATTGAGAATACTGATCAGACAAACAATTACTACAACACCGGTGATAATGCAAACTCGACCAGTCCCGCCTCCTCATGTCACTGAAACTGATCTTTTATCACAGTTGATAACACAGATGTCTTCTCGATCTTCTACGCTCACATCTGACGAAATAAAGTTTCTTGAGGTACTTCTTGCGTATCAACTGAAGACAACAAGCAAGGAAGCAGCTGGTCTGGAAAAGCGACTACGAGATGATGATGACTCGGATAAAGACCCAAATGCAAAACGTCCAAAGAAAACTGGCTAGTCATCATCATCCACGCCACCACCACCGCCAAAGACCACCACCACATCAACTACTCATGCTTCACAACAACCTCCATCGTCTGATAAACCTCATGATGTTGATTCTCCACCACAAATGCAGAAAACCGGTGATCACTTTCAATATACCGGTGGTGAAGATGAAGATATGACTGAGTCCCAACAACAATAATCACCTCACCGACAACCTGAATCTTCCTCCAAACCGAAAAAGAAGAAAACAAGTCCTGTCGTCTCATGGCTAGACGAAGATGACACAGAGGAATATGACTGATTCAGTAAGTTAGTTGATGCAACACCGAGATTACTAGAAGGTCAAGAACCGGTAGATGGCCATACTATGGAGCAAGTTAAGATTATCCAGGATCAGTTCAAAGTCAAGAAGATGACGAAAGGGGAATTACACAGGATCAAGAACGACGCGTTCCAATTGTTGAAAGACATATCCAATAGTGCTATTGAAGTCGAATATCATCTCGACAACATTGCACGAGCCATGTTTAACAACATTGACTGGCTAATTCCCGAGTCGAATATCGACGTGTCAAGAAAGGATAATACTCCATATTACACCAATTGGACCAAACTACTACCAACCATTGGCCGACCAGAGCAACGCAAGATTCCATACAACTTATTCTTTAACAACGACCTCGAGTTTCTACAAGACGGCATCGACATCAGCAAAAAATATGCTACATCACTCACCTTCAACATACCAGTTGCAGTCTTCTCAACAAACATAGCTATTGAAGAAGATGCCACCAAATTGTTTGTTGACAACGTGGTGGACTATGATCTTGATGCAAAGTATGGAATTCATCATTGGCCATCAAGGATAAGACTGTACTACAGGAGCTGTCAAGTGTAAAAGTCAAACAAGAAGGTTAAGAGTGACAAAAAGATCGTTGCTATCATGAAGGTCACATTGGCGACTAAGTGGGGTTATTCATTCTTGAAGGAAATCAAGGTCAAGCGACCGGATGAACAAGAATATGACTTCACTGAGGCTGATTTCTCGAGTTTGTCGCTCAACGACATCGAAGATATGTATCTTGCTAAGGTACAAGGATGGATGAGACAATTCTCTACAGATGTTCAACTTCAGTACATCACAACCCTACTGATCTTCATTCGAAGCAAGGTGATTTAAGAACGTGTTGAAGATCTCCAACTTGCGGTCGAATGATACCAAAAGCAGATCAACCTTACACAACCGCTGTTACACTTTCCCAACATCAACCAACTATCTGAGTACACCATCTTGAAGAAACCAAAGTTTGGGGTCGTTTATCGCAGTGAACTTGATAAGGTTTTAAAAGGTACCATTTTAAGGGGTCGTTTTAGCCCTTATTTGATCACTTTTGTATCCTTTATTGCTTAATATCGTTCCTTTTCACTTTTTAGGTCTCTTGAAGGCAAAATGCTGGAATGGCACTTATTTGGACCAAAAGGCGCGAATATATGAAGAAAATGGCCAAAGTCAAAATCGAGACACTCACAGTTGCTGAAATTAGAAGGCGACGGCGTCAGGTGCTAATTGCGACGCCGTCCGAAGATTTTTGTGACGATTCAGAACTCAAAACTCGTATTTTCAAGTGACGACGTCTAGTTGTGAAAGAGTAGGCCGTCGCTACTCAGACGGCCTAGATGCAATCCAGACGACGTCAGAAGCTGAAGAGGACGGCGTCACGGACATAAGGTGACGCCGTCGCAAGGTTAACGTGGCCAAGACGAAACCCTAATGACGGTGACACGACGGCGTCACGAAACATAAGGTGACGTCGTCGCATATGTAATCTTATATATAGAATCCGAATTTTTCAGTCTTTTGTGGAGAGTCTTTTGGAGTGAAAACCTAAAACCGAACCTAAGGTGTCTTGTACAGTATTTTAGGGTTTTAAACCATATCTTACATCAAGATAAGTCTTTACTTCATTAATTCAATTATGTCTTTGATTATTTGTGTGTATGCTTGAATGTTCTCCATGTCCGGCTAATTTATTTGTGTGTTTGCTTAGGAAGTATGAAACTTAATTATTGAATATTGATTGGTTGTTTCTTATCTTAGTTGATTAATGATCTAGTAATGCGATAGGTCATTCGTTGTGTACTTAATGCTTGATTCATCTTTGTGAACCTTAGAATATAATTACCTGAGTAGTTGTAGGCTAAACCATCCAAAGAGCGCCTTAGAGTAGGAGTTTATCATCCCTAGTGGGTTTGTAGACGAGACCCTTTGGTAAGTTCAAAGAGTTAGGGAGAAACGCATACCCTACAACTTTAGACACACAACGCAACTAGGAATAAGGACGTGACAACTCAACCATCAATAGGAGATAATTAAGGAGTAATACAACCTAAGTAAACACATCTTTAAACTATCATACGAGCACACATTAATTAGACATAGACTCCCACAACCTTAGTTTAGATAATTAGATAATAGTAGAGTAATCGGTAGAAATACCAACCCCCCAAATCCAATACCCGAGATTCGTACCTTTCCATTTCATAAAATATAAAAAGATAAAAAATAATCTTCCTCAACCTTAACCTTAGCGTAGTAACTCCTTACTAGCATTCCTATTCCCCTAGAGAACGATATCAATACCCGTGGCTTACCCTAATTACTACACTACAACGATTAGGTTCACTGCCTAGGGTGTTATAAAACTTGCTCGAAGAAAAGGAAGTTTCCTTGACCCCGAACGACGCGTGTAGCATTATCAAGTTTTTGGCGCCGCTGCCGGGGAATAGAATAGCTAGTTAGGATTTCACCTCGTTTAAGTTTCCTTGCTTGATTCCTATCAAGTAAGCTTTTTTCTCATTTTTAGCTTTCTCTTAGTCTATCCCCCTTCTTCGTGACCTTTGTTCGTAATCTTATCACTTTTCATCATGGAAGGCGATAACCCACCACCATTCATCAACCCACCACCAAATGACCCGCCAAGAGCCCGTACTCTTGGTGAATACTCGAGACCAAGCCACCTAGGCTATAGGAACACCATTGAGCTTCCCGACCAAGCCCAACCTACGGCCCTGCGATCCGACACCATCCGGTTGGTGGAAAACGGATGTGCATTCCATGGACTTCGTTCCGAAGATCCAAATCAGCATATGAGGGATTTCCTCAAAATCGTCGATTCCATCGACCTTGATGCTACTACTCGGGAGACCACGCGCCTGCGTCTCTTCCAATTCTCTCTACGGGACCAAGCTAGTAATTGGCTTGAGCGACTTCCCGCCGGCTCCATCTCAAGTTGGGATGATCTTACCTCTCGCTTCCTTGCTCAATTTTTCCCACCGGGGAGAACCACTAAGCTTAGGCGAGACATCTTGACATTCCAGCAGCTCCAAGGTGAGTCTCTTTACAAAGAATGGACTCGATTTAAGGAACTACTCCGTAGACTTCCACATCATGGCATTGATCTTTGGCTTCAAATCCAAATCTTCTATGATCATACCGATTTCATCACTCGACGATCCATTGATAGAGCCGCCGGTAGAAGACTCAGCGACTTTAATGCAGAGAAATCATGGGATATTATAGAGGAGCTTGTCGATCAAAGCTACGAAGATTGGAGTGAATCTCCCGAAACTCCGATTAACGTGGTTAATGCCATATCCACTCCTTCTGAATCCTCCGATACACTCGAAGAGCAATTGAGTGCCATCGAGAGAGGAATTGATTATCTTATGGAAAGGCAGAAAAGAGCACCCGTACAAATTCCTCGAGAGGTCGTCAAATCCGCCCACTCCACCAACCGCTCCACACCTCTTTCGGAATCCCCAAGTCGCGAGCAAAACCCAAGTTCCGAAAGGCGCTTCCGTTCTACTTCCCCAATACCACTTTCACCAAGCTTCAAGGATCAAATGAGGGAGTACATGGCAGCTCATACAGAGAGATTAGCCAGATTTGAAGAGGAGGTTTATAGGCAGAGAGAGGAAATGCAAGCAAAAATGAAAGAAATGATGGATTTGGTAATTGAATTTACCAAACAAAGGTTCCCGAAAAAGTGCTCATAAGAAGCAATGATTGCCCTCCCACTTCATTTGTAAACGCCGTTTCCATTATGCCTGAGAATGCAAGGGCTGAGATGTCGAAAACTGAGGAAAGCACGAAGGATGAGTCTGTGCCTAATGATGAACCTGAGACCATTGAGTATTACCTTAAGCACGAAATTAACAAGAAAACCATTGCAAACCAAGTAAACAACTTTAGGTACAATGAAGTTCTTAGGGAAGCTCTTGAAGGAAAAATGACGGAAGAAGAATACGACGCCTTACCTATGGAACCTCTTTATGAGTTGGTTATAAAAAAACCGTTAATAAGAAAACGAGACACCACAGGGAATTTCGTGATACCAGTTAGTGTCGGTGACATGGACAATATAAATGCCTTGGCCGATCAAGGGACCGATGTGAACATAATGCCATTGTCAATCTATAATAAGTTAACTAAAGAGAAACCAGCAAAAACCGACCTTAGACTTTCCTTAGCTAATCATACTTATGTCCACCCTGTAGGAATCGCTGTTGATGTTCTAATTGAGGTGGCTAACATCGTTTATCCGGTGGATTTCGTGATCATTGATGTTGAGGAAGATAAAAACGTACCCCTCATTCTTGGGACACCGTTCCTGGCCACCGCCAAGGCAACCATCAAATGCGGAGAAGGCATCATGATACTCAAAAGCGGGAAGGGGTACGCTAGGATACCCATCATCCCAAGATACCCTCTTAAGATCATGGAAATGATTACGAGTGGAAATCAAAAAGCCACGGGCAACAATGTTAAGAAGAAGATGAATGACTGGGAAAAAGGGCTTAGAGACTTTATGGTTCAAGGATTGTATGCGACATTGTGGAAACCCGATAAAAAGTTAGGAAGCAATCCCACCTCAATACCTAAGGTACAAAAGGACCCTAAGGAATTTCTAAAGGGAGAAAAAGTGCTCTTGTATAGATCTCGGATAAGGGCATTACGAGGAAGAAACAAACCAAGATTGTTTGGGCCTTTCACAGTTAAGGAGACCAATTTAAAAGATAAAACCGTCGCCATAATTGACAGCGTTGGCAAGGAATCCACGGTGAGCATACAGCGTCTACACCCTTTCGATGAAGGGAAAACAAAGGGTGAAGAGGGCGGCAATGAGAAAACGTAGGAGCACGACTACGAGTCTAGCTACAAGACTCTTAAATAAAGAAAAGTGCTTCGTGGGAGGCAACCCATGCTTAATTGTTTGCTTGTTAGTGTCTTATATCTTTTATTAATTGTTTATCCTCATGTTTAAATTTGTAAAAATGCTTTATTTTGTTTTTAACTTCGTCTTGATTGCATATAAAGGTATTTTACATAAGGGATAAGTGTAGGGAGGATTACACACGTTTTCAAAAGAAACGTAAACATGAGAATAACAATTAACTAAAAGATATATATGTCTGTTTGTTCGAGTCAAATGCTTGTATCGAGTCATAATGGATGTTTTGCAGAAATTTTTCCAGATTCTAAAGATGTAAATTTTCCAGAATTTTTTTTCAGAAAATCGCAGACCAGTTTTTGTCAGGATAACCTGACGGCGTCAGGATTGCAACCTGACGGCGTCAGGAAGGAGTAAAAACATCAGATTACTTTTTTCTCGTTTTCTGAGCTACTTATAAATTTTTGGAATTTTCCAGGTCTTAATTTTCTTAGAAATTCTGTAAACATCCATTCCACAAGCATTATATCCGAGTTTAAATCGAGTCTTATATATATTATTACCGCCGATTTTACGCGAAGGTCTCGTTTGTTTTCTTCAAGTGTGCAGGTTTAGTTTTCAAGAAGAAGTTACATAAGATTGGAAGGAGCTTTTCACGCAATAATTCTTCTTGAAAAGGATTTAACCACCACTTTACACGGATCCTACCGAGCTAATCAGGGGAGTACTAGTTTCTTTCGTTTTTAATTACCTTCTTTTATCATAACTTTGATACTCTCGGGGAACATTGGGGACAATGTTCAGTTTAAGTGTAGGGAGGGAAAATAAAACGGGAACTTTGAAACTATGCTTATCCTTGACTATTTGCTTTGTCCAATTGTGATTGTGTAATAAACCATGAGAAAATGTCGGTTAGGGTAATTTTGGCACCAAATTTAAAATTTTTTATGACATATAGGAGTGGGCCATTAGTCTTAACAAAAGCGTCTCATGGATAGGAAGTTGCATGACTAGCACAAAAACCCTTTGCCACCCAAATTCCACCAAAATGTGAGGATCGCCCTTAGATTAGTAGGAATTAAAGCATTCATCTTTAATGCTTAGAGTGTGAACCGGTAGTATATTAGATTTTATAACTTGTTTTGTGATGCATTCCGAGATCGCAAGTGAGGCTACACTTGTGTAGTTAGGAATAACTAAATGATAAGAGGCATTAGGATAACCCTTGTTTGATACCTGTAATATAATTACTTCTTCCATATCGGTTGAGTAATTCCCCCACACCCTTTGCGTTGTACTCATCTTTAGTACACGATACCCCTAGTTAACCCCTCAGAGCCTATCCTTTTCGCGGTTCTCGTGATGTTTCGGTTTTTCCGGAATATCAATGAAGAGCATTGTTTACACCCCACCCCCAAATATACACCCAAATCGCCTTAGCCTACCCCTTATGCACTCACTTTTAGTGCAAATGTTTGTTATCACCTTAAACCCTTAGTTCAATTATCTAGTTGCTTGTACAAGTTGCTAAGTCGAGTCATATCCTTTGTATACAGTTTTGGGACGATTGGGATTCATGGGAAAAGTTAAAGTTTATGAAATGACGGGAAGGGAACGTTAAAATTCAAATTCCCTTTGTTTGCGTAATAATATACCCCAAGTGTTTTGATCTTTTCAATTCGGGTCAAATTAGCGTTAGAGTAATAAAAACTCAAGTGTAGGGATATGCCTATAAATCCCTAGTATTTTGATGTTACCGTAGAGGATGGTAGAGTAAAAGTGTATGAATGAAAAAAAAAAAAATACGGGCTACTATCCTACATTTATCCTTTAAATTTATGTTTATTTATTTCAGTTATCTAGAGTTTAGAGTGTCGAGTCTTGGCTTAGCAACGCCATTCTTCATATGCATTTAACATAGAGATTTTTGACTTGCCACCACTAAAAAGCCTATCCCACCAAACCCTTTATTTCCCTACCGTAAGCCTAACATTACAACCCTTTAAAAGACCTATTTGATAGTCTTTCCTAGGTGCTTACGCCAAAGCGATGGAGGTTTGATCTATTCTCAAGCCTATGGTAATCTATGTACTAGGACCGGTTAATGAGTGTTTATCTTCCATTTCCTATTTGTTATATTTCATATATACACCCGAGAGAGATGTGAGTATCCAAACACCCCATGTGAGGTGCTAGTATGTAATTTCCGTTCTTGTTATGACTTTTGCGGGGCTTATATGTGTTGTGGACCGTTTAGAATTAATGCTTTATGACCCCTAACTTATAAATTAATTGATTAAAAGCACATTTGCTTGAGGACAAGCAAATAACAAGTGTAGGGATATTTGATAAGGTTTTAAAAGGTACCATTTTGAGGGGTCGTTTTAGCCCTTATTTGATCACTTTTGTATCCGTTATTGCTTAACATCGTTCCTTTTCACTTTTTAGGTCTCTTGAAGGCAAAATGCTGGAATGGCACTTATTTGGACGAAAAGGCGCGAATATATGAAGAAAATGGCCAAAGTCAAAATCGAGACACTCACAGTTGCTGAAATTAGAAGGCGACGGCGTCAGGTGCTAATTGCGACGCCGTCCGAAGATTTTTGTGACGATTCAGAACTCAAAACTCGTATTTTCAAGTGACGACGTCTAGTTGTGAAAGAGTAGGCCGTCGCTACTCAGACGGCCTAGATGCAATCCAGACGACGTCAGAAGCTGAAGAGGACGGCGTCACGGACATAAGGTGCGCCGTCGCAAGGTTAACGTGGCCAAGACGAAACCCTAATGACGGCGACACGACGGCGTCACGAAACATAAGGTGACGCCGTCGCATATGTAATCTTATATATAGAATCCGAATTTTTCAGTCTTTTGTGGAGAGTCTTTTGGAGTGAAAACCTAAAACCGAACCTAAGGTGTCTTGTACAGTATTTTAGGGTTTTAAACCCTATCTTACATCAAAATAAGTCTTTACTTCATTAATTCAATTATGTCTTTGATTATTTGTGTGTATGCTTGCATGTTCTCCATGTCCGGCTAATTTATTTGTGTGTTTGCTTAGGAAGTATGAAACTTAATTATTGAATATTGATTGGTTGTTTCTTATCTTAGTTGATTAATTATCTAGTAATGTGATAGGTCATTCGTTGTGTACTTAATGCTTGATTCATCTTTGTGAACCTTAGAATATAATTACCTGAGTAGTTGTAGGCTAAACCATCCAAAGAGCGCCTTAGAGTAGGAGTTTATCATCCCTAGTGGGTTTGTAGACGAGACCCTTTGGTAAGTTCAAAGAGTTAGGGAGAAACGCATACCCTACAACTTTAGACACACAACGCAACTAGGAATAAGGACGTGACAACTCAACCATCAATAGGAGATAATTAAGGAGTAATACAACCTAAGTAAACACATCTTTAAACTATCATACGAGCACACATTAATTAGACATAGACTCCCACAACCTTAGTTTAGATAATTAGATAATAGTAGAGTAATCGGTAGAAATACCAACCCCCCAAATCCAATACCCGAGATTCGTACCTTTCCATTTCATAAAATATAAAAAGATAAAAAATAATCTTCCTCAACCTTAACCTTAGCGTAGTAACTCCTTACTAGCATTCCTATTCCCCTAGAGAACGATATCAATACCCGTGGCTTACCCTAATTACTACACTACAACGATTAGGTTCACTGCCTAGGGTGTTATAAAACTTGCTCGAAGAAAAGGAAGTTTCCTTGACCCCGAACGACGCGTGTAGCGTTATCAGAACTTCACCATAATTGCTTTATGAAGTACGACGAGATTCACAAGTTCTGCTATCACACTTTGAAAATGGTTCGTGATGGGTTAGCGTACCGGTTAAAAGACATTCAGGAAGGTATTAGGTCAAAGAAGAGGTGGAATTCGGAAGAAAGAAAGGAAGCTCGCAGGATAATCCAAAGGCTGGATGAAAGGATGTTTCATAGGGATCAGATGCGGAGATTGGAGAGTTATGTGGGAGGAAGACAGAGTTTCCCTATTGCAACGTATCAACGTAAAGAGAGAATCCCAGGTCTAATTGTCTAATTGTTGGGTACTCCTCAAAAACTCTTGATTAATATTTTGATGATTGATTTATGTAGGACCTTACTAATATCAACCTTATCACTTTACCAAGCAAACCCAACATACGTAACCCAAGTTACGCGTATAAAACGTGAAACACAAACACAAACAAAGCTTAGAAATAAGATGAGAAAGATGGTGACTTGAATGATATGAAATCCGTGTATATGTGAGATAAAGATGAACACAAGATGTTGTATATTCCAAAAGAAAAACACACACACACACACTTTCAAGCACACCCCTCAAATGACCATTTGAGGGGTATTTATAGTACAAGAGGTTTGTTGCCCTAAAGGCTTTGCTTGGGCTTTTCGTGGACTTGGATTGGGCTTGGGATGCTTAAGCTTATACACGGCTTAGCATACCTTAACATTTAACCAATTAGCTTAGCCCAGTCCACGAGCCCGTTGACTATTCTATCACGATATCTAACACACGTTACAAAGTTCCTAATCATGAATGACCATCACTTCTAATAAAAACTATTAAGGCTAACAATCTTCCCCTAAGGGGTGGTCATTCAAAAGACGCTCCACTTGATAAGATCTCTACTTTCCTTGAGCTTGAACTTTGCGTGTAGATATAGAATAGTCTAAATTCTTTGTTCCTTCATGCTTTGTGATCAGTTAATGTGGTCGTCTGTCGTTGTCAACTTCGTTGGTCAGGTGTCTCCACGTCTTTCTCCACCATGCTCACACTTCTATTTGTCTTTTGGTTAACAATGATGTAGTTCTCGAGTCTTTAAACTTTGTAGATTCTTTGACATTGACGAAGAATCATCTTAAACTTTTGTTTCCTTTGATTTTGATGAGAACTTTCATGTGTTGTTGGTATGAGCATGTAGAGAATCTGCACGATCAATCCGCTCCGGAGCTTCCATAAGAAGAAAACATAAAAACAGGTTAGTAATAAGAGGATTCCGGCACTTACAAGTTTGAATTTTGAGGGTGTTAACAGCATAGTGTGAAAACACGTCTCTAATTCTCACAGAGGCCGTTCCTGAACTGGAGTCCCACAAGTGAGATAACACGATATACCGAAGTAAACCTACAGTTCAGATGAGTCGATGAAGTACACCGAAGCATCACTTCATGACTGTAGACCGTTTGAGACACACTTAGCGTAATCCACGGGGAGTTACCGAAGTGACCTACTGTCAGGGCTGCTTGATGTTGACCCTGGCAGGAGTTTCCATTCAATCACTGAAGATCACTAATGTGAAACTTCTCATAAATGTTCTGGCAGATTGCTAAGACCTGCGTAGGACTCTATAGTATATCACTTGTGCCCTTAATGATGAACAACAAGCGATGTCATGTCAAGTGTTCCTATGAGATCTTTTGAAGAATCTCGTGGCTCTAGACTCAATTAGTGCATTTTGGTTTTCCTGAGCAGAGACTAGGGAGAGGGTCTCCTTCTTCAATACCAACCAACTCTAAGAGAAGGTCAATAGATTATGTAGGGTTCCCAGTGAGAATGAAACAAATCCTTTTAAGAGGAATTGAGTGGCTAGAAGGTTTAGTGCAGTGCGTCACTGGGTTCGTGACGTCTTTGTCTTCAATACAAGTGTCATCTAGTGACAACCAGTAGCATATGTATTGAACCCGGTTTCTGCCCTAAGGTTGAATATGGAGGGCTATTTCTTTTCACCCTTTCTTCACATTTCTTTTTAATTCTTCAAACCCTTCTTTCTCCTTTCTCACATTACTCCTTTTTTCAATCATTCCTAAGGACTTCTAGTTCTACAATATTGGTGATGTCCTTGGGTAGATCCCTCCGGCTCTGGCGGATCATAGGACGAATTTCCTATCTTTAGTCACCTTATAACTCCATGACTGTCCTATTGTTGCCATAAAACCATTTACTTTGAAAATCTCTCAGAGTGTTTATGATAGAAAACATGTTTGAAACACTCCGTGAGTTTTATATTTTCAGAAACACTTCCCCTTCACATGTGCTTATATGTTTTGACAGAAATCAGCACACAGAGGGTAGAGTTCGCACTTTTTGAATTGATCGACTTTAAATGAACTAAACCGATTCGAGACACGTTTACATCACTAGAGAACTAGCTTGAAATTATTACCCGTCCTGGTCAAGTCCATAGAAAGTTTCTCGAGATGGTACATGTTTGCTCGTCAATTCATTGGTTCCGTCTGAGTCGAGCTCATTTTGAGATTCAAGCAACGAACATTAAATTTTTTGATCACATTTTAATCACGTCTCCTCCCCCTCAAAAATAGCATATACATGATCTTTTTGATATCAACGGATTAAACAACATTTTAGAATCTTTTGGGGAGACAAACGGATTTGAATTTAAGCATGAATTTGGAACATTTTAGTTTTATACTCCCCCTTTAATAAAGCATAATCAATTAAAGGGTTTTAGAGGGAGTTATCTTGAGCACAAAATATTTTGAAAGATTTTGAAAAATCTTTTTGAACAATCTTGAAAAGGTGCTCAAGATGATGATGATTTCTCACCATATTTAAATGTAGTGCACTGAAGCGTACACTAGTGATTTTCATTAAAAACACGAGTTTTGATCTGAAATAATCAAAAGTCATCATTTTTGTCCGGGTTTCGTACTGAAGTATACGAAACCCATTTTATGAAGAAATTTTGAGAAACGACATGTTTTAGAAAACATATTAAAGAACTCTCGCTCAAGCATCTGTACATGCCCGTATCATTGTTGAATGACATTTCTAGAAACGTACAGAATATCGATTATACAAGAGACATGTCGTAGAAGAATATTTTTGTATTTATGATTTTCTATTGTTTTTGTATTTTTGAAAGTTTTATATTTTTATATTTTGCTTTTGTTGGTTTTTCAAATTTTGTATTTTGTTTTTCAAAATATTTACAGCGAAGCTTTTTGGAAAATCATTTTCAAGAAGATTCGAGAAGACGTTCTAACTCCTCAGGGGTTAGGCTTCGCATTCCAATTCGTCGAACTAAATAGTCAAACCTTTCTTTTGGAAGGGCTTTCGTTAATAGATCGGCGAGTTGGTAATCAGTCTTCACGAAGAATAATTCAACAGTACCATTTTCGACGTACTCTTTGATGAAGTGATAGCGGACTCTGATATGCTTAGTCTTTGAGTGATGAACAGGATTGCATGATATGGCTATGGCACTTTTCGAGCCACAATACATAGGTATTTTATCGAAATTAAAGCCATAATCTGTGAGTTGTGTTCTCATCCATAGAACTTGAGCACAACACACAGATAGAGACACATACTCAGCTTCAGCGGTTGAAAGTGCAGTGCAATCTTGTTTCTTTGAAGACCAGCTTACTAACTTTTCACCCAAAAATTGTGCTCCTCCGGATGTACTTTTGGCTGTAACTTGATCACCTGCGTGGTCCGCATCTGAAAAGGCAATTAGATCAAATCCGGATTCCTTCGGATACCAAAGTCCCATGTGAATGGATGTCTTCAGGTACTGAAAGATCCGTTTAACCTTTTTGAGGTGCAGTTCGGTAGGCTTTGCCTGAAACCGTGCTAATAAGCAAACAGCAAAATGAATATCTGGTCGACTAGCAGTAAGATACATGAGAGAACCAATCATGCTCCGATATTTCTTCGGATCAATAGGTTTCCCAAACAAATCGGCTCCAATTTTTGGTGAAGTTACCATTGGTGTTCTGACAGAGTCACAATTATCCATACCATGATTTTTCAAAATCTCAGTTTTGTATTTAGCTTGATTTATAAAAATTCCACGAGGGGACTGATGTATTTGTAAACCAAGAAAGAATTTTAGTTCCCCCATCATGGACATTTCGAATTTGCTTTTCATGAGATTTTCAAAGTGTTTTGAAAGATTCGGATTAGTGGACCCAAAGATGATGTCGTCCACGTAAATCTGAACAATCAAAATGTCGTTTTTGCATTTTTGTGTAAACAAGGTAGGATCAACTGTTCCTTTGGTGAAATTGTTTTGGATAAGGAAAGAGGACAGTTCGTCATACCACGCTCTCGGAGCTTGTTTCAATCCATAGATTGCCTTTTTGAGTTTGTAGACGTAGTCTGGATGTTCCAAGTCGATGAAGCCTTCTGGCTGACTCACATACACTTCTTCTTTAAGAGTTCCATTCAAGAAAGCGGTCTTAATGTCCATCTGATAAACCGTGATATTTTTGTGAGCTGCATAGGCTAAGAATATCCTGACTGCTTCAAGTCTAGCTACCGGCGCGAATGACTCTTCAAAGTCTATCCCTTCCTCTTGTCTGTATCCTTTGGCCACAAGACGAGCTTTGTTGCGAATTACAGTCATCTCTTCATCCCTTTTGTTCTTACATAACCATTTGAGATCAATGACGCGAATGTCAATTGGTCTTGGAACCATTTCCCAAGAGTCATGAAGACGGTATTGAAGAAGTTCCTCCTGCATCGCTTCTATCCATGCGGGTTCTGCCATTGCCTTACGAATGTTCTTTGGCTCGATATTGCTAATTGAGCAAAGTTAAATGCATAAGTCGAAATCGGTGGCAAGTTGGCGTCTCGTCTGAATTGGCCTTGAAGGTTCACCAATAACTTGTTCAATAGGGTGGTCTTTTGTCCACTTCAGAGTAGAAGGATACCGTTGGTTAAACGTATGCGAGTTAGATGGTTCTCGTAAGCTTGAAGAAGATTCAGCTGATTCCGTAGCAAACGGGTTTTCAAATAAGTCTTCATCTAACGTTGCATCGTTCTGGTTTTGGTTTTGCTCATCAACTGCTGGTAGAACGGGTGCAATAACTGTAGTAGATGTAGATGATGTTGATGGAGTTGGTGCATTGGTTTCGACCGTTGTAGATGCATCTTCTGTTGGTGGTGGAGGATGATTTTGAGCGGGTGCAGCGGAATGATGGTTTGATGCATTTGTCGAAGTTCCACCATAGTATTCATCGAACATTAACTCAAAGAAATTCTCCCATTCTTGTTCTTTAGGATTGTCAAACGAAGTTGATTGAGCTCTTTGAGGTACGAGTCCTGAACTGATGTGTCCAGAAGTCTGCTGGTTTAGTGTGGGTTCTAGAGCGAGTCTCTCAGAAGCCATTATCTATGAGAGTTCATCAAATTTCACATTCATCGTCTCCATGATCCTCCTAGTTCTTCTGTTATACACCCTGAATGCCCTCGAGTTATCTGAATATCCAATGAAGATTCCAATATCACCTTTTGCTTTTAGTTTTCTAAGATCTTCTCTGTCATTCGTAGGATAGCACAAAGCACCAAACACGTGAAGGTAAGAGATATCAGGTTTTCTGTTGTTCACAAGCTCATATGGTGTTTTATTGAATCTTGGATGGATTAGGGATCGGTTCTGAGTGAAACAAGCAGTGGCAACAGCATCAGCCCATAAAAATAACGGTGCACTAGAATAAATTAGCATTGTGCGAGCAGCTTCCACAAGAGTTCTATTTCTTCTTTCAACTACCCCATTCTGCTGTGGAGTTCTAACAACTGATGTCTGATGTGTAATTCCAACATCTTCAAAATAAGTTCTTAACTCCTGATTAGTGAATTATGTGCTGTTGTCTGTTCTTACAACTCTTACTAGAGCTTGAAGAAGTACTTGAATACGCTTCAGAAAGGTGATGATGATGCCTGGTGCTTCGTCTTTTGATCTCAGAAACTTAACCCATGTATATCTCGAATAATCATCGACGATAACAAGAATATACTTTTTCCCATTAATGCTTTCAACTCTCATTGGGCCACATAAGTCCATGTGTAACATATGCAACCTTGCTTCCGAACTAGGTACGAGTTTGGGTTTATATGATGCTCTTTTGCTTTTTCCTTGTTCGCATGATGGACATAAGTGATCCTTGGTGTATTTGAACTTTGGAAGTCCATTGACGATGTTGTCTTTGGCAAGATTGTTGATGGTGTCAAAATTGAGATGGGATAACCGTCTGTGCCACAACCAGGACTGTGTTCCAGATGCTCGTGTCATAAGACATATTGGTGATGAAGAGGCCATTTGATTGATGTCGATAGCATACAAGTTTGTATCACGATTCCCAGTTAAGAGATCAGTGCCATCCAAGTTTCTAACGAAGCAAGCATTTTTCCTAAAAGCAACCTCTAAATCTGCATCACAGAACTGCCTGACTGAAAACAAATTGTGTCCCAACCCTTGAACATAGTAAACCCGAGTGATCAAATAATTTCCGAAAGGTAGATCTCCATAACCCATGATAGCTGCTACATGATCATTTCCGAAACGTACGGTTCCCATGAATTACCAGACGAAATTGATCAGCAGCTTCAGATTCCCGGTCATGTGCTTGGAGCAACCCGAGTCGACGATCCAAAGACATATTTCGGTAACCTGCCAATTACAGAAGAAGAAGATTTTGGAAACCGTTTCGATTTTGGTTCCTTTGGGTTAGAGGTAAAATCCTGATCACACTCATAGAAGTCATCTATTGGTAAGACAGGTGCATTACTCATTCTACCATTCTCGAGCGTGAATGTTCTACCCGTTGGTTTCCAAATGTCATCCCTAAAGTAAACTTTATGCTCTCTATCAGTAGTGTAAAGCCTAAGTCTCGCGACTAGTCTTCCTATTCGTTTAGCATAAGTTCTTTTGGGAACATTCTTCTTAACAGGCTTAACAATCTCATTCTTAGAAACACAATCATCATGAACATTAGTTAAAGATTTCTTGCAAGTTAAACAAACAGATTCAACACATTCATTAGACTTAGCAAGTTTCATAGGTTCATTACATTCAGATGAAATGTCTTTCTTATTACAAAGCGGTAAATTCCTAGGGTGTTCTTCTACTTTCTTCTCTTTATTCAAGCGACTACTCTTAGAGGCAAGCGAGACTCTATTGTTCCTTGTATTGCTCTTAGGCTTTAGTCTGCTGCTCCTAGAGGTGCTTCCTAGTCCTGTAGAAGGTAAGGCACACTCATTAGGATTCACATTTTTAGCTAGAGAGTGGTTTCAGCTTTCCTAGTCTCTTTAGAGTGCTTTTCTAAACTTATGTCGTTTGTTCCATATGTTTTAGACGTGGAGGCAGACGCATTAGTGGTACTCATCTTAAAAAGGCCAGGAGCTAAAACTTTTGGTTTCTCGATAACCGCTTTTCCATTATCAACATTTTTTTTAGGCAAGGCAGGTGGAGTGACTGGTTTTGATGAAACATTTTTCTCATTGACTTTTGGAGGAGGCATAGAAACAGACATTTTTGGTTTAAAACCCGGTTTGGGAACATTTGCTTTCTCCTCAGTCAATGGTTTTGTAATCACAGTTTCCACTACCTTTCCTTTTTGACTTTCCAGCTGAGCCCTCAAAAGATCATTTTTCGCTTTCATGTCATTGTAGGCACGCTCATATGACAATTTGTCATACTTGCATTCCTCAGTTTTTCGATCAAGTTGTTTAAAATATGAGATATTTTCTTTTTCAAGTTTTTCAAGAGCTTTTTCATATTTTGAAACAATTTCGGAGGTCTCAGACTGGAGTCTTTCATGATCTTCAACAGAATATGTTTGCAAAATGATGGACATAATATCAGTAGTCAGAACATCTTCGAAGAGAGAGTCATTTAAATTTTCCAAAACTTTGATTTGTTCAACACAGTCATTAGCTTGCTTTACCAGGGATTTATGGTCCTTGACAAAGTTAGTTGTTTCTTTCAAAAACGCTTGTTCAAAATGAATTACCCTTGCACTGATGGCATTCAGCTGAGGGGCAATTTGAGTTTCAAAAAACTTTCTTTGTTCGATGTCAAAACTAGAGAACTAGTTGTTAGGTGTAATAGTGGTTTTAGTTTTAACAGTGTCTTGAAGATCCACAATTCTAGTTTTCACATTGTCTAAAATACTTCTCGCATCACTTGTGTTAAAAGGATTGTTTGAAGACATTTGTTCAATGTTCGAAAAAGAATTTGAGACAACAACTGGTTTTGAAACAGATTTTGAAACAGGTGTTGACTCTTTGTTTGAAACACTTGGTGTGATGGAAAAGTTTGACTTTTCTTTTTGATTAACAAAAGTAATTCCGTTAATTTTGTTCCATTTGTTATAATCAATCGGTTTGATTTCCGGATGTTTTTGTTTCATTTTAGATCTACTCTCCTCAGATAGTTCTAACGTTTCAAGAGAATCATGCACAATTATAGGTTCATGCAAAACATTTCCATTGTTTAACACATTCTGATGTTTCTGAGCTTTCTTGAGGAACGAAGAAGGGTCGTTACCAAGTGCCATTTTATTAGTAGTATGAAAACGCGGATTTACTTGATTAGAAAGCATCTTGATTGTTTTATCAGAATGACCCGTTGTAATAAGCAAATTGTCCAAAGATTTGATTTTCTCATTTTTATCAAGAATTTCATCAAGAAGAGAATCTTCTCGTTTTGAAAAATCAGTTATCAACTGCTTCTTCTCTTTTTCAAGATCAGAAAACTTTGCTTTTTGTTTAGAAAGTTGGTCATTTAAATCAGAATTTCCTTGTTTAAAGATTTAATTTTCAAGTTCAAATTCACATCGAGTGTGTTGTACTTGATTTGCAATAGTTGTTCTTTAGAAAGTTGCTCTGATACCAATTGTAGGACCTTACTAATATCAACCTTATCACTTTACCAAGCAAACCCAACACACGTAACCCAAGTTACGCGTATAAAACGTGAAACACAAACACAAACAAAGCTTAGAAATAAGATGAGAAAGATGGTGACTTGAATGATATGAAATCCGTGTATATGTGAGATAAAGATGAACACAAGATGTTGTATATTCCAAAAGAAAAACACACACACACACACACTTTCAAGCACACCCCTCAAATGACCATTTGAGGGGTATTTATAGTACAAGAGGTTTGTTGCCCTAAAGGCTTTGCTTGGGCTTTTCGTGGACTTGGATTGGGCTTGGGATGCTTAAGCTTATACACGGCTTAGCATACCTTAACATTTAACCAATTAGCTTAGCCCAGTCCACGAGCCCGTTGACTATTCTATCACGATATCTAACACACGTTACAAAGTTCCTAATCGTGAATGACCATCACTTCTAATCAAAACTATTAAGGCTAACAATTTACTTATTCATTAAGGCTTGTGCACACATAACAGTGTACAACCCGTTCTTGCAATGAAAGGATCATGTGGTACGCATCAGTGCCACAATCCTTATAAAAGGAGCGAAAGCTTCTTACTTTTGAGTAAAACTTATCAAAACTTTCATCATTTTCAAAGTTTTGCTCAAAAGAATAAGTATTTCCCCTTATGTTTTCAAAACCTCAAAAGTTACTATTACTTGTTGAGGGAGAGTATTTGCAAAATATCTTTGTTCACAAAATGTTCTTCGTGGAAATCTTCCCACAAAACTCGAAATGGTCATATTCGATATCAAATTTCATCAAAAATAACATTTATATGCCATTTTTTAAGGGGAGAAAAATTTTGTGATACAAATATGTTTTATTATGATTGAATCTTTGTGTGATTAGACTTAACCAATGAATTGATGGTATCTGAAATGTCATAAATCGAAAAGATTTGTCTTACTAGACTTATCCAAGTAGATTGTACCTATTTGAGAAACTCTTGATAGACATGAACCTTGACGGGTTTGACAACCTCTTTGAGGTTTGTCCGCATCTTCAAGATAGTTATTAGAGCTAGCTGTCACCTAAAAGCTGACAATGTATCTCTTTAACTATGCAACGTAACCGTGTCTCGCGAGGAATTGTCTATCTTGAGTCGATCAATTCAAAAGTGCGAGCTCTACCCTCACTGTGCAGATTTCTGTCAAAACACTTAAGCACATGTGGAGGGGGAGTATTTCTGAAAATGCAAAACTCTCTAAGTGTTACAAACATGTTTTCATTCATAAACACTTTGAGAGATTTTCGAGAAAATGGTTTTATGGCAACATAGGATAGTCATGGAGTTATAAGGTGACTAAGTTTAGCGATAAATGCCCTATGGTCCGCCAGAGCCAGAGGGATATACCCAAGGACACCACCAATAGTTAGTACTTAGAAGTCCTTAGGTATGATTATAAAAAGGAGAAAATGAGAATCGGAGAAAGAAGGAGTTGAAGAATTAAAAAGAAAAGTAAAGAAAAGGGTGAAAAGAAATAGGCCTCCAAATTATTCAACTTGGGGCAGACACCGGGTTCAATTCATATGCTACTGGCCGTCACTAGATGACACCGGTATTGAAGATTAAAGTCGTCATGGACCCAGTGATGCACTGTACTAAACCTTCTTAGCCACTCAAGTTTCTCTCAACAGAAGCTTGTTTCATTCTTACAGGAAACCCTACGTAAACTATCGACTTTCTCTTAGAGATTGTTGGTATTGAAGAAGGAGACCTTCTCCCTAGTCTCTGCTCAGGAAAACCAAAGCACACTAATTGAGTCTAGAGCCACGAGATTCATCAAAAGATCTCTTAGGAACACTTGAACTTTCATTACTTGTCGTTCAACATTAAGGACGCAAGTGATACATTTTAGAGTCCTTCGCAGATCCTAGCAATCTGCCGAGAACATCTATGAGGGGATTCACACTTGTGATCCTCAGTGATTGAATGGAAACTCCTGCTAGGGTCAACATCATACAGCCCTGACAGCAGGTCATTTCGGTAACTCCTAGTGAGTTACGCTGAGTGTTGTCTCAAATGGTCTACATTCGTGAGGTGATGCTTCGGTGTACCTCAGCGACTCACCTGAACTGTAGATGTACTTTGGTACATCGTGTTATCCTACTTGAGGGACTCCAGTTCAGGAACAACCTTCGCTAGAATTAGATATGTGTTTTCACACTATGCTGTTAAAACCCTCGAAGTTCGAACCTGTAAGTGCTGGAAATCCCGCTAAGGAGATTCCTTTCAAGAATCGAGTCCCGAAGATGTGGGTCATTACTTGAACTTGTTCGATTGGTGTTTTTCAACTCTCTAAGAAAAGACCACCGTGATCGATTGGTGTTTTTCAGTAACCCATTTCTATGTTTGTTTTCTAAGGGATGCTCCTGTGAGGAAAGATCGTGCTGACTCTCCTCATGCTCATACCAACAACAACACAAATGAAGTTCTCTCAAAAGGCAACTCAAAGTCAAAATGATTCTTCATCAAAGCCAAAGAATCTACAAATTTTAAAGACTAGAGAACTACATCACATCTGAAATCCAAAGTCAAAGGGCGTGTGACCATGTTGGAGAAAGATGTGGAGATACCTGAGCAACGTAGCTGACCGGAGGCAGACAATCACATACTATCACCACATCCACACCATTACAAAGAACAAAGAACAAAGTATACTAAGACGTCAAAGCTGAAAACTTCAAAAGAAACAAGATCCTTATTCTGGGGAGATTGTTGGAATCAAAGCACTTCTTTTCACAAGAAAGAAGAATGCTAGAAGACGTCAAGCAACCGTTATTACATCATCACCAACAACTTATTCAAGATTGTTGGATTCATCACTAACACTTAGGGGGAGATTATTGGAATCACTCCTAACTTGTATTTCAAGTGTTAGTCATTAATATGTAATAGATTGCTTAATTAGGCTTTTATGTTAGTAATTAAGGCTAGGCTCATGTAGAAAGCCCATGACCCTATGCAAAAGCCCAATAAGGAAAGGAAGGGACTAGATGTGTTGCCCTAGCTCCCTTCCCCTATAAATACATTGTATCCTCTCATTTGAGAGGTTGGTTGTTCACATAATACATTTCCTACGCATAAGCTTTCCTTATATCCATACGTGTGTGTATTTGTGTGTTCATCCAATCACCTTCATCTCTATTTCTTACATATTGATCCTTGTGTTAACTTATGGTGACCTAACATACACGTTTCAACATACTTGACTTTTGTATTTATATTTATTAATACAAACCTATGAACTCACCAACCTTTGTGTTGACACTTTTTAGCATGTTTATATCAGGTCACTAAGATGATAGCTGGTGCATGGAGCAGAGAGTCGCACGTCATGTTTTGAAGGCTTATGCTCATATCATTTACCATTCGATATGTTATAAAAACATTTATATATTGTACTATGGAATCTCTTGTTTATACTCTGATTTTATTATTCGAATGGTAACTTTTCAAAACGTCTCATTTAGAGGTCATTTTCTGTAACTTGTGGTGTGCTAATAGGTAATACCACAATAACGCAATCTTCCACTGTGATATTTTGCGGGTGTTACAATATACATCTAATAACCACTTGGTTCATGCGATATTATACTTAAACTACACAATCATATAATGAGCGTATACAATAGACAAACACATGAACTAAGCAATACAAAACATAGAATCTTAAATAAACGGAATAACATCAACATAACATTCATAACATGGCTAACACCCAAGGGTGTTACCCATTATGTATGAAAAAGCACAAGAAGATAAATCAAACAAAATACAAATCATGGTATCAACAAGTAAATCGAACGATTAAACCTAATGTGATGATACAAGACCTTCTCTTCTTGGTTTCCTAGCTTCCAAGACTGATCTTGGGGCCTTGGAATGGTGGAACTCAGCTTTGGTGATGAGTGATGAGTGAATGATATGTTACAAGCTCGTTTAGGGCTTGTATTTATAGTGCAGTTTAGGGCACGATACGGCGTAATGAATTACTCAATACGGCGTACTCTAGATTTCTTGAGTGCTGATGAAGAAAGGATATT
The DNA here is from genome assembly GCA_019973895.1 of Chrysanthemum seticuspe. Lineage (NCBI taxonomy): Eukaryota > Viridiplantae > Streptophyta > Magnoliopsida > Asterales > Asteraceae > Chrysanthemum > Chrysanthemum seticuspe. The sequence continues at coordinate 87,085,230 of BPTQ01000006.1, read as the reverse complement.
CCAAACATATTTTGTGTATCTTTTAAATAAGGTGTATGGCCAGAGTTTCATACGCTGTATACCTTCAAATCTTCGATATACTTGGACTGAGGATAAGATATTCAATATGGCATATAGCCATAGTTTCATACGCCGTATGTCTTTATACGTTGACTTAGGCTTTGACTGTAGAGCTTCAAGATAGGACGTATTTCCAGAGTTAAATACATCGTATGACTTCAATATTCACTAAATACTTAATGAATTCTTCATATCTTCAATACAGCGTATGACCAGAGTTACATACGCCATATGCTCTTCACAGATTGCATACAGAATTATCAAATAAACTCCAAATCACGTACTTTTCCGTATCTTTTCCACTAGTGCTCCATAAATACAGAAAATCACCAAAGTAAACTATTAAGTATCAATTCAATTTTAAACATACAATAAATGAGCAATATATATGTGATAAATGATACATAAATATAGTATACATTTGATGCTATCAAAGATGCCTGTCTGGATTAGGTCCGTGACATGGTAATCTATCGCCTGAGAGCGTTCTAGAGAAAGACTACATCTTTTCTGCCTGATAGGTGGTGCGTATTGGTTTAGACCCAGGTTGTGCTCTGCTAATTCTTTGGGAATGCATGTCATGTCTAAAGGTTGTCAGGCGAATACGTCCATGTTGTTTGCTAGTAGTTGTACTAATTGGTTCTGAACCTAGGGTGAGAGGTTAACACCGATTGTGATTGGTTGATCTAAGTATTCAGGGTGTATGATGTCCTTTACCTGCTTAGGATTGTCTCCTGATATAGGTGGCCACGCGATCTCCCTGATGTTACTCTCTTCTACCCCGGTTGCTAGACTTCCGTCTTTGCCCGGGTAGTAACTTTTTACTGCAGTGACTCATGCTTTTGTTCGAACTCTAATAAAGACCTAATGATGGAAATATCTATGCTGAGCTTTTGAAGAGTTGTCCTTCCGAGTATAACATTATACTTGGATGTAGATTTAACAATGTGGAACTGCAACAAGATTGTTCTCGATAGCGGGTGCGTTCCTACTGTGAGCTTTAAAGTGACTACTCTTTCAGGGTATGATCTATCCCCTGAGAAACCAATTAGTGGTGTGGTTGGAGGCCTGAGGTTTGACCTGATGTATTCTGGGAGCTTGTTGAAACAGTGTTTGTACATTATGTCAACTGAACTCCCTCCGTCCATGTATATCCTACTTACCCTATATGAGGCTATCATTGATGTTATGACCACTGGATTGGATGATGACATGAATGTATCTTACATAATGCTTCTCGGTGGGGTACGTTGCTAGGTCTCCATGACCTCGTTATTTCTCTTTGTGCCCGAGTGCCACGATTGAATCATGTTGACACTCTCTACCTGTTCCCTGAGGGACTCTCATTCCTTTTGGGTATTGTTTTCTACTTTGGGTTGTGTGTCAGGGTAGTTGGATTTGAGTGAACTGGCTAGATGTGCTAGTTTACTCTTTGTAAGTTCCCTAGTATTTGACTCTTCTAGGTACTTTTTTGAGGTTTGCTATAAATGTAGGGTAGGTAGCATGTTATGTCCAGGGTACGGGCTAAAAAGGAATGTCACGGTGCCTTTATGTGTGTTGTACCTAAGGTGGTTTCCATGTAGTGGTTTGGTATTATTGCTATGTATAAACTAATTTGAATAAGGACAAGTAAGTTGGTATGCGTTTACCTGAGTTTTTCCTGATAAGTGCGTGTAACATGACCTGAGTTGCGTGTTTGTCGGACCCTTTCCCTAACATCCTCCAGTACTCTTCTCTACCCCTGAACCTCGAGCGGTTGCAATTTTCGGGTTTGTGTGAGTAACCTGAGAGTTTGATATCTCCCGTAGAACCATGTAGGATTCATTAAGAAGAATGACGTGTGCAGGATTGTAAGGTCAGCTGTCGTATGCATCTTCCTCATAGGTTTCTTTGTATTGTTTTCGGGTGGTTGTGAGTCTCTTTTTCGAATATTTGTTGGTTTTTCTTCATGTGAGAATGGGTTTCCACTCGGATATGTCCAAAGTGGTTTTTGGTTGTTTTTAAAATTTTAGGGTGTTGATCACTAACCATGTTTAACCAAGAAACTAGTGATTTTAAGGAAAACATCTTTGGATTTTTTAGTGAGAAATTAGTGAAAATAGGTGAAAATTTTCGAAATTTTTTTGACTATTTTGTATCATGTCCCCACGGATGGCATTATGTTTACATATGGGATGTAAATAGATTTACAGATGGGATGGGAATGGTTTTGTTGTTTAGTTTCCTGTGTTAAAAAGTAAGGACCCGATGAGATTGATATAGATAAAAAAGCTCGGGTAATACTTAAACAAAAACCATGATGCAATACTGTGAGGCAGTATTTGCCCAAGTGTGTGAAAACTTGTGTGATAATGTGTGTTTCTCTCCTTTTATAGAGAGGGTTGTAGGGTTTAGAGATAAACCATTTGAGGATGATCAATGGCTGCTAGAGAGCCAGGTGTTGATCATCTGGGAGCAGATAAGGAGGGCGGATGTCATTCGTCCATAAGCTCGAAGTGGCGCTTGTCGTGTGTTCACACTGTGGGATGTCAGATGGTACATCTTAGCCGCTAGTGACAGTTGGGGAGTAGTAGCGTTATTTTTACTCAGTCAGGCCTGAGAGGTCTTTCCAGGCTCTACATGGCCTGGGATTTAAGTTGGGCATTTATCAAGTGTTATTTGGGCCTTGGTGATGGGCTTGATTTGAGCGTGTAATTAATGGGCTTGGGCCATTAATATTGATACGCTATCAAAATCATTAAAAAATACGCTAGGTGACAAAATTTTGGAGGGGCAACAACCTCTCTTTCTCTCTGCATAGCCAGGGACGGATGTACATTGTTAATATGAAGGGCAAGTGCCCTCCATGGTTAGCCCAAAATCAACAAATTTCAATGTATTTTTTTTCATTATTGGGCTTGCCCTCCACCCAAAAATTAATTTGCCCCCCACCCATACTTGAGCCCATAATTCTAAAACATGCCTACTTGGTTTCTCTTGAACTAGAACAATATTACTGATATCAAATACATCCAATCGTCTCTGGAACTGGAACAATCCAACACATCAATCTATAAATCACAATTCATCAATCATTCAATATTTGGCTCATCAATCTTCTAAATTGAACACCTTTAATTCTTTCCCCAAAATTTCGTCTCAGTAATCAACTTTTGCATCTTTTGAGTATGGTAAGTGATAACCCTAACCTCAATTTTAATTATGTAAATTATAATTTTTTGTTATAAATTACAAATTATGTTATTGTTAGTTTGTATAATTGTATTAATCTATTAGTTTAAAATAAACTGATTTTGTGATTGCCTAATAGGGAAAATCATCTTAATTTTGTGCTAGTGTTCTTGTTCTTTGTCTAGTAGCTTTAAACAATTTTTAGATACTTTAATACTTACTTTAAGTAATCAAAACACTAAACTTTGTGCCTTTGTGTACTTCAGTAGCTTTGTGCCTTTGTGATACTTTAATAAGGGTTAACGAATGTTCTTGTTCAGTTGTCCCTTGTGTAGTAGCATTGTGCCTTTGTGTACTTCAGTATAAGTAAGTTACTTACTTATAATTTGTTTAATTTTGTGTTGATTTTACTGTGTCTAACTTTTACTTTGTCCTTTTTTCTAGTAGATAAACTCATAGACAATGGATTTGTTTCTGTTATATGGAAGCATACTATAAAATAAAAATGCCACCTCTTCATCAACATCGAATCATGTTAGTGGAGAACCTACAAGGGAAAAGCCGAGCACACAACCTATTAATGTGACCGACTTGAATGATCTTCCTTGGGATCCTGTTGATAGACCAAGAATTTCGCAATATAACGTAAATCAAAGAGATGACATAAGGCGGAAATATTGGGAGCGTAAACCTTGTCAACCACATGGTCATAATTTCAAAAGAACAATTATAGCGAACAAATCAAGGCATTTTATCCCAAGTGGGTTCGATCTATATGGTAATTGGTTAGAGTATAGTGTAAAGCCAGACAAAGCCTTTTTCTTGTGTTGTTACTTATTTAGAGATGACATCAAGGACTAAGGTGGGAATGAGGCATTCGTAACAGAAGGCTTTAATGGTTGGTAGGGGTGTTCACGGGGCAGTTCGGCTCGTTTCGTTTCGGTTAGAGATTTTAACTATTCATCGAGGGACGGGTAGTTCACTTTACTATCCGAAACTGAACCGTACTAGGCGGGTAACCGGACATGCGGGTACCCGAAATGAGCGGTTACCCGCGGTTTGGGTCACGGTTAACCATTTTAAAAAATTAATCGAATTGAATCGGACGAACAATAACATAAACTAGAACGTAATATGTCACTGTAGTAAATTTAAATAACATTGAAGAGATTGAAGTCATAATAATGTTTTTCCGTTGCAATAAAAACATTCAAATTATCATATGTAACAAAATAACTAATACTATTTATTTGACGTTTATAACTACGGCCACTTTAATCATATGTAATCCATGGACGTTAGTAATGATCACATTAGATAAGTAAAAATGTGTTATACGATAAAAAGTAATGCTATACGATAGTTAATACTTGTACATTTTTAAGAATGGTTTGTTGAAACCTACATGTATATTATAGGCGGTTCGGTTCGGGTAACCGCGGATAACTAAAAGTAAAAAACGTAACCGAACCATGATAAGCAGGTTTTTTCAATTTCGGTTTTTCTCGGTTTTGGTTTTTTTGGTTATCAGGTTTTTGCGATTTCGGATTAAGCGGATCGGCTCGGTTCGTCGGTTTCTCGGATTTTTTGAACACCCCTAATGGTTGGAACAAAACAGAGAGATTTACTCATCATGTTGGCGATTTTAATAGTTTCCACAATCGAGCATTAAAAAATGGTGAAGCTCTAATGTGTCAAGACTAGTCAATTGCCGTTGCATTTAATAGGCGAACTGAACAAGAGAAGAGGGAATACATGTAACACCCCCAATTTCGTGAAACGCAGCGAAATTCAAACTGGGTGTTACTCGACGGCACAACAGTCATAATAATAGAAAATGTTAATACAAATAAGCCGTAAAAACGTTTATTTATATTTTATGATCTTCTATTGTTTTGTCGATAACAAAAGTAAAATCATATTAACGAAACAAATAAAATACGTAAATGGTTTGAACTAATAGTTTTATAACACACTTACGTTTTCATATAAAACACTATAACAAGATTAAGTGATTTTATATTTTAGATACACATGTACAACAACTAGTGTTTACATATTGGCTTAACAAGTTTAAGTAACTCTATGAGTTAGATACATATGTACAACAACTAGTGTTTACATATTGGGTTAATACATACTTATATTAAGTACACTAAAATGGGTAAAAACAAGTATATACTAAAATGGGTAAAAGCAAGTATATACTAAATAGATAAAAACTAGCAAATGGTTTTTGACCCATAAACCATGGTTTTATATATACCACTTACACAAGTTCAATGTATCCTTAAGGTACATTGTATCTAGATTGAAAACCATGGATCAACCCATAACCCATGACCCATGACCCATGACCCATAACCCAAAATACCCATGGGCAAAGAGGAGCGGACCACGGATCCCTGGCTTTGTGCTAGCCGGATCCCAAGTGGAAGGGATCCGTGGGATCCAGGGATACAGTAGTGAATTTCCTCTATAAATAGAGAGCCATTTCTTCCTTTCTATTCATCCCTTTACACACATACTTCCCCCAAGTATTCTAACCCTCTAACCTCAGATCCAAGACATCTATGTAGCTTTCTCTCTTTTGTTTTTGTGTGATCTTGTAGATTCCTATTAGAGGAAAGATCACCACATCTTGAAGACGTGCAAGCTCAAGTCCATGAGTTGCCATGCTTCGTCATCATCAAGACAACGAAGGTTCTCTTGTTGATAGTTCTTCCTTTCTCCATAGATGTTGGGTTGAAGGCATTAGTGAAGAATGCCGAAAGTGTCAAGATGAAAAGCATTAGTGAAAGATGTTGATCATCCGCATAAAAGCATTAGTGAAGAATGCTTAAGGTGTCAAGACGAAGGCATTAGTGAAGGATGCCAAGCGTTGTGTCAAAGGCATTAGTGAAGGATGCCGAAGAATCAAATCAAGTAGCATTTGGGAAGAATGCTTAGGTCGTATAATCGATGAGGTACATCGTTATACATATAAGTGTTTATTTATTCACAAGGATGGTGATATCCTTGATGGTGTTGTAACAAGGAGTAGATCTCCTTGATAATAGGTGTTGTGTCGTGAAGGGTAGTAGTTCCTCCATAATGGAACTAGGTGCTTAGCCTAGTACCTAATAAAGGGTAGGCGACGTTGTGATAGGATTAGTTCTCCTAAGGTGTGAAAGAACTCGGTGGTTAGCCTAGCACCGTATAAAGGGTAGGCGACGTTGTGTTAGGTGTGGTTCGCCTTGGTGTGAAAGAACTCGGTATTTAGCTTTGTACCGGAAAAATATTAAGCGACGTTGTGAAGGATTCTCCGCCATAAGGAGTTGGTGTAGTGCTTACGAATTCTCGAGTAGGTGACTCGGGGAGTGGAGTAGGGCAAGGAAGGTGTCCTTGTAGCCGAACCACTATAAATAACTTGTGTCGTGGTGATGTGCTTCTTACTCTTTATCTTTCATTATATGTTTATATATCTATCTATCAACGTCCAACATAAACAATCAAATAGATTGACATAAGTCGATCTAAATATTTAAAAGGAAGTTTTAAATTGGTAAAACTATTCAACCCCCCCCCCTTCTAGTTTTTCACAATTGGCATCAGAGCTTCGTAACCAAGTTTCTTAAAGTATATTGTACTTTAAAGACTTGATACGATCTGTGTATGTTTGAAAACTACAAAGAAGGATTTTTTCTTTGGATCATATTTTTTCTGTTAAAACATTTTGTTGGACATTGATAGATGATTCTAACAATATTCCGTTCTCGAGTAATTTTCATGCTAGAATTCTCCAAAATCTTCACTCAAAGATGAAGTCAACATTCAAGGAAGGATTCTTAATGTAATCACAACTTAAGTACATCAAGTACAAAGGATTACTTTAAAAGCTCATGAAGTATCTTTGGTTTTATACCAAATCAAGAAGCATAAAGGTATGTTCTACTTTTCATTAGATAGGATACTTGAGTTCTATTTTTTTTTCACAAATACTACTTTGATTATTATAACACTAAGAGCGTTAGAAGTCTCTTTCGTCACTCTTCCACCTTTCTCGTCATAAGGAATAATTTTTTTTTAACGCTGTCATCACATCCTCGATATGAGATTCATCAAAAGCCGTCATTCAAAAACAATCGTCATCTAAAACCTCCAAACTATTTTTTTGTAAGCTATTCCGTAAGCATACTACAAAAAGATTGTCAAACAATTTTTTTTATGTTCTTAATAGCCGGATCCCTCTAGTTGTACTAGCCGGATCCCAAATACAAAGGATCTGGGGGAACCGTGGAACAGAACTCAGCCATACGCTTTCAAAAATCACCACTGATCTTTTTTTTCCCTCTATTCTCATAACACAAAAACGACCAAGCTTCTGCATCCATCCTCATTGGCTTTCATAACCTCAAAGCATTTTTTCCTAGAACACCATTGTAAGTAATTACATTAACTTGTTCTAATTTTTCATCATCTTCATTCTAGGGTTTATGGTTCCTTAAGTTTTAATCAAATTAATTTAATTAGGGTTTTTCAAATTAATCGTGAAAAGGGGCTTTTTAACTTAATCACATTGTGTTCACAACATTGTTAATACAAATCATAAACCATAAACCCATTTCCAACTAATTTTACCTAATTGGAATGAAGTACTCGAAAATTTCATTAGGAAACATGAACTACATGAATTCAACACTAATGTAATTCTTAGGAAGGAACTTACAACTGAAGTAGAAACTCACTTCTAAAACCTCTTAAGATCGTACTTTTAATGAGCTCTTGCCTTATAACAATCTTAGTAGATAGTTACAGGTTGTTTTACAAAATTGTCTTTTTTATACTAGGTTTCTTTTTTAGGAAGAAACATCAAAAGTTTGTATGTGTCTAGCATAGTTCAGAAATTTCATGTTATATGAAATTCTTTGAACCAATGCTTCGAGACTACGGTTAACACTTTTTGATCTTC